>CM035843.1:320558594-321158594 GCA_020510985.1 Pholidichthys leucotaenia | reverse complement strand
TATTTGTACTACGCAGGTGTGCGCGCAGCTGAAGCCGCTGATGAGCGGCGAGTCGTGACACAAATTGCATCTTATTCTCGAAATCGCTGTCAACGAAATGTCTACTGCACATGTTTGGTGAGTTACCGACATCATTCCAATTTTTTCGCGTTTTCTGAACGAATTTCACCCATGCCGTTCTGATTTTCCCAAGGACAGGAAATTCAAAAACACTCACCGCATGCTCCGCTGGTATAACGTCGCACCCGTAGACAACACAATGCCAAACCATAATTAATTCAATTCCTGAAATCCTAATCTTAATAAATAATCTATTTGTAATCCAAGTACTCCGAGAAATATCCGTAATCGCCGATTTTTTTTTTTGTAACTTAGATTTTTATTCATTTTTCATCATATATAATGCATTCAGATCACATTCTACATTTAAAAAACAAAGGGGTTAGGGTAGGGAAAAATAAAAAAAAAAAAAATAAAAAAAAAAATAAATAAATAAAAAAAAATAAAAGGGGGGGGGGCAAATGTTGGAGCATCAAGTTTTTAGTTTCCATCTCTTAATTCTTCTGGTTTTTTCAGTGTCTTTGGTTATTCTTTCAATTTCTGCCTCGTTGTTGCACTTTGTAGTGTGTCCATTTCCGCCATTTTTTCTCCCATATTCCTTCTTGCATTCTTCGTCGATATGTTAGTTTTTCCATCATACGTATGTCCTCAACAATGTCAGTCCATTGTTCTTGGTCAGGAAGAACTTCTGATCGCCATTTTTTTGTGATAGTTTTTTTACATGCAATCAACAAGATTTTAACTAGATATCTGTCCTCAGCCTGTATAACATTGTCTTTTTTAAGATCACATAAGTACATCAGGTTACAGTTCATTGGTATATTATATCCTAATATCCTCTGTATTGTCACATGCATAGATTTCCAAAATGATGATATTTTGTAGCATTTCCAAAACATATGTGAGTGGTCTGCATTTTGAGCCCCACATCCCCTCCAGCATAAAGATTGGGTATTTGTATATTTTCCTTGAATCTGTGGTGTAATGAAAAAGCGAATCAGGTTTTTCCATCCAAATTCCCTCCATGCTCTTGAATTTGTTGATGTGTGTTGTGTTTTCCATATTTCCTGCCAGCTTTCTTCTGTTATGTTTAAATTGAGCTCTTTCTCCCATTTCTCCTTTATATAGTTACTTGTATGATTGTTTGTCATAAGTTTCTGATATAGTTTTGAAATAATTCTTATTTTATTTCCTGCATATGAGCTTAAAATAAGTTGTATAATCTCGTTCACATCTGTTTGGAGGTTATGCCTAATCTTCTTCATATAGTAATCTCTCATCTGCAGATATCTGAAAAATTCCGATCTTTCTAATTTAAATTTTCTCCTGATATTTACAAAGCTCCCGAGATCTTTTTTTCCGATATTGCCCCATGCTGTGATTCCCTTGTTCACCAGATTTTTGTATCCCCTATCTTGTTTTGCCGGTTCAAACTGACTGTCAAATGCTACCCATTTCAATAGTTTTATGTCTTCCCTTATATTATATTTTTGTACTATTTTATACCACAGTTCTAAAGTAAATTTAGTGATTGGGTCTATTTGTTTGATTTGCTTATATGCATCTTTATCCCCTATTATGCTTTGTACTGGGAGTCCCTCAATTTCCTTTTCCATTTCTTTCCATTTTGCCTCATATCCCTCGTCGCACCAACATATGATATATCTTATTTGTGCTGAGTAGTAATATTCCTTTAGACTCGGTAGGCCCATGCCTCCTTTCTCTTTTGGTAATTGGAGGGTTTTATATTTCACTCTTGGTTTTTTACCTCCCCAAACAAATCTCGATATCATCCTGTCCCACTTTGAGAATTGGGCATCTGGAATCTCTGTTGGTAGAGCCTGGAAGAGGTAAAGTAATCTAGGTTGTATGCTGATTTTGACTGTCTCAATTTTTGAATTCAGATCCATATTTAAGATTGACCATCTATCAATATCTTTTTTTATTTCTTGTTCCAACCTATCATAGTTTGCTTTATATATTTTGCTTAGGTCTTTAGGTATGTTCACTCCAAGGTATTTTATTTCTTTTTGGTTCCAGTTTAGTTTGATCTTATCAGTTATCTGGTTTAGAGGGTTATAGTGGAATGTCAGTATTTGTGTTTTTGTTATGTTTATCTTGTATCCTGATAATTTTCCAAAATTTTCTATCAAGTTCATCATTTCCATTATTGATTTATCTGGTTGTTCAAGGTAAACTATAATATCGTCTGCAAATAGCCCAATCTTGTGTTCCGCCCCCTTTATTGTTACACCTTTTAATTTCTTATTTTGTCGTATCGCTTGAGCCAATGGTTCTATGAACAGAGCAAACAAGGTGGGCGATAAGCAGCATCCCTGCCTAGTTGATCTTTGTATATTTACTTTGTCTGTTAAGCTACCGTTTATCTTGATTCTTGCCACAGGTTCTTGATATAGCGTCCTTATGCATTGTACTGATTTTTCGTTAAATCCAAAGCGCTCCAGTACACTATATAGGAATTTCCAGTTAACCCTGTCAAATGCTTTTTCTGCGTCTAAACTCATTATTACTGCGCTTTTCTTTTCTTTATGTATTTGGTTAATTATATGTATTGTTCTCCTGATATTGTCATGTGTTTGGCGTCCCTCTATGAATCCAGTTTGATCATCTTCTATCAATTCCGTCAAGAATGTCTTTATTCGTTTACATATAATTGTTGTGTATATTTTATAATCTACATTTAATAAAGAGATTGGTCTATAGTTTCCGCATTGTTCTTTATCTTTCCCTGGTTTTAAAATAACTGAAATGATTGCTTCGTTCCATGATGGAGGTATTTTGTTGTTGTTCAGCGTCCAATTAAATGACTTTAGGAGTTGTGGCGTGAGTTCTTCTATAAACAGTTTATAAAACTCAGAGGGGTATCCATCACTACCTGGTGATTTACCGTTTTTAAGTGACTTAATCACATCTCTGATCTCTTGTGTTGTTATTTCTGCTGTTAGTTTTTCATTTTGTTGATTTCCTATTGATGGCAAGTCCAATGTGTCTAGAAATTTTTTGATATCTTTAGTATTTGTTTCTTCAGGTTGCGAGTATAGTTCTTGGTAGAAATTATGGAAAATTTCTTCGATGTTTTCTGGGTTAACTGTGGTTTTATTTGTGGTGGGGTCTTTAATCTTGTATACATTATTCATTGTTTGTTGTTTTCTTAACCGTTTTGCCAGCAGTTTTGTGGCTTTTGGCCCCGTTTCATAATATTTTTGCTTTAGATATCTATTTTTCCTTTCAATTTCATCCATTTGTGTTTCTTTTATCTTTGTTTTTTCTTCTTTAATTTCTTGATATATTTTTGGGTCATTTGTGCTTTGATGTTTACGTTCTAGTTCCCTCAGTCTCTCACATCTTTGTTCATACGCTTCCAGTTTAGTCTTATTTGCTTTTCCTGTTTCAGCAATTAATTTACCCCTTAACACGGCTTTTAGTGTGTCCCATAGTATTGTTGGGTCCACTTCTTCATTGTCATTCTCTTGGATATATTCGTTTATGTTTATTTTTATTCTTTCTTTCATTTTCTCATCATTTAACAGTCCTACGTTAAGTTTCCATGTTGTTTGTCGTTTTCTATTGTTCAAATATATTTCCATGTATATAGGATTATGATCTGATATTTCTGCCCCTCCAATCCAACAATTTCTCACCCTGTGTCTGTCACCTTCATTCATAAGGAAGTAATCTATTCTAGAGTGTACTTTATGGACTGCTGAATAATGTGTATAGTCTTTTTCGAGTGGGTGCAGGTCCCTCCATATGTCTACCATACCCATTTCTGCCAGTGAGGTTCTTATGAACTTTGTTACATGTTTTTTTGTCTTCTTAACACTTGTTGTGTCAACTTCATGATCCATGACAGCATTTAAGTCTCCTCCACAAATTAGGACTCCTTCACTGTGTGTTGCTATGAGATCAAACAGATGTTGAAAAAAACCCTTGTCACTTTCTGGTGGGGCATAGATGTTCACTAATGTAATCTGCATACCATCTATTCTTCCCTTTATTATTACATACCTGCCTTCTTTATCCTGGATTTCCTGTTCACTTTCAAATTGTATTTTGTTTGAGATTAGTATCATAACCCCCCTTTTTGCTCCTCCCTTAAATGAACTGTAGTAGGAGTTTTTATAGCCAAATCTCTTTAGTTTCACATGTTCTGTCTTGCTCAAATGTGTCTCTTGCATAAATATAATTTCAGCTTTTTCCTTCTTGAATTTTCTTATTATTCTTTCCCTTTTAACAGGTGAGTTCAGACCATTCACGTTTAATGTCATTATCTTAAGATTTTTACCCATATTCATGTTTTTCCATTTTTTTAACTTGTGCTCCTAGCCCCTTTAACAACAAAAATAACACATATTTATATAAAAACACATTAAAAAATCTCGACCTCCGTACTTTGGGCCTTTCTTCTGCCCACTGGTCCCTGTTGGTGGGTGGGGGGTTTGTCTTCACAGAGTGAAGGGCCCTCCCTAGACTTCTAATTACTATCAAAGTAATAGTCATAAGTCTAGAAATGTCCAACAAATATCACTTAAACCTCTCCTAGCCGTCTGTTTCTCTTTTACCTTGTCTTCTTGGCCTTCATTTCTTCTGTGCCTTTCTTAATCTTTGTTATGATCTAGGCTTTCAGTTGAAAGCCTTGTAGCTTGTCCTGGGCCCGCTGCTCTACGTCTCTCCCCCTTCTTCCGCCGTTCACTCGCCTCCACTCCGTCTGTCGTGGTGCGTTCAGGGCCGCCGCTGCTCCAGCCGTCTCCTTCGGCACGCTCACCTCAAGGCCCCGCTCCATCATATCCCGCGCTGCCTCTTCGGCCGTGTTGTAGGTTCTTGTGCCTTCCTCCCAATGAATCCTCATTTTCGTTAGCGGCGTTTGGAATCTAATTTTTTTTCTCTTTCAGCGTTTTTTTAATATTGGCATATTTCTTCCGCTGCTGCACGATTTCTGTCGGGTAGTCATGGTCAAAAAATACCTGTTTGTCGCCGATTCGTATCTTTTTTTTCCATGCTTGCGTCAGGATTCTTTCCTTTATGTCATATTTCACAAAGTTTACCACAACTGACCTGGGTGGAGAGTTTGTTTTCGGGTTCTGTGCCGGTGCTCTGTGCGCCCGTTGAATCTGCAGATCCGTTTCTCCGGGTATTTCCAGTTCTTTTTTTAAGAACTGATCCATGAATTTTGTCATCGAGTTGCCTTCAATGCCCTCCGGAATTCCAAAGATGCGCATATTGCTTCGTCGGGATCTGCTCTCCAAGTCGTTTATTTTCTCCTGCATCCTCTGCGTTTGCGTCGTCAGGGTCTGTAGTTGTTCGTTTGCCTCGCTTTTCCAATCTTCTAGTTCCGAAATTCGGGTCTGCGCTTCTGTCATACACGCCCGCTGGGAGCGCAGCTCCTCCATGTTTTCCGTTAATTTACGCTCCATTTCTCTTCGGAGGTCCATGATTTCCTCCTTAATTTCTTTTTTCAGTTCCTCCTTAAGAGCCGCTAAATCCTGTTGTAGCTGTCGCTTGAATTCTCTTAACTCTTCACCCAAACTGGCGATGCCAGCGTTCATGTTGTCGAGTCTGGTGTCTTCCATTTTCTCTGCTGTAGACACCTCGTTTTTTTGGGCTTTGCGTACAGCGGTTTTTCCTGCGTTGTTGGAGAGGAATTCTTCAATTTTACCCTGTTTTTGTCCTTGTGCCCGGTTCCTTCGTGTTTTCATCCCTTAGTTTATTGATTCGTTTATGTCGAGTTGGCCATTTACCGATGATTTTTAATCCGGCTAGGGAGAGCTCTTTGTTTAAGTGTTATGTCTCTCCGCCATCTTCCCGGAAGTTTTCGTAATCGCCGATTTTAAAACGTAAACAACAAACAATGTCCGCCGAGCGTGTGCGTGTCTCTCCCTGTGATGATGTCACACAGTCAGTGGCCACTTAGCCGCTGATCGCTTGGCTGAGCCAGACAGCTCTCAAGGACAGCGTACTTCAAGAGCGCATTGTCACCTTATGCGGCATTTGTTGACACCAAAACATGTGCGGTTCAAATTAGCTCGTCTCACACAAAAATTTAAGATATGATTTAGCGATATTGAATTTTCGTCCGGACAAGGCCTTTAAACCTGGTATACAGGGACTCATAGATGCAGGGGTTATAGTATTAGGTCTAAAAATACTGTGCAATACACTTTGTTAAATGATCTACAATCACAAATTAAAATTTTTCACAGTGATTGACATCAGTAATGCTTTTTCCAGCATTCCCATCCACCCAGATCATCAGTTTTGGGTTGTATTCAAATTTGAAGGCAAGAGGTACACATTCACGAGGCTACCACAGGGCTATTGTCAATCACCAACCATTTTTTCACAGGCAATCTCAGCAAATTTGGCCCAGTTACATTTTGCTGGCATCCCCTGATGAAATCATTTGGAGAAAAAAAAGACACCATTGCCTTGTTGAAATTTTTAGCTGAGCAGGGTCACAAGGTTAACAAAGCAAAGCTGCAGTTGTGGAAGCCAGAAGTGAGATACTTAGGCCACATTCTGTCAGCAGAAGGGAGACATGTTGATCCTGTTTGCAAAGAGGCTATGGTTCTTGATGTCATTCTTTGGGATGTTAAATTCATTCTTTGATGAATGAATTTAATGATGTCATTCTTTGGGACGTTAAATTATTGTCGCTCCTGGATTGCAAATTATTAATTTGAAGTGCAACCATTGTCTGACCTCATTTACGAAAAAACAGTGGCACAGGTGGACAAGATTGAGCAGACACCTGAAGCAGAGTTGATCGCTCTAATTGAAGCATGCAAATTGGAAAAAAAAAACTCAGTTTACATTGATAGCCAGTATGCATTTTACACTATTCCCCACTTTGCACAAAAAGTGCAAACACCTCATTCTGGAGCTGCTTGAAAGTGTCAAACTGCCATTACAACTGACCATATGCAAATGTGCTGCTCATACGAATGGTAATGATCCGGTTTCTAAAAGTAATCATTTTGCGGATCAAACTGCAAAGGCGGTTGCACAAGGTTTGCAACCTAGACGAAACACATTTCATTCTGTTCTGACACTGACTGAAAAGCTATCACATGATGTTCTTGTTGAGGCTCAAAAAAGCAGCACCACAGGTTGAAATCTACAAATGGATGAAAGAGGGAGCTATTCTTAATGACACCTTAAAGGTGACACCTTAAAGCTCTACAAATGGAAGGCAAACAAGCCTATTCTACCACGCAAACTGTTCCACCAAGTCTCTACCTTGCTTCATGGCATTTCGCATGTAGCATGAGGGGGGATGGTATTGTGGAGTGTGTAAATAAAGAGACGGATCCATGGACAGATGATTTATTACACACTCACATCTCAAGCACAGAAAAGACTGAACCATTACAGCAAGCTCTCTCCCCTTTTACCCAAGTACTTCTTCACACATTTACATGGAAGTTTCTCATCACACAGCATGACATTTACATTACACTGCGTTCAACCCCCTATGTCTCTGACTCCTTGCGGCTATATGCCCAGGAACTCCCTGGGCATTGTTCTCCCATGCTTATTCACTGTCTCTGTCTGAGGTGCTAAATAATCTGACTTCCCCAATGTCCTACACCATCTACATTGAATAAAACTTTTACTGCTTATGGGTTTAGCCAGTTTGCCACACAATTTTGTAAAAAAAAAAATGTCTGATCTGTGCAAAAAACAATGCACAGGGAAACTTCAAACCTGAGAGAGGCACTTTTCCAGCCTCTACTTATCCATTTCAGAACATTTGCATGGATTTTAGTGATCTCAATAAATGTGAAGGCAAGAAATATTGTTTGGTCATTTGTGATATGTTTTCTAAATGGACAGAAGCTTTTCCTTGCACACATCCAAATGCAATCACAGCTGCAAAGAAATTACTTGCAGAAATTGTACCTAGGTTTGGAATACCTGAGGAAATTTACTCAGATAATGGTACACATTTTGCAAATCAAGTTATATCACATTTAGGCACAGCACTGAACATCAGTTTGAAGAATCATTCAGCTTATCACCCACAATCTGCAGGACTGGTAGAACGCACAAACAGAACTATTAAAGAAAGACTCAGAAAAACAATGGCAGAAACAAGGCAAAATTGGATTTATTGCCTTCCATTAGGTTTGTTTTGCATGAGGATAATCCCAACCAAAGGGGGGTTGTTGTGGCACACATATTTTGGATGCTTTGACTGCATATGTATAGCACAGTGATTGAGATGCTTAAGACTGCATATGTATTTTGTAACCTCATGTCTTAGAAGGAACAATAAGTCTGGACCTCCTGGGGATAACAGTAGGAGGTGGAGGTACTTTTAGCAATGACTCTGAAAGGACTTCCTGACCTCCTGGGGTCAGGTGGAGGAAGAAGAGGCCTGGGGGAGAGGTATTGTCGATGGGGGGGTTTAATGACAATGTGATCCTATACTTTGATGTCCCAGGTATAAAAGGGGGGATTGGAGCAGTTCGTACTTTTTTCCTATCTGAGAGATGGTTGGAGATGTGAGATGATTAATAAACCTGAATTGAGAAATAAATTCAGCCTCTTCATTTCACGCTCTCCACATTGGTGACCTGAAGACGTACAATGACCAGAGACAGTTCCCCCGAGCCAGACTCGCCAGGGACCGCTGGAGCAAGCGCGGTCTCAGTCAAGCTACCAGAGTTCTGGCAGGACAACCCAGACTCGTGGTTCCTCCTGGCCGAAGCACAGTTCACATTCGGGGGAATAACAGCAGATGACACAAAATTCTACCATGTCATCGCCAAACTCGACAACCGCACAGCCCGACACGTGCGGAGCCTGGTGCAGCACCCGCCCGCTGGCGACAAATACAGCGGGTTGAAAGCTGCCCTCATCCAGCGTTTCACGCCCTCAGCCGAGGAGAGAGCTAGGAAGCTCCTAGCTCTGCACGACTTGGGAGGACGCACGCCTGTCGACCTGATGGAAGACATGCTGCAGCTGAGAGGCTCAGACAACGACGATTCCCTCTTCACGCAGATCTTCCTGAGAACCCTACCATTGCAGACGAGGGTGACCCTGGGAGGCTCTCATTTTGTGACCCAGCGGGACTTCCGCGCGCTGGCCCAGGAGGGGCAGTGGATCCTCAACTCCAGCGAGGAGCACATGGCCACCGCAGCAGTGGCAGATCTTGGCGCGGCGACCGGGAACAGCGGGGGGCCAGAGGCGACGGAGGCAATCCCACCAACAATGGCGGCAGCGAAGTCCCGACGCAGCGGAGGAGACGACTTCTGCTTTTACCATTGTCGTTTTGCAGAGAGGGCGCCCAAGTGTGTACCGCCATGCCAGTTCAAGAGCTTGGGAAACGCCAGGACCGGGAGTCGCTAGCAGCGGCGGCACTCGACAAACAGAACAAGCTGCTCTACTTGACGGATGCGCGCTCTGGGAGGCACTTCCTCATGGACACGGGCGCCAAAGTGAGTTTCATCACCCCAACCTACACTGACCGGCTGGCAGGCCCCCGTGGTGACGGACCAACAGCGGCGAACGGCTCGAGCATTAAGACCTTCGGTGAAAGGACTCTACTTCTGTCCTTGCACGGCCGCACATATGAATGGACTTTTATTATAGCGGCGCTCGAGTGTCCCGGCCACCAGCACAGACCAACGTCGCCACAGCAGGCGGTAAGTTTCGCACACTCCTCACTCAGTTTCCAGCACTCACAGTTCCCACTTTTTCGGCAACAGTTGCGAAACACGGGGTGGAGCACTTTATCACTACCACTGCCCCCCCACCCCCCCGTCTTTGCGAAAGCTCGGCGCTTGGATGCAGCTAAACTGTCCATAGCGTGCGAGGAGTTCGCCAACCTAGAAAGGTTGGGCATCATCCGGCGTTCAAAGAGGCCATGGGCCTCCCCACTGCATATGGTCCCTAAAGCTGACGGCTCGTGGAGACCTTGCGGTGATTTCCGCAGGTTAAACAACGCCACAGCGCATGACCGCTACCCAATCCCACATATTCAGGATTTTTCGGTGCATCTGGCGGGGGCGCGCATTTTTTCTAAAATAGACTTGGTCCGCGGTTATCATCAAGTCCCAGTGCGCGCTGAGGACATCCCCAAAACAGCGGTGATAACTCCGTTTGGACTTTTTGAGTTTTTACGCTTGCCATTTGGGCTTAAAGGCACCGCGCAAACCTTCCAGCGCATGATGGATGCGGTGTTGCGCAATCTCCCTTTTGTGTTCGTCTACCTGGACGACATTTTGGTAGCCAGCGCGTCCGAAGTAGAACACAAAAAACACCTCACGGAAGTTTTACGGAGGTTGGGAGAGCAGGGGTTAATAATCAACCCAGATAAGTGCCAGTTCGGGGTGGCGCAGATCGACTTTTTGGGGCACTGCGTCTCCCCAGAGGGGGCAGTTCCGCTACCGGACAAAGTGCGCGCAGTGGCAGATTTTCCCCAGCCACAAACGGTCAAAGCACTACAGGAGTTTTTGGGAATGGTGAATTTTTATAACCGTTTCCTCCCCCACGCAGCGCAGCTCATGCAACCATTATATGCCGTGCTTAAAAAGCAAAAACCCTCCAATGCAATCGAGTGGTCCCCGGAGCGGGAGCGCGCATTCGCGGAGGTAAAAAAAGCCCTTGCAGACGCTGCGTTGTTGGCTCATCCAGTCCCAACGGCCCGCATAGCGCTCACCACTGATGCGTCAGACGTGGCCATAGGGGTGGTAGTGGAGCAGCACGTGGCCGGGGTTTGGCAGCCGCTGGCCTTTTTCAGCAGGTCCTTGCGCGAGGCCGAGCGAAAATACAGCACGTTTGACAGGGAGCTGTTAGCGCTCCACTTAGCCATTCGCCACTTCCAATTCTGGCTAGAAGGTCGGCGTTTCACTGCGTTTGTCGACCACAAACCGCTCACTTTTGCGATGGCCAAAATTTCAGAACCATGGTCGGGCCGGCAGCAGAGGCAGCTGGCCGCAATTTCGGAGTTTACTACTGATATTCAACACGTAGCGGGTAAACTCAATGTAGTGGCAGACTGCCTCTCTCGCGCGATAACCACACCAGTCCGCGCAGGGGTAGATTATACTACCGCAGCCGCAGAGCAAAATAACAGCGCGGAAGCGCACGCGGCCCCAGTTCACGTGGGAATACACTATGCAGCCATGGCAGCGGATCAGGGTAGCGATGCGGACGTATGCGCGCTCCAGTCTGGACCAACAGGGTTAATGCTGGAGAACAGGAGGCTGCAAAATGGTATGTCCCCCCAATCTGCGATGTCTCTACTGGACGACCACGTCCAGTAGTGCCGGCCGCATGGCGCCGCCACGTTTTTGACTCGATTCACTCCCTGGCGCACCCAGGGGTGTGCGCGTCTGTGAAAATGGTAGCAGAAAAGTTTGTTTGGCCGGGCCAGCGCAAGCACGTTAAAGAGTGGTCACGAGCCTGTATGGCTTGCCAGCGTCCAAAATACACAAGCACACAAAAGCCCCCTTAGAGCCGTTTCACATCCCGGCCAAGAGGTTTGATCATGTGCATGTCAACCTCGTAGGCCCCCTACCGTCGTCACAGGGGTACACACATCTTTTGACAATGGTGGATCGAACCACGCATTGGCCGGAAGTGGTCCCACTGGCATCAACCACAGCTGCAGAGGTAGCCCGCGCGTTTTTAACGGCTTGGATAGCGCGTTTCGGGGTTCCGTCGGATATTACGTCCGACAGGGGACCTCAATTTGTGTCTGAGCTTTGGTCAGCGATGGCCCACAGCTTAGGTGTGACAATTCACCGCACTACCGCTTACCACCCCCAGGCTAATGGTTTATGTGAGTATTTTCATAGATCATTGAAGGCAGCCCTCAGAGCGTCGCTTACGGATGCAAATTGGGTAAACAGACTACCATGGGTTTTATTAGGGTTGCGTTCTGCACCTAAAGAGGACTTAAAAGCCTCCCCAGCGGAGTTTGTTTTTGCGCAACCTCTACGGCTGCCAGGAGAGTTTCTGCCAGATAACCCGGCGCCAGGGCGTTCCCCTGGTCAGTGGTCACTGATCGACACGGGAGCGGACATGCTTCCGGGTCCCGTTCACCACACCTTTCCGCGTGTTTTTGTGCCCAAATCTTTAAAAAATGCTGAGTTTGTTTTTGTCAAGCACGAGGCTCAGCGCCCAGCCCTGCGTCCACCCAACGATGGCCCATATAGTATGCTGGAAACAGGTGATAAGCATTTTGTGCTAGATTTGGGGGACAGAAGGGAAACAATTAGTATAGACAGACTAAAGCCTGCTTTTGTGATCCCCGACGAGACTGTGCGAGTGGCGAGGGCTCCTCGATGCGGCAGACCCCCCAGGGAGCATGCCCCAGAGCCCCCGCAGGGATCAACTAACAGTTCTCATCCTCAGATAGCAGATTCACTGCCAGATGGCGCCACAGGAGCCGCGAAGCCCGCCTACAGCAAGTTTGGAAGACGGTTGAAGCCCAGACAGCATATGGACTGATGTTGTGGTTTTATCATGTTGTGTGGACTATGTTGTATTGTTTCATCTTCAACGTTTGGGGGGGGGGGGGGGGTTATGTGGCACACATATTTTGGATGCTTTGACTGCATATGTACAGCACAGTGATTGAGATGCTTAAGACTGCATAGCCTGTTTTCCACTAGCCCAGCACACCTCGGTACGGCTCGGTTCACTTCAGTACGGCTCGGAACGCTTCTGTCTCCATTGGTGTTGTGCTTGTGCTGTGATGGTTTAGGAGGTTTTAGAAGCGGGGCAGCAGCAGATTCTGAGCGAGGCGGGGCCACACTCCCGTGACGTTACTCACCCGACTGAGTCCTTATTTACACCAGACAAAAAAGGATTCAAGGATTATTGCCTTGCTCGCTCTGTGGATTTATCTCACAATTAATTTTATCTCATAATTAAGCTGCAACAACACAAGTCACTTTTGTTTTGAATTAACTGCCAAATGACCTAGAAATAAAGAGCTGAAACTTGTTTTTATTCGTATTAAATAATGAGACGTGGCACACTGGCCTACACCAAATTATTATTTTTTACATCCTAGGGCATTTTGGATGTACTGAATTAAAAAAAATTCATGTTTTTCACCTTCAGGTCAACGTTTGGAACAACAGTATTATTATTTTCCGTTTAGATGATGCTACACTCCTTCTAAAGTATTGTAATTCTCTGAATTTGGAATGCCGATAGAACATTCAATTTACATATACTTACTTTTTTACATTGACTTGTAAGCTTGATCAGTCTCTCCTGCTGCATTTTAAAGTCCAACTGTGCAACTTCTTATAAGTTAACATAAAAAATGTACCCAAAGTTTAGAACTGGATCATGCGGGGCTAATTTTTTATGATATTTCAATAAAAAGAACAGAAAGCTTACAAAAACATTTGTTTTTTGGTCTAGTTAAAAATTACATTACCTTTACAATGGTTGACCCTGACAGGAAGATCAGTATCATTTTGATCAGATTAGGCAATGGAATTTCTATGAAATTATACTGTTTTATAATTCAGTGTTATAACAGACAAACCACACTTTCCAAAACAATTCCATTTTATTATATACAAAATATTAAAAGAAAAAAAAAACTTTGCAACACAACATGAAGGTTAATCGACATTTTATACACGCCGACCACTGAGTGTCTACACCAGCTTCCCAAACTGGGTCACGACTCGGCTGAATGAAGGCGTCTCTGCCAGCTGTGGGTCAGGAAGGCTCCGTTGAATAATCCGGACGGGCTGTCGCAGCGGACGCGTGGGATGATTCTACAAGGAAAATGCACACAATAAAATACAGCACAATAGTTTTTAACAAGAATACATAAGCTTATTTCAGCGTATTGTTCACATGAATAATTAAAATAAAAGCTTGAGTCCGCAGTGTGCTGCAAGCAGCGATCCATCCACAAATGAACAGCTTTTTTATTGCATAAATAAACTGAGCGTCTTACCGAATATATTTGCGAAAAAACGCACAATAAAAAAAAATTAAAACTCACCGTTAAAGGACTCCGATGTCGAGACCTCCCGGTATATTTTTTCATTCCGGGCAGCTCCGTCTAACTCGCGCTGCATACGTTCGTCTGACAATGCAGTCAGCAGACACTGCAGCTCCTTACTGGTCCATGGAACACCCTTATTACGCGAAGCCATTTTTGATAGAGAATAAATGAAAATAGCACAGCAATACTCTGAAAGGAACCACCAACAGTGGTTGCGTGCTGAGTAAAGGAGGTCGTGAAGATTCTTTTTTTTTTTTTTTTCAAAAACTTTATTGAGAAGGTCGTGAAGATTTGGTAGATGAGGAGGAGGAGAGGGGCGGTTACAGCCTGACCAATCAGCACCGGTTACGACCTGACCAATCAGCGACGACCAGTCTGTTAACGTCACAACACGGCACAGCTCAGCACTGCTGTACCCTGCCCTTCAGCGGGGCTGAGAATTGCGGCTGTTAAACCGTGTTGGGGCTTGTGGAAAAGCATACAAAGCGTGCTGAGCCGTCCCGTGTCGCGCTAAAGCGTGCTAGTGGAAAAGGCCCTCATATGTATTTTGTAACCTCACGTCTTAGAAGGAACAATAAGTCTGGACCTCCTGGGGATAACAGGAGGAGGTGGAGGTACCTTTAGCAATGACTCTGAAAGGACTTCCTGACCTCCTGGGGTCAGGTGGAGGAAGAAGAGGCCTGGGGGAGAGGTATTGTCGATGGGGGGTTTAATGACAATGTGATCCTATACTTTGATGTCCCAGGTATAAAAGAGGGGATTGGAGTAGTTCGTACTTTTTTCCTGTCTGAGAGATGGTTGGAGATGTGAGATGATTAATAAACCTGAATTGAGAAATAAATTCAGCCTCTTCATTTCACGCTCTCCACAGTTGTCTCCATTTGAAATCATGTATGGCAAACCATACTTGTTGCCATCTTTGAGACCATTCAATCCTAGTGATGAAGAAGTGTGTTTAGCAGATTACATGAGAAGAATTTTGACTAACAGAGATATTTATCGCTGCTACTCTCCCCAGGAGGGTTCACAAGGAAACTGCACTGATCTTGGCCAAGCCAGGAGACCTCGTCCTCATTAAAGCCATCAAAAAGAAGAATTGGACTGATTCACCCTGGCAAGGACCACATAAAGTTGTTTTGTCAACGCCAACAGCGGTGAAAGTTGAAGGACGGGACTCTTGGGTGCATTTAACACACTGTAAACTTGTAAACTACCCTGCTCTGAACTCACAGTAAGGGACTACTGAATAAATATTTTCAACTCCATTCCATTAAAGACTCTCAGCAAGAGACTTTTTCTTAATTGTTTTCCTACACAAGTGTCGACTGACGACGCCCTACGTGGTGTCCAGTACCGGCTTGGGATAGGGAAGCGAGTGGTTGACCATCATGGAGAGACAAGAAGTGCAAGAAAGACGTTTGATCATTAAAGGGTGTAGTTGTTGTTTCCTTTACATCATCATCCTAGGGGTTACATTATTATTTTGGTTTCCTTTAGCTGCACCACAAACCATACATTGTAGTGCTAGGGACCTTGCACATATTCAGCCTAATTGGCTAGAGCTATATGAGCATCACGATAATCAATATGCTGCCAATACGTGGTGGAAGTATGCTAATTATACGGCTAGGGCAGCTAATTGTTCCAATTGTTATGTTTGCTCCTTAGTGCCAACGTCAGCTGGACAGACTGCTGTTGTAGCTAAAGTGATGGAACCAGCAAAAGCTCTCTGTTTTTTACAGAAGGCTATGAAAAGGGACTACACAAAAAAAATTATTTTGAATCACTCTTGTGAAATCTTTCATCACTCTACCAATCAGAGAACTTATGGTACCCCTTACTCTGTAAGGGCAAGGTTAGTTTCATCAGGAACTTTTTCTTTTTGTCTGAAGGGAAGTGGTAACAACCCTCTGGGCGACCTACCCCTTTCTCGGTGAGGGGGTGTACAGTGTACACCGCACCTGTGATGCTAGTACCCTGACCAATCGGATGGGCAGGTGGTGTCCACAGGCTAACTGTTGTCATTATGGACCTATCACCATGCTGGAGCTCTGCAGTGCTGCTATCTGCAACTTCCATATGTATGGCGCACATATGGTGATGGGTGGTTGGTGGCTGTGTGGTCGTAAGGCGTATTCCCATCTGCCTATGAACTGGGCAGGAACCTGTGCCCCCGTCTTTGTGAATGACAACACCCTGATTATGTCAGCGGGTTAGACGAGCAGAGGGAAGAGAGACCTATCACAGGATGCCATTTACATGATTCCATCTGGGGTAGGGACGTGCCAGAGCAGTTCAAGATACTTACTACAGGTCAAAAGGTAGTTCAATCGCTATTCCCTTGGGTGGGAGTGGCAAAAAATACCTTGTGGATTGAGACTCTTAATTATAGACTACAGTCTTTTGTGAATTTTTCCTTAGCTGCCTGGAAAGGTGAAAGGGAGGAAATGACTGCTATAAGACTTGTAGCAACACAGAATAGAATGGTACTTGATCAGTTGACTGCCGCCCGTGGGGGTGTGTGCGCAATTATAGGTCAGTACTGTTGCACCTTTATACCTGCATATGATGCAGATGGAGGCGTCATTGTTTCAGCCATACGTAATCTGACTGCTTTGCAGACTGCTGGGGCTAAGGATAATGTTGATGATTCATCACACTAGATAAACTGGTTGTTTTCCTCATGGAGGAGTCTTGTCATAAACTTAGTGGTGATTATTGTAGTGATACTTTTGATCTTTTCATGTTTCATTCCTTGTATCCGTGATATGATGTTGAAACTTGTTCAGGTGAATTTAGTGTTATATCACAAGGCCACCACTGGAGATGATGGGGAAACAACACCAGCTTAATGTTTTATGAGTACAGATTATGATTGACATGCAGAAAACCGAAAGGAGATGTACTGTATGTTCATGATGTGAATTTGAAATGTACTGAATCCTCTCAGGCTACCTGTGGCTCCCACATAAACATCGACTCTTACACCCACTCAGTCCTGGACCATATCAACACCACTATTGACAGTGTCACCACGGAAAGACAGATCACCACGTACCCAAATCAGAAGCCGTGGATGAACAGAGAAGTGCGGCTTCTGCTAAAGGCACGTAACAATGCCTTTAGCTCTGGTGATGCACAGGCCTACAGTTCATCCAGGGCAGATCTGAAGAGGGGCATCAAGAAGGCCAAGCACAGCTACAAGCTGAAGGTGGAGGAACATTTTGGGGACTCTGACCCCCGACGCATGTGGCAGGGCATTCAAGCTATCTCTGATTATAAGCCCAGCAACTCCATACCTATAGCCATGACTGTGCCCTTTCTCAATGAGCTAAATGACTTCTATGCTCGTTTTGACAAGGACAATAACGAAAAGAACATCAATTTCCCACCCTCTGACGACCTCCACCACCTCACACTCACCCACACCGACGTCCGTAACGCACTGAGTCATGTCAACGTACGTAAGGCTGCTGGCCCTGACGGCATTCCTGGGCGTGTGCTGAGGGCATGCGCTGAGCAGCTGGCAGGGGTCTTCACAGACATCTTCAACCTGTCCCTGGCCCAGGCCGTGGTACCAGCGTGCTTCAAGACCACTTCAATAGTACCAGTGCCGAAACGTTCAACACCATCGTGCCTAAATGACTATCGCCCTGTGGCACTGACGCCCATAGTCATGAAGTGCTTTGAGCGACTGGTCTTGGTACAGCTCAAAAAATGCCTGCCCCCTACACTGGACCCTCACCAGTTTGCCTACCGGAGCAACAGGAGTACAGAGGATGTGGTTTCTGCAGCGCTGCACTATGTACTCTCACACCTGGATGACAAGAACACCTACGCAAGAATGCTGTTTGTTGACTTCAGCTCAGCATTCAACACAGTTATCCCCTCCAAGTTGCTCACTAAACTTGGGGACCTGGGAATCAGTACCTCCACCTGCAACTGGATCATGGATTTTCTGGCCAACAGACCCCAGCATGTTAGGTCAGGCCCCAACCGTTCTTCCGTCATCACACTCAACACTGGTGTACCACAGGGCTGTGTGCTCAGCCCATTCCTCTACTCCCTCTTCACCCATGACTGCAGGCCTATGTATGGATCCAATTCCATCATAAAGTTCGCAGATGACACCACGGTGATTGGACTCAGAGACAACGATGAATCAGATTCAGGGCAGAGGTTGAGCACTTGGCTACTTGGTGCGCTGACAATAACCTGCTCCTTAACACCAGCAAAACCAAGGAGCTCATAGTGGACTACAGGAAGGAGAGGGGAGAGACACATGACCCCATCCATATCAATGGCATAGCTGTTGAACGTGTCCCCAGCTTCAAATTCCTGGGGACCCACATCTCGGAGGACCTGTCCTGGTCAGTTAACACCACCAGCCTGATTAAGAAGGCCCATCAGCGCCTCTTCTTCTTGAGGACACTGAAGAAGAACCATCTGTCAACTGACATCCTGGGCAACTTCTACCGCTGCGTGATAGAGAGTACCCTGACCAACTGTGTCACAGTCTGGTATAGGAGCTGCTCTGTCGCTGACCGTAAGGCGCTGCAACGGGTGGTGAAAACCGCCCAACGCATCACAGGGACTCCACTTCCAGTTATAGAGGATGTCTACAGGAAAAGATGTCTGCGCCGGGCACGCAGCATTCTTAGGGACTCCAACCATCCTGCTCATGGACTGTTCCAGCTTCTCCCCTCCAGAAGGTGTTTCAGAAGCCTTCGGACTAGAACCAGCAGGTTTAGGAACAGTTTCTTTCCAACAGCTGTCACGTTATTGAACTTAGTTCCCCGCTGACTCTCTTACCATCATCTCTTACCATCCTCACCTGTACATAACTGCCCATCTAACTTATTGTACATTATTTGCACATAACAGTACTCTTAACTTTCTGCACTGCTGCATATATTTGCATATATTTGCTTAAATTGCACATACTGTTAATTACCGTATATACTGCACTGCTGTCCTATGCACTTCTGATTGGATGCTAAACTGTGTTTCGTTACCTTGTATTCATACATGTGTAATGACAATAAAGTTGAATCTAATCTAATCTAAATGCAAGAGTAATCAAATATGCCTTGAAGTTCAGAGAAGTTATCCTTATTTGAGATTCTTTCACTTAATCCTGTTTATGTTCTGTTTTAATTTACGTTGTATTTGAAACCATTGTTACTAATCACTATCTAGCTAGTATACAGTTTTACTATATTGATTGTTGTTTCATTGTTGATACCTTGTTGCAGTTTCACGTTGAGGTACTAATACACATACGTTAGGATGCTAGCACACATAGATCTCTAATACAAACATACACATAATAGGTTTTTAGTTATTTTTGTTTTTATTGTTCTTTACATTTACATACAAGTATTAACTTTTTATTAAATCACTGCTAATCACTGCTAATTTACTGACATATAGAACGACAAATACATACACTATTTCATCTTAATTTATGGCTAATCACCATCACTGATTCAATTTTTCCTTTTTTATGACTTAATTAGATGATTGATTTCTTTTTTGAAATAAAAGGTGATAGTCCGTTTTAAAATGGGGGTCACCTGGCACCCCCCCCAGAACTTGACTTCAGTGGGTCCAGAGTGTAGGTTAGGGTCCCCTTAACACGTTTCTGTATGTTAACAAGAAAATAACTCATTTGGACTATTGGTTATGGTCCTTGATTTAAGGGTACCCACGCGTACATTAAATGAACCATGGCTTTATCAAGTCAGGCTGACAAAAGGGGTTGTTTTGTCCCTTAAAATAATCTAAAATACTTCAACCAACATTATAACTGTTGCTGTTAGACAAATAACAAAATCAACCACCACAAGCCTACACAAGTAAAAAACAAAAAACTAAACTTTAATCATAATGCAGACAGTATTTCACCTAAATTTAGTGACACAAGTGAAACAATGAAATTTGGTGTTGGTTTAGTTTTATACACACAAGTGTCATTCATAATCCAACATTGAATTTGTATCATTCTGAAAAGTCATACAGTTACATTGCTTTTGTTTCTTTAACTAACTGTGGATAAAACCATGGAAGAGACTTTCCAGAAGCACGCCAAAAGTCGTGGGGCCGGGATGGCAGCTGGCGCCATTGGACTCACCAACAACTATCAAGCTTACCAGAGATTGGTAAGGACAACCCATGAATGCATCAAGTATGTGCAGGCCACCTTGGATCTGGCTGACATGTCGCAGGCCAGTGAGATCAATGATCAGCACCGTGATCTGAGAGCTTCGTCGATTATCAACAGCGAAGACAGTGTCCAGCGAGCCTTGAAAGCCATTGAGGGATTCACCAACCCGTTTGCTGTAGACCCCACAAGACTGGTGATGTTAGCGTCTGGGGCAACTGTGCCCCCTGAGGTTGAAAATGATGTTTTGAATGCAGAACAGCTGGGAAATGCTCAGAAAGAAGCTTTCATCAAAGAGAGACTCAGACACAAAGAGAAAGGTTTCTTTGACACGATCAAACAACTGAACCTTAAGACTATGTCAAACACAGCCAAACCAGTCAAGTTGAGGTCAACGAACAATAAAGTCACTGAGTTCAGGCAGCAGGGAAACAGTGCGTTTCAGCTCCTTGTAAAAAGCGACGAAGGAAAGCTGGCTATGGGATTGAAAGAAATGATGTCCTATCAACTAACCTCTGTGCCATACAGTCTTGCGACAGCGGACAACTTCTTGACAAAAACCGACAAGAGCAGTGTACTCCACTACCTCACAAAATCGGCTGAAGACGCTGCCTGCCCTCCTGAGGCTGAAACCATGACAATTATCGACGGCAATGCCGTCTTTCATTCGATGACGCAAGTTCCCACGGCCTTCAGCGATATCTGCAACAAAGTGTTTGACATGATGCCGATGTCAGCAGACTTCGTCTTCAGCACAGATAAGTACAAAGAAGGGTCCATCAAGACAGTGGAGAGACAGAGACGAGGGACTGCAGATAAGATCATCTTGGCTGGGGAATCAACCAAAAGACCAGGAGACTGGCCTAGATTTCTTTCCAGTGACGAGAATAAGACACAGTTTGCAAAGCTTATTCTCCGGGTGTGGAGCAAAGACTCACATGCAGCTCGTCTGAAGGATTGACACATCATCTTCGTGTCTGAGGGAAAGGCATACAAACTTTCATCACCTGATGGTTCGCACACACAAACGGAAGTGACTGACCCCCTGACCACAACACAAGAAGAAACAGACACGAGAGTGATTCTGTACTGCTACTATGCCATTCAGAATGGGTATCGATTCATTCGAGTCAAAAGCCCCGAGACGGATGTCTTCTTTATCCTTCTGTACTATGCCCCCCAGATGAAACGGGCCACAATCCTGTTCGACACAGGAAAGGGAAACAAGAAGCGGCTAATAAACATAACAGCACTTGCAGAGGAGATGACTCAGCTCTACTGTTCAGCACTTCTGTGGCTTCATGCCTTTGGTGGATGTGACTCCACCAGCACTTTCAAGGGTAAGGGCAAGGTCAAACCCATGAAGGTCATGCAACAGAAGCCGAAGTTTGTCACAGCATTCGCAAAGCTCGGGGAAAACTGGAACATGACAGAGGACCTTCTTGATGAGCTAGAGATGTTCACCTGCTTCATGTACGGCCGCCAGCGGTTCCAGCATGTCAACAATCTGAGACACCACATGCTAAAAGAAAAGTGTGGTGAAGATGGCGTCAGTGCAAATGTGAACATTGATCTGTCAACATTGCCACCTTGCCGCAGAACATTGAAGCAACATTGCCTAAGGGCGAACTTCCAGGCATGTATTTGGAAAAGATCTCATGAGGCAACTCCAGATGTGCCGTTGCCCCAACATGGGCATGGCTGGCAAGTCCAGGATGGTGTTCTTCAGCCCCTCTGGACACAGGAAGAGGAGGAACTTGTTCTCCCCCAAGATGTGATTGATGAACTCTTGAACAAAAATCCCGCTCCTGACGAGGACCAGAACGAAATTCTAGATGAGGAGATCTTCTTGCAGGATGGGCTGGATGACTCTATGGACTCTTCAGAAAGTGCAGATGAGGACTAATGTGCTGAACAAACATAACTGTATCTGGGAGGACTGATAGTGACTGTGGAGCTTAGTAAATTCATCTTAAATCCTTGTCACTGTGGCATAGCAGAATTGAAATAAAACAAGAATAGCATCTTTGTATTTTTCTTTTTTAAAAACTTCAATGTATAATGCTGAAAAAATGAATTTCAGATTCACTTTTTGTTCTTCTAAATGCTTGTTACCAATCCACAAGAGTTAAATTATTAATGGAGATGTTTGTAGTTTAAAAATGGAAATTTTGCTGTTTTATTTTTTTTTATTGAAATGACACTTTTGGGGGTATGGAAGGTATCTTTAATTTTGTGCCTACAGATATTAACCTAGACAGCAAGAGTGAAGAGAGAATTTCCCCAATACATTGTTCTTTATGAAAACAAACCTAGAAAATCTAATTTTGCTCAACATTATTGTACATTATAGATAGTAAGCATCCAATACTGCAAAAAATTACATTTCACTATTTCAGTTTGCGTACGCATGGGTACCCTTAAATCAAGGGCCATAACCAATAGTCCAAATGAGTTATTTTCTTGTTAACATACAGAAACGTGTTAAGGGGACACTAACCTACACTCTGGACCCACTGAAGTCAAGTTCTGGGGGGGGTGCCAGGTGACCCACCATTTTAAACCGGACTATAATATCCTCACATGCTCCCCAGGAAATGAAACATTCCAGTGGCGCTCGGGAGTGGCAGCGAGGCCGATGGCGAACTTTCCTCATTAAAAAGCAAGTTAGGATCTTTTGCAATACAATGCTTTAGCATGAAATGCACCGGAACTTGGCGAGCTGCCCAATGAGGTTTTAGAAGCCATAATGTTTCATCTCTGATCTTTTTGAGCATCATAGGGGGGATGATAGGATATTTTCAAGTTTCATTAATTATTCTATATGATTTTAATGCTATATTATTCTATTTTATATTATAATTGTTTCTGGTGCATATAAAAATCCAATGTCTGGGTCACTGTGATATTTTTTCATTGTCTCACAGCTTGAAAAGACTGTTTTCAGAGCAAGATTAGGATGAGCAAGATTGTGAATAATGACGAAAGTTTCATTGTTTTATCATACCAAGCTGTACTGTATTGTCAGGATGACCAGATCATGTTAGAATGTTCATTGCTGACCACAGATAAAGAAGGAGTCACTTGGAGAGTTGGCTCCTGCCAGTCTAGCTTAGATAAGAGACCGAGGTATAAAAACCAACATCCTTGGACACATGTTAGGGAGTTGGTGCTGTGAAGCTCTGAGGCGAGTGTATGCTGTACTGATTTCCTCCTTTCTGATCAGAAGGAGAATAAATGACTCAGAACTTGGAAAACCGCCTATTGATTCTTTTTTCAGCCTCAATCAATTCATTTTTGTTCTAACAGATGAGAAGAAGTTAAAAATGATCTTCCTAGTCAGAGTTTTTGTTTTGATTACTAGAGTGTCATTACACTTTTTTCTTGTCAATAAAACATGTTCACATTTTATGAAAATGCAGGATGAAAGCAGAGCAGAAACACAAGAAGCTGAAGACCAGACAGATGGAGACTCTTAAGTTCTACTAATAAAAGGATTTCAGTATGAATGCATCACATGATAAAGCCTGTCATCAACTTATGTAACGCTCTACCTAATATTACATCTCTGCTTTATTTTAATCATCTTTAATCTGGGTTATTTGAGATATGATTAGGTTAGATTTGTCCCTTTCTCACAGCTCTGTATCACAATTTAAACCTGATTATTTTACAAATATGGATATTATCAACATATCAATAATTCAGGTTCATCAATAAATCAATTGTTTTTTTTATTTTTTAGTTATTGTGGATCTTTCTAAGAGGATAATATATATCATCTGATAACACATGACTGTGGGAATCTGCATTCACCAAAGTCAGTTACAGCATAAACACTAACGTGTGGTTTTGGTACTTTGAATTTCAGTAGTTTTAGGTTTCATTGGTGTGCAATTTTAATGCAATGAAATTACAGTCAAACGTCGATATTTTTTTCTTTTTTTAATCAGTGGCTTAATTTAATACTTGGCAGCATTTTTTTATTAGTTTGCCTACTCAGCATTTATGGTGATGGTTTTGGGTTTTTTTTTCATTTGTTCACTGATCTCTCATATTGGTTTCAAAATATATTTTAATGTATTTTCTTTAAATTATCCAGCTTTCAAATTTTGACTCATTGCAATAAGTATAAATTAAAAACTTAACAGTAATCTGAATCAATTAAGTGGACATGTTGTATTAGATGACTTTTTACCTCCGCCAAGGAGGTAATGTTTTTGCCGGGGTTTGTCTGTTTGTCTGTTGGTTAGCAAGATGACTCAAAGTTTTGGACGGATTTCGATGAAACTTTCAGGCGTTGTTGGAAATGGTACAAGGAAGAACTGATTAAATTTTGGTGGTGATCTGGATCACCGTCCAGAAGAAAACCGCCATTACGGAAAATGCCATTTTCGTGAATAACTACTGAACCACTAATCAAATCATTGTCAATCCAATTGCTAGCCATATGTTCTCATGGTCAAGGAATCTGAAAACGTACACACAAACACTGTATGGGCGGAACTGTGGCCGCCATTACGGAAAATGTCATTTTCCTCAATTACTACTGAACCACTAATCCTATCATTGTCAATCCAATTGCTAGTCATATGTTTTCGTGGTCAAGGAATCTGAAAACGTACACACAAACACTGTATGGGGGGAACTGTGGCCGCCATTACGGAAAATGTCATTTTCGTGAATAACTACTGAACCACTAATCATATCATTGTCAATCAAATTGCTAGTCATATGTTTTCATGGTCAAGGAATCTGAAAACGTACACACAAACACTGTATCAGAATCAGATTTATTGGCCAAGTATGCACAACACATACATGGAATTTGACTTTGGCTAAAAACTTGCTCTCGTTCAGGTGGAGGATTTAAATAAGGATTCAATGACAACAGAGTATGTACAGTAAATTACAGTCTGTCCACGTTTCTATAAAAGGATGCAAATATATACAGGAATATATGCAGTTATATATGCAGCGAGAGATCGACAGACGGATTGGAGCAGCATCTGCAGTGATGCGGACGTTGTACCGGTCTGTTGTGGTGAAGAGGGAGCTTAGTTCTAAGGCAAAGCTGTCGATTTACCAGTCAATCTACGTTCCTACTCTCACCTATGGTCACGAGCTTTGGGTAATGACCGAAAGAACGAGATCGCGGATACAAGCGGCTGAAATGAGCTTTCTCCGTAGGATTGCTGGACTCACCCTCAGAGATAGGGTGAGGAGCTCAGTCATCCGGGAGAGGCTCAGAGTAGAACCGCTGCTCCTCCACATTGAAAGGAGTCAGTTGAGGTGGTATGGGCATCTGATTA
This sequence comes from Pholidichthys leucotaenia, assembly GCA_020510985.1. NCBI lineage: Eukaryota > Metazoa > Chordata > Actinopteri > Cichliformes > Pholidichthyidae > Pholidichthys > Pholidichthys leucotaenia. Next base: position 321,133,051 of record CM035843.1, on the reverse strand, counting down.
GGATGCCTCCGGGACGCCTCCCACTTGAGGTGTTTCAGGCACGTCCCACTGGGAGGAGACCCCGGGGCAGACCCAGGACTCGGTGGAGAGACTATGTCTCCCAGCTGGTCTGGGAACGCCTTGGTATCCCCTCTGAAGAGCTGGAGCAGGTGGCTGGGGAGAGGGAAGTCTGGGCTTCTCTGCTTGAACTGCTGCCTCTGCGACCCGGACCTCCGGAAAAGCGGTAGAAGATGGATGGATGGATATATGCAGTTATTTACTCAGACTAACCACACTTTGCAGAAATATATGAAAAAATATACAGTCACACAGTATTTCAATGTGAACTCAGATTCAGCGATATAATGTGAATGAAGTAAAAAGCAGTGTGAGAGTTATGTGCAATGTAATATTGGATGAAAAGTCATGAGTACAGCAACAGGTAGGACTAGGTGAATGTTAGGAGTTCATCAGAGTGATGGCTTGAGGAAAGAAACTGTTCCTGTGACGGGTGGTTTTGACCTTCAGTGATCTGTAATGACGACCAGAAGATAGAAGTTCAAACAGTTTGTGGCCGGGGTGTGATGGGTCAGCACAGATGTTTCCCGCCCGTTTCCTGGTTATGGACCGATATAAGTTCTCAATGGAGGGTAGGTCGGTACCAATGATCCTCTCCGCAGACTTAATGATCCGCTGCAGTCTGGTCTTGTCCTGTTTAGTGGCAGATCCAAACCAGACAGTGATGGAAAAGCAGAGGACAGATTGGATGATGGCGGTGTAGAAGACAACCAGCAGCTCCTGAGGCAAATCAAACTTCTTCAGCTGACGCAGAAAAAACCTCTGCTGGGCCTTTTTCCGGACAGTGTCTATATGGGAGGACCACTTCAGGTTCCGGGAGATTGTGGTACCCAGAAACTTGAAGGAGTCCACAGTGGACACTGTGCTGTTGAGGATGGTGAGTGGGGGGAATGAAGGGGGGTGTCGCCTGAAATCCACAGTCATCTCCACCGTTTTGGCTGGGTTAAGTTCAAGATGGTTCTGGCTGCACCAGAGGATCAGCTGCTCCACCTCCCGCCTGTATGCAGACTCATCATCATCCCGGATCAAACCGATGACTGTGGTGTCATCCGCAAACTTCAGGAGCTTCACCGAAGGGTCCTCTGAGGTGCAGTTGTTGGAGTAGAGGAAGAAGAGCAGTGGGGAAAGGATACATCCTTGGGGGGCGCCAGTACTAATTTTTTGGGAGCTGGATGTAAATCTCCCTAGCTTCACCTGTTGCCACCTGTCAGTCAGAAAGCTGGAGATCCACTGGCAGGTGGAGGGGGGCACCTTGAGCTGGAGGAGTTTCTGATGAAGAATGCCTGGGATGATGGTGTTGAACGCTGAGCTGAAGTCGATAAACAGGATCCTGGCGTACGTCCCTGGGGAGTCGAGGTGTTGCAGGATGTAGTGTAGTCCCATATTCACTGCATCATCCACTGACCTGTTTGACCGGTAGGCAAACTGCAGTGGGTCCATCAGGGGGCCTGTGATGACCTTCAGGTGGTTCAGCACCAATCTCTCCAAGGATTTCATGACCACAGAGGTCAGGGCAACAGGTCTGTAGTCGTTTAATCCTGTAACAGAGGGTTTCTTGGGAACTGGAATGATGATGGAGCGTTTGAAGCAGGAAGGCACTTCACGCAGCTCCAGTGATCTGTTAAAGATCCGGGTGAAGATGGGGGCCAACTCGTTGGAGCAAACTCTCAGGCAGGACGGAGACACACCATCAGGTCCTGCAGCCTTCTTGATCTTTTGTCTCTGAAAGACCCGGCGCACCTCCTCTTCACAGATCGTTAGTGCTGGTGGGAAGTCAGAGTGGAGGAGGGATGGAGTTCCTGGGGCTGCAGATAATCCTTTTGTGTGGGTGGGAGGTGAGAAATGTAGGTTGTTTTCAAACCTGCAGTAAAAGCTGTTTAGGTCGTTAGCCAGCTGGAGGTTTTCCACAGGGTGGGGGGATGGTCTCCTGTAGTTGGTGATATTCTGCAGGCCTCTCCAGACAGAAGCAGAGTTGTTGGCTGAGAAGTTTTTTTGTAACTTCACACTGTAGCTCCTCTTAGCAAGCCTGATCTCCTTCGTCAGCATGTTTCTGGCCCGCTTGTGCAGAGTCCAGTCACCAGTCCTGTAGGCCTCCTCCTTGGTCTGACGTAGCTGCTTCAGTTTAGGAATGAACCAGGGTTTATTGTTGTTGTATGTGCAGAAGGTCTTGGTCTGCACACACGTCCTCGCAGAAACAGATGTATGACGTCACAGTGTCAGTGAGTTCATTTAGGTTAATGGCTGCAGCTTCAAAAACACTCCAATCTGTACAGTCAAAGCAGGCTTGTAACTCCAGCTTTGATTCCTCAGTCCATTTCTTCACAGTCCTTACAACAGACTTGGAAGTTTTTAGTTTCTGTCTGTATGTTGGAATAAGATGGAGCAGACAGTGGTCAGAAAAACCCAGAGCTGCACGGGGGACGGCATGATAGGCGTTTCTTAAAACTGTGTAACAGTGGTCAAGTGTATTTGTGTTCCTGGTGGGACATTTAATATGCTGTCTGTATTTAGGAAGCTCATTTGTGAGATTAGCTCTATTGAAATCACCCAGAATGATAAGCAGAGAGTCTGGATGTTTTTCCTCCACGTCTGCTATCTGGTCAGCGAGGTGCTGCAGTGCCTCCGTTGTACAAGCAGCAGGCGGGATATAAATTCCGACCAGAATAAACGAGGAGAACTCTCGCGGTGAATAAAAGGGTTTACAGTTTATGAACAGTGACTCTAGGTTAGGGCTACAAAACTTCTTCAACACTGTGACATCAGTACACCAACCTTCGTTTATGTAGAAGCAGATTCCGCCACCTTTAGTCTTTCCAGAGAATTCTCGGCTGCGATCAGCGCGAAACAGTTGGAATCCGTCCAGGTGGACCGCGCTGTCCGGGATGTGTTCACTCAGCCAGGACTCCGTGAAACAAAGGGCGCCAGATCTGCTAAAATCCCGGTTTTTGTGAGTCAGGAGCAGCAGTTCATCCATTTTGTTCGCCAAAGAGCGGATATTTGCCAGATGGATCGATGGGAGCGGCGTGCGAAATCCTCGTTTCTTCAGCCTGACTAGCGCACCGGCATGTTTACCACGCCGCCTTCGTTTCCGGCCAGCGCCAATAGCCGCTGCTCCCACAGCTAAGATCGACTGAAAAAAACTTCAGATCAGCAGCAGAAACTGGCGGAGAAGTTGCACTGGGAGGTAGTCTGAGTGAAAGTAGTTCCTCCCTTGAACAGGTGACTCGGACAGAAGAGCATAAGTCCAAAAAAACACAAAATTATCAAAAACATCAGAGAGCAGAAGCCAGTGGCTGCCATGGGGGGAACTGTGGCGCTTGGCGGAGGTCTGAGCTCTCCGAGTGCTTTTCTAGTTTGTTTTGTTTTTGCTTCTTTAAATTCAGAGCTAAATTCACATTTATGTGGTTGTGTTTAGGATAGATTTGGGTGAATGTTGTTTTAATGAAAATGTACCTTTTCACATATTAATGTGTTAATAGTAGGGACGTCCCGATCAAGATTTTTTTGTCCCTGATCCGAGTCATTTAAGACTGAGGATCAACCAATACCAAGTGACAAAAAGATACATTTCTCTGCAATACATTCTTGCAAAGTACACATTAAGGTTTTGTTTTTAAATCAATGTATTTGCTTAACACTTCATTCCACATGTTGGCACCACCTTCCCTGCTGCAGCTCTGTACAGCTGCTATGTTGTGGCAAGACTGACTTAAAACTACTGTGGCTGATGGAAAACAATTGACAGTTGAATGGAGATGAACCCAGTGACCCCAATACTGAATGAGTCACAAAAGTGTTGATCGGGCTCCTGATCAGATATTTGAGATCGGATCGGGACATCCCTCATGAGTAGTAGTTGGTTAACTGGATATCTAAAGTATACTATTGTGTGGTGGTTTCTCTTGTGTCTGATTGTGCGGAAAATAAAGTTGTGTTACTCCCTGTTGTGAGTTTTATTTGTATATGTATTTATTTATTGCTCCATGGTTTAAACTTGTTTGACACTTGAAATTCTGATACAATCACCATGTTTGTGATTTACAAGATTTTGTTAACAACACGCTCCCTCTTTGTTGCTTCGCATTTTTTTTTACTCTAAATGTCTTTTCCCCCGCTTTACTATTTTTTGCTGTTGTAAACTGTTTTTAAGGACAGTGCAAGTTGATGAACATTGATATCAATCAATGTAAACTTGCTAGATTGTAGCCAGTGGCTAATTTCCATCTGCTGTCCGTATATTTTGAGAATATACTGTATATACAGTATATGATGCTCTTTTTGCTTAAACAGACCAATAAGGAAAAACCCAGACTTCCTTTACAAAAAATAAACATTGAACTGCACCATCTGGGTTCCGGACGCCCAGCGGCCATTTTGAGTACGTGGTCATGCCGTTCGGGCTCACCAACGCTCTGGCCGTCTTCCAGTGACTCATTAATGACGTTCTTCGCGACTTCCTGGGGGTCTTCGTCTTCATCTACCTGGACAACATCCTGATCTTCTCCCGGTCTCGGGAGGAGCATCAGGCTCATGTGAGGCGGGTCCTTCAGCGACTCCTCAAGAACAGGTTGTACGTTAAGGCGGAGAAGTGTGAATTTTATGCCAACAAGACCTCCTTCTTGGGTTTCGTCGTCTCCCACAATAAAATTCTCCCCGACCCTGCCAAGATCAAAGCGGTGGTGGAGTGGCCCGTCCCTTCACCAAGGAAACAGGTGCAACAATTCCTAGGATTCGCCAACTTCTACCGCCGTTTTGTGCCCAAGTACAGTGCCATCGCCTTTCCCCTGACCCGCCTCACCTCTCCCAAGGTGCCGTTCCAGTGGACGGAGGACGTGGCATCCGCCTTTGAGAGACTAAAGACGGAGTTCTCCTCCTCCCGGGTCCTGACCCAGGTTGACCCAACACTCCAGTGCTTGGTCGAGGTGGACGCATCTGATACGGGGGTAGGGGCAGTGTTATTCCAGTGATCTCCGGTGGACGGGGTGGTGCGTCCCTGCACCTTCTTCTCTCGGTGTCTGTCTGTAGCGGAGCGAAACTATGACGTTGGTGACAGGAAACTCCTGGCTGTGAAGCTCGCGCTACAGGAGTGGCGTCATTGGTTGGACGGAGCAGCACCGCCTTTTGTGGTCTGGACTGACCACAAGAATCTGGAGTATCTGAGGTCAGCCAAGCGTCTGAAAGCCCACCAGGCGTGTTGGTCACTCTTCTTCAGCCGCTTCAGATTTATCATCACCTATCGCCCTGGCTCAAAGAACAGCAAACCTGACGCGCTGTCCAGGCAGTTTGCTCCTGAGGAACCTGAGGACCGTGACCACACCATCCTGCCAGCCTCATGCGTCATGGGCGCCGTTTCATGGGTGATCAAGGACAAGGTCCAGAAGGCACAAGAAGCTGAACCCGATCCTGGCGGCGGTCCACCTGGGAAACTGTTCGTGCCATCGTCTGTCCGGGGTGACGTCATCCACTGGGCACACACGTCGAAGCTCGCCTGTCACCCTGGTATTTCCCGGCTGGTGGAGCTCCTCCAGCAATCCTTCTGGTGGCCCAGACTCCGGAGTGATGTCACCAATTATGTCCGTGCCTGTCCCCGGTGCGCAACGGGTAAGACCTCGACCTCCCCTCCTGCTGGTCTCCTCCACCCACTGCCGGTCCTCGGGAGGCCCTGGTCCCATGTCGCCCTGGATTTCGTCACCGGCCTCCCCAAGTCCAACTCTTACGACACCATCCTGACCATAGTGGACCGGTTCTCTAAAGCAGCACACTTCGTGCCATTCCACAGCCTCCCTACGGTGCGAGAGACGGCCGACTTGCTAATTCAACATGTGGCCAGGCTGCATGGGATCCCGGTGGACGTCGTCTCTGACCGAGGGCCTCAGTTCGTGTCCAGGGTCTGAAAGAGCTTTTGCAATGCACTGGGGGCCACGGTGAGTTTGTTCTCCGGTCACCACCCGCAATCTAACGGACATTGCGAGCGCACCAACCAGGAGCTGGAAGCGGCGTTGCGCTGCGTCACCTCTTCAAGTCCTTCTTCCTGGAGCACCTGTCTACCCTGGGTGGAGTATGCCCACAACTCCACCTTATCATCGGCCACGGGAATGTCTCCTTTCTGGGCTTCCCTGGGGTACGACCCTCCACTGTTTTCCGAAGAAGAAGGGGAGGTGGCAGTTCCCTCGATCCAGGCTCATCTCAGGCGCTGCCGGCACATTTGGACCAAGATGCGCCAGGTGCTTTTACGCCCGGCGGCGCGTAACTCCAGGGTCGCTAAATGCCACAGGAAAGCCGCTCCTTGCTACCAGGTCGGCCAGCAGGTTTGGTTGTCGACCCGGGACATTAATTTAAAGGCAAAGAAGAAGAAGCTGGCTCAGCGCTTCATTGGTCCTTTTGCTGTGACAAAGGTAATCAATCTGGTGGCTGTGCATTTGGCTCTCCCCCCCTCCCACCGTGTCTGTCCTACATTCCACATCTCCCGTATTAAAACTGTGGTGTCTGATCCTCTCTGTCCTCCTTCCAGAGCTCTTCCTCCTCCCATGATGATCGGTGGCGACCCGGCGTGGGGGATCACAGCCATCCTAGACTCTCGCCGCCGGGATCGCAGACTCCAGTACCTGGTGGACTGGGAGGGATAGGGAGGATCCCTCATCCCCCTGAATAAGTCCCACCACCGTGGTGTCGTCTGCAAACTTAATAATCTGGTTCCCCTCGTGTCTGGATACACAGTCATGTGTTATAAGTGTAAACAACAGTGGACTGAGTACGCAACCTTGAGTGGATTAGGTGCTCAGCATGACAGAGTTGGAGATGTTGTTTCCAACCCAGACAGACTGAGGTCTCTCAGTCAGGAAATCCAGGATCCAGAGACATGTGGCGGTGTTCAGACCAAGAAGGAGTAATTTCTCCATCATTCTCTGGGGAATAATGGTGTTGAATGCTGAACTGAAATCAATGTACAGGAGTCTGTTACAGCAATGGTATAGCCACAGCTGATATTCAATAAAATTCTGAACAATGAAGAATAACATATATTAGAATAAATCAAATATCAACACATTGTTCTCTAATTTTGATCTCAACTGTATATGCACGTTTTGTGTATGTGCTCTATCAGGCCTGACGGTATCTTTTCCTTCTCATTTCTGTCCCTTTCTTTGCTCATGAAAAACCACCAAAAGAACATACCGGTAAGAATAAGCCCTTTGTTAATATAAAACAAGATCCATAGAACAACAGTATCAGAAAAGAAGTCTCTCCTACACTTCTAAGGACCAAATAAAAGATCTGAAAGAGAAACTGGCAGCTGAATGTCAAGTAAGTGTTTCAACTATGAACTGATGTAATTGTAGGATCTAACCACTGATTAATATTCAGGTAATAAGTTTTAGGATCTGTTTTCTGCAGCAGGAGTTGGCCCTCTTGTACAGCTACATGGCAGAGTGAATGCAAATTTTTACGTGAAACTCCTTCAGCAACAGGCAATTCCTTCACTGCAATTGTCTCCCAATCAGGCCACAATTTTCATGCTAGACAAGGCCCCCTGTCACACTGCAAAATTGGTTAAACAGTTCCTTGAACCTAACAATATTGAAACAATGAAATGGCCAGCCCAGAATCCAGATCTGAAGCCCATAGAGAATCTCGGGAAAATCCTTGGTGACAAATTATTGGCTAAGAAACCCACTACAGTTACTGAACTGTGGAAGAGACTGCAAGAAGAATGGACCAAGATCAAAGCAGAGCAGTGTGAGAAACTAGTGATGTCCTGGGGGCACAGATGTGCAGAAGTTATTCAAAGCAAGGGCCTCTACACTTCATATTAATTTTTTAATCCTTTAGCTCTGACGCAGTGGTTACTGTTGTCTAATTTTTCTCACAATTTTTTTTTTTATAAAATAAATGTTTGTGTTAAAGTGCCTTGGTGATTTAAAAAAAAAAACATGCTGTTACAGCAGTGGTATAGCCACAGCTGATATTCTATAAAATTCTGAACAATGAAGAATAACATATATTAGAATAAATCAAATATCAACACATTGTTCTGTAATTTTGATCTCCACTGTATATGCACGTTTTGTGTATGTGCTCTATCAGGCCTGACGGTATCTTTTCCTTCTCATTTCTGTCCCTTTCTTTGCTCAAGAAAAACCACCAAAAAAAACATACTGGTAAGAATAAGACCTTTGTTAATGTAAAACAAGATCCACGGAACAACAGTATCAGTAAAGAAGTCTCCTACATTTCTAAGGACCAAATGGAAAAGCTGACAAAGGATCTGGAAAAGGAATAGGAAGTAAGTGTTTCAACTATTAATGGATGTAATTATAGGATCTAACCATCCATCCATCCATCTTCTTCCACTTAATCCTTTTTCGGGTTGCGGGGGAGCTGGAGCCTATCCCAGCATCTTTGGGCGAGAGGCAGGGTACACCCTGGACAGATCGCAAGTCCATCGCAGGGCCAACACAGAGAGACAGACAACCATTCTCTCTCACTTTCATACCTAAGGACAATTTAGAATCCCCAGTTTGATGCCAATTCACCTAACTTGCATCTTTTTGGCATGTCGGAGGAACGGGAGCACCATTCATTAATATTCAGGTAATAAGTTTTAGGGTCTGTTTTCTGCAGCAGGACTTGGGCCTCTTGTACAGCTGCATGGCAGAGTGAATGCAAATGTTTATGTGAACCTCCTTCAGCAACCTGCAATTCCTTCACTGCAATTGTCTCCCAATCAGGCCACCACTTTCATGCTAGACAAGGCCCCCTGTCAAAAGGGGTTAAACAGTTCTTTGAATCTAACAATACTGAAACAATGAAATGGCCAGCCCAGAATCCAGATCTGAAGGCCATAGAGAATATTGGGAAAATCCTTGGTGACAAAGTAATGGCTAAGAAACCCACTACAGTTACTGAACGGTGGAAGAGACTGCAAGAAGAATGGACCAAGATCAAACCAGAGCAGTGTGAGAAACTAGTGATTTCCTGGGGGCACAGATGTGCTGAAGTTATTCAAAGCAAGGGCCTCTACACTACCTATTAATTTTTTAATCCTATAGCTCTAACAAAAAATTGTTTAAATTTTCTCTTCTGACACAGTGGTTACTGTTCTCTAATTCTGATCATATTTTTTTTTGCAAAACAAATGTTTGTGTTAACGTGCCTTGGTTATTTAAAAAAACAAAACAAAAACATGCTACTACAGCAGTGGTATAGCCATAGCTGATATTCAATAAAATTTTGAACAATGAAGAATAACATTTATTAGAATAAATCAAACATTAACACATTTGTTCTCTAATTTTGATCTCCACTGTATATGTAAGTTTTGTGTATGTGCTCTATCAGGCCTGACAGTATCTTTTCCTTTTCATTTCTGTCCCTTTCTTTGCTCATGAAAACCCGCCAAAAGAACATACCGGTAAGAATAAGACCTTTGTTAATATAAAACAAGATCCACAGAACAACAATATCAGAAAAGAAGTCTCTCCTTCATTTCTAAGGAGCTGATAAAAGAACTGGAACTTAAAAGTCAAGTAAGTGTTTCAACTATGAATGGATGTAATTATAGGATCTAACCATTCATTAATATTTAGCTAATAAGTTTCAATATTAATTTTTTGTTTGTTTCTTTCTCAGCTGGATCAACACTTTGAAGTTCTAGTAATATCCTTATTCAAATATTTGGTTTGGACATTTTTACCGATCTCACCTAAGGAAGAGTAAATATGTGATGACAACACAGGCTTCTTTTTCTTACTTGTCCTTTCGTGGGTCACTTTCAACTATGGGATGAAAGACGAGGACCCTATTGATCACACATATTTCTACAGCAAGACTGAACCCTAAAAACGGATTTAAGATTCCTAAAGAACAGGTCAGAACTACTACAATGATAAAGTTCATCCTCTGATTCTCTGCATGAGCTGTTAATCCTTTTTGTGTGTGTAAGAAGATGGCGCTGTTATTCAAATGTATATGTTTCTGTCATTCTCTTCAGAGGTCCAAGCTTCTGCCCGAGTGTTTTTCTGAGCACCTCATTAGAGTTTACCTGAAGGATGACGGAGGCATAACTGTGAAGCAAGCCAGGAAATCCTTTAAAGAATGGTGCCTCAAAAATGACTTTGCAGAGATCCACAGGTACACTGAAAAAAAATAAATCTGTTCAATTTACATGAAAAAAATATGTACATCGGTTGCACATAAAGTTATGTTTACCAAAAAAAATGTATTTGTGTTAAGTATACGAAATTCTTATTTGTTCAAAGAACACAACTTTCTTATAAAAATTTAAAGTTTTTCTTAAAAAAAAAACTTTAAATTTTTATAAGAAAGTTGTGTTCTTTGAACAAATAAGAATTGCATATACTTAACACAAATACATTTTTTTTGGTAAACATAAGTTTATATGCAACCGATGTACATATTTTTTTCATGTAAATTGAACAGATTTTTTTTTCAGTGCATGACAAAAGAAAAACTTAAAATTTGTACAAGAAAGTTGTTCTTTGAACAAATAAGAATTGCGTATATTTTTGGTAAACATAACTTTATTATGTGCAACCGATGTACTTATTTTTTTCATGTAAATTGAACAGATTTTTTTTTTCAGTGCATGACATAAAAGAAAAACTTTAAATTTTTATAAGAAAGTTGTGTTCTTTGAACAAATAAGAATTGCATATACTTAACACAAATACATTTTTCTGGGTAAACATAACTTTAGTATGTGCAACCGATGTACATACTTTTTTCATGTAAATTGAACAGATTTTTTTTTTCAGTCCATGACATAAAAGAAAAACTTAAAATTTGTATAAAAAAGTTGTGTTCTTTGAACAAATAAGAATTGCGTATACTTAACACAAATACATTTTTTGGGGTAAACATAACTTTAGTATGTGCAACCAATGTACATATTCTTTTCATGTAAATTGAACAGATTTTTTTTTTCAGTGTATGGCAACAGCTCACTGATGGAGTCTGTTTTTTAGAACTTGGGCTTTCTTAGAGAGAGTGTCGCTGTCGAGCTCCATCACAACTTTCTGGAGCACTTCAAAAGTATACTTCAGTTCAGTGGGGTAGTTGAGGTTCAAGGCATACATTAAGCCAAACAACATTGCAGCACCAAATGCAACGTTGTCCAGATCACGCAGTACAATCTGGCCTTCAAGAACAACTCCCATGTCCTCTGGTTTACTGGTGGCATCTCCTGGTTTGACAACGTATATTCCTACCGTGGTGTCCTCAATGGATCCTTGGAAGGCTTCATCTCCAGCCTGCAAAGTGTACAGTTAATAAAAGGCAACAAATTAAATCAAGTAAAACACAATTATACAACATGTAGATCCAACCAAGCAATCTGACTGGTTCTCAACATTCTTAGAATGTTAAATGAGCAAGACAGCACGGCTAGCCATGCTCAAATGAAAAACCCTCATCACTGAAAATATTACTCCGCCTATCTTATTGCCACTATCTAACATTAAACAGGAGCGACACACCCCCAGCAGAAAAGAAACATCTGCTGGTGAGTTTATTAAAAGGCAGATTTTTGTTCTAGCGCTGACACTGGAAAACCGTTGCCTATATTTAAATAAAACCGTAAATACAAGTGTGTTGCAGATAAAGATCAGCTGAGTGGTTGTCACGGCACCTGTTAGCTTAAAAATGACTGAGATGCCAGCAGAAGTATAACTATCAGTCCATGAAAAAAATTATTTTTACAGTTATTCTAGTTACAACACAACTGAGCTGCAAAGCAGTTTTGTGTTGCTATGTGTGGTATTCAGTTTTGGGAAATCACCATGTCTAGAAAACATGAGCCCAAGTTGGCTGCTGACAGGAACTAGTTTACGTCAGATCTCATATTTCCACTGAAACAGAGAATACTAGCAAAAAACTTTTATATTTTGAGAGTGAAATGTCCACAGTATGAATACATTTTGATATACATTTTATTTTGTTGGCAATGGTTGTATAATCACATTACATGAGAGGGTGTGCTTTACTGTCATTGTCACTTCAGTGATGCTAACACTGACCGCATCACTGTCATGACAATAATGACGGTAAAGCACACCGTGCTTTTTTTTTTTTTTTTTTCTCCTCCCAGCGCCACACTAGTCGGCTGCCCTTTGCGACAGCGGCTCGATTCCGAGTCTTTTTCCTTCCTCTCTCTTTTTGATCCGTCTTTTTTTCACTCCACTTATATCACAGACACACAGATCGTCCCAAATGTCTCCTGAGCCGGTGGACGGAGCCACTGTTTATAGCAGGATACGATACAGCAGGGAGGAGCTGCTAGCATTCAACCGCCACCCGGTCCCATTGGAAAAACTCGACATACCGAGAGAACTGAGGCGAAAACGCCGCGGCTGCCGGGCTGGAGTAAGGCGGAGGACAAAAAATATAAGGTACAGACCCTCCCTTCCATCTGTTGTCATGGGAAATGTACGGTCGTTACTGGGAAAGGTAGATGAGCTAGAGGCTATCTGCCGTTACGATAGCACATATCGGGAGTGATCTCTCCTTTTGTTTTCTGAGACGTGGCTAACTGAACTAGCAGCAGATGCTAACATTGAGCTGGAGGGTTTCCACATGATACGGGCTGACCGAACACCAGACAGTGGCAAAGCAAGGGGCGGTGGAGTGATAATGTATGTTAACAACAACTGGTGCAAACCGGGACATATCACTGTTAAACAACGACACTGCAGCAAAGACATTGAGTTGCTAGCTGTTAGCATGCGGCCTACATATCTCCCGAGAGAACACTCACACGTGATCTGCATTGTTGTTTATGCAAATCCGACGGCGAATGCTGGGACAGCGCGTGACGTCATCCATTCAGTAACCAGCAGGCTGCAGACAGAACACCCAGAAGCTCTTCTCCTCATCTCAGGCGATTTCAACCATGTTTCACTGTCTCCCATTCTACCCACGTTCACCCAGTATGTCACATGCCACACTAGAGACAATAAAACACTGGACTTATTCTACGCAAACACTAAGGAGGTGTACACCTCATCACAACTCCCCCCACTTGGGAGATCGGATCACAACTTGGTTCATCTCCAGCCGGTGTACAAACCCCTAGTGCACAGACAACCTCCGGCCATGCGCACAGTGGAGTTATGGTCTGAGGAGACAATGGACACTCTAAAGGGCTGTTTTGAAGCCACCGCCTGGAAGCAGCTCTGCGATCCACATGGTGAGGACATCGATGGCCTCACTCACACCTTCACAGACTACCTCAGCTTCTGTGTGGACAAATCCGTTCCCACCAAGACCATACGGTGTTGCTCAAACAACAAACCCTGGATCAACCCTGAGATTAAAACACTTCTGAGAGAGAAGAAGAGGATCTTCAGGTCGGGGAACAGCGAGATGTTGAAGTCCGTACAGCGGGAGCTGAGGAGAAAGATCAGAGAAGGCAAGGACAGCTTCAGGAAGAAGATGGAGGACAAGCTGCAACAGAGCGACATCAGCGGGGTCTGGAGAAACCTCAAAACCATCTCTGGGCTCCAGAATACCTCCCCCCAGGCCACGGGGGGCAGGGAGTGGGCGAACAACCTGAATCTGTTTTTCAATAGGTTTGACCAACAGCCCTCCCCCCTGACTGCACAACAACCACTGCTGCCTTTAAAGAAATCAAGTCCTGCTGCCCACTCCCCACTCCACCAACACCCCCCCACTCCCAACACACAGCCCCCCATCCTGACCCTGACCAGGACCCAGGTGAGGATGGAGCTGAGGAAGATCAAGGCGAGGAAGGCGTCGGGACCGGACAGCATCAGCGCAAAGCTCCTCAAGTCCTGTGCAGACCAGCTGTGTGGGATTGTGACGTACATCTTCAACCTGAGCCTGAAGCTGGGGAGGGTACCACAGCTGTGGAAAACATCTTGTGTGGTACCTGTACCAAAAACTTCCCACCCCAAAGACCTGAACAGCTACAGACCGGTGGCCTTGACGTCCCACTTGATGAAGACTCTGGAGAGACTGCTCCTTGCTCACCTCCGCCCCCTGGTGGAACCAGTGATGGATCCACTCCAGTTCGCCTACCAGCATGGCATTGGGGTGGAGGATGCGGTGATCTTCCTCCTTCACCATTCTCTGTCCCACCTGGAGAAGCCCGGGAACATGGTGAGGATCATGTTCTTTGACTTCTCCAGTGCTTTCAGCACCATCCAACCGATGATCCTGAAGGACAAGCTGCTGCAGGGGTGGACCAGCACCTGTCATCATGGATCCTGGACTACCTCACGAACCGGCCTCAGTTTGTGAGAACCCGGGACTGTGTGTCCGACACGATCATCGGTAGCACAGGGGCCCCCCAGGGAACGGTGCTGGCTCCCTTCCTGTTCACTCTTTATACTGCGGACTTCTCACACAACACAACACACTGCCATCTACAGAAGTTCTCTGATGACTCTGCGATCGTTGGCCTCATCTCCAGTGGAGATGAAGCTGAGTACAGAGGGCTTATCCAGGACTTCGTGGACTGGTGCCATCGGAACTGCCTCCAGATCAACGCGAGGAAAACTAAGGAGCTGGTGGTGGACTGCCGCAGGCATGGGCAGCCCCTCACAGCACCAGTAAATATACAGGGAACAGACATCGAGATGGTGACGTCCTATAAGTACCTGGGTGTTCATCTGAACAATAAACTAGACTGGTCACACAATACTGACGCACTCTACAAGAAGGGACAGCGCAGGGTGTTCCTGCTGAGGAGACTCAGGTCTTTTGGTGTACAAGGGGCGCTGCTGAAGACATTCTATGACACGGTGGTGGCATCAGCCATCACTTTTGGAGTGGTCTGCTGGGGCAGTGGCATTACTGCAGCCGATAGGAAGAGACTGAACAAACTGATCAAAAAAGCTAGCTCTGTCCTGGGGCAGCGCCTTGATCCGGTGGAGGAGATAGGAGAGAGGAGGACGGTGGCTAAACTGTCATCTCTGCTGGAGTCCGAGTTCCACCCTATGCAGGACATACTGAATGCACTGAGGAGCTCATTTAGCAGCAGACTACATCATCCCAGGTGCACAACCGAGAGGTTTCGTAGGTCCTTCCTACCAACGGCTGTCAGACTGTACAACCTAAGCAGGGCTGCTCGCAGAGATAGCAAAAAGACGTAACAAACCAATAGTTTTTTGAATGCAAAAGATGGAATAGACTTACACAATGGTCCCCTCCGGCATACAACTAGGAAAATACCGGTCACTATGGAGGGTGAGAATATGTATGGGCACATAATCATACCATGTAGGATAACTAAGTAGACGGTTATGCTGTTTCATCCCATCTAGCAACAATGCTCTGCACTGTGTGTGTTTATATATTTACATATTTATTCCATCTAGCTACAATGCTCCGCACTGGGTGTGTTTATATTTATATATCTATATATTTATTCCATCTAGCTACAATGCTCCGCACTGTGTGTTTATATATCTACATATTATTCCAACTAGCTACATTGCTCCGCACTGTGTGTGTTTATATATTTACATATTTATTCCACCTAGCTGCAATGCTCCGTACTGTGGGTGTTTATATATTTACATATTTATTCCATCTAGCTACAATGCTCCGCACTGGGTGTTTATATATTCATATATTTATTCCATCCAGCTACAATACTCTGCACTGTGTGTCTGTGTGTGTGTATATATATATTTTATAGTAATATGTACATATGTATATTAGCTGCTCTTGCTTGCTTGTTTTTTTCTTGCCTTCTGATTGTTGCTCTGAGTGTTGCTATCCCTGTGCTGTTGCAATCCTGGAATTTCCCCGTTGTGGGACTAATAAAGGCTTATCTTAGCTTATCTTACCCTCTCGTGTAATAATGTTTAAATATAAGACTAGAAGTATTATGCTGTAGTGGCTGATTTAATAAGAATACTTGGTCAATTTTAGTGAGAAAACCTTGTTTTGTGATGATCTTGTGTTATTTTTATTACTGTATAATGCTGTTAAAACAAATTCAACACAACATGCATCTGTGTCAATTTAAAAGCCCTCTACCTTAGTTTTTCAGTGGAAAGAATCCCTTAATTTCTTAACGTGACTTTTATTATGAAATAGTTTATGACCTGTATTAACCTAGAGGTCACAAAGGCACCTCCCTCGCTGCCAAAACTTATAAACATCTGAAATGTGAGAAACGTCACAAGCCAAATTAGTTGGGAATCACAGATTTAATCTTTCAGAATTTGCTGTATTTCTTGAACTCTTCTTTTTAAAAGTACATTTTAAATATGAAAATTAGTCATTGTGGAACTACTAATTGAGTAAAAAGTATTCTGTCTCAACTGCAGGTAAGTGCAAAATGCCGATTCATTTTTGTTTCAAAACTTGATGTGTAAGAAGGAAAAGTTTAAGTTAAATCTGAAAACACTGGCTGCTAATAATCATACTCACCATATACTCTCACAAGATTTTCCGGGTCCTCATTTAGGTACACGCACACTCCCTTGATAACGCATTCCCGTCTTACATCTGTATCTTCATTCTAAGTCAAGAAGGATAAGCAGAACAAATCAGTTAGTTAGAATCATTTTTCCTCAATCAAATATGTACACTGTCAAAGCAATATTTTCCTTTTCCAAAATGCATTCTTACTTGAGTCATGTGTGCCAAAATGCTCTGTAGCTGCTTGCCAATTTGTCCTCCTCTCTTCTCAAAAAGCTTCAGAAGTTTGTCAGATAGCACATCTAGCTGTGAGAAAAATCTGGATTGCAGTGGTACGGTGGTAATGCGCTTAAATTCGGCATTTATCTGAAAACAAGAATTATCACAGACAAAGACATTGAAACAATTAATTAGAAAGTTGTTCATTGAAAGGTTTTATACTGATTAACCACCGACTTGTAAGATAAAGTTAAATTCAAATATTTATACATTATGAATAATCTTAGAATTCATAAGTTGATTTTTAGTCAGTCTATGCACAATTGTTTGAAAACATAAAGCCAAGATCACATTCTAAGCAAATTTTATAATCACTCACCTCACTTGTTTCGAACAGCGCTGGCCATCTTGCCTGAAAGTCTTATCATGGGTGTGTCACGAACCACTTCATATCTCCTATAGGCAAATGTCTTTTCCATTTTCATCTTCACTACTTCTCTGTTGTTCCTCTTTTTAACATCTGAAAGAAGTTCCACTCGGACACGTTCAAGGCTTGGATCAGATTCTCCAGTAGGGTAGGGGGGACAATAGTTCACTTCAGACCGTCTTGGTCTTTTGATGCCAAAAGCAGGACTTGTTTTGCCCTCTGGTTTGTGCTTCAAAGAGTTTATCATCACCTCTCGACATCCCAGCTTTCTCAAGTGAGTGCGATACATTGCCAGTTTGTTTTTTAAGCTGGCTTTCCATCCTGCATATCCAGTCAGGGAGCCCTTCTCAGTCATGCAGGGATGCTTAGAGATGAGGGCCTCTCCTATCATGTTAAACTGTTTATCGGTTACATAAACTTTGTACCGGACTATTTCTTGCACCAAGCCCTCAAGAATGTTTGACTTCAGTTTAGGATCTGGAATAAGTAAGGTACCGTTTTCCCTGTATGCCACATTGCCCTGCTTCAGTTTCAGCTCCGCATCATAGCTAAACTGAGGAACATGGAAGATGCTTGGTCAAAATGACCTGGAGCTGGGTGACTCTGATGATTCTGTTGAAGAGAGTATGTCTGTGTCAACACACCCATCAGACACGGACGTAGATTCTTCTGTAACATGACTGCACAAACTAGCAGCAGAGGTGGAAGACTGGGGAGTTGAGGCTCCTGTCAAGGGAATCACTCTGATGGTGCTTCTGTTCTGTATTTCATCCATTGAAGTGAGGTTCATAAATTCCTTCCCGAATAGTGCATCCATAAACTGAAGTCTGAAGTCAGAGTCAAGGCCACATTATCTTTGTACCTCACCAACAAGTTCATTGACTTATCCAGGAAGTCCATTTTTGAAAGTCAACCTTTGGCTGCTGTTGTCACCCAGGATGACTTTGAGAATGGTAGGGGGAGCCATCCTTCTGTGTCTTAATCTGAGAAGAGGATGAAAAAGACAGAATTTTAAAACAATTACTGCATATCGTTATGTTAAGACACATTTCATTATATTAAGGCAAACATTGATTCTATCTGATGGCAGGTTTCTAATTTTTAAATTACTCAGCCAAATTAAATTAAAAGTCAGCAAGATAAATTTTAAGGATTTAGGTACGCCTAGGTACGATGAGAACTTCTGTGTCTTAAATACAATATGGTAAGACATCATGTCTTACCATACTTTGACTGCAGCAATCTTAATAATTAGAAAATATTTAGAAAATCCCAACAAATATCCCATATACTTCTACATAGATTTAAAAAAAATTCTATTAAAACAAAAGTTGTGAAATTTTTATCAGCAAACTCAACCTTGCATTATACAAGTCCCTCTGTGATGATTTCATTTGTATCATACTTAATATGCAAAGCTGCTCCCAGTTAAATAGTGCTACACAATAATTTACTTAAAACTGACCCTGTGATCCATACCTGCCCCCAAAACCCTAATTGGACCACCCTAGTTGCTTTATTTACTTCCTGCCATTTTTTTAAGGAAAATCCAAGTCATTCTGCCTTTAAAATGTATACTACATTAAAAATAAAGAAAAACTATCCACACAGACCCTGCCTGCATTTATCATCTTACTGTGCTGTGTCAGGAATGTCCTATCTTTGTCCAGAATCAATTAATGCAACAAATAGCAACTGACAAATCTGAATAGTGTGCCTTCAACTGTTAATTACCAATCTGACGGTTAACCAACCTTTTACGCAGATATGCCTTTTTAAGGTCACCATACGCCTTGATCCAACCAAATAATCCGCCAGTGGACAGGTGTCATTGAGTTGACTGAGTGCCACAAGCTTTGTTTCTCTTGAAGGTGACAGGCTTAGTTCAAAGGCTCTGTAGTGTTCACTGTACCACCCACACAGTGCTTCAACAATGAGGAACAACTCATTTAAAACACACATCTGAATGATTTCGGCAAACTCTGCTAATCCACTTGCTGATCCATGGGTAACTATCATACCTTTGCTGTAGGCTACACCACTACTTGATGTACTCTTGGCAAGATGCACCTCAGTTAGGTTGGGATATTTTGACCTAATAGCCTGAACCACCTCCTCTTTCAGTACATCAAGTGGAACTGTGGACACATTTGGTAGATGGAGGCTAGATTGACCATATGCTGGTGAGTTTATGTGAAATGCAATCATCAGCTGATGTTTTAAAGCCAAAGTCAGGGGTACATTCTTAAAGCAACTTGTGTGCCTCACGATCTGCTTAAAAAAAGCTGTTTGGCTTCAAATCGCATTGTCCAGAATGCGACAAGTGGGCCAAAACATTTTATCATCTGAGGATAGTGCTCAAGATAGCGATGCTTAGGTAGAAGTCTTTTCCCAGGAAACAGCTCTTGGTACCTCTGTCTGTGCTCAACTATTTTGCTTTCAAGATATGCGATGGATTCATCTGTATCCACAGGAGCAACAACCAACTCAACAATATATTTTAAATCCATTAAGACAAGCCATGCAGGCTCATCCTCTGGAACTAGAGGTCCAATCAAAAATGGGAGAAACCTCACTCCAATTTTCATGGACATTGCCTCCAATAGTTTTCCGACCAAAAAGATTTTGTGGTACAACATGTGGCTTATTTGTTTTGTCTGACCATTTAAAGGGGAAACCCAAAATAGCTCTGTTCAAGTCCTCTAATGTAAATAACTTATTTGATACCAATAACACCAAACAGTAAGCCAGCTCGACTGGCACAATACCTTCCAATTCATCATGAGCAACGTCGGGAGGAAAACCAGAGACAACATGAAAATGAGACAGAGTACTGGTTAAAACACAGTCCCATTTAACACCAACACAATGAGCGTTATTCTTGAGTGCTGCTTTTACATGACCTGCATGCATCTCTTTAGTTCTCAGACTGAAAACACCAGAAGCAACACAGTCAGATCCAACGTCACAACGTTTGGCTGTGCAAAACCGGCAGAAGAAATCACCTGAAAAACTTTCAGTGAAGCCTGCAATACTGTGTGCTCCCAAGTTATCAGCCACAACACTCTGAAGAGTACCTTTAAGAGACGCACCTAATAAAGGGACATACACCCCATGGTCCTCTAGAGTTTTAAGATCTTGCAGAAGAGGTTCCAACACTCTGTCAAAACCATATATTTTCACATCAACACTTTTGCAAAGTACTGCAAGATAAATAGTTGATAAAGATGGGTGAGAGCCAGGTGGAAGGTTACCCAGTACCCAGTAAACACCACAAAGCTTGTGTTTCTTACGGGAGGTACCTAAGGGATTGCAGATCTCAAAATCATCCACATACAGATGCAGTGATATTCGTAATTCCTCAGCATTCAAAAAGTTGTTTTCTTTAAAATGCAAACCATCTTCAGGGGACCTTAATTCATAAGAACGGTCAAGTTTAATATCTTGGTGTCCTCTATGATTTGCGACAATCTTATCAAGAAGGCATCTGCAATTCAATATTTGCTGCAAGGATTTAAGCAATAGGACATACTGAAAAGTGTGTTTCTTTTTATGATCAAGTATGTAGGTAACTGGTTCCACAACCCTGAATTTTTCCTTGTAATATTGTTTACGCTGATATGAAGTACTAAGAGGGCCACCATTTTCAATTGCTCTTTGAACGGGGTTAGCTGCGCAAACTGCTGTGGTGATTTCTGTAACTACGTAGTCATCAAGCTGGAGATTGTGACGCTCAAGAATATCACTTACTAAACTTCTAGAGAATGAAACTAATGCAGAGTTTATCAAGTAACTAAGTTCTTGTAAAAATTCATCAATAGCTGTACCTGGAACATGCACTAAATATTCCAACTTTAACAAGACTGCAGCAAGCTGCTGCTGAATTGCACCTGGGAGTATCTCGTGTTGGACTTTCAAATCTAGTGATGTATCAGAAACTTCCTCTTCCACACACTCCTTGTCCTGGCAATCAGAAAATGAATCATGCAATGATGGTGATGCTAATTTTGTTGTTTTCACAATACCTGGTATAAAGTCAGTTAGGGCGTGAGGTGTATGTCTGCGACTCTTATGAGACTTAAACGTTCCATAAACATTAACGTTCCATAAACATTCCATGATGCAATCATGCAATGATGGTGATGCTAATTTTGTTGTTTTGTTGTTTTCACAATACCTGGTATAAAGTCAGTTAGGGCGTGAGGTGTATGTCTGCGACTCTTATGAGACTTAAACGTTCCATAAACATAACGTTCCATAAACATTGGTTTGAAAACTACAGCCAACAAACATGCAACAAACATTTTCATTTCTCCTCAAACATTTTCATTTCTCCTGGGCTGCACGGTGGCGCAGTGGTTTAGCACTGTGGCAGCACAGTTTTACCCTTGGCCGGGGGATCGCGGGGATCGTGGGTTCGATTCCAGCCCCCGACCAACAGTGAGCTGTGTGGAGTTTGCATGTTCTCCCCGTGTTGCGTGGGTTTACTCCGGGATTTCTCCGGTTTCCTCCCGCATACCAAAAACATGTAGGTTTAGGGCGCTCGCGCACGCAGCGACCAGCAGCCGGTGGCTTGTCACCAGACTGCAAACCAAATCTACCTACGGGTACAAATAAGTAACAAAAAAAAAAAAAAAAAAAAATGTGTGTTGATATGAACAAAGTACTCCCTTTCATTAGCTAAATTCTTGCATGCACATAAGTGACAGCTGAAAGTAGTCAATTCTTTCTGAAACTGACTAAACTGTGTGGAATGCACTCTACTTAGATGTACAATTAAAGCATTCCATGTCTTAAATGTGCATGGACATTGTGAATATGTACATGGGTAGTGGGTAGTACGTCCAAAATGTGGATGTTTGAGTTTGTAATGGTTAAGTAGTTGTAACCTACTTGAAACGACTACTGAACACCCCTTACACTGCCACATTCACTCTGGGGGGGGGGGGGGGGGGGGTAAAGGCAAGTCAACCTAAAACACACCCAACAGAGCTTCCTCACTAAAAGATGCACACTTCTGCTTGGTTAATTTGTTGTGTTACTCAAATGCATACTCACTTATCAAGTAAAAACTACTGCAGTCAAACAACAGTATTGCAAAAAAATCCTACTATCATGAAAGTTATAATATACAGTGTTTGCTGAAACAGATTCAAGGATATGTTAATTCAACAGGTCATTTTGGAGGCTGTAGTCTGTGGCACAGTTGACTTGTTTTGTAAGAGGTTGTGGAAATGTGAAAATGATGAGAGAGTTTATCTCACGAGTCAGGTTTATTCACATCTTCCAACATCAGCAAGCAGAAAGAGGAAAAACACAGACATTCGTCCTTTATATATCCAGGACCTTCAAAGCTCACAGTCACATTGCATTTGTCTCCTGTCTAAGGTTCTTGAAAAAGTTGTAGCTACACAGCTGATAGACTATTTACAAGACAGTCAACTTCTTCATTCACATCAATTTGGTTTTAGACCAGGATACTCAACAAAAACAGCAAATTGTTGCCTTATTGAAAATGTCAAACAGTCCTTGGACAGGGGTAATGTGGTAGGAGCTGTTTTTCTAGATCTCAAAAAGGCTTTTGATACTGTAAACCACAGCTTGCTTTTATCCAAAATGGTATCTTTTAACTTCTCCCCAGATACATTAGAATGGTTTGCATCTTATCTCCAGAATAGAGAACAGTGTGTTAAAGTTCACCAGGATAAATCCTCATTTTTAAACAACCGCATGGGTATCCCACAAGGGTCCATTCTTGGTCCTTTACTTTTCAGCATTTTTATTAATGACTTGCTGTTACACTGCTCAGCTGCAACATGCCAACTTTATGCAGATGATGCAGTTATTTACACAGCTGCCAAGACTCCAGCACAGGCTGCAGATGTACTGTCTACAAGTATGGTTGATGTCCAAGAGTGGCTCCTCCAGAACCATCTATTGCTGAACCTTCAGAAAACAGTCTCAATGTGCTTTTCAATCAAAAAATGTAACCTGCAACGTTTTAAAGTTAATATACATGATCATGACATCAGTTTAGTTACAGAATTCAAATACCTTGGCACTGTACTAGATCCTCAACTCAAATTTAATCTTCATATAAAGAAAATTTCAAAAACAGTAAAAAAAAAAATCTGAACTGCTTTAAATTAATTAGATATTACATACCTTACGAAGCAGCTGTACTGTATATGCACTCTATGGTTTTTTCTCATATATCATACTGTTTGACAGTCTGGGCTCAAGCAGCCCCTTCCACAATAAGACATATAGGTTCATTATACAGTGATCCCTCACTTATCGCGGTTAATGGGTTCCAGAACCGACCGCGAAAAGTGAAAAACCGCGAAGTAGCGTCACCCCTAATGACGTCACCCATAAATAACACATACGTTCATTCTCTCACTCTCTCTCATATGATACGTGTGTGTGTGTGTGTGTGTAAGTGTACATACATATGTAGATGTAAATAAAGTGTACATAAATATGTTTTTAGAACTCTTATTTTTATAACAAGATACACAACTCAAGATGAAGATGATTTACGTACTGCACAGGTTAATGAGAGCTTTACTGCTCCTCAGGTGACGCCTCATCGTCAGGTGCTAGAGGCACAGGATTGTCGAGGGCAGCTGCAGGAGGCGGCGTAGTGGCTCGACAGGAAGACTATTTCACACAAAAAGGGACAAGAGAACAGCGAAAAGTTCCACGCTGCGAGACTAGCGATAAAGAACAATGAATGCGGTCTTCCTTTGGTGGGTATGGGCGCTCTGCAGGGAGAGAAGCTGGGTAAAACGTCTCGGCCAATCAGCTTGCGAGGTAAAACGTCTCGGCCAATCAGCTTGCGAGATTCCCGAGCAGTGAAGAGGTGGGCGGAGAGGAGTGGAGCGGTGGTCAGAGAGGTGGATTTTGAGTTGTGCGGCTCTCCGTGTTGATACCTGATGTTCTAATGTAGTCTCCCTGCCTTCTGCTAGCGCCCGCCCATTTTTTCTCAATTTTGAATTTTTGATGAATATTTCTGAAAAATCCGCGATGCACTGAGGGCGCGAAAGGTGAAGCGCGAAGTAGCGAGGGATCACTGTATAATCAAACCCTAAAAATCTTGGACAAAAAGCCCATTAGGTGGCATCACTGTAATATTTTAAAAAAATACAACCTATTGAGTTTTGAAAGTTTCATTGACCTCTGTTTTCTGAAATTAACATTCAAATGTTTCCATAAATCAGCACCCGAGCCACTTGTTGGTTTCATCCAAAGACAGGACAGCAGCAGAGCCACCAGAAGTTCTGTTAACAATAACTGTAAAATATTCCACCGCAGAACCACATTTTGACAAACAGCTTTCTCTATAAAGGGCAGTCACATCTGGAACACAATGCCAAATGAAATTAAAATAATAACGGACTTTAAAACATTCACTAAAAAGGTTAAAAACTGGCTGAAAAATAAACAAGAATGTACCCATGTATGAAATGATTGTCTGCAGGGTGAGAGTGAATGAAGAGAAGGAATGAATGTGTTTGTTTATAGTGAGTGACGAAGGGAGGGAGGCCTGAAATAGGCAAATGCGAGTCAGGTTGTTATATTTGCGTATTTATAATATTTATAATTGTGTATTTATAATGTATTTATAATCTTTTTTGCATTGATGTATGTGGTTATTGTGTATTCTGTTTTGTTTTTTGTTTTTTTTACTTTATTCTCTTTTGTAAAGCCCATCCAGGGACAAGAGTTGCAAATTAGCTAATAGCTATACACTCTTTGTGCAACACATCAGATTGATTGTCATTGATTAATTGTCTATGTTTATTGCACTGTCCCTGTCAAATAAACAAATCTATCTATTTAATCACAAGTAACAATGCATCTTTCCTCAAATCCTATAACATCCTCCCCACGTGTCCCACGTTCGGAGGGCCTCCGCCGGGCTCAGGCTTTCGGGCGGCCGGTTCCTCTGGCCCAAAGTGGGCTCGGCTCCACGACCGACGGTCGGGGCGAGGGAGAGCGCTCTCCCCCGCGCCCGCCGGTCGCGCCTTTTAGGCGGGTTGGCAGAAGCGATCCGTCTGACCCAGGGGAAGGTCGACGGCGGCGGATCCCGCCCGGACCGGTACCGCTCCGGCGACCCGGTTCTGGCAGCTGGCGGTCCCCGGCCCGTGACGCACATTTTCTCGAACCCTCGGCCGGTAAACGGTCTGGTCCTCCGCGATGTGCGTCGCCCGCCGGGCGGCGCGGGCCCCGTCTCACCGGCCCCCCTCCGGGTCGGAGGTCCCATCCCTGCGCTGGATGAGCGCAGCCTTCAACCCGCCGTATTTGTCGTTGGCCGGTGGCTGCGCCAATAGGCTCTCCACATGCCGAGCCGTGCGGTTGTCGAGCTTTGCAACCACATGGTAGAACTTCATGTCATTTACCGTTATCCCCCGGAGGGCGAACTGTGCTTCGACCAAGTGGAACCAGGAGCGCGGGTTGTCCTGCAAAAAGTCCGGTAGCTGGACCGTAGCGGCATACACTGGGCTGGGGGCTCCCGATGAGTCTGGCCCGGGGGAATTTCTTTCATCCATGATACGTCTTAGGGTCACCAGTGTAGAAATGTGAAAATGACGAGGCAGAGTTTATCTCACGAGTCAGGTTTATTCACATCTTCCAACATCAGCAAGCAGAAAGAGGAAAAACACAGGCATTCGTCCTTTATATATCCAGGACCTTCAAAGCTCACAGTCACATTGCATTTAATCACAAGTAACAATGCATCTTCCCTCAAATCCTATAACATCCTCCCCATAGTCTCTGGCAGACCAGGAAACCCCCAAGGCCGTCTCTTGCATACCAAAGACTAAATTTTCACATCCTCCAGTTATCTCCAAGGGGACCCAGTTCTTTGTTCTACTCTGAGATGTGAAGCTTAAAGTGATACATGTGTGTCCCACAAGGTAAATATTTCATTAAGCACACCCCATTTAGAACAGCCCGGTTACTCTTATTATCAGACACTCTTTGAAACTGTTGTTACAAATATGGCACAAAAGCCTTTATGATGGTAGTAATTATTGCAGGCCTGTTGTATTAGACTATATTGTATTGCATATTGTTTAGCTAAAAATGTGGAGTCAGTAAATTGGACAATGTGTATATTCTTAACATTTTAGCACACCGTATACAAAAACTTTAAGTGATTATTTCAGAAACTGATAGCAACATTGTCATATACATGTATTTTGAAAGACTGTAAACAAATCAAACAGAATAATTTGAATTATACTCACCATTTACTACAGAGCCTTTGGCTCTTTTGGAGACCCAGTTCTTTGTTGTACTCTGAGATGTGAAGCTTAAAGTGATACATATGATACATATGTGTCCCACATGACCCCCCCCCCCAAACATCTAAGATGGAACAACAGAATAACATTTCTGCATGTCATGATAAAATCATTACACATTAACCCACGTGCTGCTTGGGCCTCAGTCTCCTCCCGTATCTGCTGTAAGCGGGCTTCGCCACTTCTGCGGCGCCCTCCTGCTGGGGAGCTGCTGTCTGGGAGTGAGAACTGTTTGTCACACCCTATGGGTGTTCTGGGGAATGTCCCCGGGGGGGGGGGTCTGCCATGCCGAGGAGCCCTGGCCAACAGCACATCCTCGTCCGCCACCACAAAGGCGGGTTTGAGCCTGTTTATGCCAATCTTTTCCTTCCTGCCCCCCAAATCTAGCAAAAAATGCTTGTCCCCTGTTTCCAGCACTCTAAATGGTCCATCATAAAGTGGTTGCAGCGGTGGGCGATGGGCATCGTGTCTGAAAAAAACAAACTCCGCGTTTTTCAAAGCCTTAGGCACAAAAACGTGCGGAAAACTGTGGTGAACGGGGCCGGGCAGCGTGCCCAATTCCGAGCTACGCTGCAACTGCTGAGACGGGGAGCTATCTGGCGCAGGATTATCTGGGAGAAACTCTCCGGGCAGCCTGTCAGAAATTGTATATATGTACAAATATGTTATCATTTCATAGTTAGTTTTTAGCTGAACTTTTCTGTATTTTTTCCCTTACAATGGCTGCAACAATGCTGCATCAGGAAGGTTTAACTCACCCTGTAACAGACATACCTCAACAGACTGGAATAATCTGTATTTACTTAAAGTTTAGAAACTGGTGTGCAAGAAGTCATGTGCTGACACGGAGTTGTCTTTGTGTTACACAACAAAGCCTGACTGTTTCACCACAAAGCCTGACTGTTCCACGGCCTTATCAGTCACCACAAAGCCTGACTGTTTCACCACAAAGCCTGACTGTTCCACGGCCTTATCAGTCACCACAAAGCCTGACTGTTTCACGGTCTTATCAGTCACCACAAAGGTGCCCATAAAGTTGCAGTAGATGTTTCCTGTGTCTGACCTGCTCAGTATAAAAGGGACGTGCTGGCTTTGTATGACAGCGCGCATTTCCCATCTGTAATCAGAGGTGTGTTGCTCCTTGTACAAGTAAAAACTTTGAACACATTTTGTGTCTCGAATCTTATTAAGGTACGAACCTAACAGAGTACTATTATTTTGTGAGTCTTGAGTTTCAGATTCCTGACATGCGTGGTGCCGTGACCCGGATGACCAATATCCAGACTGGGTGAGGACCAGGGCAGACTCCAGGTTGAAAACCATGCGCATGGTCTGACTTATAGTCAGCTTTGAAAACCCGCCTTGAGGGAACTCTGTGAGCCTCGTCGGAGTCCTAACTCTGTCTGGTGACGGTCATCCGCACAGAGTCTGAAAAGTAAGTGAAAATTATTTGTCTGATCGCGGAAAGTAATTGTCATTGTTGAAAACCACAGGTCGGCTAAATGCAAGTAATGGTAGTATAAGGTGACGCCCTGTACTTTTCCTGGTGGTTAAAATTATTGTGTGAGCATCTAGTTCCATTCAAAAGGTGAATGCAATAATTTTATGAGGTAGTGTGACGGCGTTTCACAACTACAAGTAAAATGGGCAATTGTGCTGGAAAACCGGATAGACAGAAGAGTAAACAGAAAAAGATTGTGTTGTTTTCCGGCCGAAGAGTCAGGTTTCAAAAAGTAAAAGGTGCTGCGTATTGACTGATAGGTCAAGCTTTAGCTAAGTAATGGTAATATAAGGCTGCGTCCTTTATATTTTTCCTATCTGATCATACCAGGTAATGATCCTGTAAGAAATTACAGGAGCCCTAATATAGGTTGCGTAAGATCTAGCCCAGGGGTGGGCAATCATGTGCCATGGAGGGCCATTCCACTGCAGTTTTTCTGTTCCACCCAGTCCCTTTATCAGGTGTTTCCAATGATTAGCAATCCTTGAAGCTGATCAGAGCAAACACCTGCAGAAGAGACTGAGTGGAACAGAAAACCTGCAGTGGAATGGCCCTCACTGCCCACCCCTGATCTAGCCCCATCAACAAGTGAGCGCACTTAAAAAAAATTGGGCAGTAATATTGTTGCAGTGGGCGTACTGACAACGTTCCTGACTATATAAACAGATAAAGCGAAAAATAAAAAAAAAGGAAACTGCGCGCCGAACGGTAAAAAAAAAAAAATTACAATAACCGACTAAAAGAAAAAGATCAGATAAAGGATCCTGAAAAATATTTAAACAAAAAAGATTATTCCTTTAAACCCACACTGGATGTGGATGAATGCACAGTCTTAGCGTCAACGGAAAAACTTACAACAAAAAGAGATAAATATCAAAACCAACCAAGCATCGAACCATTATTAAATGAAAAAGATAATCCTTCCCCAACTTATCAATGCCACGATCCTAAGGAGGGTCTATACGGCAAATTATTTAAAGAAGCCCAAGAGGTTGGGAAAAGGAGGAGGCAATTAAAATCATAATAATTAGACCATAATATTTAAAGACGGACGGATTAAATGGCAGCAGAACTGGATAACGTTAAAATGGACAATGAGAAAGTTATTTTATCTCTTATCTATTCTTTGTGTGTGAGCCTTAGATAGAGGCAGTGTAGAGAGAACAAAACTCCTCTGCTTTCTCTGTTTGTGTGTGTGATTGATCTGTGAAGAAAGTGGTCTAAATATGGGTATAAGGTTTTGGGTTTTTATTTTTTCAATTTAACTCTGTGGGGTCTTGATTAATGTTGCGTACGTGATAAACTGTTTACATATTTAAAAAAAAAAAGCAATTTTGATGCATTGCTGACCTTTGTCCTTGACTGAAACATGACATGACATTTTATAGAAAAAAGGACTGACGTGTGACAATGTGACTACAGGCCATACTATGATCATATTATGATGTCATTTAATAATGCCTAATCACTGAAGGTATTATGTTTACCCTATATCACATGATTTAGAGCACAGAGGATCAAAAGAGATTGATGATTAATGTGTCTGTGCATATGATCTGCCAGAGGCTATGGATTATCAGACAAAGGTCTTGGAGAAAGAATCCTTAAATTGATGGGCATTTTTTGAAGCCAAGTATGACTTTGTATGACATTGTAGATAACATAAGGTGTACTGATTCAAATGACTTTGACTTTACAAATATAATGTTTATATGATTTTATACTGATGTTACTCACCACATAATGGTGCGGTAACAATATATTTCAGAAATGTGACAGTAATGAGGAATGTGTTTTTCCTGATTCGGCGGTGGCCAAGCTGGGTCAGGGTAAACTACATTCACCCCATAATTTACCAAGGAATATATAAAATGAGGCATTCCTGGGAAAAATTTAAATCAAATTCTAATTAGGCAAAACGTCCACCTTTCCGTTGATTGAAGGAGTGTGATGCAATCTTTGTTCATTTATTCAAATTCAACCCATCTGTGTTCAACTGGACAAACTGATCTTATTTATCAATGCTGAAGCATGTTAAAAATGCACAGATAGTTATTTTGTTTTTCTTAAATGGAATTTGTAAACTATTTTAAGAGATGTCACAAAAAGAAGCTATAATTATTGAAATCTATTTTTGAAGGAACTGGGCTACCTGCAGATTTTATTTAAAGTTAAAAATGGTAGCACACTTCCTTTCAGTAAAAGAATCAAATACCCTGTAACTTTGCTGCATGTGAGCCTCCATGTATCAGAACAGGGGGTATCAAAGAAATTAATTAGCAAATAATTAGCAATCCTTAGAAAAATAGATAATGCATAAAAATTATCAATAAATGATTGATGATGAATTCAATTCGACTTTATTTACATAAGCGCTTTTCATTTCATTTTCTGTAGTACCCAGGATAAACATATGGCTGCAGTTTATAACTAAAATACATACTGGGCAATACAGACCACTTTTTATTATTCATGGGATAATACAAATAATAAGATCATGCCCTCTATTTACAGCAGGACAACCATTCCATATTGTTGCCAGCTAGACTGTTATCGTACACTATAACCTTGTTGTCACAGCCACACCTTAAGCTTGTACCAAATTCCTTGTGGTTATTTACTGGTGGCCCATTTTTTTTTTTTTGATAAAAAAAAAAAAGGCAACAGAGGGGCGAGCGGTGGTTCTCTCTCCCATCAGCAAAGGGGGGTGAACGGCAGCTCTCTCTCTCTACTTAGCAAGGGAAGAAGCGAGTGACAGGCTTGCTCTGTAAAAAAGGCCTGATGGGCCAACATCCACTGCTTATGCTGTAACAATGTTGTCTGGGGTCCTGATTGTGTAAAAATTCCACAACCTGCATCTTTGATTACAGCACTTACATCTGTGCAGACAGTAAGCATGCTTATAACGCATGCCACCTGCATACTGTTACCTTGAATCTGCGAGGGTTTGTCATCTCCACAGAAAAACCAGCAAAACATCGACAGCAATTATTGTAACTATGTAATGTTCTGATGCTACCATGTTCTGTGGCAGTTATTCACTGCCCTGCCCACACTAATGGCACTGACTTGTCTAGCTGCGGTAATCGCTTGGCTAATAATGCTACTCACTGCGCTGCTATTGGTCTTTTAGGAACCGTCTGTCTTATTAATAATGTTGATGTTGATGTTTTTAAAGGCTATCAAAATAATATGGACCTTCCTCCTGTTTCATGTGTAAATTTGCTCTGCCACCCACATTATACAAATGAGCTGTCCTGGTGGCACATGGCCAATCATGTGCCAACAGGAGGGAAAACTGTGAGGATGTTGGAAAACTGTCCTAGTTTTTGAAAGAAGTAACAAAAACATGCTAAAAAATGCATCATTTGTTTACAAAATAATGCTCAAGGAGCAATGGAAAGCTACAATATTGCTTGGTGTTGATTGACACCTTTACAAAGTGGACAAAAATTCATCCCACATCCTCAGCTAATGCCGCATTTGTGTGTAAAACTCTATTGAAATTGGGGTTCCAGAACTGATTTGTGCAGATAATGGAACTCATTTTACAGCACCTAACAATGTAGATATTACTGTGTTGCTTGATGCACAGAAGGAAATGACTATGCTCCCTGGAGCAATTGTTTCAAACAATGGAATTTATTGCACTACTGATGGTAAAATAATCCTTCCTCCCTCCTTGTATCTCTGGCTGTCGATCTTGACTCATGGCAGTGGCCATGTATCCACAGGAGGAATGAAGGCACAGGCTGAAAAACATTTTTTCTGCCCAGGAATTTTGAAAGAAATGAAAAAAGTGTGCCAACAATGTTTAATCTGCATACAAAACAATGCACAAGGTGCAATGAGGACGAGACATGGTAGTTTCCCACCACCTAAAATGCCCTTTTCTCAATGGTGTATGGATTTTATTGAACTATCTAAAGTGGGACAACTGCAGTATTGTCTGGTCCTCATTGACACCTATACTAAATGGACAGAAATTCATCCTACAGCAAAGGCAGATGCTAAATTTGTTTGCAAAGTTTTACAAAACAACATATTTCCCACGTTTGGAATACCGGAGACCATTTATGCAGATAATGGCACACACTTCACAGCACAAATGGTTAAGGATCTTACTTCTGCCGTTGGAACACAGCTGAAGTTTCACACTGCTTATCACCCACAAAGTGCAGGTCTAGTGGAAAGGAAAAATGGTACTGTTAAGCAAATGCTAAACAAAGTAATGCATGACCAACGAATTTCATGGCCTAAAGCATTAACTGTAGTAAAGCTAACCATTAACACCATCCCAGAAAAGAAGAGTGGGTTATCTCCATTTGAATGCGCCTTTCATAGGCCCTATATTCTACCTGACCTACTCCCATTAACTGCCACTAACCCTTATAAGACTCTTGGAGAGCATTTGAAAGAATGTAAACAAATGAAAGATTATGTTGAATCTGTCAGATCTTTCTCTACTCCACAGGAGGGCCCAGAAAATTCCCTCCAGCCTGGTGATTATGTCTTCATAAAGAACCATCACCGACAGAATTGGAATTCCGTGAGGTGGCTTGGACCATACCAAGTATTATTGACCACACCTACCGCAGTGAGGATTGCTGAAAGACCTTCTTGGATTCATCTGTCACATGTTAAAAGACTTCAGGTGCCCCTTGGTGACCTCCAGCCACCCCTAGGGTAAGTCCGGTTACAAAGGGGAGTCTAGTCCTTTTAAGGATAAGACTCGTCTCAAACCCGGTGAAGACAGTGACCTGAGTCTATAGGCACACTCCCAGGGGAATCAGGCACCATGGTAATCCTGAGACTGACTCTGACCTTCTTGAGTATCCCGCTATTAGTCCTCACCATTATCACCTCACCACCCTTGAGAAGAGATAACAGAAATATAGAGGAACATGTCACAGAAATACTGTTTATGACTAATCGGTGGTATCAGTATATGTTCCTCAATGCTCGTCTGACAAGAGGAAACGGCAGTTGTTGGGCCTGTTCTTTGTTGCCTTTAACCACTAAGGGACCAATCCTAAAGGCTGAACCCTTTCCTATAAACGTATCTGACTGTATACTAGAGATTTCAGCCTGGGGATTCCTACCCAAGATTACTATGAAAAATCATGATAACACCACTTATTGAATGACATGTCCTGATCAGATTATGGCTATGAATGTAACACAACCATTAACTAGATTTGCTTTTACAAAGAAAAATGTGACTTTCCCAGCATGTGTATATTCAAATGGTACCACGGCGTTGGGAAGACTTCTTCCACGACAATGTTTGACAGTGTTGTTACCTTGCACCTCACAGTGCAGCGGAGCAACAGATTGTTCTTTTACACCCGTATTACCTAGTCCAAGGTATAGATCACAAAATTATACTGTCAGGAAGACTAGCACTACGGGCACAGTTCAAAGTAATGGCACCTATGTTATCAAAGAAGTTCATTGGTTATGTGGTTCCAAACTCTACGCTCAATTACCTCCCAATTGGGGAGGAATTTGTGCCCCAGTGACTGTTACTGATGGATCATTTGTTCTCTACTCTGATGACAACTCCTCAGGACACACTAAGAAGAAAAGAAGTATTCAGTCCCTCTTTAGTGCTGCTGGACTTACTGTCCCACAGAAATATAAATTATGGACACTGGGTGACGAGGTTGGACATTCAATTTTCGCCCCATATGGAGTTGGTCAGTTAATGACAAAATTTGAAGAAATGAACTACAGACTGTTAATGTTTGTTAATGCCACTACTGTTGTTTTGAAGGTTTTATCCAATGTAACTGAACAAACTAGAGTTATGGTTATGCAAAACAGAATAGCATTGGACCTGGTTTTGGCTGTCCAAGGAGGTGTATGTGCTATGTTTAACGGGTCCTGTTGCACTTACATTCCATCTGTCTCTGAAAGTATGGATACCGCTATAACCGTCATGGAACAAGTGCAGTAGGCAATCATGAATGATTATGAAGAGAAGCTACAATCTGGTTGGTTAGACTGGTTATTCACAGGAAGTTGGTGGCAGGTGCTTCTTAAAGCCTTTATGCCTTTTATTATAATAATGATATGCATGTTTCTGTCATGTTGCTTTGTGATTCCCTGTGTCAAATCAATGATGTCTCGCGCTCTGTCTCAACATACATTTATGATACAACAAATGTTCCAAGACCAATACACTCCTTTAAATACCGAAGAGGTGGATAACAATGATAATTGTGCTCCTGTTTAAATTTGGAAATGATACTCTATGAAGACAATGTAGGAAATCTTTTGAAGTTACATTGTTCTGATGTCTGTATGTGATAAAAATTATGAACTGATAAACAGGAGGAAATTGTCAGAAATTGTATATATGTACAAATATGTTATCATTTCATAATTAGTTTTTAGCTGAACTTTTCTGTATTTTTTCCCTTACAATGGCTGCAACAATGCTGCATCAGGAAGGTTTAACTCACCCTGTAACAGACATACCTCAACAGACCGGAATAATCTGTATTTACTTAAAGTTTAGAAACTGGTGTGCAAGAAGTCATGTGCTGACACGGAGTTGTCTTTGTGTTACACAACAAAGCCTGACTGTTTCACCACAAAGCCTGACTGTTCCACGGCCTTATCAGTCACCACAAAGCCTGACTGTTTCACCACAAAGCCTGACTGTTCCACGGCCTTATCAGTCACCACAAAGCCTGACTGTTTCACGGTCTTATCAGTCACCACAAAGGTGCCCATAAAGTTGCAGTAGATGTTTCCTGTGTCTGACCTGCTCAGTATAAAAGGGACGTGCTGGCTTTGTATGACAGCGCGCATTTCCCATCTGTAATCAGAGGTGTGTTGCTCCTTGTACAAGTAAAAACTTTGAACACATTTTGTGTCTCGAATCTTATTAAGGTACGAACCTAACAGAGTACTATTATTTTGTGAGTCTTGAGTTTCAGATTCCTGACACAGCCGAAGTGGCTGCGCAAAAACTAGCTCAGCCGGGGAGGCTTCTAAGTCCTCTTTAGGTGTAGAACGCAACCCCAATAAAACCCACGGTAGCCTGTCTACCCAATTTGCATCCGTCAGCGACGCTCTGAGAGCCGCTTTCAATGACCTATGAAAACGTTCACATAACCCATTAGCCTGCGGATTGTACGCCGTTGTGCGGTGGATCGTTACCCCCAGGCTGCGGGCCATTGCTGACCAAAGTTCGGAAACAAAGTGAGGACCTCTGTCAGACGTAATGTCGACAGGACTCCAAAGCGCGCTACCCATGCTGTTAAAAACGCACACACCACCTCCTCGGCTGTGGTTGACGCCAGTGGGACCACTTCCGGCCAGCGCGTGGTGCGGTCCACCATTGCCAGAAGGTGTGTGCACCCCTGTGACAGCAGGAGGGGGCCTACGAGGTCCATGTGCACATGACCGAACCTCTTGGCCGGGATGTGAAACAGCTCCAAGGGAGCTCTCGTGTGTCTGTGTACCTTGGCTCGTTGACAAGCCATGCAGGCTGCTGCCCACTCCCTAACTTGTTTGCACAGGCTCGGCCATACAAATTTCTCTCCTACCATTTTGACCGACGCGCGCACTCCCGGGTGCGCCAGAGAATGAATCAAGTCAAAAACACGGCGGCGCCACGCGGCCGGTACCACAGGACGCGGTCGCCCAGTGGAGACATCGCAGATTAGGGGGGGTATACCGTCTTGCAGCACCCTGTTCTCCAGCCTTAACCCTGTTGGTCCAGACTGGAGCGCGCGCACGTCCACGTCGCTAACCTGATCCACGGCCATGGCTGCATAATCTATCCCTACGCGGACTGGGGCCGCCACGGCGCGCGAGAGACAGTCTGCCACTACATTCAGTTTACCCGCCATGTGCTGAATATCGGTAGTAAACTCTGAGATGGCGGCCAGCTGTCTTTGCTGCCGGCCTGACCACGGTTCTGAAACCTTGGCCATCACGAATGTCAGCGGCTTGTGGTCAACGAACGCGGTGAAACGGCATCCCTCCAGCCAGAACTGGAAGTGCCGAATGGCCAAAGGGAGAGCTAACAACTCCCTGTCGAATGCGCTGTATTTTCATTCACTATCGTGCAAAGTCCTGCTGAAAAAGGCGAGCGGCTGCCAAGCCCCGGCTACATGCTGCTCCACGACCGCCCCTATGGCCACATCTGACGCGTCAGTAGTGAGCGCTATGCGGGTCGTTGGGTCTGGATGTGCTAACAACGCAGCATTTGCCAGGGCTGTTTTGACCTCCGAGAATGCTCGCTCTCGCTCCGGAGACCATTCTGTGGCTCATATAGTTTTGCCTACATATGTATAAGCATAAGGAGATGCTTAGGACTGCATGTGTTGATTGACCTCACGTCTTGGATGGGACAATACGTCTGGACCGCCTGTGGATAATGGCAGGAGGACGGAGGTGCCGTGATAAGACGCTGAAAGGACTTCCTGACCTCCTGGGGCCAGACGGAGGACTAAGGCACTCGGGGGGAGAGTTATTGTCAAATGGGGGTTTTGACAGCAATGTGTGATTTTGCCTTTTGATGTGTCATGTATAAATGTGGGGGTTTTGATGCAGCTCACTCTTCTTGTCTAGAGAGAAAGCTGGGGATGTGAAGTTTGCATTAAACCTGAATTGAGAAATAATTCAGTCTCTTTATTTCACGCTCCCCACATTGGTGACCAATGACGTGAAATGCATAGACGCGTTTCCCCCGATCCAGACTCGTCGGAGACCGCCAGAACGAGCGCCGTCTCAATCAAGCTACCAGAGTTCTGGCAGGACAACCCGGACTCGTGGTTCCTTCAGGCTGAAGCACAGTTCGCACTCGGGGGTATAACGGCGGATGACACAAAGTTCTACCATGTCATCGCCAAGCTCGACGACCGCACAGCTCGATGCGTGCGGAGCCTGGTACAGCAGCCGCCCGCTGACGACAAATACGGTGAGCTGAAGGCTGCCCTCACCCAGTGTTTCACGCCCTCAGCCGAGGAGAGGGCTAGGAGGCTCCTGGCTCTACACGACCGGGGAGGATGCAGACCAGTCGACCTGATGGAAGACATGCTGCAGCTGAGGTTTCCTATTCAAACACATCTTCCTGAGAAACCTCCCGATGCACATGAGGGCAGACCTGTCCAGCATGTGTTGTGTGACCCAGCGGGACTTCCGTGCACTGGCCCGAGAGACGCAGCGGATCCTCGACTCCTGCGGTGAGCAGACGGCCACCACAGCAGCGGCAGACCTTGGTGCGGCAACCGGGAGCAATTAGGAGCCAGAGACAGCGGAATCAATCCCACCAACGATGGCAGCAGCGCGTTCCCGACGCAGCGGAGTAGATGACCTTTGCTTTCACCATCGGCGTTTCGCAGAGAAGGCGCGCCGATGTGTGCCGCCGTGCCACTTCAAGAGCTCGGGAAAACGCCAGGACCGGGATTCGTTAGCAGCTTCGGCTCTCAGCGAACGAAACAAGCTGCTCTACCTCACAGATGCACACTCCGGGCGGCACTTCCTCATGGACACCGGTGCCCAAGTGAGTTTCATCACCCCGACCTATGCTGACCGGCTGGCAGGCCCCCGGGGTAACGGGGCAACGGTGGCGAACGGCTCGAGCATCGACACCTTCGGAGAAAGGACTCTGTTTCTGTCCTTACACGGCCGCACTTATGAATGGACTTTTATTATAGCGGCGGTGAGTTTCAACATGTTAGGTGCTGATTTTCTGTGCTCACATGGTTTGTTAGTTGATCTTGCCAATAGGCGGCTGGTTAATGCACTCTCTTTTTATTTAATCCCTTGTTCAGCTTGAGTGTCCCCACCACCAGTGCAGACCAACGTCGCCACAGCAGGCGGTAAGTTTCACACACTCCTCACCCAGTTTCCAGCGCTCACGGTTCCCACATTTTCGGCAACAGTTGCGAAACACGGAGTGGAGCACTTTATCACCACAGCTGGCCCACCCGTCTTCGCGAAGGCTCGGCGCTTGGATGCAGCTAAACTCTCCATAGTGCGCGAGGAGTTCGCCAGCCTGGAAAGGCTGGGCATCATTCGCCATTTGAAGAGCCCATGGGCCTCCCCACTGCATATGGTCCCTAAAGCTGACGGCTCGTGGAGACCTTGTGGTGATTACCGCAGGTTAAACAACGCCACAGCGCATGACCGCTACCCAATCCCACACATCCAGGATTTTTCGGTGCATCTGGCGGGAACCGCATTTTTCTAAAATAGACCTGGTCCGCGGCTATCATCAGGTCCCAGTCCGAGCCGGGGACATTCCCAAAACAGCGGTAATAACCCCGTTCGGACTTTTGAGTTTTTATGCATGCCGTTTGGCCTTAAAGGCGCTGCGCAAACCTTCCAACGCATGATGGATGCGGTGTTACGAGATCTCCCTTTTGTGTTCGTCTACCTCGACAACATTTTAGTCGCCAGCACTTCCGAGGCGGAACACGAAAAACACCTCACGGCAGTTTTTCAGAGGTTGGGAGAGCACGGGTTAATAATTAATCCAGCCAAGTGCCAGTTTGGCGTGGCGCAGATCGATTTTTTGCGGCACCGCGTTTCCCCAGAGGGGGCAGTTCCACTACCGGACAAGGTACGCGCAGTGGCAGAATTTCCCCGGCCACAAACGGTTAAAGCATTACAAGAATTTTTAGGAATGGTAAATTTTTATAACCGTTTCCTACCCCACGCAGCGCAGCTCATGCAACCATTATATGCCGCGCTTAAAAAGCAAAAACCCTTCAATACGATCGAGTGGTCCCCGGAGCAGGAGCGCACATTCGCGGAGGTTAAAAAAGCCCTTGCTGACGCTGCGCTGCTGGCTCACCCAGACCCAACGGCCCACATAGCGCTCACCACTGACGCGTCAGATTTGGCCATAGGGGCGGTTGTGGAACAGCAGGTTGCCGGGGTTTGGCAGCCGCTGGCATTTTTCAGCAGATCTTTGCGCGAAGCCGAGCGGAAATACAGCATGTTTCACAGAGAGCTGTTAGCGCTCCACTTAGCCATTCGCCATTTCCAGTTCTGGCTGGAAGGTCAGCGTTTCACCGCGTTTGTCGACCACAAGCCACTCACTTTTGCGATGGCCAAAATTTCAGAACCTTGGTCGGGCCGGCAGCAGAGGCAGCTGGCCGCAATTTCGGAATTTACTACTGATATTCAGCACGTAGCGGGTAAACTCAATGTAGTGGCAGACTGCCTCTCTCACGCGGTAACAGCACCAGTCCGCGCGGAGGTGGATTATACGACCGCAGCCGCAGGGCAAAATAGCAGCGCGGAAGCGCACGCGGCCCCAGTTCACGTGGGGATACATTATGCAGCCATGGCAGCGGAACAGGGTAGAGATGCGGACGTGTGCGCGCTCCAGTCTGGACCAACAGGGTTAAGGCTGGAGAGCAGGAGTTTGCAAACCGGTATGCCCCCCCTAATCTGCAATGTATCTACAGGGCGGCCGCGCCCGGGCGCCGCCGCGTTTTTGACTTGGTTCACTCCCTGGCGCACCTGGGGGTGCGCGCTTCTGTGAAAATGGTAGCGGAGAACTTTGTTTGGCCGAGCCTGCGCAAGCACGTGAAAGAGTGGGCGAGAACCTGCATGGCTTGCCAGCGGGCCAAAATTCACAAGCACACAAAAGCTCCCTTAGAACCGTTCCACATTCCGGCCAAGAGATTCGATCATGTGCATGTCGACCTTGTGGGCCCCCTGCCGTCGTTGCAGGGGTTCACTCATCTTTTGACAATGGTGGACCGAACCACTCGCTGGCCGGAAGTGGTCCCACTAGCATCGACCATGGCTGCAGAGGTGGCTCGCGCATTTTTGACGGCCTGGGTAGCGCGTTTCGGGGTTCTGTCAGATACTACGTCCGACAGGGGACCTCAATTTGTGTCTGAGCTTTGGTCAGCGATGGCCAGCAGCTTAGGGGCGACAATTCACCGCACTACCGCTCATCACCCCCAGGCTAATGGTTTATGCGAGCGTTTTCATAGGTCTTTGAAGGCAGCCCTCAGAGCTTCGCTTACGGATGCAGATTGGGTAAACAAACTACCATGGGTTTTATTGGGGTTGCGTTCTGCGCCCAAGGAGGACTTAAATACCTCCCCAGCGGAGTTGGTTTTTGCGCAACCTCTCTGGATGCCCGGTGAGTTCCTACCAGAGTATCCGGCGCCCGGGCGCCCCCCAGCTCTGGGACCACTGATCGGCACAGGAGCAGACATGCTCCCGGGCCCCGTTCACACTTTTCCGCGTGTTTTTGTTCCCAAAGCTTTAAAAAATGCCGAGTTTGTTTTTGTCAGGCACGAGGCTCTGCGACCAAGCCTCCGCCCGCCATACGATGGTCCATTTAGAGTGCTGGAAACAGGTGATAAACATTTTGTGCTAGATTTGGGGGACAGAAAGGAAACAGTTAGTATTGACAGACTAAAGCCTGCTTTTGTGATGAACGACGAGTCTGTACTGGTGGCGAGGGCCCCTCGATGTGGCAGACCCCTAGGGAGCATGTCCTGGAGCCCCTGCAGGGATCAAATAACCATTCTCTTCCTCAGTTAGCAAATTCTCTGCAGGACGGCGCCGCAGGGACGGCGAAGCCTGCTTACAGCAAATTTGGAAGACGTTTGAAGCCCAGACGGCGTATGGACTAATGTGTGATTTTATCATGCTGTGTAGACTATGCTGTTGATTTTACCATGTTATGTGAACTATGCTTTATTGTCCATTCTTCGACGTTTGGGGGGGATTATGTGGCTCATATAGTTTTGCCTACATATGTATAAGCATTAAGGAGATGCTTAGGACTGCATGTGTTGATTGACCTCACGTCTTGGATGGGACAATACGTCTGGACCGCCTGTGGATAATGGCAGGAGGACGGAGGTGCCATGATAAGATGCTGAAAGGACTTCCTGACCTCCTGGGGCCAGACGGAGGACTAAGGCACTCGGGGGGGAGAGTTATTGTCAAATGGGGGTTTTGACAGCAATGTGTGATTCTGCCTTTTGATGTGTCATGTATAAATGTGGGGGTTTTGATGCAGCTCACTCTCTTCTTGTCTAGAGAGAAAGCTGGGAATGTGAAGTTTGCATTAAACCTGAATTGAGAAATAATTCAGTCTCTTTATTTCACGCTCCCCTCACATTCGATCTTATTTGTGGGTTTTTGTTTTTTTGAGTGCGGCATACAATGGTTGCATGAGCTGCGCTGCGCGGGGGAGGAAACGGTTATAAAAATTCACCATTCCCAAAAACTCCTGCAACGCCTTGACCGTTTGTGGCTGGGGAAAATTTGCTACCGCGCGCACTTTGTCAGGCAGCGGAACCGCTCCTTCTGGAGAGATGCGATGCCCCAAAAAAATCAATCTGCGTCACCCCGAACTGACACTTCGCTGGGTTGATTATCAAACCGTTCTCTCCCAACCTCCGGAAAATTGCCGTGAGGTGGTTTTCGTGTTCATCTTCGGACGCGCTGGCTACTAAGATGTCGTCCAGGTAGACGAATACGAAGGGGAGATCGCGCAACACCGCGTCCATCATGCGTTGGAACGTCTGCGCAGCGCCTTTAAGCCCAAATGGCATGCGCAAAAACTCGAATAGACCAAACGGAGTCATTACCACTGTTTTGGGTATGTCCTCAGCGCGCACTGGGACTTGGTGGTAGTCTATCTTAGAAAAAAAGTGCGCCCCCGCCAAATGAACGGAAAAATCTTGGATATGTGGGATTGGGTAACGGTCATGCGCTGTGGCGTTATTCGACCTGCGGAAATCTCCGCAAGGTCGCCACGAGCCGTCAGCTTTCGGGACCATGTGAAGCGGGGAAGCCCATGGGCTGTTCGAACGCCTGATGATGCCCAACCTTTCCAGGTTGGCGAACTCCTCGCGCGCTATGGTCAGTTTAGCTGAATCCAAGCGCCGAGCTTTTGCAAAAACGGGCGGTCCGGTGGTAGTAATAAAATGTTCCGCCCCGTGTTTAGCGACGGCTGCTGACAATGTGGGAACCATGAGTGCTGGGAACTGAGTGAGCAGTGTGTGGAACTTACCGCTTGCAGCTGTGATGTTGGCTTGTACTGTTGGCGGGGCCACTCGGGCTGTACAGGGAATAGAATAAAAAGAAAGTGCATTAACCAGGCGCCTGTTAGCGAGATCAACCAACAAACCATGTGAGCACAGAAAATCAGCCCCCAACATATTGAAATTCACTGCAGCTATGACAAAAGTCCACTCAAATGTACGGCCGTGTAGGGACAGAAGCAGAGCCCTCTCACCAAAGGTCTTAATCTCCGAGCCGTTCACTGCTGACACCCCGGGACCTCTGGAAACTGCCAGCCGGTCAGCGGAGGAAGGTGTGATGAAACTCAGCTGGGAGCCTGTGTCCACGAGGAAATGCCTCCCCGAGCGCGCATCCTTCAAGTAGAGCAGCTTGTTCTCCTCCCCGAGGGCCGCAGCTGCTACCGACCCCCGGTCTTGGCGTTTCCCGAGTGCTTGAACTGGCACGGTGGTATACATTTGTGTGCCTTCTTTGCAGAGCGGCGATGGTAGAAACAGAGGGCGTCTCCTCCACGATCCTTGACCCCCGCCACCGCCGTTGTTTCTGCTACCGCCGTCTCTGGCCCCCCGCCATCTCCGGCCGTTGCGCCGAACTCCGTCGCTGCTGCGGTGGCCGCGTGC
The DNA here is from genome assembly GCA_020510985.1 of Pholidichthys leucotaenia. Lineage (NCBI taxonomy): Eukaryota > Metazoa > Chordata > Actinopteri > Cichliformes > Pholidichthyidae > Pholidichthys > Pholidichthys leucotaenia. Next base: position 321,090,478 of record CM035843.1, on the reverse strand, counting down.
TGTTTGCTGGTGTTGAGAATCCGGTGCGCCTCTTGGGCCAGCGCGCGGAAGTCCCGCTGGGCCAACAACGGCGAACCGGCCAGGGTCGCTCTCGTGGCCGACGGTAGGGTCCTGAGGAAAATGTGGGTGAAGATGAAGTCGTCGTTGTCTGAGGCCCTCAACCTCAGCATGTTCTCCATCAGGTCAATGGGCGTGCCGTCTCCCAAGTCGTTCAGAGCCAGGAGCCTCTCTGCGCTCTCCTCGACTGAGAGAATGAAGCGCTGGATGAGCGCAGCCTTCAACCCGCCGTATTTGTCGTTGGCCGGTGGCTGCGCCAATAGGCTCTCCACATGCCGAGCCGTGCGGTTGTCGAGCTTTGCAACCACATGGTAGAACTTCATGTCATTTACCGTTATCCCCCGGAGGGCGAACTGTGCTTCGACCAAGTGGAACCAGGAGCGCGGGTTGTCCTGCAAAAAGTCCGGTAGCTGGACCGTAGCGGCATACACTGGGCTGGGGGCTCCCGATGAGTCTGGCCCGGGGGAATTTCTTTCATCCATGATACGTCTTAGGGTCACCAGTGTAGAAATGTGAAAATGACGAGGCAGAGTTTATCTCACGAGTCAGGTTTATTCACATCTTCCAACATCAGCAAGCAGAAAGAGGAAAAACACAGGCATTCGTCCTTTATATATCCAGGGCCTTCAAAGCTCACAGTCACATTGCATTTAATCACAAGTAACAATGCATCTTCCCTCAAATCCTATAACATCCTCCCCATAGTCTCTGGCAGACCAGGAAACCCCCAAGGCCATCTCTTGCATACCAAAGACTAAATTTTCACATCCTCCAGTTATCTCCAAGGGGACCCAGTTCTTTGTTCTACTCTGAGATGTGAAGCTTAAAGTGATACATGTGTGTCCCACAAGGTAAATATTTCATTAAGCACACCCCATTTAGAACAGCCCGGTTACTCTTATTATCAGACACTCTTTGAAACTGTTGTTACAAATATGGCACAAAAGCCTTTATGATGGTAGTAATTATTGCAGGCCTGTTGTATTAGACTATATTGTATTGCATATTGTTTAGCTAAAAATGTGGAGTCAGTAAATTGGACAATGTGTATATTCTTAACATTTTAGCACACCGTATACAAAAACTTTAAGTGATTATTTCAGAAACTGATAGCAACATTGTCATATACATGTATTTTGAAAGACTGTAAACAAATCAAACAGAATAATTTGAATTATACTCACCATTTACTACAGAGCCTTTGGAAAGGTGCTCCATGCAAAGTGTTCACTAGTCTGAACTAGAAGAACAATACGTCTTCCCACTTATTGGTAGCTTTATTCTTATTCTTCATATAATCAATTCTTCATTAACTTTAGGCCATGTACCTACTCTTTTTAGTTTATATATGCTACATGAGTTTAGAATTAAGTTTAAAATCCTTCTTCTTCCTTACAAAGCTCTAAACAACCAGGCCCCTTTTTATTTAAAAGATATATTACCGTATTATCTTAACAGAGCACTACGCTCCCAAAATGCAGGATTACTTGTAATACCTAGAATCTCCAAAAGTACAATGGGAGGCAGAGCCTTCAGTTATCAAGCTCCTCTCCTGTGGAATCAGCTGCCAATCTGGATTCAGGAGTCAGACTCGATCTCTGTTTTTAAGAATAGGGCTAAAACCTACCTTTTTGATATAGCCTACAATTAGGGAGGGATCATGTGTTTCTGAACCCTCCCTTAGTTATGCTGCTAATAGGTTTAGTCAGCCGGGGGACCTCCAGTAATGCACTGGGCCTCACTCCTTTCCTCACTCTCAATGAAATATTTTTTTTGCTGGTCATTAACACTTGTTTGCTCTCTCCCATAGATTGAGTCCCCATCGTGCCGTTTGCTCTCTACATGTCTGTTCTTTTCTTCTTCTCCATCCCCTCACCCCCCAGCCAGTCGCAGCAGATGACTGCCCCTCACTGAGCCTGGTTCTGCTGGAGGTTTCTTCCTGTTAAAAGGGAGTTTTTCCTCTCCACCGTCGCCAAGTGCTTGCTCACAGGGGATCGCCTGATTGCTGGGGTCTTTCTGCAACTGTGGGGGTTCCCCCTACAGTTGATAGTGCTATGAGATGACTGTTGTTGTGAAATGGTGCTATATAAATAAAGTAAAACTGAATTGAACACCAAATACCTGTTCAGGAAAAAAATATACATCACATACACTGAATGAATACTATGACCTTCATTATGGTAGGAATCATTACAGGATTGTTGTATTAGACAGCATTAGTTCTACCTAGGAATGTGGCTCCAGTAAATTGTATTGCAGTTATAGCACACTGTATACAAAATGTTTATTTTTTTTAAGACATTAAAAGCAGCATTGTCAGACCAAGTAAAACACATCAATCATCAAAATCATTTCAATAATACTCACCATTTACTATAGAGCCTGTGAAATTTTGCTCAAAGCAAGTGGGTGGAGGTCACTGGGTCAGAACACCACATACCTATTAAAAAATAAATAAATAAAAATATATTTTTAAAATTACTTCATCATATCCCGTTCTTTCAGATATTCAATTTTGCCTGAAAAAATGAAAGATTTTTTTTTGTTTTTCTGTATAAACTGAATAGTAAAAAAACGACGTTTGTACATTGTCTGCTTGAAATGAAAAACCGAATAAGAACACAAAACAGAATCCATTCAATTATTATTCAATTAAGAATCCAAAAAAAACAATAAATATTTTAAAAAATGGTTGTTTTTTGTTTTATCATTTTTAAAATGAAAGCAAATAAATCAAAATTCTTTTGCTTTTCAATATCCCGTCTTTTTTTTTTCCACAATATCTTTATTGAACCTTTTTTTTTTTTAACAAACATGATACAAACAATCAAACACTAACACTAAAGTACTACAAAAAAAAAAAAATGCACTAAAAACACCAACAACCACCAACAAAATCAAGTCTTCAACAATGCTCCTCTGTTTAGTCTAGACAATCCAATACATAAGTATACATATTTTGTTCACCAGTTTGGAATTTACAAGGTCCACACACATCATTCACCTTCTTCTTCAAGAGTTATGTTTAAATTTTTTACATAATCAATAAAAGGTCTCCATATATTCTCAAACACAATTTCCTTTGATTTCAGTATATATGTTATTCTTTCTAATGGAAGGTTTGTTAACATCTGTCTTAACCACTGAGTCACATCTGGTCTATGAGTCTTTTTCCATAATAGTGCAATACATTTTTTGGCATTAAGCAAACTGAGGTCTATGAATGTTCTTTCACTTTTATTAAAATTATGCTTTTCTGGGTACAGACCCAACAAAAACAGTTTAGGATTCAATATGATTTGTTTTGAGATTATTTTTTCAATTGTTACCCTCACCTCTTCCCAAAACATTCTTATTAATCTACATTCCCATAAACAATGAAATAGGGTTCCTTTACTTTCCATGCATTTTGTGCATGTATCTGGTATATTTTTGTTGTATCTATTTAACTCCTCCGGTGTAACATACATCCGCATTAACCATTTGAAATGTATCAATTTAAGGCATACATTTATTGATTTGGTTTGAGCTTCTATACAAGCCAATTCCCATTGTTCCTCTGAAATTTCAATTTGCAGATCTTCTTTCCAGTAGTTTAATCTTTTCAGTGAATTTTCACTTGAAGATAGTGTCAATGAGTTATAAAACTCTGAAATAATACCCTTTCTTTTACTATCTTTCATCATCATTTTTTCCAAGGATGAATAAATAGGTCGAGTGAGAGCTTTATTTTGATTTGATCGAATAAAGTTTCTAAGTTGAAGATATTTAAAAAAATGTGTTCTATTGAGATTAAATTTGATCCTCAGCTCTTCAAAAGACATTATGTTGTCTGCACATGGCAAATATAAATCCTGAATCTTTTGTATCCCTTTTAAATTCCATACTTTAAATACAGCGTCCGCTCTCCCTGGTTTAAAATATTGATTACCCCATATTGGACTAAATTGTGACAATAACTGTGGTTCTTTTAAATAGTTTTTAGCTTCACACCATATTTTGATCATATGCTTTACAAATGGATTTTTAACTTGTTTTTGTAATTTTTTTGCCGAATCTGAGTATATGAATATGGGAAGAGGTAAAGGTAAATTGTATGATTCCATTTCAGTCCAGTGAGGGAGATCATTTGATGAAAAATAATATGTCATAGACCTCAGTTGTGCCGACCAATAATACAACATAAAATTTGGACATTTCAGACCTCCACGATCAAATGGTAAATATAATAAAGGCAAACGTAATCTAGCCCTCCTGTTGTTCCATATAAATTCCACTAACTTTTTTTTTATTCTTGAGAATAGATCTAAAGGTGGTGATAAGGGAATGTATTGAAATAAATAAAGTATTTTAGGTAAAATATTACTTTTAAGTATATTGATTCTCCCGATCATCGACATTGGTAGTGACATCCATCTCTGAGTTAACTCATTGATATCTGACATTAAGGCTTCATAGTTGACACTGGCGACTGATTCTAGCTTAGGCATAATTTGGATTCCTAAATATTTAAACTGATTTACAACATTGAATTGATTTACCTCAGGGGCTGGGTAATTTCTCTGGGTCTCATTTAGCATTAATATTGAAGATTTAGTTTTATTTATTTTATATCCTGATATTTCCCCAAAATTCTTTATTAAATTCAACAAGGTTGGAATTGATTTTTTTAGATTCGACATAAACAAAATTATATCATCGGCGTACAGGGAGATTTTATGTTCTGTTGGTCCAACTTTAATTCCATATATTTGTGAATGTAAACGTATCGCTATCGCTAAAGGTTCAATTGCCATAGTAAACAGTAAAGGTGAAAGTGGACAGCCTTGTCGACATCCTCTATTGATTTTTATTGGTTTTGAAATATTGTTATTTGTTAGGATTTCTGCTGTAGCATTATTGTATATTATTTGAACCCATTTTATGAAATTATTTCCAAGTCCAAACCTTTGTAGGACTTCAAAAAGAAAGGGCCATTCAACTCTATCAAAGGCCTTTTCGGCGTCCAATGATAGGAGAGCTGTATCCGGTGCTTCTTTATTAAAATAAATAATATTAAATAGTCTTCTTACATTATGGAAGCCTTGTCTACCCTTTATAAAGCCATTCTGATCTCGATTAATAATATTTGGTAAAATTTCTTGTATTCGTCTTGCTAAAATTTTACAGATTATCTTAAGGTCGGCGTTTAATAGGCTTATTGGTCTCATATTTTCACATTTATTAGAGGGCTTACCTGGTTTTGGCAGCAGTATAATTAAGGCATTATTTATGTATAATGGTAAATTATTATTTTGAAATGCTTCTAAAACCATTTCCAAAAAAGGTTTTATTAATTTATTCTTAAATTTTTTATAAAGGTCAACTGGAAGACCATCTGGTCCTGCACTTTTTCCTGATTTCATATTATCAATGGCTAGCCCAACTTCTTCTTGACTAATTTTAGACTCCAATATCTCCCTGTTTTCATTTGGAATACACGGTATAGATAGTTTGTTCAAAAACCCATTTAGTTTTGTTAAATCAGGTTCATTTTTGGTATCATATAATTTTTCATAGTAATCTCTAAAGGCTCTATTAATTTCTAAAGGATCTATAACTACCTGTCCTTTACTTATAATACTGGTAATTGGTGTTTTAATTTCCAATTGTTTAATCTGCCATGCTAATAATTTTCCTGATTTTTCACCTTGTTCATAAAAAGATTGTTTCAATCTTAGAAGACTCGAGGCAGCTCTATTCGCTGATTTTTTGTCGTATTCAGCTCTCAAAATCAGTAATTCATTCTCCAACCATGGATCTCTTCCTGCATACACTTTTTCCTGAAGACTTTTTATTTTATGTTCCAATTTAGCTCTCTCCTCTCGAGTCTTCTTAGATTTTGATCCTGTATAACTAATAATATGTCCCCTAATAAAAGCTTTGAAAGCCTCCCACTTTACACATGCTGATGTTTGTGTAGTATTGATGTCAAAGAACTCGTCTATCTGTTTTTCTATATACTTGACAAATTCCTCATCCTGAAGCCATTTATGCTGAAATTGCCATCTGCCTGATTCCTTTGTCAATTTTTTATCTACATATATTAGACAACAGGGTGCATGATCAGAGATCACGATGTTATCATAAAAGCAGTTTTGAATCTTGGACCTTAATTCTGTGGAAATCAAAAAATAATCAATACGTGAGAATGTCTTGTAGGTACTGGAATAACAAGAATAGGCTTTAACTTGTGGTTTCATTTCTCTCCATATATCTAACAATCTCAATTCTTTCATAAAATGATTAATAGTCATCCTACATCCAATGTGCGTACAATCCAGTCCTGTTGATCTATCCACACCTGGATTCAATGTACAATTAAAATCCCCTGCTATTATATGTTGCCCTGTAAGTGATGATGAGATGAGAAATAAATTAGCAAAGAACTTCTGATCATCTATATTGGGACCATATAAGTTCACAAGATTTATATTTTCTAATAGCAAAGAACCTTGAATGATTACATATCTTCCAAATTTGTCTCCAATTACATTTTTCACTTGAAAAGGAACTGATTTATGTATGAGAGTCATAACTCCCCTGGCTCGGGATGAAAATGAAGAGGTGAATACACTTCCCTGCCATCTACTCCTAATTCTTTTAACATCCTCCTCTATCAGATGAGTTTCTTGTAAAAACACAATTCTTGAACCCATGTCCTTTATTTTATTCATAACTTGTTTAAGTTTTTTTAAATTTTGTAGACCTCTGCAATTCCATGAAGTTAAATTAAGATTAACACTTTGGTCCATGATCAATAGAGAGTTTGGGATTACCTTGCAGTGTAAACATGCTCATACAGAGAAGCAAAAACATGAGTGGTTGAACATTCATCCTACAAACTACACACAAACAAATTTCCCCTTCCCACACTTGTGGCAAACCCCCCAAAATCAAAAGAAAAATTCTGTCTCCCGATATAGCCATCGACCGCTCCACACCCACGGGGAACAGCCTAAGCCACTCCTTCTTCATCCTCCCAATCACCCAAACTCTACTGCTTTTAATGACGTAACATTAACTCTCCTCTGTAGTTTTCCAACTTAACTCCAAAATTTTTAACAACTTTGTACATCATAGTTTTTTTTTGTTTGTTTGTTTTGTTTTTGTTTTGTTTTTTTAATATATAATACAATCTATATTTTGTAAACTTACTATTTACTTCAAGTCAGTCAGATGCCTGTGCAAATGCTTAATTATTCTACCTTATATTTTGTTCATGCTTAGCTCCCACCAGTCTCTTCTTCTTCTTTGATCTTCTTGATGAACTCCTGCGCCTCCTCTGGGGTCTTGAAGATGTGGGTTCTGCCCTCATACGTGGTCAGCAGTCTCGCAGGATAGATTACACCATGACGAATCCCAAGGTTGCGCAGCTCCTTACGTACGGGATCAAACTGCTTCCTCAATTGCTGGATTCCTGTGGCCAAATCTGGGTAGAACCGCACCTGCTGGTCCTGGTGTTTAATCTCTCCTTTAGCACGTGCAGCGTTGAAGATCTTCATCCTGTCTCTGTTGCTAAGAAACTTCATAATTAAGGTCCTCGGCGGTCCCTTATCTCTCCGTGGGCCAATGCGATGTGCTTTTTCCAGAACCACTGCTGATTGCAACTCCTCGCTGCCCAGCACCTCCGGAATCCACTTTTCCAGAAAGGAACATACGTCCCGACCTTCTGATTCCTCTGGAAGACCCACCAGCCTCAAATTATTCTGTCTCGACCGAGATTCCAAATCCAAAATATTATCTTCCAGAGATTTATTTTTTTTTTCCAAAGTGCGCACCTTTAATTGAAGACGGGTGACGTCATCTTCAGCACTAGCGAGACGGAGCTCCATCTGCGCCGTTCGTTCTACACAGTCACCCAATTCCTTTCTTATTCCTTCCAACGCTGTCATAATCCCATCAAATCTAGAGGAAAAGTCCGCTCTCATTGAACTCATGGCAGCCATCAGCGCATCTGCGCCTCCCCGCGCAGACATCGCACCGTTGCCAGCCTCCTCCGCCATATATGGAGTTTTGTTTGCTGCGTCACAGACCTGAAAGTCCGTTAATTTGGACTGTTTCGGCGGCTCGCTTTTTCCTTTTCCTGGTTTTCCAGCCTTAGGCTTCGCCGACATATCCTCGCCCAAATGCTGAGATACGTTCTGTCCCAAATGAGAGAGTTATTTGCCGATTTTTTTTTCTCCAGGAGCAGAGCAGAGCGAGACACGTCCGTCCTACGTGGCAGCCATAACCGGAAGTCGAATATCCCGTCTTTTTAATTCAGATCAAATAAAGTAAAGTTTAAATACTGGACAAGGACAGATTTTGATTTTAATATTTAATTTGTCCGAGCTACATGACCCGGAAGTTCTATCGTCTGTGTTTTCATCACAGCACAACAGCAATTTATACTTTTATACAAAATAACTGCAGATAACTATTTTTGTCTTAATTTATAACAGGAACCAACGCTGCGCTGATCGATCAGCCGTGGTGCATATCCAGCAATCATCTCTGCAATGCCCATTAACAAACGCATACCTGTCAAGGCATACCTCATGCCTCCCTTATTGGGGGGGCTTTCACACCTGTACTGAGTACTTAAAAACTATATTTATCGGCAGATGAAAAAAAAACTGAAGCAAAAAAACCCAAACAAAAAACAAACAAACAGCAACAATTGCAACATGAACTATTTCAAACATATTTATTCAAATGTACACTTATATGGACACAATCTTGAGCCATAACTTTTTGGTAATGTGAAAATAATAAGCCAAGTAGCACAAAAAAAAAATAAATAAATAAATAAATTTAAAAAAAATTAATAATATTAATAAAAAATAAATAAAAATAAATAAAAATACTTCCGGTTATGGCTGCCACGTAAGACGGACGTGTCTCACTCTGCTCTGCTCCTGGAGAAAAAAAATCGGCAAATAACTCTCTCATTTGGGACAGAACGTATCCCAGCGTTTGGGCGAGGATATGTCGGCGAAGCCTAAGGCTGGAAAACCAGGTAGAGGAAAAAGCGAGCCGCCGAAACAGTCCAAATTAACGGACTTTCAGGTCTGTGACGCAGCAAATAAAACTCCATATATGGCGGAGGAGGCTGGCAACGGTGCGATGTCTGCGGGGAGCAGCGCAGATGCGCTGATGGCTGCCATGAGTTCAATGAGAGCGGACTTTTCCCCTAGATTTGATGGGATTATGGCAGCGTTGGAAGGAATGAGAAAGGAATTGGGTGACTGTGTAGAACGAATGGCGCAGATGGAGCTCTGTCTCTCTAGTGCTGAAGATGACGTCACCCGTCTTCAACTAAAGGTGCGCACTTTGGAAAAAAAAAAATAAATGTCTGGAAGATAATATTTTGGATTTGGAATCTCGGTCGAGACGGAACAACTTGAGGCTGGTGGGTCTTCCAGAGGAATCAGAAGGTCGGGACGCATGTTCCTTTCTGGAAAAGTGGATTCCGGAGGTGCTGGGCAGCGCGGAGTTGCAATCAGCAGTGGTTTTGGAAAATGCACACCGTATTGGCCCACAGAGAGATAAGGGACCGCCGAGGACCTTAATTATGAAGTTTCTCAGCAACAGAGACAGGATGAAGATCTTCAACGCTGCACGAGCTAAAGGAGAGATTAAACACCAGGACCAGCAGGTGCAGTTCTACCCAGATTTGGCCACAGGAATCCAACAATTGAGGAAGCAGTTTGATCCTATACGTAAGGAGCTGCGCAACCTTGGGATTCGTCATGGTGTAATCTGTCCTGCGAGACTGCTGACCACGTATGAGGGCAGAACCCACATCTTCAAGACCCCAGAGGAAGCGCAGGAGTTCATCAAGAAGATCAAAGAAGAAGAAGAGACTGGTGGGAGCTAAGCATGAACAAAATATAAGGTAGAATAATTAAGCATTTGCACAGGCATCTGACTGACTTGAAGTAAATAGCAAGTTTACAAAATATAGATTGTATTATATATTAAAAACAAAACAAAACAAAACAAACAAAAAAAAAACTATGATGTACAAAGTTGCTAAAAATTTTGGAGTTAAGTTGGAAAACTACAGAGGAGAGTTAATGTTACGTCATTAAAAGCAGTAGAGTTAGGATGATTGGGAGGATGAAGAAGGAGTGGCTTAGGCTGTTCCCCGTGGGTGTGGAGCGGTCGATGGCTATATCGGGAGACGGAAATTTTCTTTTGATTTTGGGGGGTTTGCCACAAGTGTGGGAAGGGGGAATTTGTTTGTGTGTAGTTTGTAGGATGAATGTTCAACCACTCATGTTTTTGCTTCTCTGTATGAGCATGTTTACACTGCAAGGTAATCCCAAACTCTCTATTGATCATAAACCAAAGCGTTAATCTTAATTTAACTTCATGGAATTGCAGAGGTCTACAAAATTTAAAAAAAACTTAAACAAGTTATGAATAAAATAAAAGACATGGGTTCAAAAATTGTGTTTTTACAAGAAACTCATCTAATAGAGGAGAATATAAAAAGAATTAGGAGTAGATGGCAAGGAAGTGTCTTCACCTCATCATTTTCATCCCGGGCCAGGGGAGTTATGACTCTCATACATAAATCAGTCCCTTTTCAAGTGAAAAATGTAATTGGAGACAAATTTGGAAGATATGTAATCATTCAAGGTTCTTTGCTATTAGAAAATATAAATCTTGTGAACTTATATGGTCCCAATATAGATGATCAAAAGTTCTTTGCTAATTTATTTCTTATCTTATCATCACTTACAGGGCAACATATAATAGCAGGGGATTTTAATTGTACATTGAATCCAGGTATAGACAGATCAACAGGACTGGATTGTACGCACAATGGATGTAGGATGACTATTAATCATTTTGTGAAAGAATTGAGATTGTTAGATATATGGAGAGAAATGAAACCACAAGTTAAAGCCTATTCTTGTTATTCTAGTACCTACAAGACATTCTCACGTATTGATTATTTTTTGATTTCCACAGAATTAAGGTCCAAGATTCAAAACTGCTTTTATGATAACACCGTGATCTCTGATCATGCACCCTGCTGTCTAATATATGTAGATAAAAAATTGACAAAGGAATCAGGTAGATGGCAATTTCAGCATAAATGGCTTCAGGATGAGGAATTTGTCAAGTATATAGAAAAACAGATAGATGAGTTCTTTGACATCAATACTACACAAACATCAGCATGTGTAAAGTGGGAGGCTTTCAAAGCTTTTATTAGGGGACATATTATTAGTTATACAGGATCAAAATCTAAGAAGACTCGAGAGGAGAGAGCCAAATTGGAACATAAAATAAAAAGTCTTCAGGAAAAAGTGTATGCAGGAAGTGATCCAAGGTTGGAGAATGAATTACTGATTTTGAGAGCTGAATACGAAAAAAAATCAGCGAATAGAGCTGCCTCGAGTCTTCTAAGATTGAAACAATCTTTTTATGAACAAGGTGAAAAATCAGGAAAATTATTGGCATGGCAGATTAAACAATTAGAAATTAAAACACCAATTACCAGTATTATAAGTAAAGGACAGGTAGTTATAGATCCTTTAGAAATTAACAGAGCCTTTAGAGATTATTATGAAAAATTATATGATACCAAAAATGAATCTGATTTAACAAAACTAAATGGGTTCTTGAACGAACTATCTATACCGTGTATTCCAAATGAAAACAGGGAGATATTGGAGTCTAAAATTAGTCAAGAAGAAGTTGGGCTAGCCATTGATAATATGAAATCAGGAAAAAGTGCAGGACCAGATGGTCTTCCAGTTGACCTTTATAAAAAATTTAAGAATAAATTAATAAAACCTTTTTTGGAAATGGTTTTAGAAGCATTTCAAAATAATAATTTACCATCATACATGAATAATGCCTTAATTATACTGCTGCCAAAACCAGGTAAGCTCTCTAATAAATGTGAAAATATGAGACCAATAAGCCTATTAAATGCCGACCTTAAGATAATCTGTAAAATTTTAGCAAGACGAATACAAGAAATTTTACCAAATATTATTAATCGAGATCAGAATGGCTTTATAAAGGGAAGACAAGGCTTCCATAATGTAAGAAGACTATTTAATATTATTTATTTTAATAAAGAAGCACCGGATACAGCTCTCCTATCACTGGACGCCGAAAAGGCCTTTGATAGAGTTGAATGGCCCTTTCTTTTTGAAGTCTTACAAAGGTTTGGACTTGGAAATAATTTCATAAAATGGGTTCAGATAATATACAATAATGCTACAGCAGAAATCTTAACAAATAACAATATTTCAAAACCAATAAAAATCAATAGAGGATGTCGACAAGGCTGTCCACTTTCACCTTTACTGTTTACTATGGCAATTGAACCTTTAGCGATAGCGATACGTTTACATTCACAAATATATGGAATTAAAGTTGGACCAACAGAACATAAAATCTCCCTGTACGCCGATGACATAATTTTGTTTATGTCAAATCTAAAAAAAATCAATTCCAACCTTGTTGAATTTAATAAAGAATTTTGGGGAAATATCAGGATATAAAATAAATAAAACTAAATCTTCAATATTAATGCTAAATGAGACCCAGAGAAATTACCCAGACCCTGAGGTAAATCAATTCAATGTTGTAAATCAGTTTAAATATTTAGGAATCCAAATTGTGCCTAAGCTAGAATCAGTCGCCAGTGTCAACTATGAAGCCTTAATGTCAGATATCAATGAGTTAACTCAGAGATGGATGTCACTACCAATGTCGATGATCGGGAGAATCAATATACTTAAAAGTAATATTTTACCTAAAATACTTTATTTATTTCAATACATTCCCTTATCACCACCTTTAGATTTATTCTCAAGAATTAAAAAAAAGTTAGTGGAATTTATATGGAACAACAGGAGGGCTAGATTACGTCTGTCTTTATTATATTTACCATTTGATCGTGGAGGTCTGAAATGTCCAAATTTTATGTTGTATTATTGGTCGGCACAACTGAGGTCTATGACATATTATTTTTCATCAAATGATCTCCCTCACTGGACTGAAATGGAATCATACAATTTACCTTTACCTCTTCCCATATTCATATACTCAGATTCGGCAAAAAAATTACAAAAACAAGTTAAAAATCCATTTGTAAAGCATATGATCAAAATATGGTGTATAGCTAAAAACTATTTAAAAGAACCACAGTTATTGTCACAATTTAGTCCAATATGGGGTAATCAATATTTTAAACCAGGGAGAGCGGACGCTGTATTTAAAGTATGGAATTTAAAAGGGATACAAAAGATTCAGGATTTATATTTGCCATGTGCAGATAACATAATGTCTTTTGAAGAGCTGAGGATCAAATTTAATCTCAATAGAACACATTTTTTTAAATATCTTCAACTTAGAAACTTTATTCGATCAAATCAAAATAAAGCTCTCACTCGACCTATTTATTCATCCTTGGAAAAAATGTTGATGAAAGATAGTAAAAGAAAGGGTATTATTTCAGAGTTTTATAACTCATTGACACTATCTTCAAGTGAAAATTCACTGAAAAGATTAAACTACTGGAAAGAAGATCTGCAAACTGAAATTTCAGAGGAACAATGGGAATTGGCTTGTACAGAAGCTCAAACCAAATCAATAAATGTACGCCTTAAATTGATACATTTCAAATGGTTAATGTGGATGTATGTTACACCGGAGGAGTTAAATAGATATAACAAAAATATACCAGATACGTGCACAAAATGCATGGAAAGTAAAGGAACCCCATTTCATTGTGTATGGGAATGTAGATTAATAAGAATGTTTTGGGAAGAGGTGAGGGTAACAATTGAAAAAATAATCTCAAAACAAATCATATTGAATCCTAAACTGTTTTTGTTGGGTCTGTACCCAGAAAAGCATAATTTTAATAAAAGTGAAAGAACATTCATAGACCTCAGTTTGCTTAATGCCAAAAAATGTATTGCACTATTATGGAAAAAGACTCATAGACCAGATGTGACTCAGTGGTTAAGACAGATGTTAACAAACCTTCCATTAGAAAGAATAACATATATACTGAAATCAAAGGAAATTGTGTTTGAGAATATATGGAGACCTTTTATTGATTATGTAAAAAATTTAAACATAACTCTTGAAGAAGAAGGTGAATGATGTGTGTGGACCTTGTAAATTCCAAACTGGTGAACATAATATGTATACTTATGTATTGGATTGTGTAGACTAAACAGAGGAGCATTGTTGAAGATTTGATTTTGTTGGTGGTTGTTGGTGTTTTTAGTGCATTTTTTTTTTGTAGTACTTTAGTGTTAGTGTTTGATTGTTTCTATCATGTTTGTTAAAAAAAAGGTTCAATAAAGATATTGTGGAAAAAAAATAAATAAAAATATTTTTCAAATTTACATTAGCACAAGGTAGATTGCTTAATTTGAAAGTACACAATAAGAATAATTCTGAATATAGTTCTTAATTGTCAGCTACATATATACACTTGGAATTAAAGAGTTTTTAATTGTCAGCTTTGTTACAGTAATGCACTTGGATGAACTTGAAACAAGAAAATGTTCACTGATGCTGCTTGTTATAGTTCCTAGTAGCAGCCTTTGCTGACTCTAGCATTTCTTTTGAAGGCTTGACCTTGAAGCATGGAGTGTCACAATTCATTTTCACTTGCATGAAAGAAGTCACAGTTTCTGGGAGCATACTTTTTCTGAAGTCAGTGTGAATTTTCCTGACCATGCTGAAAGCCCTCTCACTGTCAGCATTGGTGTGAGGAAGGCAAAGCAGTGCTGAGTACACTTTGAGGAGCTGGGGGAAGCGGGGCCACAATTACCGGGACTTACTACACTTCACTGCTGCAGAAATTGCAGAAGGTCATCAAAAGCAATCATCATGCTGGTCAAAGGTGTCCGCTTCCTGCAAGATAATGCCGGGTTCACAACTTACACGTTGCCCAGAGGGAAGCACAGTCCTGCAGCTATTTACTCCTTCCTCACCCCACTTCCCCTCCCTACCTTACACCATTGACTTCCACCTTTTTTCAACAATGAAGTCATTTTTGAAGGGCAAGCCCTTCCAAGACAATGAAATGCTGATTTCCATGGTCAAGTTGTGGCTTCTGGCACAGCCTGCAGACTTCTACAGGTGAGGTCTCCCCAGCTGCATAAAGCGATAGGAGAAATGTGTAACCCTTGGTGGTAACTAAAATGTGCCAAGGCTGAGTCTTCTCAGTCCATGGAAGATGACTCAGGGGAAATCTCTTTTAAACAGCCCTCATAAATGTGTAATATTTCTATATTTTAGCTAAATTATATAAAATTGAAAAGCCTGTTTTTTAGTGCCATAGCTCTCATGGAGCAGCATATGCCCTGCTGAATCTGAACAGCGCTGTCAGTCAAAGATGGTGTTTCCCTATTCTCACCTACTGTAAATCATCACCTTCATTGGGTTTGATCTACTGGAAGCTGAAGTTTGATACTTTATATCCAGTGTGTCTAGGAAGCATGAAGGACTAAAAAGGCGCCGACCTGCAGTGTGGGTCTGGCTGTCAGGTACGATCTGATGCAGATGAGCGTATGCGTATGCTCGTCCGCCGCTACAAAGGTGGGTTTGAGTCTGTCTATGCCAATTTCTCGAAGCTCGGACTCTCCCATTCTTTTCGGTGACGTCCAGTCCCTCGATTTCCCTTTTCTTCAAGCTTTGTTTTCTTCGCCGGCGGCGCGCTGCGTGAAGCCATTTTGAAATTCACAAATAGTCCGCTTAGGTGCGCTTAATTTCGCCAGGTATCGAATTACTGTTCAGTTGATTTTAGGTTCTCTCAAAATTTTTTTTTTTTTTTTCGCTGTATATTTTTCTTTTTGGCGTACATAAATGGCAATACGCCTGTATTTGCTAAAATTGCATTTTCCCCGTATTAAAATACGGCGAAACCGTATCACTTGACAGGTATGCAACGGGATATTGAAAAACAAATGAATGTTGATTTATTTGTTCTTATTGTAAAAACAATGAAATGAAAAACAACCTACTTTTTAATGCATAGTTTTTTGATTCTCAACTGAATAACAATTGAACGAATAATACACAGATTCAACGGGTCTGAATGTGTCTACTTAATGGACACAGCAGACAGATGTAAACTTCAGCTGAATTCACACCAAGTGCAGCAGTGAGGCAGCTTCACACAGGGTTGCATTACTGATTTTGACTGTAACAGCTGTGAATAAATAAGAAAACACCATTTTGTTCTTTTAATTAAGATAAGATAAGATAAGATAAGCCTTTATTAGTCCCACAACGGGGAAATTCCAGGATTGCAACAGCACAGGGATAGCAACACTCAGAGCAACAATCAGAAGGCAAGAAAAAAACAAGCAAGCAAGAGCAGCTAATATACATATGTACATATTACTATAAAATATATATATATACACACACACACAGACACACAGTGCAGAGCATTGTAGCTGGATGGAATAAATATATGAATATATGAACACACAGTGCAGAGCATTGTAGCTAGATGGAATAAATATGTAAATATATAAACACCCACAGTACGGAGCATTGCAGCTAGGTGGAATAAATATGCAAGTATATAAACACACACAGTGCGGAGCAATGTAGCTAGATGGAATAATATGTAGATATATAAATATAAACACACCCAGTGCTGAGCATTGTAGCTAGATGGAATAAATATGTAAATATATAAACACACACAGTGCAGAGCATTGTTGCTAGATGGAATGAAACAGCATAACCATCTACTTAGTTATCCTACATGGTATGATTATGTGCCCATACATATTCTCACCCTCCATAGCAACCGGTATGTTCCTAGTTGTATGCCGGAGGGGACCATTGTGTGAGTCTATTGCATCTTTTGCATTCAAAAAACTATTAGTTTGTTACGTCTTTTTGCTATCTCTGCGAGCAGCCCTGCTTAGGTTGTACAGTCTGACAGCCGTTGGTAGGAAGGACCTACGAAACCTCTCGGTTGTGCACCTGGGATGATGTAGTCTGCTGCTAAATGAGCTCCTCAGTGCATCCAGTATGTCCTGCATAGGGTGGAACTCGGACTCCAGCAGAGATGACAGTTTAGCCACCGTCCTTCTCTCTCCTATCTCCTCCATCGGATCAAGGCGCTGCCCCAGGACAGAGCTAGCTTTCTTAATCAGTTTGTTCAGTCTCTTCCTATCGGCTGCAGTAATGCCACTGCCCCAGCAGACCACTCCAAAAGTGATGGCTGATGCCACCACCGTGTCATAGAATGACTTCAGCAGCGCCCCTTGTACACCAAAAGACCTGAGTCTCCTCAGCAGGAACAGCCTGCGCTGTCCCTTCTTGTAGAGTGCATCAGTATTGTGTGACCAGTCTAGTTTATTGTTCAGATGAACACCCAGGTACTTATAGGATGTCACCATCTCGATGTCTGTTCCCTGTATATTTACTGGTACTGTGAGGGGCTGCCCATGCCTGCGGCAGTCCACCACCAGCTCCTTAGTTTTCCTCGCGTTGATCTGGAGGCAGTTCCGATGGCACCAGTCCACGAAGTCCTGAATAAGCCCTCTGTACTCAGCTTCATCTCCATTGGAGATGAGGCCAACGATCGCAGAGTCATCAGAGAACTTCTGTAGATGGCAGTGTGTTGTGTTGTGTGAGAAGTCCGCAGTATAAAGAGTGAACAGGAAGGGAGCCAGCACCGTTCCCTGGGGGGCCCCCGTGCTACTGATGATCGTGTCGGACACACAGTCCCGGGTTCTCACAAACTGAGGCCGGTTCGTGAGGTAGTCCAGGATCCATGATGACAGGTGCTGGTCCACCCCTGCGCGCAGCAGCTTGTCCTTCAGGATCATCGGTTGGATGGTGTTGAAAGCACTGGAGAAGTCAAAGAACATGATCCTCACCATATTCCCGGGCTTCTCCAGGTGGGACAGAGAACGGTGAAGGAGGAAGATCACCGCATCCTCCACCCCAATGCCATGCTGGTAGGCGAACTGGAGTGGATCCATCGCTGGTTCCACCAGGGGGCGGAGGTGAGCAAGGAGCAGTCTCTCCAGGGTCTTCATCAAGTGGGACGTCAAGGCCACCGGTCTGTAGCTGTTCAGGTCTTTGGGGTGGGAAGTTTTTGGTACAGGTACCACACAAGATGTTTTCCACAGCTGTGGTACCCTCCCCAGTTTCAGGCTCATGTTGAAGATATACGTCACAATCCCACACAGCTGGTCTGCACAGGACTTGAGGAGCTTTGCGCTGATGCCGTCCGGTCCCGGCGCCTTAACTGCATTATTGATGTTACCGCCGTTCTCTCTTCTCATTCAACCTGCAGCTCGCTCGACCCTCGTCTCTCTCTTCATGCTCAGACTTTCAACCTAACGGTCCGTCCTCTCACTGCAGTGAACTCAGTGTGGCATTTGTGTGTGTTCATGTAACCGCCATCGCTGCTTTGACGAACGGTTGGCGCTTACTTTAAAAATCCGGAACAAAACGGAGAATAAATAAATTTGAAGAATGACTCTTACCGAGAATCGTCATGTAACAACGTTACGTCTCCCGCCTATTGACCTCACCAGCCCACGTGACAAACGCGTAATGCATTCTGGGCGGGGTAGGAATAGCGATCGTAAACGGACTGCAAACACACAGCGCCTCGGCATTTCTTGTGAAATGAACGGAAAAAAAAAAAATCACAAAATGGACCATGAAGGAAAATTTAAAGGGACCATACTCCGCCAAATTGAATGGGACTGCAAAGGCACGCGATTTGGCGAAGCTTGAAGGGGTTAATGGACTAGATCCGTATCAGCATATCACATGGAGTTCGGATGTAAACATTCTGCCAAACTTCGACCATGCCTTCATTTATAATTATATGACTGTAAGCATAAGTCCACACACACATGAAGTTTTTAGTAACTTTAGGTCTTTGAAGCAAGCAGAAGTGCAGTTCACAGACGGATGGGTGCATGATTTGAAGATGTACAAGGTAGACTTGAAGACAGTTGTGCTCACAAAGGTGTTTTTTTTTTAATTTCTTGTCTTGATTACAAGTATTTATTTACTAAATAAAATAAGTGCATGCCATAAATTGAATTATGCACCCAATATACATGTGAAAGTGTGCTTATAATATTTTATAATCAACCCCTCCTTTCCTGAAGTTGGTGCAACTCCTGATGCACTTGTGTCCTGCACCTGTTGTGAAAAAGGCTGTGTGGAAATAAAATCCCATATAAGCACTGCAACAACAACATCCTGCAGGCCTGTGCAGACAATGATTTTTACCTGAAACTCTCTGATGGGAGACTAGAACTCAAGCAGTCACAAGTACTACAAGCATGTACAAATGCAAATTTTTGTGACAGGCTAACATTTCTGTGACTTTGTTGTGTGGACCACAAAAAGTTGTGTTGTACGCGTCACACCAGATTCTGACCTGTGGGAGCAAACACTTTTAACAGTGGCCCAGAACTTTTTTTATAAAGTTTTCCTACCTAAGCTTGTTGCCCGTCACTTTACTGGCTCTGACCCCACAACACAAGAGGAAAGCTACAGCTGATAAACCCACCCAGAAGCCCAAAAGACGACGTCTAACTGCATTACAGCCAGGTCCCACACACAATCCCAGAAGACAGGCACAGAACACGGCAGAAATGTGGTGGACTTGCAGGCAGCCAGAAGAGCTGGATGACATGGTTGCCTGTGAGAACCAAAACTGAAATTCAGTGGTTCCATTTAGGATGTGTGGGACTCTGAAGCACCAACCCCACAGCAGCCGTTGTTTTGCGACGTGCACATTAGAGTAGTGCTGTAACATGAGACAGTTATGCGCTATAACATTGTGTGAACAATGATACATGTCGATCATGCATGTCAATTTATATTCTTGTATTGTGTCATGGTTATGGTTACAGTTTTGCATCTTTGAAATAAAGAGCTGGAGTTTGTAAGCCATCGTGTACTTTATTCCAAAAATTGTTACAAAGCAAGCAAGTGTATTTATATAGCACATTTCATACACAAGGGCAACTCAGTGTGATTTACAAATATAAAAAGAGGAAAGAAAGCAAAATGTTTGAGCAATAAGAAAAATTGAAGAGGTGCTGCTTTAACTGCTTCAATATTATTGACACAGTTAAAGACATGATGTCAAAATGGCTAAACCACACCAAAAACATGTCAGTGCCTACATTCTAAAATTAAAAAGCAGTCAATAAAAACTGTGACCTTACTGCCAAACATTTCAACGTACTGATGTGACATGCTAGCCTGCAAACAAGGTCTCTTTGGCCAGTACACCAAAGGGCTGAGATGTGCATGGAGTACATTTATGGTGTCGCAGAACAGGATGGATGTGGTTTGTCTGCTTATGTCAGAAAGATGTGCAATATGTTCAAGAGGCAAATTAATCCACAAACGCATCATAGTTAAAAGGAGAATTTGAAATTGGGAAATTTTTCTGTCTTTGGTAGGCTGGGAAAAAATTGCATCAGCAGAGCCATTAAACTGAAAGATGGAAGCCCAGTGTAGTATTTCACCTTTGAGTCATTATCTTTGAGGAAATTCTCATCCAGAGTATTTCTGGAGAGCTCTCCCTTTAACTTTCTGTTCTCCTCTTGCAAGAGTAAAATTTCTTTAAGCCTAAGGTGACACATGCTGCAGTTCTGTAGTTCTTGCACATTTTCCTCTGGAGCATCATCAGCCTGACAGATCAGTGCTGCTTCATCAGATGTCGTCTCCTCCATCTCAGCCAGAGGTGTGGTGTCATCTGCTGCTGATCAGGACAATAAACAACTGTAGTTAATATATTTTGTAATCAAAAGGAATCCCAAGACACATTTTAGAAAGAAAAACATAGGTAAAAAAAAAAAAAAAAAGACTACCTGAAGGAGCTACATTATCCATCTCAGTCACGGGGCCAGTGATGTTGGGGGTCTGTGCTGGGGGGTCACTTGCATGCCCTGCTGATTCTTTTTGTGATCTTGTCCGTCTGCATAAGCGGTTAAACCTGTCAGGAGTGGCAGCTGGAAGCTCTGCATGCCCAAGGTTTAGAGAAGGTGCCCAGTCAGGATCACAGTCTAGCATTTCATAAGCTGGTCTGCTGTTAAAGCAAAGGAAACGGTAAGAAAATACTTTGGTGTAGAACAAATTAAACCCGCTCACACAGGTGTGTGGTAACTTTTTCTAGCTAGTAGGATATCGGAGTCTTTATTTAGCTTAGCTCTGTTTAGCTTAGCACTGCTGACGTAGGGTAAAAGCTATGACCAGACAAGTCTTAACCACGACACAAGCAAGTTTTAACAACAGACATACACAATAAACCATAACGTACCTTTATGAAAATGCTTTGAGCACACCAACATCCATACAGGTGCGTGTTTGAAAGTTATGTCGGGTCTTCTGACTGCTGCAATCCAGGCCAGGCGTCGCCTCTTAGTTACATCCGAAACGTGAGCTGTGCTGTTCTTCTTCCATGCTGGAAAACGAAAAAAGCCTATTCCGTGGTTTATCTTTTCTCCACGGCGGTTGTGAGAATGACTATTACAGTTTAAAACACAGCAAGACTTCGCCATGTCTGCTTTGTGACGATGTCTCCAGCTTTTACGTGATCTCAGCGAACGGTTCCTACCCTACCCAGCATGCACTTGGTGAATTCTATGGACACTACGTAACAATGGCGGAATTAATATGCCTCAGCAAGCCACTGCGCCGGTTACAACTCCCCCTCCCCCTTCCTAAACTAAGCTAAATTCAAATTCAAACGTTTATTTCAAACTCAGGGTTCTCCCGAATGTTAACTTCATTATTGTGAATAACCCTCTAGAGAGCGGACGAAACAAAATTTAGACTTCAGTCTAAATATTTACGACACAAAAACACATGCTGTGTGTACATTTCAATAAATATGAACACATAAAATAAAACTCGCTAACAGAAGCCAGTGGTAACTTAAAGGTGACGGACAGTGACATTTTTTTATTGAACCAATCAAATGATTGTATGAAAATATTCTATTCTGTCTATTCCCGCGATTTAATATGTGTCACCAGCTTCCATAAATGACCTTATTTGTTCATAGCCCAGCCTTCACAGGCTGCAGTACCGCCATCTCTCGATAGGTGCGGGCATTAGTGACGTCACCACAGCAATACAAAGAAAATGGCAGAACGAGAGCAAAGTGATTCGGACAGCGATTATTTTCTCGAGTTTGACGACCTCAATATAAATGATGACATTGAAAATGAAGAATCGGATGATGAAGTAGTTTTGGGTGGTGCTGAGGGGGTATTCAGCCTTATTTGTGGGAAAGAAGTGAGGGTTATGTTGCCTGCCTGTGCGGTGAGCCTCATCAGAGAAACATTCCCATCTGATCACTACAAGGGATTTTGCCTACCAAGATTAGATTTGTGAACAATGATATTTAAATAAAGTTTTGTAAAATCATATATTGAGTTTATTAATGTTCATGTCAATGTTATAATTCTCATAGTTCAGCATTCATCAAAGTCGCATGTCATATACATTTGAATAATTTGAACACACTAAATTCTTCTCAATTTGAAAAGAAATATTACATACTATACCACCTTTGTATGAATGTTTGAAAACAGCAGAAATATACAAAGAAATACAAAAATCAATGGAGTATCACTACAGATTAAGAAAATAACTAGTTTCCAGATATAGCAATTATTATATTCCAATAAATAACGTTTCACAGTTATAATGGGCACCATTTTATGGTAGAAAATTGGGGTTCCATTTTTAAAAGCACATTTCTCTTACAATCTTAGGCTTATATTTATTTTTCTTAGCAAATCTGTTGCTTCCCTACAAATTGAAAGCTGAACTGTCATTGGTAATTGGTAATTTCTTCTACTTTTACATGTTTGATTTTGAAAATCATCCATTGCTTGGAATTCATTTAAAATGTTTAGTAAGCATTTGCTGTGAATATTAAAAATACAAAACTTACCCTGTTTACTTCTCGTTTTCTGACAGCTGATCGCATCGGTAGATCACCCTTGCTTTTCACGCCACTGTCACTGACACTTGTCTCAGTCAGACTTGGGAATCGAGGGATATATAGTTGGAATAGCCGTTTTCTTTATCACCAGTCTTTTTGCAAATTTCATTTCAAATTGCATCTTATTCTCGAAATCGCTGTAAACAAAATGTCTACTGCACATGTAGGGCGCTAACGAGGCGCAGGTGTGCGCGCAGCTGAGGCAGATGCCTGAGAGCTGCGAGCCATGACACCTGCAAAATATATGTGGACAAGAAAGAGTGACAAACCTGGGTACTATTTCATTGGAGTCTGCTTTAATACAGAAGCTGAAGTAATAGGCAACACTGTATGTCTCTGTAATTGAGAACTTTGCTTCTAAAAAACACAGGAGGATGGACTTCCAATATAAGTAACCGGTGAGTTAAACTGTCTTTCTTCAGCATGTTTTTTCCCCCTAACCGTTCTTATGATCATGAAAATATTTGGTAATTCCGAGAAATATCCGTAATCGCCGATTTTAAAACGTAAACATCAAGTGTTGCATGAAGCAAAACACAGCAGGTATACCATCGCACCCGTAGACAACACAACGCCAAACCATATTAATTCAATTCCTGAAATCCTAATCTTCATAAATAATCTATTTGTAATCCACAAGTATTCCGAGAAATATCCGTAATCGCTGAGTTTAAGACGTAAACATCAAGTGTTGCATGAAGCAAAACACAGCACTGGCCGCCGACCGTGTGCGTGTGTTTGCCGGTGGTGACGTCACAGTCAGTGGCCATCTTAGCCGCTGATCGCTTGGCTGGGTCAGACAGCTCTCCACAACAGCGTACTTCAAGAGCGCATTGTCACCTTATGCGACATACGTTGACACCAAAACATGTGCGGTTCAACTTAGCTCGTCTCAAACAACAATTTGAGATATGAATTAGCGATATTGAATTTTCGTCTGTCCGTCTGCTTTAAACTAACCGTAGCATTGACCACATGTTGCTCGGTGCTGATAGCATATAACACATTAGCTCGGTGAAAACGGTGCATAAAATCACTACCTGTAATTGTGACCAACGTTTTATAAAAATTTAATTTATCCTTACCTTGTTGAGAGCCGTCTGAAGTCGCAGAAATTCTTTTGAAGCGAGAGAAAAGATGGCCGACTTCAAATTTCGTTCTCCCTCCTAAAGCACCACCCCCAGGAGGCGGAGTTTCCAGACGAAACAAAAGTATTTCCTTCTTTTTTAAAATGACTGAAACTTGTTGACTTTACATCGCTCTAGTCAGGCAGATAAGGGCCAATTTTCATAAGAATCGTTAACTTCTGGATAGAAGCATGAAATTTGGCACAAATGTAGTCCAATAAGTCCTGTTTCATATAAGATTAAGACCCACTTCGGATCTGGCTTGGTACTTGCATTATTCAAGATGGCGTCCAAATATGGCCGCCAAAAAACACGTTTTTGCTTATAACTAGAAAATGTGAGCTTTTAGGGCATAATAATGTATTGTTGACTAATATAAATGTGTACATTCCGCACATTTTGAGCCCAAAATCAAGTCTGTATGACAAACGGTTCTTGAGATATGGCTTATTCAAGTAATCACAATAATGCAACTTCTTATGTTCATTTCAGGTACAGCAGTGGGAGTGTCAGTATTGAGATACAGGGATGTCCAGATTGCTTTTTTTTCAGGCCTAACTATGAAGTTGCTAGGGTTGTTAGTGAGCTAGAAGAATCTCTGTTGAAGCCCAAGGCAATGAATCTCAAGCATCACGATCAAATTCCAAGTGTCCAGGTTGCATTTGCAAAAAATGTTTGTAACCTAGTAGTTTCATTAGAGGACATGGGAAATCCCTTCAAAGAGACAAGCAATGACCTTGTTGGACTTGACACCAATGAAATAATGCCTCACCATGTTATTAATGCAGTGAAATCAGCGCATGAATTAGGCATTGCTCAGTATCAGGAGTTTGTTGATAACAGACTGAATAAGCGTACAGTTGCTTTAACTGACACAGTTTCAAGAAACAATCTACCTCAGTTTGGTACTTATGAAGTGACAAACAATGTCAGTCAATCTAAGGTGTCTGCTTTGAAATCTGATTGCAATCTTTTTGCTCGGCTCTATATTGCCTGTCAAACCCGTGATGGAAACATAGAGGAGTTTTTCAGACATGAAAACAATGCCCATCCCTCTTCACTGTCTGCTCTAGGCAAATTGCGTCAAGGCAAGAAGTCAGATTTGCTTCAGTGCATTGGGGTATCACAAAATCAGTTGTTACCAGCTGTTACCATGAAGGTCTTTGATGGAGCAGCTGTTGTGAATATGCTTGCACCTGGTAAAGCAAAGACTTTCCAAGAGTATTCAAGGGGAGTTTTCTTGCCTTACATCATTGATCAGGCTAAAGATGTGAAACATGTTGATGTAGTGTGGGACCGATATCTTGACAGCAGCCTCAAAAAGGCAACCAGAGTGTCTCGAGGCAAAGGTATCCGAAGAAGGGTGCTTCCTGACACTGTCATTCCCAGTAACTGGCAGACCTTTTTGCGCTGCACCGATAACAAAGCAGAGCTATTCCAATTCCTTGGTAGAGAACTGGCTTCTCTAGAGGTGGAAGGTGTCTTGTTTGTTTCAACTTCTGATGTGAATGTTGTGAGCAACAGACCAAGTGACATGGCTTCTGCTGGCATTGATCCAACTGATCATGAAGAAGCTGATACAAGGCTTATGTTGCATGTTGCCCATGGTGCAGCTCAAGGCCACAGGAGTGTATTGATAAGGACAGTTGACACAGATGTTGTTGTTCTAGCTGTAACATATGTAAATCAGCTGGACATTGACCTGTGGCTGGCGTTTGGTGTGGGAAAACATTTCACCTACATATCAGCAAACAGCTTGGCAGGTAGCCTTGGTCCTGACAAGTGCAAAGCCCTTCCCTTCTTCCATGCTTTCAGTGGCTCAGACACTACTTCCTCGTTTGCTGGCAGGGGCAAGAAGACTGCATTTGATGCTTGGGAAGTTTTTCCTGAAGTGACACCTGTATTCAGGAAACTGAGCTTCACTCCTGAAGTTATAACAGCAGAGGATGAAGCTGTTCTTGAACGGTACACGGTAATAATGTACAGTCGTACCTGCCCACTGTATCAGGTAAACAAAGCTCGTCAGACCCTTTTTGCACAAGGAACGCAGTCACTTGAAAATATTCCACCAACAAAGGCAGCATTAACAGAACATATCAAAAGAGCTGCTTATCAAGGTGGCTATGTGTGGGGTCAAGCACTGGATCCAGTGCAAAATCTACCAAGTCCTACACATTGGGGATGGACTGAAGCAAGGGAAGGCTTCATCCCAAAGTGGACCACTCTCCCTGAAGCTTCCAAAGTATGTCAAGAGCTTGTGCACTGTGGTTGCAAGAAAGCTTGTAGGGGCTTGTGCAAGTGCAGCAGGGCAAATTTAAGCTGCACTTCTCTGTGTTATTGTGGTGGTGCATGTCACCAGGCAGAAGGTTAGCGGAGGTCTTCTCGATCACTTCACTCTGTTGATGCATGGGTTGTAATGAGGTTACACTCGATTACATAATATTTGGCATATCACTGACTGCGTTTTGTATTTTTAACTTTCTTGGGGTTTCTCATTATGCTATTATTGATCTTCGAATGTGATTCGAATGAACATATACCATAAATGTTCAATTATTATTGTTCAGCATTTGTATCTCTGTAACTTTTGATATGATTAAGATTATACAGTTTGTGGCAATTTTCAAAATGTTATATCTGTTTGGAGGAAGGAACTGTTTGGAGGAAGGATATAAATAAGTTGTGATGTATATGCAAACTACATATTTGAAAACTGAACAACCCTCCCTTTCCCCTTTTTTCAGTGTAATAGTCACACTGATGAAGTCAAACATGGCAGAGATAATGTTCAGCATTGGAATGTTGCATTCATTGACAGTGATATATTAATATGTTAGCAGAATGGGATGGGAAGAAGTTAAAAATGATCTTCCTAGTCAGAGTTTTTGTTTTGATTACTAGAGTGTCATTACACTTTTTTCTTGTCAATAAAACACTAACCTGTTCACATTTTATGAAAATGCAGGATGAAAGCAGAGCAGAAACACAAGAAGCTGAAGACCAGCCGGATGGAGACTCTTAAGTTCTACTAATAAAAGGATTTCAGTATGAATGCATCACATGATAAAGCCTGTCATCAACTTATGTAACGCTCTACCTAATATTATATAGTCAGTGTAGAAGAGCTTGAAATAACGAAGCGATGTGATTTTATAAATCAAAGTTTAATTTCAGCTTCACTCCTCTAACAAGTCTCATCTCGGTGCAGAAGCAGAATAAGAGGTCGAACGCAGTCAGACCTTCATATTTATACCCACACTCAACAAAAGACATTGCATATCAAAACTGACATCCCGCATTACGTAATCCCCCCTCCACTGTCCTCCGTCTCCTCCACCTGACCCTGGGTGGTCAGGGAGATCGATCCGTTCTCCACCGCTGCGACTCTGTCTGTTCTTTGATCCTCGCTGGCGGTTGAGACCTCTTGTCCTGTTCTGAGGCTTGAGGTCATTCCACATATGTAATCATTAAACATTCTAATATGTCTATACATATGTAGGTATGGAATATATGATTAATATAAGCCACAGCCCCCCCCAAAAGACTAAGAAAAGGACAATCAAACTAGTTTTACAGTTTAAGATAATCTCTATGACATATTATACTGTTAAACCTCTTGACAGGGAAAACAAGGAAAAATCTTTCCAGCAGTCATGATCCTGTAGAGAATTCAGTGGTAACCACAACAGTATAGTAATATCACAAAACAGCCTTAAAACTGCCACGGCACAATCTGATAACACAGTTAACAACTCTTGTCAATTTTGCATCAGTCCCTGTGCCGTCTGGGTTTTAATCTTCTCCCAAATCTGCTGTGGGTCCGCTTTGGCGTCATGGTGGGACCCTCCTGTAAGGAATCTGCAGCTTGGGGAGGAGAGTGGTTATTTGTTCCCTGCAGAGGGGCTGAGTTTTTTTTCTTGGGGGGTCTACCCCGCCGAGGTGCTCTCGCCACCCGTGCAGGTTTGTCTCTCAACAAGAAGGCAGGTTTAAGTCTGTCAATGCTGACTGTTTCTTTTCTGTCCCCTAAATCAAGCACAAAATGCTTATCACCAGGTTCCAGCACTCTGAATGGTCCGTCGTATGGTGGACGGAGGGTTGATTTTAAAGCTTCGTGTCTAACAAAAACGAACTCGGCGTTTTTTAAAGCTTGGGGGACAAAAACCCATGGAAAAGAGTGATGTGCCGGTCCGGGGAGAGTGTCCGGTCCGGTGCTGCCTAAAGGCCTCAGGGTTGGAAGATGCCCGGGCTCTGGATTCTCTGGTA
Organism: Pholidichthys leucotaenia; assembly: GCA_020510985.1. Lineage (NCBI taxonomy): Eukaryota > Metazoa > Chordata > Actinopteri > Cichliformes > Pholidichthyidae > Pholidichthys > Pholidichthys leucotaenia. The sequence continues at coordinate 321,061,990 of CM035843.1, read as the reverse complement.
AAAACTCACCTGGAAGTCTGAGAGGTTGTGCAAAAACTAATTCTGCTGGGGAGGCGTCTAGATCTTCTTTAGGTGCAGAACGCAACCCCAATAAAACCCAGTGAAGTTTATTCACCCAATTTGTATCCGTTAGTGAGGCCCTGAGGGCGGCCTTTAAAGATCTGTGAAAACGCTCGCATAACCCATTAGCCTGAGGGTGATAAGCGGTGGTGCGGTGAATTGTCGCCCCTAAGCTGCTGGCCATGGCTGACCAAAGCTCTGAGACAAATTGAGGCCCCCTATCGGACGTGATGTCCAATGGGACGCCAAAACGTGCCACCCAGTTTGTTAAAAAAACACGAGCGACTTCCGCAGCTGTGGTTGACGCCAAAGGGACCGCCTCAGGCCAGCGCGTAGTACGGTCTATCATCGTTAACAGGTGTGTGAAACCCTGAGACGAAGGTAGTGGTCCCACAAGGTCGACATGAACGTGGTCAAACCTTCTGGCTGGGATTCGGAAAGGCTCTAGAGGAGCTTTTGTGTGTTTGTGTATTTTGGCGCGCTGACAAGACATGCAAGTTTTTGCCCATTCCTTTACATTTTTGCGCAGGCCCAGCCAAACAAACTTTTACGCGACCATTTTGACCGAGGCAGGGAGTGAACCGAGTCGAAAATGCGGTGGCGCCATGCAGCTGGGACTACCGGGCGAGGTCGGCCGGTTGAAACGTCGCAGATTGGGGGGGTACGCCATCACGTAAACCCCTTTCCTCCAGTCTTAACCCTGTTGGTCTAGACAGGAGCGCGCGCACGTCCACGTCACTGCTTTGTTCCTCTGCCATGGCTGCATAATCTATCCCTATGTGAATTGGGGCCGCGTACGCATCCGCGTTGGCGAAGAGTTCTGCGGCTGAGGTAGTATAATCTGTCTCCTCGTGCTCTGGCGATGTCACAGCGCAAGAGAGGCAGTCTGCTACCATGTTAAGTTTGCCTGCCACATGTCGAATGTCTGTGGTGAACTCTGAGATTGCCGCTAGCTGTCTTTGTTGCCTGCCTGACCATGGTTCTGAAATTTTAGCCATCGCAAAAGTGAGCGGTTTGTGGTTTACAAAAGCCGTGAAGCGCCGCCCTTCTAACCAGAACTGGAAGTGGCGGATGGATAAATGAAGCGCTAGCAGCTCCCTGTCAAAAGTGCTGTATTTACTCTCGGTTTGGTTTAAAGATTTGCTAAAAAATGCTAGAGGTTGCCAGGTTCCGCCAACATGTTGTTCCACGACTGCCCCTATGGCCAGGTCTGAAGCGTCTGTGGTTAACGCTATGCGGGCCGAGGGATCGGGGTGAACCAACAATGTGGCATTCGCTAGAGCACTTTTTACTTCCGCAAAGGCGCGTTCGCGCTCCGGGGTCCATTCGACCGCGTTGGAAGGCTTTTGTTTTCTGAACGCGGCATACAGGGGCTGGATGAGTTGAGCTGCGCGGGGGATGAAACGGTTGTAAAAATTCACCATTCCCAAAAATTCTTGCAGCGATTTGACCATCTGTGGTCGTGGAAAATTTTTTACCGCGTGGACTTTGTCCGGCAATGGGACTGCCCCCTTCGGTGAAACTCTGTGTCCCAAAAAATCAATTTGTGACACGCCGAATTTGCATTTGGCTGGGTTGATTATTAACCCGTGCTCTTCTAGTCTCTGAAAAACTGTAGTGAGGTGTTGTTCGTGTTCTTCCTCTGACGGGCTGGCTACCAGCATATCGTCGAGGTAGACGAACACGAAGGGGAGGTCGCGTAATACCGCGTCCATCATACGCTGAAAGGTTTGAGCAGCGCCTTTGAGGCCAAACGGCATCCGCAAAAATTCAAAAAGACCGAAAGGGGTTATTACAGCCGTTTTAGGAATGTCTTCCGCTCGAACGTGGACTTGGTGATAGCCGCGGACCAGGTCTATTTTAGAAAAAATGCGCACACCCGCCAGATGTAGTGAAAAATCTTGGATGTGAGGAATTGGGTAGCGGTCATGCGCTGTCGCATTGTTTAATCTGCGGTAATCGCCGCAAGGTCTCCAAGAACCGTCGGTTTTCGGGACCATGTGGAGTGGTGATGCCCAGGGGCTTTTCGAGCGTCTAATAATGCCTAATTTTTCCAGGGTGGCAAACTCGTCCCGTGCTATGGCGAGCTTGGTCGCGTCTAAGCGCCGAGCTTTGGCAAATACGGGTGGGCCTGTTGTGGGGATGAAGTGTTCAACCCCGTGTTTCGCTACTGTTGCCGAAAATTTTGGAACTGTGAGTGCTGGAAATTGGGTGAGGAGTTGGTCAAACTTACCTCCTGCTGTTGTGACGCTGGCCTGCACGGGTGGTGGAGGAACTCGAGCTGAGCAGGGAATAGAAGAAAATGACAATGCATTAACCAAGCGCCTATTTGCTAGATCGACTAACAACCCATGTGCACACAAAAAATCAGCGCCCAACAAGTTAAAGCTCACCGCCGCTACAATAAATGTCCATCTATAGTTGCGGCAGTGGATGCAAAGAGGCAGGTTCCTTTCACCGAAGGTGTCGATGATCGAGCCGTTGGCTGCCATCGCTCCATTTCCCCGGGGACCCATGGCCCGGTCTGCGTGGGAAGGGGTGATAAAACTCAGCTGAGCTCCGGTGTCGATCAGGAACTGTCTCCCGGTGTGTCCGTCAGTCACATACAGTAGCTTGTTTTTCTCGCCGAGAGCCGCAGCTGTCAACGGTCTCTCGGCTTTGGCGTTTCCCGAACTTTTGAATTTAAAGGGGGGCACGCACTTGAACGCCCTCTCAGCGAAACGGTGGTGGTAATAGCAGAGGTCGTTCCGCCTGCTGCGCCTTGGTCGTGTTGCCGCCATGGTGGGCGGGCTCTGCTCGGTTGACTGTGGTTCTCCGCTGCTCTGGGCTTCCGCGCTGAGATCTGCGGATGCTGCTGTGGCCATCTGTTCCCCGCAGGCGTTGATGAGCCGCTGCGCTTCTCGGGCCAGCGCGCAGAAGTCCTGATGGGTGCTGCACCACATGTTGACCAGCGTCCCTCTCATGTGTGGCGGCAGAGTGCTGAGGAAGATGTGTTGGAAGAGGAAGTTGTCGTTGTCCTCTTCCTTGAGCTGCAGCATGTCCTCCATGAGGGCCTTGGGTCTGCATCCTCTGTGGCCGTAGATCGCCAGGATCTTCCCTGCTCTCTCCTCGGCTGAGGGGACGAAGTTCTCGACGATGGTCGCTTTAAGCTCTCTGTATTTGTCATGGGCGGGCGGCTGTTGGATTATGCTCCGCCCACATCGTCTCGTCCGCCATTATGCCCGCCAGTGCAAACTGAGCCTCAGCTTGCTGGAACCACAAGCTCGGGTCTTCTTGCCAGAATTCTGGCAGCTTGACGGTGATGGCTCTTGTGTGGGCCGTCCCTGATGTGTCCGCCGGGTGAGAGCGCCTTTCTTCTGCTCTCACGGCGGGGCTGGGGATGGTGCTCGGTTGAGCCCTCTCTGTAGCTTCTGCCGTGGGGGAACGTCTTCCATCCGTTCCCCTGTTTGCATGGGCGCCGGCGCTTGCCTGGGTCGCCTCTGATGAGTTAATCGCGGGAGAACGTCTCTGTTCCATCCTCACATCTGGTCACCAGTGTAGAAGAGCTTGAAATAACGAAGCGATGTGATTTTATAAATCAAAGTTTAATTTCAGCTTCACTCCTCTAACAAATCTCATCTCGGTGCAGAAGCAGAATAAGAGGTCGAACGCAGTCAGACCTTCATATTTATACCCACACTCAACAAAAGACATTGCATATCAAAGCTGACATCCCGCATTACATAATCCCCCCTCCATTGTCCTCCGTCTCCTCCACCTGACCCTGGGTGGTCAGGGAGATCGAGCCGGTCTCCACCGCTGCGACTCTGTCTGTTCTTTGATCCTCGCTGGCGGTTGAGACCTCTTGTCCTGTTCTGAGGCTTGAGGTCATTCCACATATGTAATCACTAAACATTCTAATATGTCTATACATATGTAGGTATGGAATATATGATTAATATAAGCCACAGTCAGTACTAAAGCTACATCTCTGCTTTATTTTAATCATCTTTAATCTGGGTTATTTGCGATATGATTAGATTAGATTTGTCCCTTTCTCACAGCTCAGTGTCACAATTTAAACCTGATTATTTTACAAATATGGATATTATCAACATATATCAATAATTCAGGTTCATCAATAAATCAATTTTTTTTTTTTAATTTTTTAGTTATTGTGGATCTTTCTAAGAGGATAATATATATCATCTGATAACACATGACTGTGGGAATCTTCATTCACCAAAGTCAGTTACAGCATAAACATTAACGTGTGGTTTTGGTACTTTGAATTTCTGTAGTTTTAGGTTTCATTGGTGTGCAATTTTAATGCAGTGAAATTACAGTCAAACGTCAATATTTTTTTCTTTAATCAGTGGCTTAATTTAATACTTGGCAGCATTTTTTTATTAGTTTGCCTACTCAGCATTTGTGGTGATGGGTTTTTTTTTTTCATTTGTTCACTGATCTCTCATATTGGTTTCAAAATATATTTTAATGTATTTTCTTTAAATTATCCAGCTTTCAAATTTTGACTCATTGCAATAAGTATAAATTAAAAACTTAAAGCGTACCTGTGGTGGTCGTGAAGACGCATTTGACTTGAAAACATTATGAAAAAGTATTTCTTATTTTGGTAAATAATTTTTGCCAGCCATATACCACCAGACATATATTCAAATAGGACCTTGGCCATGGGCAGCCAATGAAAACTGTGGGCGCAGCCATGACACATGCGGATGTGACATCACTTCGTTGATACTCAACAGTCAATGCTCCGCCTGTATGAGAGACTAGGGTGCTGTTGTGAGTGTTTTTATTCTATTATGGCTGAATTGTCGGACTCTGAGGAAGAATTTGTCCAACATGGCTACAGGTTTGAGCCAGAAAGGTCTTCTGAGGGTTAAAGTGACGAAGTGGTCCTCACACACAACGCAATTTCGTCTGAAATTATTTGTCTGTGCCCTGTTTCCGCTCCGACCTTCTGACAAGGTGAGCTGGGTTTTGGTACACAAAAAAAGTCTTTCTTTGTTTTTTTCGCTTATTATTCAGACATCCAAAGGCTTTACATTCCGCCATGTTGCGATATCCATATCGCATTGTATGTTTTTGTTTTTACAAGAGCGCCGAGTGTCTGCTGCTCTGTATAATATCCCCGAAGCCGCTGCACATCCGGGTACTCAGATCGCAGTTTTATAAACATCGTCCTTGTACGAGCTGAGATCAGAAAAGATGGCTCGCTGAATTTAAACATTTATTTATTTATTTTCTACTCGTTTTAGTTCTGCATTTAATATGAACCCTGAGTTTGAAATAAACGTTTGAATTTGAAGATCCCGGAAGCCGCTGCACATCCGGGTACTCAGATCGCAGTTTTATAAACATCGTCCTTGTACGAGCTGAGATCAGAAAAGACGGCTCGCTGAATTTAAACATTCATTTATTTATTTTCTACTTGTTTTAGTTCTGCATTTAATATGAACCCTGAGTTTGAAATAAACGTTTGAATTTGAATATCCCCAAGCCGCTCCACATCCGGGTACTCGAGGCTCAGCCAATACTGATCCAGATCGCGGTGTCAACGAAATTACATCACAGGAAGCGTCCTGGAAGTCCCTGTAGCCGCTAGTATGGCTGTACCCATGTTTTGCTGACATAGCTGAACCAGCAGATCAGCAATGGATTTATATCAAATTGCCTTAAACTTGAATTTTACCTTGAAATTGAACTAGAAAGTGAGCCAGGGGCTCAATATAATATCTTTTTTTGCACGACCGCCACAGGTACACTTTAACAGTAATCTAAATCAATTAAGTGGACATGTTGTATTAGATGACTTTTTTGTTTTGTTTTTGCTTCTTTAAATTCAGAGCTAAATTCACATTTATGTGGTTGTGTTTAGGATAGATTTGGGTGAATGTTGTTTTAATGAAAGTGTACCTTTTCACATATTAATGTGTTAATAGTAGGGATGTCACGATCAAGATTTTTTTGTCCCTGATCCGAGTCATTTAAGACTGAGGATCAAACAATACCAAGTGACAAAAAGATACATTTTTCTGCAATACATTCTTGCAAAGTACACATTAAAGTTTGTTTTTTTAATCAATGTATTTGCTTAACACTTCATTCCACATGTTGGCACCACCTTCCCTGCTGCAGCTCTGTACAGCTGCTATGTTGTGGCAAGACTGACTTAAAACTACTGTGGCTGATGGAAAACAATTGACAGTTGAATGGAGATGAACCCAGTGACCCCAATACTGAATGAGTCACAAAAGTGTTGATCAGGCTACTGATCAGATATTTGAGATCGGCTCGGGACATCCCTCATGAGTAGTAGTTAGTTAACTGGATAGCTTGTGGGGAGACTTGAATAACGAAACCGAATTGTCTTTCATTCCAGTTTATTCAAGAAATCATTCCACTGTCTGCTCTTATTCTTGAGCAGAGAACAAAGAGAGTGAACACACCAAAGTTCTCTCATTTAAACATTCTGACATCAAACCATTTCCCTCGCGGGAGAAATCACACATCTCTCTCAAAATCTCTTTATTCACATTCATTAGCCTTTTATTTACATAACTCCCCCTTCTCTCTTCCCGAGCCTCAGTGGTCAGGAAGTCTTCTGTCCCCTGTCCTCCGCAGGGGGTCCAGGCTCTGTGGCTCCGCACCACAGGGGGCTGGCTCTCCTTCATCGTGGTTAAATCACATATGCAGTGTCCAACATATACATGTCTCACAACACAGCCATATAACCCCCCCCAAACGATGAAGAACAGACTAATTCCTAAAATTAAATAGCACCTTACTCACTACTGAATAATCAACACCAACATTCAGTCTGTGCGCCGCTTGGGCTTCAGCCGTCTGCCGAATCTGCTGTGCGTTGGCCCCGCCTTGCCTGCGGTGCATTTCTGCTTCGGCGCTGTTGACTGAGGAAGAGAGTGGTTAATTGCCTTCTGCGGGGGCCTGCCTCGTCGAGGCGCCACCGCGACCGGTACAGACACGTCCTTCATGACAAAAGCAGGTTTTAGTCTGTCAATACTGACTGTCTCTTTTCTGTCTCCAAAATCCAGCACAAATTGCTTATCACCTGCCTCCAGCACTCGAAATGGCCCTTCGTAAGGCGGTTTGAGCGTTACTTTTAGGGCTTCGCGCCTGACAAAAACGAAATCGGCATTTTTCAAAGCCTTGGGGACGAAAACTCGTGGAAAAGCGTGATGAACCGGACCCGGGAGCGTGTCTGCCCCCGTGCCGACTAACGGTCCCAGAGCCGAGAGAGGTGGGGGCTCTGGGTGCTCTGGTAAAAACTCGCCCGGCAGCCTCAGAGTTTGTGCGAATACCAGCTCTGCTGGGGAGGCGTCTAAGTCCTCTTTAGGCGCAGAACGCAACCCTAATAAAACCCATGGAAGTTTATTCACCCAATCTGCATCCGTGAGCGACGCTCTGAGTGCTGCCTTCAAAGACCTATGAAAACGCTCGCATAAACCATGGGCCTGAGGGTGGTAAGCCGTAGTGCGGTGAATTTTGGCTCCTAAGCCGTTGGCCATCGCTGACCACAGCTCAGAGATGAATTGCGGTCCTCTATCGGACGTAATGTCCGACGGAACCCCGAAACGCGCCACCCAAGCCGTTAAAAAAACGCGAGCCACCTCCGCGGCCGTGGTCGTCGCAAGTGGGACCACTTCCGGCCAACGTGTGGTGCGGTCCACCATTGTCAAAAGATACGTGAACCCTTGTGATGCCGGTAGGGGGCCCACAAGGTCGACGTGCACATGGTCGAACCTTCTGGCCGGAATGCGGAACGGTTCTAACGGGGCTCTTGTGTGCCTGTGAATTTTGGCCCGTTGACAGGAAATGCAGGTTTTTGCCCATTCCTTCACGTGCTTGCGCAGGCACGGCCAAACAAACTTTTCCGCCACTAGTTTCACCGACGCGCGCACCCCCGGGTGCGCCAGTGAGTGGACCGAGTCAAAAACACGGCGGCGCCACGTGGCCGGAACCACCGGACGCGGGCGCCCCGTCGACACGTCGCAGATCAGGGGGGGCATACCGGTTTGTAAACACTTGCTCTCCAGCCTCAACCCTGTTGGTCCAGACTGGAGCGCGCGCACATCTGCGTCCGCCCCCTGGTCCGCTGCCATGGCTGCGTAATCTATACCCACGTGCACCGGGGCTGCACGCGCCACCGTGCCGCTCTCCTGCGGCGCGGTCACGGTGGCCCGTTCTGCCTCTGCGCGTGTTGGGGTCGTGAACGCGCGTGAGAGACAATCCACTACTACATTGAATTTGCCCGCAACGTGCCTAATGTCAGTGGTAAATTCCGAGATTGCGGCCAGCTGCCTCTGCTGCCTGCCGGACCACGGGTCTGAAATTTTGGCCATGGCGTATGTGAGCGGCTTGTGGTCCACATAAGCGGTGAAGCACCGTCCTTCCAGCCAGAACTGGAAATGACGAATAGCCAAATGCAGCGCCAACAGTTCTCTGTCAAACGCGCTGTATTTTCGTTCAGCCGCGCTTAAAGATTTGCTAAAGAAAGCCAAAGGCTGCCAAACTCCGGCTACCTGTTGCTCAATAACGGCCCCTATGGCTAAATCTGAAGCGTCTGTCGTCAGCGCGATACGTGCTGCAGGGTCTGGGTGGGCCAGGAGCGCAGCGTCAGCCAAGGCTTTTTTAACCTCTGTGAACGCGCGCTCCCGCTCCGGGGACCATTCGACCGCCTGGGTCGGTTTTTGTTTTTTGAGCGCGGCATATAACGGTTGCATGATTTGAGCTGCGTGGGGCAGGAATCGGTTATAAAAATTCACCATCCCCAAGAATTCCTGTAGTGATTTGACCGTTTGTGGACGGGGAAAATCCGCTACCGCGCGTACTTTCTCTGGTAACGGAACCGCTCCCTCCGGGGAGACGCGGTGACCCAAAAAATCGATCCGCTCGACGCCGAACTGGCACTTGGCTGGGTTAACTATTAAGCCGTGCTCTCCCAGCCTCCTAAAAACTGCTGTGAGGTGCGTTTCGTGTTCATCCTCTGAAGTACTCGCGACCAAAATGTCGTCGAGGTACACAAACACGAAAGGGAGATCGCGTAACACGGCATCCATCATCCGCTGAAATGTTTGCGCCGCCCCTTTGAGACCAAACGGCATGCGTAAAAATTCGAAAAGTCCGAACGGGGTTATTACCGCTGTTTTAGGAATGTCCTCCGGTTGGACCGGGACTTGGTGATAGCCGCGAACTAGATCAATCTTTGAAAAAATGCGCGCCCCCGCCAGGTGCACCGAAAAATCCTGAATGTGCGGGATGGGATAACGATCGTGCGCCGTAGCGTTGTTTAGCCTGCGGTAATCCCCGCACGGTCTCCAGGAGCCATCGGCTTTCGGTACCATGTGCAGCGGCGAAGCCCACGGGCTCTTCGACCTACGAACGATGCCCAGCCTCTCCAGGCTGGCGAACTCCTCGCGCGCAATGGCGAGCTTAACTGCATCCAAGCGCTGAGCTTTTGCAAACACGGGAGGACCAGAAGTGGGGATAAAGTGTTTCACCCCGTGCTTCGCGACCGTCGCTGAAAAAGTGGGCACAGTGAGCGCTGGAAATTGGGTGAGGAGTGTGTGAAACTTACCACCTGCTGTAGTGACGTGGGTCTGTACTGGTGGCGGGGACACTCGAGCTGAACAGGGGAGAGAGTAAAAAGAGAGTGCATTTACCAGCCGTCTATTAGCAAGATCAACTAACAGATTGTGTGAACACAAAAAATCCGCGCCCAACATGTTGAAACTCACCGCCGCTATTACAAAAGTCCATTCATATGTGCGGCCATGTAAGCATAAAGGCAAGGTCCTTCTCCCGTAGGTGTTGATATTCGAGCCATTTGCCGCTGTAGCTCCGTTACCGTGGGGTCCAGCCACCCGGTCCGCGTATGTTGGGGTGATGAAGCTCACTTGTGCTCCGGTGTCAATGAGGAACACTCGTCCGGAGCGCGCATCCGTGATGTAGAGCAGCTTGTTGCGTTCTCCGAGGGTCGAAGCTGCTAGCGACCCCCGGTCTTGCCGTTTCCCGAACTCCTGAAGATGCAGGGCGGCACACACCTGCGTGCCTTCTCTGCGAACCTCCGATGGTAAAAGCAGAGATCTTCTCCTCCGCTGTGTCGTGCCCGCGCTTCTGCCACCGGGCTATTGGCTCCCCCTCGTCGCGGTCGTGTTGCCGCCGTCGTCGGCCAGTCTGGTTCTGCCGCCTCTGGCTCCCCGCTGTCTCGGGTCGCTGCTGTGGTTGCTTGCCCGCCGCAGGCGTCCAGGATCCCATCTGCCTCCTGGGCCAGCTCCCGGAACTCCTCCAGGGTGTGACACTTTTTGCCGGCCAGCGTGCTTCTCGCATGCGCCGGGAGGTTGGAGAGGAAGATGAACTGAAAAATGAAATCATCGTTGTCCAAACCTCTCAGCTGTATCATCTCCTCCATCAGGGCGCTCGGCCTGTGTCCACCTTGGTCTAGCAAAGACAGGATCCTCCTCGCCCTCACTTCAGCCGAGGGGGTGAAAAACTTGATGAGGGTGGATTTCAGCTTGCCGTACCTGTCGGTCGCGGGTGGCTGCTCCACCAAGCTTTGCACGCACCGAGCTGTGCTGTTGTCCAGTTTAGCGATGACATGGTGGAACTTAGTGTCATCCACCGTTACTCCTGCGAGCGCGAACTGCGACTCTGCTTGCAGAAACCACGACCGTGGGTTATCCTGCCAGAAATCAGGCAGCTTAACGGCCACTGCGCTCGCCAGCTCGGAGCGCTGTGAGTCCGGGACCCTGAGAATTTCTTCGTTCATTCTCAACGTCGTCAGTCACCAATGTGGGGAGACTTGAATAACGAAACCGAATAGAAATCATTCCACTGTCTGCTCTTATTCTTGAGCAGAGAACAAAGAGAGTGAACACACCAAAGTTCTCTCATTTAAACATTCTGACATCAAACCATTTCCCTCCCGGGGGAAATCACACATCTCTCTCAAAATCTCTTTATTCACATTCATTAGCCTTTTATTTACATAACTCCCCTTTCTCTCTTCCCGAGCCTCAGTGGTCAGGAAGTCTTCTGTCCCCTGTCCTCCGCAGGGGGTCCAGGCTCTGTGGCTCCGCACCGCAGGGGGCTGGCTCTCCTTCATCGTGGTTAAATCACATATGCAGTGTCCAACATATACATGTCTCACAGCACAGCCATATAGCTAAAGTATACTATTGTGTGGTGGTTTCTCTTGTGTCTGATTGTGCGGAAAATAAAGTAGTTTTACTCCCTGTTGTGAGTTTTATTTATTTGTATATGTATTTACTGTATTTATTGCTCCATGGTCTAAACTTGTTTGACACTTGAAATTCTGATACAATCACCATGTTTGTGATTTACAAGATTTTGTTAACAACACGCCCCCTCTTTGTTGCTTCGCATTTTTTTTTTTTATCTAAATGTCTTTTCCCCCGCTTTACTATTTTTTGCTGTTGTAACCTGTTTTTAAGGACAGTGCAAGTTGATGAACATTGATATCAATCAATGTAAACTTGCTAGATTGTAGCCAGTGGCTAATTTCCATCTGTTGTCCGTATATTTTGAGAATATACTGTATATATATGATGCTCTTTTTGCTTAAACAGACCAATAAGGAAAAACCCAGACTTCCTTTACAAAAAATAAACATTGAACTGCAGCATCTGGAGAGTCAAAGCCCAAAGGTTCCAAACTTTAACAGAATCATAATTTCAGGTTTCATTACATTCATATTGTAACGTCGGGCCCATGTTAAGGGGGGCAGGGGTTTCCCAGCATGCTTTAACAGTTGAAAACGTTACTGTGTGTGTGTATTAAATGTTATTACTGAGTTATTATACTGCTGTGTAATTATAACTGCGTTATAATGACCCAGCAGTATTTCATAGGCAAGATTTATTATGTGTGTGTAACCGTGATATAAACAGAGGTCTGGGAGAATGACCTCCCCTCCTGCCTGTGCTCAGAGTGTGTGTGAATAAAGCCTGTTCATCACTACCATCTGCGCCTCTTCTTTGTGTGAACCTTGCATACGTCACACTGGTGTCAGAAGTGGGGATGGAGCAGATGGAAGCCAGGATCAGAATGGAGATCCAGCAGCTGGAGCAATTCATTGCTCAGCTGATGATGGACGACGGGACCGAGACACCACCCCCGGGAGCCGGGACGAACGAAGTGGCGGAGGGCCTGACGGGGCCAGTGCACCCCGCCTTCTGCCTTTTTCAAGGCAGAGCGGGCAGAGCGGAGCAAACCAGCCCCGCATCCCGCCCTTTCCAGGACCGGACGGGCTGGCGATCCCACGGCGATCAGGAGTGACGATCGATCAGGAGGCGGCCGTCCCATCTGTTCGGCAGCGGGCCAAGATTCCCCGCTTCAACGGCGAGACCACGTTGGACGACTACTTGACCCAGGTCGAGCTGACCGCTGCGCTGAACGGCTGGTCACCAGAGGAAACCGCCGTGCGAGTCGCGCTGGTCTTGGAAGGGAAGGCTCTCTGCACGTTCTCTGATCTCCTGCCTGAGGAGCGCTACAGCTGGCCAGTGCTACAAGGGGCACTCCGGAGACGATTTGGAAGAACGGCGGACGCTGAGCACGCCTAGGAACAGCTGACCCGCCGCCGTCGAAGCAACCAGGAAAGCCTAGGAGCCTATGCTGCAGACATATGGCTGCTAACCTGGCGCAGCTACCCAGATTTGGCACCGGAGGTGGTAGAGAAGCTCGCCCTCCGGAGCTTCATCCAAGGTCTCCGCCCGGCCCAGCTCCAGAGCCACGTACGGATCCACGCCGCGAGCGACTGGGAGACTGCAGTGGCAGAAGCAGAGCGGGTGGAGCCGCTGATGAATCACACAATTGATGCGCCAACGCACAGTCAAAGAACCTTCCAGGCCACGATGGAGAGCGAGGAGGAAGAGGAGGAATTACGGCAGACCACGGCGGCGCGTCCCCGGAGAAGAACGCTCCTCGCTGGCGTTAAACTAGGGCAAGGTGGCGTGAACGGGGACAGGCCGCCTTCCGCAGATGTTTCCCCCGAGGAGCCGGCACCACGCATGGGCCGAATTGGACACTCTCCAGGGATGTATCTACAGTGCAGCTTGGGGAAGACGTCGATCCGGGCCCTGATTGACACCGGCTCTACAATCTCCTTGGTTCGACCCGGTGTGCTGCCAGGCACGAACAAGACGGCCCCACGGGGGTGGGAACCCACCAAGCGCTGCTTCACCATGGCTACCGGTGAGCGCGCCAGACTGAGGGGGCGGAGAGTTCTGGTGGTGGGGGTGGCCGGTCAGAACATAAGACACCCGTTCTGGCTGGCTGACATCCAAGACCCCTGTATTATTGGACTAGACCTGCTCACAGCCTGGAACGCCAAGATCGACACCGCGGGACCGTCCCTCCAGCTGGGAAACCGGACCATCACGCTCCACAGCAGAACCCAGGGAAGGGACATGCGGGCCTGTGCGATCGAGGGATCACCAAGACAGACCGGACCAGGCGGGCCACCGCTAGGACCGGACACAATGACGCCACCAGCGCGGGCAGAGAGAGCACGAACACACACAGGGACAGCAAGGGGAGGGGTCAACGTGTCAGCAGAGATGCAGCAGGCGGTCGAGGAATTATTTCAGCGGAGCTGCAGCGGGCTGGACCCGGAACAGAGATGCCAGCTGCGGGAGCTATTGGACTGTTATATGGGTGTTTTCGCCGCGAAGGATGAGGAATGCGGCCGGACCGGTTTGGTGCAGCACGAGATCGACACCGGTGAGACCAGGCCGATTCGACTCCGCCCACGCCGGCTGCCCTTTTCAAGGCGGGCAGCAGCAGAACAAAAAGTGCGAGAAATGCTGGAGGCATATGTTATTGAGCCCTCCAGCAGCCCCTGGGCGGCGTCGGTGGTGCTGGTCAAGAAGAAAGACGGGTCGTGGCGGTTCTGTGTGGATTACCGGCGCCTGAATGACATCACCCGGAAGGATTCCTACCCCCTGCCCCGCATCGATGACGCGCTGGACCACATCGCCAGCTCCAGCTGGTTCAGCTCACTGGATCTACGCAGCGGCTATTGGCAGGTAGAGCTGTCACCCGAGGCCCGCCAAAAAACAGCCTTCTCCATCGGGCAGGGACTGTACCAGTTTAAAGGCCAAATATCATGTAACAGGGTACTTTAAATATCTTGAAACTAGATATAAAAGGGAACCGATCCGTTCGGGTCTTGGTGCATATGCTTCAGTAACAACGGAATATTCGTTAATTTAAAACTGCCGCGCTTGGCCTGACACGGCCCCTGGAATCGCCTGGGGAAGAAGGCGGAAGTGACGAAATCAGTTGTACCCTAGTTTGATGCTTGGGGTATTTCAATTGATTGTTTATATGGAGACTGGAAGGTTGAAGTGAGCAACAAGAAAGAAAAAATTGGATATTTCACCCATACCTTAAAACGGGACTATCAGGGACAGCTGGGTAATAAGGGACACTTCTCTGGGAAATGTTTTCATACCTGTCAAGTGAGACGTTTTCGCCGTACTTCAACACCGTAAAAAGCGGCTATAAGGAACGGCGGAGCAACAAGGGACACCTCTCTGGGAAATGCCCCAAATGCAACTCGTGTTGTTATTGTCAAATATTTTAAGGATTCATGGATATTTGACAATAACAAAACAACTGAGCGTCTGGCGCAAAATAAAAAAAAAAGCAGAATTCTGTATTTGTCAGGCGATCTCTGTCTGTTCCGCAACCGCTGCACAGCTCAACGTGTTAAACCATTGTCCTAATGACTTCTCATGGTAGTGAGAATAGCTCAAGCTGAGCGATCAGCCCGCCCAGACAATTAAACTAATGATTGACTCCACACTTCGAACAGTAGTGAGAATAGCTCAAGCTGAGCGATCAGCCCGCCCCGACAATTAAACTAATGAGTGACTCCACACTTTGAACAGTAGTGAGAATAGCTCAAGCTGAGCGATCAGCCCGCCCCAGCTGTGAGTGATCACACACAGGAGTGCTCCTCAAGACACTCAGTTTTTTTTCCAGTATATTTTTTCTTTTGGGCGTACAGAAATGGCAATACGCCCGTTTTTGCTAAAATTGCATTTTCCCCGTATTTTCCTTAAAATATTTGACAATAACAACACGAACTACATTTAAAACATTTCCCAGAAAAGTGTCCCAAACCACTCTGCCGTCTCCCACAGCCGCTTGGCACCAAAATACGGCGAAAACGTCTCACTTGACAGGTATGCGTCTCCATTTTCATATTGATCTGGTCAATTTCTTGACAGCAGCGGCTCTCCTCCACTGTAATAATAATGGCTTCCGAAAAATCAATATTTATGGGGCGCCCTGGACAGACCCCCTTCGGCTTCGCAATTCTGGAGGCAATTAATGTCCAGTTCAATGACATTTTCCACTGGTTCTGCTCTCTGGTCATCGTTGGAACTGTTGTCATCAGACAAAGCATCTGATTCCGTCTCGGACGGCTCGAACCTGTAAGATTCTATGCCTCTGTCACTGTCTGAACCACTGACAAAAAAAAAGACAAAAAAAAAAGACAAAACTAAACTAATTTGTTCACAATCGCTGTCACTTTCCGTCATGATTGTCCAATGTTGATAAGTGTGAATGTGGATAGGCAGGGCAGCCAGGGTACAACTGGTGATGTCAAAAACATGGGCGTGGTCTGGACTGGCTGTCACAAGCCAGCAAGCAAGGTGGGGCCTTCACCTGGTGTATTTTGTGCAATTATGTAAATACAGGTGGGTGATATGGTCTCCGGTATGAATATTTGGTTTAAGCTATGTGTATTTTATCTAAATTCGTTGTCATTTAGAAAAAAAAATTACGTGACATTTGGCCTTTAAAGTGATGCCGTTTGGACTCTGCAACGCTCCGGCCACCTTTGAGCGCTTGATGGAGCGAGTGTTGGCCCACGTGCCCCGGAGTCACTGCGTTGTTTACCTGGATGACCTACTGGTGCATGCAGCTGATTTTGACAGCGCCCTGTCAAATCTCCGAGAGGTGCTGGGTGCCATCCAACAGGCGGGGCTACGGTTACACCCTAGAAAATGCCACCTATTCCGGCGGGAGACCACCTTCCTGGGCCACGTCGTCAGCGCAGCGAGAGTCGCCACCGACCCAGAAAAAGTGGCAGCGGTGAGAGACTGGCCAGTGCCGCGGAACGTGGGAGAACTGAGGAGTTTTCTTGGATTGGCCTCCTATTATAGGAGGTTTGTGAAAAACTTTGCCACCATCGCCAGCCCGCTGCATCAGCTGACACAGAAAGGACGCACATTTCAGTGGAGTGACAGCTGTGCTGCTGCTTTCTCCCAGCTTCGCGCAGCGCTCATCAGAGCCCCCGTCCTGCAGTATCCTGACCCGAACCGCCCTTTCATCGTGGACACGGACGCCAGCAACCAGGGCATCGGGGCGGTGCTATCCCAGGAGGGAGAGCAGGCAGTTGCTTTTTTCAGCCGCACTCTCAGCAGAGCCGAGAGGAATTACTGTGTGACTCGCAGAGAGCTGTTGGCTGTCATTCAAGGACTGTGTCATTTCCGCCCGTATGTGTACGGGGGGAGGTTCCAGCTCAGGACGGATCACGCTTCCCTGACCTGGTTATTGAACTTCAAAGAACCGGATGGACAGTTGGCGAGATGGCTGGAGGCACTGCAGGATTATAATTTTCAGATTGTGCATCGGGCAGGCCGCCTCCATGCCAACGCTGATGCGCTGTCTCGGCGCCCCTGTGTGACAGAGGAGTGTCGTCACTGCCAACGGGCTGAAGATCGAGACCAAGCCGTCCCACGGGCTGCTGCTCTCTGGGCCGCTGCGAGCAGGAATAACGCAGCGACGCGCAGCCCCTCCTCGGATGATCAGGCAGCTCTCCCCAGCGATGACGTCACAGAGGCCCTTGGCACGCAGCAGCTGCAGAGCGAGCAGGACAGAGACCTGGTCATTTCTCGGGTTCGGCAGTGGCTGGACACAGGACAGCGGCCCGCCTGGGAGGTTGTGTCACCGCTGGACCCAGAGACTAAGGCCCTACACTCCCAGTGGGCCAACCTCCGCTGCCACGAGGGCGTGGTGTATCGGCAGTGGCAGACTCCAGCTGGGCAGCGGCACGTCTGGCAGCTGCTGGTTCCTCGTCGACTCCGGCCCAACGTACTCCAGCTGGTTCATGGGGTGGTAGGAGCGGGCCACTTCGGAGTGACAAAGACGCTGCAGCACCTTCGAGCCCGGTTCTACTGGCCCGGTTGTCATCAGGACGTGGAGCTCCACGTTCACCGCTGCGACACGTGCACAGCTCAGAAAGGGCCAACTCAGTGATCCCACGCTCCCCTGCAGCAGTACCGAGTGGGAGCACCCATGGAGCGAGTGGGAGTGGACATCCTGGGCCCTTTCCCAACCACGGACCGGGGGAACCGCTACGTGCTGGTCGCGATGGATTATTTCACTAAGTGGCCAGAGGCGTACGCGGTCCCGGACCAAAGCGCCGCTACGACGGCATCGAAGCTGGTGGACGAAATGTTCTGTCGGTTTGGCGCACCGGAGGAGCTGCACAGCGATCGGGGTCGGAACTTCGAGGCAGAGGTCTTCGGAGAGGTCTGCAAGCGGCTGGGCATCCGGAAAACCCGGACCACCCCGCTGCATCCACAGAGCGACGGCCTGGTCGAACGATTCAACCAGACCCTCACCACCCAGCTCGCTATTCTAGTGGACCAGCGACAGCGAGACTGGGACCTGCATCTGCCTTTTGTTTTGTGGGCGTACCGGACGGCAGCTCAGGAATCTACTCGGTGCACCCCTGCAGCGCTCATGTTTGGACGCGAGCTGCGCACACAAGTGGATTTGGTATTCGGTCCCCCCCCTGAGCCGGAGGTGGAGGGAAAACCCAGATAGGATTATTTTTTTTGTTTGAAAGAACGTCTCCACACGGTGCACGAACTGGCTCGAGAGGCCTTGGCAGCGGCAGGGGGTCGGCAGAAGCGAGCGTATGACTCCTGCTGCCAGGGGAGGGACTTTGCACCGGGAGATTGAGTCTGGGTTTTCTGCCCTGAGAGGAAAAGAGGACGATCACCGAAGCTGGCGAGCCATTGGTCGGGACCATGCGTGGTTCTGCAGAGACTGTCGGATGTGGTGTACAGGGTGAGGCTTAGGAAAAGGGACCGGGTTGTGGTCCTTCATTGTGACCGTCTCACCCTGTATCAGCCATCTGCACCGTTGGTCGCCGGCACCGAAGGCCGCCCCGACACCTGGATGAGTTTGTATTGGACTTTTAAACTGGACTTTAATTTTTCTGGGGACAGAAACCAGTCCAGTGTAACGTCGGGGCCATGTTAAGGGGGGCAGGGGTTTCCCAGCATGCTTTAACAGTTGAAAACGTTACTGTGTGTGTGTATTAAATGTTATTACTGAGTTATTATACTGCTGTGTAATTATAACTGCGTTATAATGACCCAGCAGTATTTCATAGGCAAGATTTATTATGTGTGTGTAACCGTGATATAAACGGAGGTCTGGGAGAATGACCTCCCCTCCTGCCTGTGCTCAGAGTGTGTGTGAATAAAGCCTGTTCGTCACTACCATCTGCTCCTCTTCTTTGTGTGAACCTTGCATACGTCACAATATATAGTTTGGCAAGAAAAAATCCCTCTCAGTCACTAATTGGGAAAATGTGCAATATAAGGTCAACCACTAAAGACAAACGCCAAATGGATCTGTCAGAAACATGCTGCAACTGCAATTACCTTGTGTGCACAAGGGCTGTCTTGTGCCAATGGCATACTGTTATCTGTACGTAAAAGATTTTAAAAAAAACACAACACTATTCAGGATGTCTGGGTCTCTATAGAAAAAAGCAAGTACTCTTTCTGCCATCCTAACACATCAGATGATTACATTCACTTCCTTACAACACTTTCTCAGATGCTAGAATGTCTGGTTCAAGTCCATCTAGCAGGTGACTAATCTTAAGTCATGCTCACAAAACGACAATCCTTCTAAACCAGTTTTTGAAGATTACACAAACAACTTTTAAAAAAGAGCATACTTCCCTCTGTAAACCAAGAGAGATGCTGGATTTAAAGGAGTTTACCAATGCAGAGTAGGAACATCCTCATGGATCCAGTGCCCCCTTGTGACAAGTTGTGGATTCCAACAGAAAATAAGCAAACGTGTCACACTTCAAATTGTGCCTGTAAATCAGAATCAAGACAAGAATACAGCACAAGCCTTATGTGGTTTGGAGCTAAGAAGGAAGGTGAAGAGAAGTTTGTGTGGATTCCAGAACATATCACAGCAACACCATGCAAGAGTTTCACCTTCATGTTTCCAAATTTATTTTAATGGTACGGCAACCCTTGACCAAGTGATTGTCACTTCCCTTATAAACTGAGTGGGCTTGCATTGCCAGCAACAGCTCTGTTCTTGGTACACTGAATGGACTACATCTATGGAGACTATGACCTTAGTCCCAACAACCAATCACAGGGCATAACTGAGGCCCCCCAACACCTAAGCACCCTGTGATTGGCTGTTGGGACTGAGGTCAGCATCGCCATGGTTGTAGTCTTTTTAAGAGTTCATATCTGGTTCCTACCCTGAACAAGAAAGTTATTTACTGCTGCTTTAAAAGTGCATTTACTGACATTAGAAGACCAATAAAATAAAACAATGACAAGGAAAAACAATAAATAAAAATGACTGAGTAGACTCGAGCAAGGCCAGGATCTAAAGCATAAGTCAGAAATAGCAGAGGGAGTGGAACAGTGGGATAAAGGGTAGAATCAGAATCCAAATAAAGAGCAGGAAATTTGGACTTTGACTTTTAAGTCTTCAGGCTTGACTTTGACTCTGTAAGTGAATCCCGAAAAACTCTGGAAAGAAATAACTTATGGAAGCAATTTTAAGGACTTTCTTTTGAATAATATTTTCTTTTATAATATTTTAGTCTATATTCACGAATCCAAATACCTGAAAGTATAAAAAAGTTTCTGTTCTGTTTTAATCAAAAGCCCTTAAATGTATGGAAAGTGTGAACGTTAGCTAGCTATAAAGCTTTTTACGCAGCAGAAGAATAGCTATGATGACTTACAGAAAAAAGCCTTGGTCCTTTATCATATATTATTTGGACACTATTTTTTTTCTTTTTACTTGTGCTTGCATAGTCTTTTCTGTGTGGTATGCACCTGACCTGTCCCTTGGAAGCAATGAAGGTGTCATGTTGCTGAGCATGGGGGAGGGGGGGCACCGTGTTCATGCTCTCAGTTTGTGTCTGACAATTTTCTGTATTTCCCCACCTTAGTTTAATATTCTTTCTGGTTGGTTGGATGTATGTGGTTATCTGAGTGTGCCATTTGTTTCTATGTTTCTAGGTTTCTGTTTCTACCTTAGTTATTATTTTGTTTTTTATTTCATATGTCCATGGCCATTCAGTTTTGCATTGTAATTATTATTGTCCTGTTTAGTCATGAGCCTACCCTCACCTTCCTTTTTCTGTATTTAGTCATTAGCATTCCAGTATTTGTATCTCTTGTGTTTGTATTGCTCTTGCCCTTACCTTATGCGTCTTGTCTCCCTGTTTGTATCATCTGGTCTTTTCCTCATATGGTATCATTTCATAATCATAGTTAGCTTCTTGTTGCCAATTTCCTCTGTGCTCTTGTGTTTACAGCATGACGTAGTTACTTTCTCTGTTAGCTTGGGTTGGCAGGCTGTTGCAGCTGTCCGCTGTTTGGTTTGATTACCCTCGCTCCTGTACCCACACCTGTTATCATTTGTGTTTATTCCTTCTTTGCCTATTTAAAGGGAGCTGCAATGCACTCCATTGCAGCATCCTTATCTCATCCAGATGTTAGGTTTACATCTCATTCCCTCTCAATTCCCTGAGTGTTTTTAACAGGTGTGACTCCATCTCTTTACTCTCGTTTTCCTGGTGTTCCCATACATCTCAGCCTGGTCCCATCCAGGCTGTTCTCTGTTTTTTTCCCCAGACGTGAGCCCCATTTTCTCTGGTGTTTCTGCACGCCATTCCTCCCATTTCTCCTATTATGTAAATATTGTGTTTTTGTGTTGTTTTGTGGGTTTTGTATTAAACGTCTTGCAACTCACAGTCCAGCGTTTGGGTCTTCATCCTGCCCCGAGGGGCGATTTATGACAGAAGGTGCAGCAGTATAATGGGTCACTCACCAATATTTTTTTTTTTTTACTTATTTTGTACCCGTAGGTAGATTTGTTCCGCAGTCCGGTGACAAGCCACCAGCTGCTGGTCGCTGCATGCGCAAGCGCCCCTTAACTCCCTAACCTGCATGTTTTTGGCATGTGGGAGGAAACCGGAGAAATCCCGGAGTAAACCCACGCAAACACGGGGAGAACATGCAAACTCCACACAGATCACTGTTGGCCGGGGGCAGGGATCGAACCCACGATCTCATGATCCCCGCAATCACCCGGCCGAGGGTAAACTGTGCTGCCGCAGTGCTAACCACTGCGCCACCGTGCAGCATATTGCAGGTATACCAGTTAAAAATGAAATTAAATATCTTGGTATCATGATTTCTAAAGATGTGAAACAGAGAGAGAAACCAAATTTTGAATATATGTTGAAAAAGAATAAAACCATTCTAAATTCTTGGTTACAAAGAGACTTATCAATATTTGGAAGAATTTTTCTGTCTAAAATGGAAGGACTTTCAAGACTCATTTATCCAGCTTATTCTCTGGATATCACAGACAAACTAATCAAACCTATTAATCAGAGTGTGTTTGATTTCATCTGGAAAAATAAATATCACTATATTAGGAAGAATGATATGTGTGGCGGCACAAAAAATAAGCAGTGAACTGGGAGTTTTAAGGGAGTTTATTAAATCATACCGCCATCATAGGAACTCACTCCAGCCCCTGTGCAGGCGGGCTGGAGCGGGTCCTCAGGCTCTCAGCAGCAGTAGTCAGATGAGCAGTCAAAGAGGGAGAGAGAAAGAACATGTGAATTTCAGTGCTTATATACTCAGTTACAGACAATACGTGCACAGCAGTAAGCCTAGACATTTGCATTACAGTACAGAACCGGGAAGCATGAACATAATGCATGAATGGCACATTGGCGTCAAAGTAACTGCAGAAAAGCATGGGACATTTGCATTACAGTCATACAAAACAGCATGATACTGGCGGAAGGAGCTAGACACAGGGAGGCTGCCTATTGCTATCAATACACACATCTCATTGTTCTGTTAATCGCTCCAGATGCGCGCTCTGCTTGTCCCAGTCTGTTGTGGGGGTTATCCACACTACTCCCCCCCAGAGGGCTCAGTAGGCAGCTGAGGCCTCGATAGTCCAGCTTTGGTAGCGAGCAGGGAAAGCTCTGTGCAGGCGGAGGTGGAGGGAGGGGGGTGGGGGTAGCAAGTGCCGGCCCGGGACGGCGAAATTATCTGGGCCGCGCAAAAATTGCATGTGGATCCGCGATGTTGAGGGGCTGTCCCGTTGAACGTGCGGAGGTCCACAGCAGCTGTAAGAAGAAAAATTAGTCACTGACTCCTCTCGCGGCCATGAAGAAAAACAGGAGCTGCGAGGCTGCGTAGCGGCTGTGAGGAAAAAAAAAACAAAAGCAGAGGGACTTGGCGTGTTGACTTTAGGTGCGGGCGCAACCCTAAAGCCCTCGGGAACGGCTGATGGCTGAATTCCCTTTGTGCGCCATGGCTGAGACCCATACAAAATCCTGTGAGCGAGCTGCGTGTGATGCTTCAGGTGTGTGAGCAGCCCTGAAGGTTCCGTGTGCAGCGGCGAAGGACGCTGGCGGTCTGTGTAGAGCCGGTATGTCCCGTGCGTGGAGCGCTGTCCTCATAACCCCCCGGTGCGTGTGCAGGGGTTCCGTGCGTGGGTGGGTCCGCTGGAGAGGCGAGTCAGGGTCAGGGAGCTTGCTGGAGATCAGCGTAGTCGGCGCCGATAATCATCCCTGTTCAGTGTGTTGCTTCGTTCGCTTGTGGTGCGTTGGAGTGGTGCGAGGAAATAGACGATCCTTGTCCCTCGGGCTCTTGCAGATGCGCTGGAGCGGTGAGAGGAAATAGACGATCTTTGTCCCTCGGGCTTGTGCAGATGCATAGGAGCGGTGAGAGGGAGGAGGAGCGGTGAGAGGGAGGAGGAGCGGTGAGAGGGAGAAGACGTTCTGTGTCCCTCGGCCGGTCCAGCGTGGATGTCCCGCTCTCAGGCGAGGGTCGCACCGTGACGCTTTCTGCAGCATTCCCAGTCGTGGATGATCTCCGGAGAGTTCGCCTGGTGGTGGCTCTGCGTCGAGGTCTCCCTGTAGTCGAAGGGAGGGCAGTCCATTTGCGTCAGGCTGCTGCGTTCACTTGTCGTCGGAGAATCACCGCCGGGTGCTGCGTTCGTTGTCGTCGGGTCACCAGCGTGGCTGTCCAGACCAGAAGGTTGCGTTGCACAAAGCGTGTGCTTTCTTCCGGGTCACCAATGTAGCTGTCCAGACCAGAAGGTTGCGTTGCACAAAGCGTGTGCATTCTCGGCGTCACCAATGTGGCGGCACAAAAAATAAGCAACGAACTGGGAGTTTTAAGGGAGTTTATTAAATCATACCGCCATCATAGGAACTCACTCCAGCCCCTGTGCAGGCGGGCTGGAGCGGGTCCTCAGGCTCTCAGCAGCAGTAGTCAGATGAGCAGTCAAAGAGTGAGAGAGAAAGAACATGTGAATTTCAGTGCTTATATACTCAGTTACAGACAATACGTGCACAGCAGTAAGCCTGGACATTTGCATTACAGTACAGAGCCAGGAAGCGTGAACACAATGCATGAATGGCACATTGGCGTCAAAGTAACTGCAGAAAAGCATGGGACATTTGCATTACAGTCATACAAAACAGCATGATACTGGCGGAAGGAGCTAGACACAGGGAGGCTGCCTATTGCTATCAATACACACATCTCATTGTTCTGTTAATCGCTCCAGATGCGCGCTCTGCTTGTCCCAGTCTGTTGTGGGGGTTATCCACAATATGGTCAAATCAGTAGAGGAAGGAGGTCTGAATGCCACTGACTTCAACGCCATGAATGGCTCATTAAAACTTAAATAGTTACAAATCTTCATCAAAGACTTTGACAGCAATTGGTTTAGTCTCCCCTCTAAGATTTTTTCAGACTTTGGAGGGGTTGAATTTCTTTTAAAATGTGATTTTGAGATGAGTAAATTACCTGCCAAATTATCAAAATTTCATCAAAAAGTCCTCTACTATTGGAAATTAATTTTTAAACACAGTTTCCCACCTCACAACAAACCAATATGGAACAACAGATGCATTCTAATAAAGAAGAAATCAATTTAATTTGAAGAATGGATGGAAAAGGGAATCTGGTCTGTTCAGTATTTAATGGATGATAATGGGAACATTTTGGAATATAATGAAATCAGAGATAAATACAACTTGAACTATTCTATCAAGGGATAGTAAAAGTTTCTCAAGGCAATTCCCCAAGCATTCATTGGTACTATTAAAGGAACTTTACTCAGCAACTATACCTAGGTTATACTCACTGTTTCTTCAGAACCTTCTCTTTTCTGATAAGAAATGCAATAATAAATTTTTAAGACTCCAAATTTCCAAAGAATATTTTTCATCCCCCCCAAAGAGAAAATATATTTTTCAAGGATTTTCCTCTAGTGAAATTAAAAAAGTAAGATGTGATCATTTAAAATTCCCTTCCACCAAAAGCTAAAGAGGTACATTATAAAACCATATATGACAAATATATATAATTCTTGTATTGTATTCTTGTATTTTAGTATTCTTGTATGTAAAATCACATACTTATTATGTTGTTTTGAAAGAATAATAATTAAAAAAAAAAACATAATACAGTAGGTTGTGCTTCTTCCGCCACACTCCAGTTCAGCAGGAGGCGATAAAGCGCTTTTAGGCCGTTTAAACTGCCAATAAAATCAAAGAAGAAGAAGGAGCAGGAGGAGGAAAAACTTAACCCGGGATGTTTGTTAACCGGATGCTCGTCCGCTGTGGGTGTAATACCGGTTACTGTGGACTCCAGAGACATTGTAACGATCATCTGTGATTTAAAGGAAGAAATGGAGAGTCGAAAACGGACTTTAGAAGAAAGAAATGACGGCTATAAAACGCCCGAGAAGGAAGTATCGGCGTTTCTGGTGTCCGATTCGGATTACATTCACTGGGGTGTGGAAGAAACGTGTCAGTACCTGAGAAAGGAAGATCTCGGTGAATGGGAGGACACATTTAGAGGTGTGTGTGTGTGTATCCTGCATTTTCAGCTTAACTAGCTCCATCCTTATTGCAGTGCATTTTTGTTTGACCAGTTTATACTTAAAACACAGCTGTTTTACTTTCATTTTAAGTCTCTGACTCAAAAATTGCTCTGAATGGCCCTTTCTGCAGTGGAGATTGCTGACGGGTAGTTAATTAGGGATTCTAAATTAGCTTGAAATTTATATCTCCGTTAAACACGTAGAATTATAGAAGATTTGTGTTGCTAGTAGTGAAGAAACTTCATATTTGGAAGTGTTTATTATAAACCTGAATAATTTTTCATTAATTTACGTCTCGTGAACTTGCAAGCTTCCATGTAATGTTGCATCTTACTTTTCTCAAATATATGCATTTTCTCACTGGAAAATCAGCAATTTATCCTGCAATTATACCTTTTTTGTGTGCAAGTAGTATCTTTTTCGTATTACATTTGTGACCTCTTAATCTTTAATTTGCATCCTTTCTTAACTTTATGATTTTTCTTCTTGCGAGCCAAAGATCTGTGAATTCATGTATACTTGGAAACATTGTTTTTTACAAGAGCAGATGGTCATAGCAGTTCTTCCAGTTAAGAGTGGCGTAGTACTGCATGTCAGTTTTCTTGTAAACGTCTCTGCCTGTTATAAAACCTTTTTTTCCCGTTGTACAGTGGATATCAAAATTAGAGAACAATGTATTAATACTTGATTTATTCTGAAGCACACTACTCACAAAAAGTTAGGGATATTTGGCTGTCGAGTGAAATTTCAGGATGCACCTAAGATGTACTGTAACCTGTAAAAATTAACTTAGACAGTTTGCAGAATCTTTTCAGTTAACCAACCAATAATCACAGAAGAAATACTGTTTCTCAGCTTATGTTGCACCCTTTTAACGACAGGACTCAGTCTTCTGTTTGGCAACTTTATTCCTCCCGGTTCTGCGTTTTTTTGTTTGTTTGGGTTTTTTTGTCTGGTTTTTTGTATAATCATTTGTCTGAGCAGCCGGGCCTGAAAGATAGCGACTATATGTTTTTCATTCACCAGAAGAGAAGATACAAAACAGCAGCACAGTGATGACGTGTTGTCGCTTAACTGATCTCACTCTCTCTCTCTTTCTCTCTGTCCCAGCAATGAACTAACTCAGAGTTATACATGCAAAATGTGATAGGATTGATACAATTTTTTTTTTTTTTTTTGTTACTTATTTGTACCCGTAGGTAGATTTGGTTTGCAGTCTGGTGACAAGCCACCGGCTGCTGGTCGCTGCGTGCGCGAGCACCCTAAACCTACATGTTTTTGGTATGCGGGAGGAAACTGGAGAAATCCCGGAGTAAACCCACGCAACACGGGGAGAACATGCAAACTCCACACAGCTCACTGTTGGTCGGGGGCTGGGATCGAACCCACGATCTCATGATCCCCGCGATCCCCCGGCCGAGGGTAAAACTGTGCTGCCACAGTGCTAAACCACTGCGCCACCGTGCAGCCCAGATTTAAATACCAATACCAGATTTAAACATATTCCTCAGCATCACAGCATCCTGTCCTCACAGCTTAGATCTGTCATAGATTTCTAGGGCGCAACACCATCCTCCCACTAAAAAAAAATGCTGCCTAACATTTTCTCTACCACTACACAGACAATATTTAACACATCTGTTACAACATTAGAACACTTTAGGGATGTGAACATGTGAGCTGTTGTCTTTTTCTTTTTTTAACACGCGTTACAGAATATAAGTGCAAGTAATATTATTTCACTTCAGTGTCTGTGTCTTCTTTATCAACTTCTTGTGGCTGTAATACAAGGCTAAATGTCCATAGTCCATCAGTATTGAAGTGGGAATAATCCATTGAAGGATTGGTGGGCCCTCCCAATCTTCACAAAGGGTCAAGGAAATTACGATGTACACCCAATCTTATGTTTCCTACACATTTTGGAGTCACACATTTCATCTCATTAAGTCTAATATCACTGTTTTTTTTACACAGCAATCGTACACTATTGTCTCATTTTTAAGTACACAGATAACCATCTATTTTTGTACTTAATTTTAAACAAATACTCTACTTGGTTATATTTGAGCTACAATATATTCTGAACTGAAAGTGCGACCATACCCTTATTACTAACATTCAATAAAAAAAATCGCTAAAATGTGAAATGAATGACTAAATCAATTAATTTAGTTATGGAGAGTGTAACATTCTCTTTCATCATTAGAGAAAGGATGCATGAACAAAGGTCTCGTAGAGGAATCATGGCTGATTCTTAGGGGCTGCTTCAAGCTGACACCACATGCCTTCAGAGGTCTGAACGTTGGCTGACCCAGCTGATCATAGGTGTAGATGCGCTTGGGTGGCCAGGCTCTTATTGGTCTTGCCCTTTGCATCTCCTGGTCACTCTCTTCATTGTCAGATTCAGCACTCCTCTCTTCACTCTTGGGTTCAGCATTAAGAACATCGATCTGCTCCTCTTCTGCCAAGTCTTCCTCAGTCATGACTGCATCCTCTTGTCCTTCTTGCTGCCTCTCCATTTTTGAATAAAATTGACCTGCTTCTGGGTTTAGGTAATAAGCAGCCCGTTTTGTTGTTGTCCATACCTGGTAGTTTTCTTCACTGGAATTATCTGAGTCTTCCAGGTCAGGGTTACATCTGACTTTCTGATTATTTGTCACTGTTTGCTTCCCTTCATTTCTTTTGGTTTTTTTCTTCCTGACTGGGAACAGTGACCTCTGGTTTTTCAACCTGATATGGCTATGGCAAAAGTAGGTTTCAATGTAACACTCATGATCTTGCATTACCTTGCAGTGGTTTGACTACATACACTGGGCTGTTAGGAGCCTTCCTTTCTCTGATGACATAGACTGTGTCCTCCCAGTAGCTATGCAACTTCCCGGGGCCACCTCTAGGTGTTAAATTTCTCACCAACACATGATTGCCTGGTTCAAGGGTGGAGCTCCAAGTGTGTTGGTTGTAGTTTCTTTGCCCCCTTTTTGAACTCTTTTTCATGTTTCCCAGTGAAATAGCATAGGCTTCTTGCATAGCTTCTCTCCATCATAGCAGTCTGTCGTGGGCGACAATGACGGTTTCATTTAGGTCTGATCAGATTCCTCCACACACCTCTGTCCTTAGCCTTCTGCTGCCAGGAACTCCTGTCTATGTCCAACTCCTTCAAGTTTCTTTTTACAGTGTCTTTAAATCTGAACCTTGGTCTACCCTGATTGCGTTTGCCCTCGCATAACTATGAGTAGAGTAACTGCCGAGGGAGACGCTGGTGATCCATCCTCTCAACATGTCCGAGCCATCTCAGGTTCATCTGTATTAGCATGTCCTCCATTGATGGTAGACCAGCTCGTTTCAATACTTCTGTGTTGGTTATCTTGTCTTTCCATGAAATGTTCATTATGGCTCGAAGGTGTCTCATCATGTACGCGTGGAGTTTCTTCACCTGCACTCTCAGGTTCAGGTTCGACAGTCCAAGTTTCAGCACCATACAATAGAGTAGCCAGTACTGTCGCTCTGCACACTTTGCATTTCACACGGATTGACATATGTCAATGTGTGGAGTTTGCATGTTCTCCCCGTGTTCGCGTGGGTTTACTCCGGGATTTCTACGGTTTCCTCCCACATGCCAAAAACATGCAGGTTAGGGAGTTAAGGGGCGCTTGCGCATGCAGTGACCGGCAGCTGGTGGTTTGTCACCAGACTGCAAAACAAATTTACCTATGGGTACAAAATAAGTAATAAAAAAAAAAAAAATGTCGATTGTTCCACAGTCTCTCTCTCCCTCAAGTTTCCAAACACAGCGCTCGCTCTTCCCATTCTGAGAGATAGTTCATCCTCCAGCCTAGCATTCTCTGAAACAGTACTCCCTAGGTACTTGAAAGTCTTGCACTTGACTAGTGGCTCTGTACCAATGCTGATCTCTTCTGGTAGTGATGTTGATAATCGGAACTTTGGTGGTTGATAAAAGCACTCTGTCTTCTTGATGTTGATTTGGAGGTTGAATTGGCTAGCTGCTCTTGCAAATTTCTCCACTAAAGATTGCATATCTTCCATGCTGTGTGCACTTAGAGCACTGTCGTTGGCAAACAGCATTTCTCTTACTATCTTTATCGATGTCTTACTCTTGGCTTTAAACTGTGCCACATTGAACAAGTCTGCTTCTTTCCTTGTTTGAATGTATACTCCTTCTGAAGTGTCTTTGAAGGTCACCTCAAGCATGGCTGCCAGATACAGCGAGAAGAGTGTAGGCGCCAGCACACACCCTTGTTTCACCCCGTTGCTTACTGAAAAGTCTTAAAGGGGACCTGTGGTGGTCGTCTAAACACATTCAACTTGAAAACATTAGGCAAAGTATTCGTTATTTGGTTAAATAATTATTGCCAGCCATCTACCACCAGAGAAATATGCAAATACGACCGCTGGCATGGCCAGCCAATGAAAACTATGCGCGCAGCCATGACACATGCGGATGTGACGTCACGTCGTTGCCACTGAAAAGTCAATACTCAGCCTGTACCAGCAACTAGGGTGCTTTTGTCAGTGTTTTTGTTCTATTATGGCTGAATTGTCGGACTCTGGGGAAGAATTCGGCCAACATGGCTACAGGTTTGAGCCAGAAAGGTCTTCTGAGGGTGAAAGTGACGAAGTGGTCCTCACACACAATTTTGTCCGAAAGGAATTCTGTCCGAAAGGAAACGTCTGTGCCCTGTTCCGAGATTGCACAACCACTTTTCCGCGACGATCTTCCGACAAGGTGAGCTGGGTTTGGGTACACAAAAGAAGTGTTTATCTTTGTTTTTTCTCTTATTATTGAGACATCCAAAGGCTTTACATTCCGCCATGTTGCGATATCCATATCGCATTGTATGTTTTTGTTGTTACAAGAGCGCCAAGTGTCTGCTGATCTGTATATACTTTTATTTATTTATTTATATTCTACTCGTTTTAGTTCTGCATTTAATATGAACCCTGAGTTTGAAATAAACGTTTGAATTTGAATATCCCGAAAGCCACTGCTCATCCGGCACTCCAGGCTCAGCCAATATTGATCCAGATCGCGGTATCCACGCTACTACGTTACAGGAAGCGTCCTGGCAGGCCATGTAGCCGCCAGTATGGCTGTGCGCATGTTTTGCTGCCATAGCTGAACCAGCACATCAGCAATGGCTTTATATCGCATTGCTTTGAACTTGAACTTGAACTTAAACTTGAACTAGAACGTGAGACAAGGGCTCAATATAATATCTTTTTTTTTTCACGACCACCACAGGTCCCCTTTAAGATTCTGAACCACTCATTGCCACATTTGCTTGCATACCTGTATGGAGTGCCTCGATCAGGCTGACAAACTTCTCTGTACAACCATATTTCTTGAGTACCTGCCAAAGTCCTTGTCGCGAAACAGTATCGAAGGCTTTACTGAAGTCTATGAAGACTACATAAAGTGGCATGTTCTGTTCGATACACTTTTCCTGAACCTGTTTCAAGCAGAAAATCATGTCCATTGTGCTTCTTCCACTTCTAAAGCCACACTGGGTTTCCGGTAGTACATTCTGTGAGATGTGTTCACTGAGTCTGTTAAGTAGTACACGTGAGAGAATCTTACCAACAATGGCTAGTAGTGATATACCTCAGTAATTTCCACAATCTTTCCTGTCACCTTTCTTGAACAAAGGCACAATACTTGCATCCTTCCAGTCTTGAGGTACTTTCTGGGCATCCCATATCTCTTGGATGAGCTTTTGCAGGCTGTTGGTCAGCTGAACATCACCAAATTTCCACACTTCTGCTGGAATTCCATCCCTTCCTGGAGCTTTACCATCCTGTGTTGTCCTGATAGCTGCCATTAGTTCATCAAAATTTGGTGGTTCATCCAGACTTGATACAGCTGGTCGCTGCACTAGAGCTTCTAGTGCAGCGGCTTCTTCAGTGAGATCTCCAGGGTTGTTTAGTAGTTGGTCAAAGTGGTCTGCAAATCTGTCCAGGATCTTGTCTTTCTCCTGCAAAATCGTTTCACCATCCATAGCCTTTAGTTTGATCAATCCTCTTGGTTTAGGGCCGTAGATTTCTCTCAAACCTGTGAAGAATGTTTTCATGTCCTTCCTGTCTGCTGCAGTTTGAAGTTTCTCCGCTTTTTCATCCCACCACGTTGGACTTCATCTCTTTGGTGTACTTCTGTAGCTCACTCTGAGCCTTTGAGTATTTCATCTTCTTCGACCTTGTGTTACACTGTAGGTTTTCCTGCTTAGCTGTATTCCTTGCTTCTAGTAATTTCTTAAGGTGTTCATCATGCTCATCAAACCAATCTTGATGTTTCCTGTCAGGGTAGCCGAATACATCACTCGCAGTCTGATACACAGTATCCTTCAGTGTTGCCCATTTCTCTTCTATGTCATTCTCTGAGTTGTTGCTGTCCCAGTCTTTCAAGTTTTCATCCATTTCATGTGTAAGTTCTTCCTGCTTCTTTTGGCCTTTCAGTGCAGTAGTGTTTAGCTTCCATGGTGGCTTCGCACCCATCCTGCAGTGCTGTTTTTGTCTGCAAATCCTTAATCTAGATCTCGGCATAACATGATCAATGCCACAGTCCGCGCCTCTCATTGCTCTGGTGTCCAATACATCCCTTCTGTCACGCTGCCTTACTATGATGTAGTCTAATAAGGGCCAGTGCTTGGATCTTGGGTGCATCCTTGTCTTCTTGTGTGTGTCCTTGTGCTTAAATAGAGTGTTGGTTATCACAAGGTTGTACTCTGAACATAGTGCAAGTAGAAGTTGTCCATTAGCATTGCACTTGCCTACTGCATGACTGCCTAGCACTCCTTTCCATTTCTCGGTGTCCAAACCAACTCTGGCATTAAAATCTCCAACGAGTATCAGCCTGTCATCAGTCGGTACACGCCTGATAGTCTCACGTAAATCACTGTAGTACTCTTCCTTCACCTCCTCTGTGTTGGTCATTGTTGGGGCATATACACTGATGAGTGTGGCATACATCTTCCGCTGTAGTGGGAGTCTCATAGTCATTATCCTGTCGTTGATTGGCACCGGTTCCTCATCAAGCATTGCTACTCTCTCCTTTCTAACTGCAAAGCCCACTCCTGCTTCTCTCCTTTCTTGAGTTGATCTCCCACTCCAAAAGAAGATGTACCCATGGTCTTCCAAGCTGTCATATCCAGGCAATCTTGTTTCACTAAGTGCAGCTATGTCTACATTGTACCTGTTCATTTCCAGGGCCACAAGCACGGTCTGTCTTTCTGGGTGCTGTGGTGTTGTTCTGTCCAACAGAGTGCATACATTCCATTGTGCTACACACAAGGTTGCTGTTTTCCTCTTCTTTTGTCTTCCTGCTCCTAGCTTACTTTTCACTGCCTGTCAGAGTGTGAACAGATCAGCGCGGACCTTGTAAGCCCGGGCGGCATCCGAGCCGGTATGAGTTGCTTTCTGATTGACCATTTCATGAAACTGCTTGCGAAGTATTTGAGTACTGCTAGCTTTTGCTGGACTAGCAGCACATTCTAGGCAGATAAAGGTAATATCAGTGGCAAGGACAAGCCAAGACAAACTGACTCCAGTATGTGTTGCAGTGACTGACCAGATGATAGGTTTGTTTATCTCTGCTCTTTGTGTAGTGCATGTCACAATGCACCAACTGGCACAGTCCACCACAGACCTTGTGATAGATGTGTTTATCTGCCAGGATGTCCAGTCTCACCCTGTGTAACTGGGAGTGGTCCACCACAGACTTGTGACAGATATTGTTTTTAGTTCTGCCAGGATGCTCTGTTTCACCCTCCACGCCCTCGGAAGGGCGGGGATGCTGGTTGAGTCGCTGACGGCCCGACCCATGAGACAGGTAGTACCGGTTTTCATGGTTATCCGGTAGCAAGCAAGCCAATGCCTGACCTTGAAATGTCCTCTCTCCACTTCTCTGCATAACCTGTATATATGTCTGGTTCTCTTTTTCTCTTGCTTTTGGGAACACTAAGTCGACTGGCAAGATTGGTTAACGGCCAAAAAGGAGGAAGAAAGGAGAGAAACCTGTGCCTTCATGTACGGTTGAATTGTAGGCATTGTTAGAAAAATACCCGATTCTTTGATTGAAAGATCCAAGAGCAAGCCAGAGATTTCTTCAATTTAAAGATGTAACATTTATTTGGA
Organism: Pholidichthys leucotaenia; assembly: GCA_020510985.1. Taxonomy (NCBI): domain Eukaryota; kingdom Metazoa; phylum Chordata; class Actinopteri; order Cichliformes; family Pholidichthyidae; genus Pholidichthys; species Pholidichthys leucotaenia. The sequence continues at coordinate 321,028,513 of CM035843.1, read as the reverse complement.
GGTCATATGTTAAGCAAGCAGCGCTGGGTGCAGCGTGACACAGCCCCATGTGGAGCGTCGCCAGACTGACCCCGACTTCTGGGTGTGGCTTACATTAATCTTTTTGGGTTGGCGGGTTGGACCAACCCCCCCATACAATAGGATGGGCTTGTACATGATGGTCTGATTGGCCAATTTAACTCTGACGTGAACAGGCCATCCGCTGATCACGCCACTGTTCTAGAATGTGCAGTCAACAGTGTACTTGAATGTTGGATCCGGGTGTGTATCTAATGTGATAGACCTGACTATAAAAAGAGAGAGAGAGAGGGAGAGAGAGAGGGAGACCTCTATAGCTCTGCCTAATTCCAGTTTAACACAACATATTTGTTCATAAGAATGCAAACAGATTATGTGTAGAGCATAAAGGGAGATTACCTAAAGAATTATTATTTTGGCACTCTAACTTTCCATTAACCCTTTCACTCCCCCCTTTGACAGGATTTTATCATGTCAACCATGCATGGTGTGAGAGACGCTAGCGATTAACAGATGGTGGATAAGGCAGGTCCCTACATTGTGGGTCAACCCAAGAGGCTTGCACCATTGGTTCTGCTTCCCTTGCCTCCCCCCTTGTGGACACCCTAGTGTGGTGCAGCGATGTCTAAGAGGGCCTTGTCCAGATGAACTCAATCCACGATGCCCACAAAACCTTTGTCCACCGGTTGACCCTTGCCAGGGCTCGCATCATTCAGCTGCCGTCATCACACAGTTGTGACAGCGGTTTGACCTTCCTCTGTGTCTTCTTCCTGTATCTGCAGCTGTGGAGCACAGTCCCATCTCATTTACGCACACTGGTACCATTAGAAGCAAAACAACTGTGTACCCTCGCTCCCAGAGGCTCATCTCTTCCCATGAGGTCTATAGGACAGTCTGGTGGGTGCAGCAGAAGATAAATAACATCCAGTCCAGCCAGTGAACAGTTCGGTGATGCTGTCCCAGGGATGCTACCCTCCTGTCACTGGACAGAGGTAGAGGTGCTGGTGTTGGTAAGGCTCGAGCTCCTGGCTCCATCCTGGATGCTGGAGGTGCTGTGGATGCGCTTGGGTTCCAGTCCATTCTTCTTCTAGGGACTGAAGTCGTACAGTCACTCGCCCTACGACCTTTTTCTACATCACAGGCACACATCGTGATGGTCTGGTGCCCTCCGGCATGCATCTTCCCTGTGCCCTACACCTTTGCTCAAGTGCCAATACAAAGGGCTCGGCCGGGGCAGGACCAATAATGCCCTGAGGGGTTGCCATCACAATGGCTGGAGCCTGTACCATTTTATCCTTATTCACTACATCTGTGGTTGACTATGTGTGGTTGTAAGTTACAGTATCTCCCATTAGCCTTGAGTGTGTGATTGTTGACTATATGAAATCTGCAAGCAGTGGTTGTGTTGTGATGAGTGTGTTGGGTGATGGGACCTACAGTATATGTTCAGCAGTGGGTAGGCAGTAGATAACATCGTTCAGCGTTAGGAGACATCCTTATCCATGCTTGTTGTATTCAGGCTTTCAGAGCTTCTAACCTTCGCCCTTATCCAGACTACCTAACCGTAATTAGTATAATGGAAATAAACACACAAGAGTACTTAAAGTAGAACTGAACTCACCTTTTTGCCAGAAAAGTAGAATAGCAGATTAATTCCTTATTACCTATTGTATTTTTCAACACATAAAAGAAATTTTTAGGCCATGCGATGGCCAGGCTATAAGCCGATAAACTTTTGCCTCTGGCTGGCAGTGCCAAACAAACCGGAAGTAGTGCAGACGACGCTGCGTGACGTCATGAGTGTGACCCTTATCAAAACAACAATGGCAGATGATAGCAGTTCCAGCAGTCAAGAACACCAGAGTTTTCAGAGTGAAGAGGCATTCAGGATCGGTGACGAGACAGAGGAGGATGCAGGAGTGTCAAGTGAACAGGAAGAGAGCGAGGGAGGCATCGAACCGTACAGATTAGAGCCAGAATTTTCGGGGGATTCCGGCACGGACTCAGACCGTAGCAGTGATGGGGAGGAGAGTCGCTTATTGAATACAGAATGGTGAGTCTTTACTTTGGCATGTTTGGGGTGTCAGGATAAGGAAAATTAACAATAAAAAAGAAAGGGGGGGAAAAAAACCATCAGCATTTTTCCAACTTATTACAGTGATCCCTCACTTATCGCGTTTAATGGGGACCAGAACCGACCGCGAAAAGTGAAAAACCGCAAAGTAGCGTCACCCCCCCCCCCCCCCAAGGGCGTCACAAGCACTATTTTGCACAAAAAGGCACAAGAGAACAGCGAAAAGTGCCACTAAGCAACACGAGCGATAAAGAACAATGAATGCGGTCTTCCTTCGCTGGTTATAGGCGCTCGGCAGGGAGCGAAGCTGGGTAAAACGTCTCGGCCAATCAGCTTGCGAGGTAAAACGTCTCGGCCAATCAGCTTGCAAGATTCCCGAGCGGTGAAGAGGTGGGCGGAGAGGAGTGGAGCGGTGGTCAGAGAGGTAGATGTTGAGTTGTGCGGGCTCTCCGTGTTGATACCTGATGTTCTAATGTAGAAGGCAGGGAGACTACATTAGAACATCAGGTATCAACACGGAGAGCCCGCACAACTCAAAATCCACCTCTCTGACCACCGCTCCACTCCTCTCCGCCCACCTCTTCACCGCTCGGGAATCTCGCAAGCTGATTGGCCGAGACGTTTTACCTCGCAAGCTGATTGGCCGAGACGTTTTACCCAGCGAAGGAAGACCGCATTCATTGTTCTTTATTGCTCGTGTTGCTTAGTGGCACTTTTTGCTGTTCTCTTGTGCCTTTTTGTGCAAAATAGTGCTTGTGACGCCCTTGGGGGGGGGGGGGTGACGCTACTTCGTGGTTTTTCACTTTTCGCGGTCGGTTCTGGTCCCCATTAAACGCGATAAGTGATGGATCACTGTATATCTAGAAACGCATCACTTCCCGGTCGCTTTTCCCCCCCCTTTCTTTTCTTTCGTCGCCATGACAGCTTTCCTTGGCCACTGAACAGATTTTCCCAGGTGTTGGAAGTGTTTTGTAGTCGACTATCACGACAAAATGCACCAAAAACAACCAGTGTCGACGTGCTCGCAATGGTAAACATGAGGACTGGGTCACACTCGTGACGTCACGCGGAACTCCGGCTGCACTTCCGGTTAATCGGCGGATTCGTCTGATTTTTCAGGGCGGGAAATTCAAAATCGCGATTTTCTCCAAGATTCCGGGATTTGTGGAGGGGGTGCCAATGATAAATTATCTTTATAATTGTATGTACTATCACCCAGTGCCGTTCAATGCCGTTCAGTTCTACTTTAAGTCTCACACCTGTACCTATGTGTGGTGGGCTATGTATGATTTATGTTTTATCAGTAGCACACTGTGTTTACAAATAATCTGTGATGGCAGAATGGTCTTCCTTGTCATCATCCTCCGTCTTGGAGTCCTCAGCTCTTCCTCTCGACCCAGCAATTGGTCTAAGACTTGCTGATGACTCCCAGTGTGGAAAATTACATTTGTTAACAGCCTTCTGGGCTTCTGAATATATGGCCTATAGTGTTGTACTCTGCTCCTTTGATTAGATCTACATCTAGTTATCCTTTTACCATAACCAATTTGGAATTTGCTTCAAATTTTCCTCATTTCCTCGTTTGACGCCCAGAAATCTCCTATATGACCAATCTTAACATTAACCCCTTGCACTCTGGTCAATTTCCCTAAAAACGCCAAAAAATAACGTACCCAAAGTAAATCAAAAGCTGTTCTTCAACCCTTTGCAGCATCTTCATGGGGTTGGTCTCATTTAAAAGAAAACACTTTGAATTTTTTGGTAAAACAGTCATAATCTCTCTTAAGTGCTCCTGCCACTGAGTAACAGTCATCTAAACATACTGAACTTGAAGAAAATAAATTTGGCCTGGGTGTTTTTTTGGATACAAATGCTTGCAAATAACACACAGCTTCAGATCCAGGCTGGAAAATGCAACAGAAATGTAGAACCAAGTGTTATCCAGCTGAGGTCCAAATTTTGTAACAATACCACAAAAAATGAATATATTACACAGCTTTTTTCTTAGGTTGTTCCCAGGCGTTTTTGAACTGTGCCAAATTGTGCCAAATGGCACAGTTTGGAAAAACATCTGTAACTTTTGAATGATTCAATATAGAAACTTCATCTTGGGCTCTAATGAAAGGTGAAGGGCTGTGTGTGTGTGGGGGTGGCTGGGTGGGGGGGGTTGTTTATTCATTCATGAATGAATGAATTAACAAACAAGCCCCCACACACAAAGAAGCATGCTGCGTAAAAAATGTGTGGCTTTTTTTTTTTTACAAGAAAAAATAACCTACAGTGCACTAAAAATTATACTAGAATATTTGTAATGTAGAAGATAACAACTCCCCCCCCCCTCCCCATTACAGAGGACGGACATCGCGCATCGCTACATGATGGAAAGCAGTGACGGTGCGCCGCGGTCTAATACGCACAGTTGGACTAAAATATCTGCAATATATCTGCAATCCGCTACAGAAGAGTAGCGGTGTGGGGGGGGGGGGCGTTCACAACATTGTACAGTTGTAATTTACCGATTGGTCAAAAGTCATTTGGATTACAATTTTCAGGGATAAAGAATAATTTAGCTTGTAACACTTACCTGTCCACAACAGCAGCGTAGCTGGCGAACTTCTCTTCCTCATTGTCAGACGAACATGAAGCTGGTCTGCTTGTTATGGACTCGTGGTTCTGGTCACGCGACCCGGTCAAACCATAATTCCATTATTGCGGTTTTGCGTTTCCATGATTGTGGTTTTGGCGAACGATTTTTCAAAACAAATAAAAACAGTAAGAAAAAAAGACTGGCGAACGCCTGTGTGTCACCCAGCCTTACACAAAACGGCTTTCGAACTTCTGTGCTTCAATTGGCTGGCTGTATTCGCAGCCGTTGGTAGGCAGGTCCTTCTTGCTAGGTTTTCAGTTATTGGTTCTTCAAGGTTTCAGAAACCCAATTCAAGGCTCTTATTAGTCGAATGAGAGGTCAATCACATCTAAACCAATCAAAGCACTCCTTTGGCTTTCTGTTCGCGGCTGTGTCTGTGGTGGAAGAACGGAAATGCAGCTTTTTTTTTCAGTGCGCTCTAGGACACAGCGCCCTTGTGCGCTCTAGGATGCAGAGACGTGTCCGCCCGCGGTACACCGGAGTGCAACAGGTTAACAATATGTACCACCTTTTGTGCTGTGGTTACCCAGTTAAGAGACAATGCTTATGGTTTTATTTTGGGAGAATATTCTATATTAAGGTCAGATAATTGGTTTTCCACGGATGGCTCTATTCCGCAGTTAGAGGTGACAAAAATCCAACATTTTCCAATCCATGTGTTTGGGTCTAACCAGCGGGATGTGTGGAACCCCCCATAGGTTGAAATGTCTCTTATCCTCTTCAGTTAGGGCAATGGATGCTTCCACACATTTCCTTGTTTACCAGTCCAAGTTTTATGACCAATCTGGAGGATGGATTTGCAAATAATGGTTGTTCATAATTTGGATCAGATCCGTTCAGTTGCCTATAGTACATGGGGTACAATGCTACTTTTACAGATGTTGATAGGTGTTCTACTGGTAGCTTGCCATTTGCAAAATTTGATCGTTACTTTTCTGACCTTGAGAAGTCCTGTATGTCATTACCTGGAGTTCCTACTTTACGTGCAATAATTTAATTTGTGCTAATTTTCTGTATATGTGTAGAAGTGAGTCCACTTATTTGTTCTAGTCTTAAGCATGCAGTCCAGTTTTTCCGTGGTGATGTGGGCGCCTCCCTCCCGCAAGCAGCGGCCTGGACATCACTCAGTTTCCATTGTGGGACGTGCTCCCTCCTCCTCCTCCTTGCTGTTCCCCCCTCCTCCTTTTGGCCTCCCCCCTTTCTCCTTTTGGAGAAACAGATTCATGGTGGGATTCGGGCTCCCCTTGTGTCAGCCATTCCATAAATAAGTGCGTGTTTTTCCTTCAAATTTTATTTTCCCTTCTTATTTAGATTTCCAACCTTGAGTCAAGAAAGGAACTGCTTCAAAGCCTTTATTTAATTTTTGCTAATTAATACAAGATGGAATAATAATATTAACTCTCCACAATGCCAACAGATATTATTTGTACTACTGTAATTGAATGCTGTGTGGATTTTTGTGTTGTGCTGGCATACACCTCCATGCTGCTACTCATTTTTGCCACTCAGTGTTTTTCTACCAAGAGTTTTGTTCGCTGACATCCTATGCATACCCTCTATTGGGGAGGAACGTAACTGCGGTGTTAGATTGACTTTAAATAACTGAGTATACAGTAAAGCTATAATCTTTGCTGTGAGTGTTTGCTCATTACTTAATGTTAATATTCACAACTAAAAGAAATGCACTGAAAGATTGACACCTAATGTCTCATTCCCGCTTTAAGTACTTGGAAACATTTAAGATGGCTGCCTGTGTTTGTGCCTTCTTCCTGACGCTCTTCAGGATTAAACAAAATTTAATTTATTGTTTTTTTGTTTTTTGTTTTATTTTTTAAAGCTACAGTTGCAAATCTTACATAGATCTTTATTTTTCTGTGGTTACACATACTCTTTTTTTTTTTTCATTTCTCTTTCCAGTTCCATCTCAAAACCAAAAATATTTTCTACACTTGCTAAATCCACCGTTCTCTCTTCACCTATGTACTTTTTCCATCAGAAACACTCACTCGATTTTTACCATCCACTATCCATCTGTGTACAAGACTTCACCTTTCCCTGGACTAGCTGATGAAGCTGCACATCTCACATCTATAATCTCTTTCAGTATTAAAACTTCCTTTCATTCATCTGGTCTCAATTCTCCTCAGCCTTCATCAACATTCTGTTACCACCTGCTTGTCTTCTTCATGATTCACTGTCCCATCGTTCATACTACTGACTCTACTGTCCACAGCTAATGCTCCATGCAAGACCATGCACATAAAAGTGATCGGTTTCATTCTGAAAAGTCAGCTTTATAATAAACCGGCGTGGCTCAGTTCAAAATTCTGTCTCGTGACAAAACTCATCATCTCTTTACCTCTACCCTGACATCAGACGCTTTGTTTGAACATCTGCCTTTCGAGGAATGTATAAAAATAAGATGTCTGCTGATTGCTCTGAAAACTAAAGTATAACAGAGTCATCTGTATCTTGGTGTGGTGGAGTTTTCTGTCTTTTTCTTCTGAACCGATAACCTCCAGACGAGCTAGCACCATGCCTACAAAACTATATCCTTTGGATAAGGTCGGTGCGCACACAGCTATATGTATGTATAGGCTTCATTTTTTGAGTCTACTTGGTTAAGTTTTTGCTGCTTTTACCTCAAATTATCTTCTTGTTTCTCTAGTCTGCTCTAGTCATGTTTGTTTTAATTCATCTTCTTCTACAACGCTTTGTACTCATCTCTGGATGATCAAAAACCCTCACCCTTGTTACGCTGCCATCCATACAAAGTGTAAGGAAATGTGTAAAGAATGTGACTTTCATGTAAACTTGCAACTTTTCTCTAGTCATTTTTCTCCTAACAAATTTTGGATTTTTTCTTTGTAAATTTGCAAGTTTTTTCAGAGATTTGTGACATTTTCTAATATTTGGCAAATTTCCTCAATTGTGCAATTTTCTCTGAACCTTGCAACCTTTTGCATAAATTTTCAACCTTTGTCTTAAGTTGTGATTGTAAATTAGCATTTTTTAATCATATTTTGCACCTCCATCTTACAAATTTGTACTTGATTTACCTTAACATGTTCATACCTTATGTCGAGTTAAAAAAATGCTTACTGCAAATCTCTTACTTTAACAATGTGATTAGATTTCAACAAATTTGTAAAGCATAAGCAATACTTTTCTCTAGCGTTTCTTGAACTGTTGGTTACACTGCCCTCACATGTTTGGTTAATTGGTTGTTCCAAATTGTCCCCAGACATCCCTCTCCCATAGGCCCTTAGAATAGAGGGCTAGCACCAGTGGTGGTCCTTAAGACCAAAAAAGCACTAAAGTTTGGTTCATATCCATAAAGTTTTGGGAAATGTGCAAAAAATACAGATAGGAGGGTCTGGGAATCTCCAAATATGTATTGACCCTTGAGTATAAAGGAGCCCTAAACCTGCATCCTTCCTCTTGGCCAGCAGGTGGCTAGTTTTCTTGTAGCAAAAGGTCAGACTGCCTGATATTCTGTGGAAAAATGGCCTTTCAAGCGTCAAGAATTTTCCAAATTTTGGTCTTAATTGCAGGCCTTCTTTTTATTAGATGTTTCTTAGGCGGAACATGGGTGGTGTAATGTAATGGAGCAATGTACTCATGCATACTTAAATTATATGATCAGGTGGGTATAGAAACCCGAGATTCTACTCATGTGAAAGCAGTGCTTTGAAATTTATAATTAAAAGTAGACAACCAAAAGTTTCGAGTTGAGATTAGGGTACAAAGAGCATCCACTTAAAAACTTGAGTAATGACTTCAGTCTTGAAGGTTTGAGGCCCTTCTCAAAAACTTATAACAGTTTTCTTATAGTTTTCTACTTTTCTCTGTAAATTTATCTAAATTTGAAACAATTTTCCTCAAATTTGTAATTTCCTCTTGTAAAATCGACTTTTCATGTACATTTGAAACTTTATTATAAAGTTGTGGATTTTTTTATGACTTATTTTTTGTCTGTTTTTAAAATAAAATTACTGGGTTTTTTTTTTTGTTTTTTTTTTTTAGATAAATTTGAACAGACTGATTATTTTTTTTAAACTTTTTCCTGATAAAAATTTACATTTTTGACCATAATTTTGCAGTCAGAACAGAACAATAATTTAACTCTGATTACAAAGAAAAAAATATTAATAAAATTGTATTTAATGAAATAACTTGAATGACCAAGGATGCCGTTATTTCTGTTATAATATAAATATAATATTTATATTTATAGTTTTGTTTTGTTTTTTAGAAATCTCCTCGCCACCCAGACAACAGGAAAAACCTCCCTTATTTTGAAATCAGATGTTGGCACGTTTAGTTTGTCTGAAGGCTGCTGACAGGTTAAAGTCATTGACTTCATGAATTTCGGTCATCTTAACCTGCTAGGTACATAATAGGGAACTGTAGCGGACTCTAAAGACATAATTCACCACAATATGTGTTCAGGTACAGAATGATCTGTTTAGGCAGTTATAGTTGCGAAGTGACTACACGGCCGGGAGACAGTCACCTACTATCACAATGTCTGGCCGGGAAGCACCTACAATTTGATTCTTTTTTTTTTTATTCAATAGTTGATTAAAATGAGTCGGATTTGTTACAGGTGCTAGATAATGAATTAATATTTGCAAAATAATAAATAAATAAAATACACCATGGATGTTGTTTCTATTTACTTCTTATCAAGACAAATTAATTTGAATTTACGAAACAAAATAAAATGTATATATGTATTTTGAGTTTTAGAGTCTTAACTTTTTTACTTACAATTTGTTGCCACAATTCTATTTCCAGTCCACTCATCATGTTGTCCTGTTGATACTAAAGTTTGCTACGTTTGACCAGTTAATTCAGTATGTACCAAAAGAGCCACTACAATTAACCTTTATCATGTTCATGAAACTTAACAATTTATCAATTTTGACTATAGTCAGCAGACAATTATAAAGCAGTCCTTTCTTACAGCAGTATCTCTTTCAGTACTGAAAACGTTCAGAAGTCCAGCTTACAGAGAAGTTTAATTTCAAACACTAGTGCATACCTGTGCATGCCCGTGCATACCCTTGCATGCCCATAGAAAGCAAGTGTAAGCAAACATTTCTGCTTGGCCGTAGAAAGTTACTGTTACCATGGCAGTAGCAACCATGGTGAAACCTGCCTTAGATCTTTGACGTCACCCTCGTTTGTTGATACCTGCCTTTGATCTTTGCTAATGTCATAGCAAAGATGAGCTATGCTCATGAGTAATGGCTGCCTTTGATTTTTGATGATGTCATAGCAAGTTGTATGATAGTGAGTGCAGCCTGCCTTTGATCTCATAGAACGTCTTATGATCTTTTAGCGAGTCCTCTGATTGTTACATCATGACATTGTGACAGAGATTTCTTGAATGTGCCAGTCAGTGCAACGTGACATGCACTACACAAAAAGCGGAGATAAACAAACCTATCGTCTGGTCAGTCACTGCAACAGATACTGGAGTCAGTTTGTCTTGGCTTGTCCTTGCCACTGGTAATACCTCTATCTGCCAAGAATGTACTGCTAGTCCAGCAAAAGCTAGCGGTACTCAAATACTCTGCAAGTAGTTTCATGAAATGGTCAGTCAGAAAGCAACTCTTACCGGCTCGGATGCCATCCGGGTTAACAAGGTGAAGTTGGATGTAGACAGGAGTTCTTGACAGCGGAAGGCGAAGGACAGAGCTGCGTGGAGGAATCTGATCAGACCTAAATGAAACAGTCATTGTCGCCCACGACAGACTGGTATGATGATGGAGTAGAAAATACACACAAATTACAAATATGCTAATAATACAAGTAAATATCTCCTAATTTGGCTATTTGGTTAAAAAAAAATGTACATATTTATTTTTTTTCCATCAGGTGCGTCAGGGAGCCCTTTGGGTCCTTCGCTTCCTGACAGATCGGGCACTCGGCAGCTTGGGTGTTTAACACACATACACATCCACACTTCATTCATTCCCATTAACACGTTTTGGGGTTTTGTTCAATACAACACACGAAACCACTCCTGCACGTGGGTTTTTCATTCACTAAGTGGCTCCTGGCCACTTGGTGCAGACATAAATGGCCGGCTCCCGTTTAGCAACGGCCGTTATAGATGTGCCCTCAGGCTTTCTCATCAGGCACCTCTCTAGGCGGCCGCTGAAGGGCCTCAGTTTAGAGCTAGCGTTTTTAGCTGTTGCTTTGTCATTGCCGCTGGAGAATAAAAACGGCACGCCTGCTTGTGTGAGAAAAGAGAGAAATTGCCAGTCTCATAACTTAATATTGTAGTAGCTGGTGAAATATATCCTCAGCAATTCACCTTTCCACCTTTCCCTTCATATGAAGCGGGCTGCATTTGAATTCTAACCACGTCTCTTAGCTAAGCGACTCTTCCATTATGGCTCCCGTTTCCAGCGGGTTAAAACCATGATAAACAACAGTGCTTACATACCTCTTATGATTTTTTTTCCACGTTTAAAGTACTTTAATAAACTCATGTTTCTGTCGGACAGTCACGCTTAGCGAGACACTGTTTGCTGACTGACTGGAAAACTCGTGAGCGGGGCGCTTCTAAACTTTGCGCGGATGACGACCACGCGCGTTGTTCGTGTGCGCGCTTGTGGAAAGTCATTGCTTCATATATATATATTTTTTTTAATAAAATCATATCAGCGTGGCATGGCAGTACGTTTTCTGGTGAGGCGGGCCGCCATGGAGAAATTTTACCAGAGGAAACCCTGGTTCCATCTCATGCCTCATCTTTGGCTAGAAAAAACGTTTCCTGGTGAGGGCTACCATTCCATCTGCACCCAGGTGCCTCATCTCCTCATGTAAGTGTTTGTGGATGATAGGCTTCCAAGATTCAGGAATGATCAGCTGCATTTTGGATACTGTCTCTCTTGTGAGGATTCAGTCTCCATCAACTCACAGGCGGCGCCACTCTCTGATAAGCCGTCTAATGGTTTCACCCTCTGCCAGCTTCTGCTTATACTTCAGATGAGTATGTGTACTCCATGCATGGTGTGTAAAATCACGGTGTGCTACATTGTTATGTAAGAGGTTTTTCTAATGCCTTAGTTATTGCTGCGACATGACGTGTGCATAGTGGGTGTCCTCTCTCTGTTATCTAATGTTGAGCTGTAATGCATTAAAACTGACCTTGACCCTGTATCTTCGCCCTTCTGACACAGTAAGGCATTCACAACGCCGGTCTGATTAGAAACATAAAGATTGAATGGGGAGGCATAATCGGGTGGTTTTAGTGAACACGCATGTGACATCAGTTGTTTGAGTTCAGTAAACGCACCCTCAGCCCAAGTGGTCAATTGCAAAAGTGATGTAAGGTTTTGTGTCCTGCTTCCTTAAGAAGATTTTGCATTGGTTGAATAAGCGCAGTCTAATCTGGAAAAAAATTTCTGCTGTATCCAGTAAGACCCAAAAATGTCATCATTTCCCTCACAGTGTGTGGTTTAGGTTGTGAGAGAATTGATGACCTTTGCAATGGAGACACCGCGGAGTTGCCGGATGTGATTAGCCTGCCCAAATAGTGAGCTCTGGGGCGACAACACTTTACTTTTTTTTTTTTTTTTTTTTTGCAGCTCAATTTGTAGCCTTTCTGGTAGAGATGTTTCAGGAGGAGCTCCGTGGCTGAGAGCACAGAAGCAGCAGTGGGGCCTATTATTAGCAGATCATCAACATACTGTAAAAGTAATGTGCCAGGGGGCAGGACTAAATCCTGCAAAAGCTGACGCAGTACGTGATTAAAAATGGCTGTTGAGTCAACAGAACCTTGTGGTAGTCTGCTGTAAGTATATTGCTGACCCTGGTATGTGAATGCAAAAAGAGGCCTGTTGGCTGTATGTAGTGGGATACTAAAAAAAGCCATTAGATATATCCACTACAGTTTAAAACTTATGTTGTGGAGAAATATTATTCAGAAACGGGTAAGGATTTGGAATAGTGTAATTTGTAGGCACCACTACAGCATTTGATTGGTCTCAGATCATGAACCATCCTGTAGTCCTTTTTTCCAGGCTTCTCTACAGGAAGACTAGGTGTGTTCCATGAGGACTGTGTTGGCACTTGAACCCCTGCCCGGAAAAGACCCTGTATTGTTGGTGCTATGCCTGTTTCCTTCTCCTTTGGGAGAGTATACTGCCTTCGCCATATTGGCTGAGTATTTGGTTTGAGTGAGAGTTTTACTGGTGTACAGTTAATCAGACCAACATCTGCTGAGCAGTCTGACTGTAGAGAGGCGGCATAGAGTCCAACAGTGTATTAAAATTTGGGTGATCAATGTGTTTTCTCTACCATGTGTTCTGTCAAGGTGCAGTCTTTATGGGTTAACCAGTATTATCACATTGCTTGATATATGATAGCAATCTGCAGGTGGAGAATAGTGTAAATCCCTACACTGTGTGGCAACCCAGTCATTCAACTTAAGGCAGTTTTTCACCATTGGTCCCAATGCCCTGGCCTCCTCCCCTGCGGACACCCCCAGTGTCACATGAGGTGCTGCAGTGTCCGAGAGGGCATACATATTTAAACAAATTGCAAATTGCAGCAGCCAGTCCTTGTGGGTCAACATAAATGTCTTTACACACCAAGTCCTGCACCCCACCAAAGTCTCCCACTGATCATCATATAGTTCTTGATCATCATGTGAATAGTTCATTGTGCAGTGGAGTGGATCAGGTGGGGGGTCATATGGCTGAGCAGAGTCTAACCATAGGGACCATCAGGCAGACACACCACAGTCCTAGTAGAAGCAAAGTAGATGTGTGCTTTTACTTTCAGGAATACATCTCTTTTCCAGAAGATTTATAGGACAGTCCCCTCTTCAGTGTGGCTCCCTAGGCCCCGTCACTGTTGGCTGGGCATCATGTTTTGGTGAGGAGCTATTTGACATTGTTGTAGTTGCTGTGGTGCAGCGGACTGGTCAGGTCACACCCCTGGTGCTGGGGGTGGGATGGGTGTGTGCACCATCTGTGAGCACCCTCTAATAGTAGGCAGATGTCTGCAGTCACATGCCCAGTGTCCTGGTCTCCTGCACTGGTAACATATGTCTTGTGGCAAAGCAGGTGATTTCATGCCTCATCTGTATGGTGGAGTAGGTGAATAGGCCATCCAGGCACGTCCTCTACCAGGATGTGAAGCCCTACAGTCACAAGCCCAATGGCCTCGTCTGCCACACCTAAGGCACATATCCTGTGGTGGGCCAGGTGGTTTTCTATTTCTTCAGGATACACCTCTCCCACGCCCTGGTTGTGGTGGGCGAGGATACCATTGTTGTTGGGGTGCCAACACAAAGGGTTCGGCAGGGACTGGACCAGTAATGGTCTGAGGGGTTGCCACTGCGACGGCTGGAGCCTATACAGTAGTTTATTTTTTGTCTTTATTCACTACATCCCTAGCCGCTTTTGTTAGCTCTAGATTAGATTATTTTAACTCTTTGTTATCAGGTTGTAGGGCTGTCGTGATAACAGAAATTATGTACTGTAATACCGCGGCATGGACACGCCTACCGCGGAGGGAAATGACCAACCCCAACGACCGCGGTGTTCACTTTTTTTTTTTGTGTGTGTGTGTGTTTATGACTATATCTCATTGTTCACTTATGTGCCCCTATTGATTATTAAATAAATTGCTAAGGCAGGCGGTTAGTGGTGAAAGCATTTGGACTCCTTGTTAAATACAGCCGTAACAGTGTGCTCAGAAGGAAATAACATGCTTTGTGCCATTTCAGTGCTGAGTGTGTATGCTCCTGACTGTGTATGAGCTCCGAGAGCAGCTTGTTTGAACAAGATTTTTCTAGCTACGCTAGCAGCTAGCTAGCTAGTGGATGGAGTAAAATTATCACCATTGCCGAGTAAACTAGTCAGAAAATGACACTCACTCACTGGGAGACAGGAGGACCAGGAACTCTTCAGCTGAATCTGATTTTGGCGTTATTTACTCACAGTTTCTGGCCACGGACATCGTAGCAAGCTAGCAGCGAAAACATCCATGTTTTATGAAGTTTTGGAGACGTGAGATGACATTTTGAGGTGAGCCTCCGGTTGAATAATGTAAACCTAAGCATGACGTTATTTTGGGAATTTCCACAGCAGGTTCGACACAGCTGCGGAAGTTATAAAGGCAACTTTGCCGGTCTACATCTCACTCAGAAGGGGAAGTCATGTCTGTTCCCGTGTTTACATTGAGTTATAATGTAATTGTGCTGCGTGAAAAATTAGTCCATTTGTGTTTGGTGTGAACGCACCTTTAGTTACCGCCACTGCTTTATGAAAGTGATCTTTTTTTTTTTTTTAACAGAATCAGCAGTTCATGCCAGTATAAAGAGCGGAGCTCCACACATTTGGAACACACGTGCATAAAGTTGAGCACGAGCTGCAGCGAGACTCACAGCTTCCCTCATTTGCCACCAAAGTTATAAACCCTGTTGAAATTACGAATCCACGGGGTCCTAAAAACATTTGCAATAATACAGCATACCACAGTATTGAGCTGTCCACCATCACCACAGGGGAAATTCCTGTACCACGACAGCCCTGTCAGGTTGTCATAAAACATCTTTAAAAAGTCTTCAGTTGATCCAAAATGCTGCAGCAAGAGTTTTAACAGGTACTAGAAAGCGAGATCATACCTCTCCAGTTCTGGCCTCCCTTCACTGGCTTCCCATAGAGTTTAGAATTAAGTTTAAAATCCTTCTTCTCACTTACAAAGCTCTAAATAATCAGGCCCCTTTTTATTTAAAAGATCTGATGCTACCCTATTATCCTGACAGAGCACTATGCTCCCAAAATGCAGGATTACTTGTAATACCTAGAATCTCCAAAAGTACAATGGGAGGCAGAGCCTTCAGTTATCAAGCTCGTTTCCTGTGGAACCAGCTGCCAATGTGTATTTGGGAGTCAGACTTGCTCAGTTTTTTAAGAAGAGGGTTAAAACCTTCCTTTTTGATATAGCCTATAATTAGGGAGGGATCATGTGCCCCTGAACCCTCCCTTAGTTATGCTGCTTAATAGGTTTAGACAGCCGGGGGACCTCCAACAATGCACTGGGCTTCACTCCTTTCTTCACCCTCAATGAAATATTTTTGCTGGTCATTAACATCTGTTTGTTCTCTCCCATAGACAGAGTCCCCGTCGTGCTGTTTGCTCTCTACATGTCTGTTCTTTTCTTCTTCTTCTCTATCCCCTCACCCCCCAGCCAGTCGCAGCAGATGACTGCCCCTCCCTGAGCCTGATTCTGTTTGAGGTTTCTTCCTGTTAAGTGAGTTTTTCCTCTCCACTGTCACCAAGCACTTGCTCACAGGGGATCGCCTGATTGCTGGGGTCTTTCTGCAATTGTGGGGGTTTCTCCTATAGATGAAAGTGCTATGAGATGACTGTTGTTGTGAAATGGAACTATATAAATAAAGTTGAATTGAATTAGTAACATTTGAAAGTGCTATTTACATAAAGGCTTCCTATGTATCATTAGTAACATATGAAAGTTTTATTTTATATTAAAACTCCCTATGCATCTTTAAAAAGTGTCTCATTAATCTGTCCCTAGCTTGTCAATGCCTGCATGCGTGCTTATGAGACTTTCTGCGTGTTCTTGCAATCATAAAAAATTGCCACAAAATATAACATTATCTTTGTATTAAGGTTTTCCAGTAGAATTTAAAAAGCAGGACAAAAGACTTACTTTGGCTGAATGTCACAGACAATCCTACGGAGATTTTTGGAAGAGGTTCTCACCTTCTGATCAGCGGGCCCTGGTTTGTCCATGACACTCAGACAAAGACTTTGTGTCCCGATGTGATGTCTGTCGTCAAAGTAGTTGGCGAACTGCCCGCTTTTCACCACCGTTGAAACTGTAAAAATTAATTTGAACAGTTAGCAGAATCTTTTCAGTTAACCAACCAATAATCACAGAAGAAATACTATTTGTCAGCTTATCTTTTATTGAATCATGCAGGTAGTCAGACATGGCTGTGGGTCTCAGCAGCACAACCTTGTTAAGACCCAGAACAAAGGAATCCCCCCTACATATAGCTTCTGAGTTGATGGGCGTTCCCAGTAACTCTCCAACAATATGTGCCCATTGTCCAAACTGGTCTTCTCAGCGTCCAAATAGCTCCCACATCCTTCCTCTCAGCATTCCAATGGCTCCAGATGTCTCCTCGCTTTTATGGCTCCTCTCAGCGGATGTCGCCTCTCTTTTATGGCTTTTTGGCCTCCACATATGCAACCCCATGCCCATATATAGAAACAGGAACAGAAAGACTAAAGCTTATGTGTGTATGTGCAACTTGTGTGTATGTGTGTGCAGCCGGTGTGTGTGTGTGTGTGTGTGTGTGTGTGTGTGTGTGTGTGTGTAGCTTGTGTGTATGTGTGTAAGCAGCTGATGTGTATGTGTAAATGGTGTATGTGTGGGTGTGACGTGTGTGTGTGTGTGTGTGTGTGTGTGGAGTTAAAAGATATATGCATGCAGGCACTTTGTCCAATATCTAACGAACTAATCTTCACTATTTATTATAACAAACCTCTACAGGTGAACTTAATTTGACCTACTCAAACCTTTTAAATGCATATGTCCACCTTTTCAATGTTTCAGTACTTTTTTGCATAACTTGCTGTACTCTTAACAAGGTGCTTAATGGCAAAATTCACAGCAGATGTTTGGTCCATGAATTGACCAATAAATTTTCTGGTTCATTTAGAATTGGTATTTAAACAGTCATTTTCATCATGCTCTTCACATTCTGACATCATGAGACCAAGACGACACCCAGCAATTGATCAACAGTACCTCGCCATTGCGAGACTTGAAACAGGATGTTCTCCAATGGAAGTGGCCACTAGGGCTGTGCGATATGACGACATATTGGTGACAAGATATAAAACGTTTGCCATTTCATATGAAACTTAATCGTTTATATCAGGACATATACCCCGTTTCTACTTGTCACCGCCCCGCCTCTCCCCCGCAGTGCGCCAGGTGGGTTCCGGTGGTTAGTGCCACAGCAGCTAATGACAAGCTAATGTTTTGCCACTGCTTCTGTGGATCTGCTACTTCTGTGCCAGGGATGTGGGACTTTTCCCCACCATGCTGCGTCAGAGAGGACAGTCCTCTAACCTTGTTTTAATTGGAGGTAAGTAACGTAACACCATCTCTCTAATTATTAAATGGCAATGCTAACTTGTTGCTAATAGGAAACATTATAGTGTATCAGACCATCATTCTGGTTTAAATCACTGCTGAGTTTCTTAATTTTGTCTGAAAAAATATTATTAAAGCTGCAAAAGTGCATGACAGGAACAAACTGGCTTTTAATGTAACTTGATTTTTAATAATTTTTAATTAGTCAAGTAGTGATAATGAATAAAGTTGAAGTGTAAAATTGATTTTTTTTTTCCATTATGTAATTTAAAATGTAGAAAATGGACTTCCGGTTATGGCTGCCACGTAGGACGGACGTGTCTCGCTCTGCTCTGCTCCTGGAGAAAAAAAAATCGGCAAATAACTCTCTCATTTGGGACAGAACGTATCCCAGCGTTTGGGCGAGGATATGTCGGCGAAGCCTAAGGCTGGAAAACCAGGAAAAGGAAAAAGCGAGCCGCCGAAACAGTCCAAATTAACGGACTTTCAGGTCTGTGACGCAGCAAACAGGGCTCCATATATGGCGGAGGAAGCTGGCAACGCTGCGATTTCTGCGGGGAATGGCGCAGATGCGCTGATGGCTGCCATGAGTTCAATGAGAGCGGACTTTTCCTCTAGATTTGATGGGATTATGACAGCGTTGGAAGGAATAAGAAAGGAATTGGGTGACTGTGTAGAACGAACGGCGCAGATGGAGCTCCGTCTCGCTAGTGCTGAAGATGACGTCACCCGTCTTCAATTAAAGGTGCGCACTTTGGAAAAAAAAAATAAATCTCTGGAAGATAATATTTTGGATTTGGAATCTCGGTCGAGACAGAATAATTTGAGGCTGGTGGGTCTTCCAGAGGAATCAGAAGGTCGGGACGTATGTTCCTTTCTGGAAAAGTGGATTCCGGAGGTGCTGGGCAGCGAGGAGTTGCAATCAGCAGTGGTTCTGGAAAAAGCACATCGCATTGGCCCACGGAGAGATAAGGGACCGCCGAGGACCTTAATTATGAAGTTTCTTAACAACAGAGACAGGATGAAGATCTTCAACGCTGCACGAGCTAAAAAAGGAGAGATTAAACACCAGGACCAGCAGGTGCGGTTCTACCCAGATTTGGCCACAGGAATCCAGCAATTGAGGAAGCAGTTTGATCCCGTACGTAAGGAGCTGCGCAACCTTGGGATTCGTCATGGTGTAATCTATCCTGCGAGACTGCTGACCACGTATGAGGGCAGAACCCACATCTTCAAGACCCCAGAGGAGGCGCAGGAGTTCATCAAGAAGATCAAAGAAGAAGAAGAGACTGGTGGGAGCTAAGCATGAACAAAATATAAGGTAGAATAATTAAGCATTTGCACAGGCATCTGACTGACTTGAAGTAAATAGTAAGTTTACAAAATATAGATTGTATTATATATTTAAAAAAAAAAAAAAACAAAAACAAAACAAACAAAAAAAAAAAACTATGATGTACAAAGTTGTTAAAAATTTTGGAGTTAAGTTGGAAAACTACAGAGGAGAGTTAATGTTACGTCATTAAAAGCAGTAGAGTTAGGGTGATTGGGAGGATGAAGAAGGAGTGGCTTAGGCTGTTCCCCGTGGGTGTGGAACGGTCGATGGCTATATCGGGAGACAGAATTTTTCTTTTGATTTTGGGGGGTTTGCCACAAGTGTGGGAAGGGGAAATTTGTTTGTGTGTAGTTTGTAGGATGAATGTTCAACCACTCATGTTTTTGCTTCTCTGTATGAGCATGTTTACACTGCAAGGTAATCCCAAACTCTCTATTGATCATGGACCAAAGTGTTAATCTTAATTTAACTTCATGGAATTGCAGAGGTCTACAAAATTTAAAAAAACTTAAACAAGTTATGAATAAAATAAAGGACATGGGTTCAAGAATTGTGTTTTTACAAGAAACTCATCTGATAGAGGAGGATGTTAAAAGAATTAGGAGTAGATGGCAGGGAAGTGTATTCACCTCTTCATTTTCATCCCGAGCCAGGGGAGTTATGACTCTCATACATAAATCAGTTCCTTTTCAAGTGAAAAATGTAATTGGAGACAAATTTGGAAGATATGTAATCATTCAAGGTTCTTTGCTATTAGAAAATATAAATCTTGTGAACTTATATGGTCCCAATATAGATGATCAGAAGTTCTTTGCTAATTTATTTCTCATCTTATCATCACTTACAGGGCAACATATAATAGCAGGGGATTTTAATTGTACATTGAATCCAGGTGTGGATAGATCAACAGGACTGGATTGTACGCACATTGGATGTAGGATGACTATTAATCATTTTATGAAAGAATTGAGATTGTTAGATATATGGAGAGAAATGAAACCACAAGTTAAAGCCTATTCTTGTTATTCCAGTACCTACAAGACATTCTCACGTATTGATTATTTTTTGATTTCCACAGAATTAAGGTCCAAGATTCAAAACTGCTTTTATGATAACATCGTGATCTCAGATCATGCACCCTGTTGTCTAATATATGTAGATAAAAAATTGACAAAGGAATCAGGTAGATGGCAATTTCAGCATAAATGGCTTCAGGATGAGGAATTTGTCAAGTATATAGAAAAACAGATAGACGAGTTCTTTGACATCAATACTACACAAACATCAGCATGTGTAAAGTGGGAGGCTTTCAAAGCTTTTATTAGGGGGCATATTATTAGTTATACAGGATCAAAATCTAAGAAGACTCGAGAGGAGAGAGCTAAATTGGAACATAAAATAAAAAATCTTCAGGAAAAAGTGTATGCAGGAAGTGACCCAAGGTTGGAGAATGAATTACTGATTTTGAGAGCTGAATACGACAAAAAATCAGCGAATAGAGCTGCCTCGAGTCTTCTAAGATTGAAACAATCTATTTATGAACAAGGTGAAAAATCAGGAAAATTATTAGCATGGCAGATTAAACAATTGGAAATTAAAACACCAATTACCAGTATTATAAGTAACGGACAGGTAGTTATAGATCCTTTAGAAATTAATAGAGCCTTTAGAGATTACTATGAAAAATTATATGATACCAAAAATGAACCTGATTTAACAAAACTAAATGGGTTTTTGAACGAACTATCTATACCGTGTATTCCAAATGAAAACAGGGAGATATTGGAGTCTAAAATTAGTCAAGAAGAAGTTGGGCTAGCCATTGATAATATGAAATCAGGAAAAAGTGCAGGACCAGATGGTCTTCCAGTTGACCTTTATAAAAAATTTAAGAATAAATTAATAAAACCTTTTTTGGAAATGGTTTTAGAAGCATTTCAAAATAATAATTTACCATCATACATAAATAATGCCTTAATTATACTGCTGCCAAAACCAGGTAAGCCCTCTAATAAATGTGAAAATATGAGACCAATAAGCCTATTAAACGCCGACCTTAAGATAATCTGTAAAATTTTAGCAAGACGAATACAAGAAATTTTACCAAATATTATTAATCGAGATCAGAATGGCTTTATAAAGGGTAGACAAGGCTTCCATAATGTAAGAAGACTATTTAATATTATCTATTTTAATAAAGAAGCACCGGATACAGCTCTCCTATCATTGGACGCCGAAAAGGCCTTTGATAGAGTTGAATGGCCCTTTCTTTTTGAAGTCCTACAAAGGTTTGGACTTGGAAATAATTTCATAAAATGGGTTCAAATAATATACAATAATGCTACAGCAGAAATCCTAACAAATAACAATATTTCAAAACCAATAAAAATCAATAGAGGATGTCGACAAGGCTGTCCACTCTCACCTTTACTGTTTACTATGGCAATTGAACCTTTAGCGATAGCGATACGTTTACATTCACAAATATATGGAATTAAAGTTGGACCAACAGAACATAAAATCTCCCTGTACGCCGATGATATAATTTTGTTTATGTCGAATCTAAAAAAATCAATTCCAACCTTGTTGAATTTAATAAAGAATTTTGGGGAAATATCAGGATATAAAATAAATAAAACTAAATCTTCAATATTAATGCTAAATGAGACCCAGAGAAATTACCCAGCCCCTGAGGTAAATCAATTCAATGTTGTAAATCAGTTTAAATATTTAGGAATCCAAATTATGCCTAAGCTAGAATCAGTCGCCAGTGTCAACTATGAAGCCTTAATGTCAGATATCAGTGAGTTAACTCAGAGATGGATGTCACTACCAATGTCGATGATCGGGAGAATCAATATACTTAAAAGTAATATTTTACCTAAAATACTTTATTTATTTCAATACATTCCCTTATCACCACCTTTAGATCTATTCTCAAGAATAAAAAAAAAGTTAGTGGAATTTATATGGAACAACAGGAGGGCTAGATTACGTCTGTCTTTATTATATTTACCATTTGATCGTGGAGGTCTGAAATGTCCAAATTTTATGTTGTATTATTGGTCGGCACAACTGAGGTCTATGACATATTATTTTTCATCAAATGATCTCCCTCACTGGACTGAAATGGAATCATACAATTTACCTTTACCTCTTCCCATATTCATATACTCAGATTCGGCAAAAAAATTACAAAAACAAGTTAAAAATCCATTTGTAAAGCATATGATCAAAATATGGTGTGAAGCTAAAAACTATTTAAAAGAACCACAGTTATTGTCACAATTTAGTCCAATATGGGGTAATCAATATTTTAAACCAGGGAGAGCGGACGCTGTATTTAAAGTATGGAATTTAAAAGGGATACAAAAGATTCAGGATTTATATTTGCCATGTGCAGACAACATAATGTCTTTTGAAGAGCTGAGGATCAAATTTAATCTCAATAGAACACATTTTTTTAAATATCTTCAACTTAGAAACTTTATTCGATCAAATCAAAATAAAGCTCTCACTCGACCTATTTATTCATCCTTGGAAAAAATGATGATGAAAGATAGTAAAAGAAAGGGTATTATTTCAGAGTTTTATAACTCATTGACACTATCTTCAAGTGAAAATTCACTGAAAAGATTAAACTACTGGAAAGAAGATCTGCAAATTGAAATTTCAGAGGAACAATGGGAATTGGCTTGTACAGAAGCTCAAACCAAATCAATAAATGCACGCCTTAAATTGATACATTTCAAATGGTTAATGCGGATGTATGTTACACCGGAGGAGTTAAATAGATATAACAAAAATATACCAGATACATGCACAAAATGCATGGAAAGTAAAGGAACCCTATTTCATTGTTTATGGGAATGTAGATTAATAAGAATGTTTTGGGAAGAGGTGAGGGTAACAATTGAAAAAATAATCTCAAAACAAATCATATTGAATCCTAAACTGGTTTTGTTGGGTCTGTACCCAGAAAAGCATAATTTCAATAAAAGTGAAAGAACATTCATAGACCTCAGTTTGCTTAATGCCAAAAAATGTATTGCACTATTATGGAAAAAGACTCATAGACCAGATGTGACTCAGTGGATAAGACAGATGTTAACAAACCTTCCATTAGAAAGAATAACATATATACTGAAATCAAAGGAAATTGTGTTTGAGAATATATGGAGACCTTTTATTGATTATGTAAAAAATTTAAACATAACTCTTGAAGAAGAAGGTGAATGATGTGTGTGGACCTTGTAAATTCCAAACTGGTGAACATAATATGTATACTTATGTATTGGATTGTCTAGACTAAACAGAGGAGCATTGTTGAAGACTTGATTTTGTTGGTGGTTGTTGGTGTTTTTAGTGCATTTTTTTTTTTTTTTGTAGTACTTTAGTGTTAGTGTTTGATTGTTTGTATCATGTTTGTTAAAAAAAAAAAAAAAAAAAGGTTCAATAAAGATATTGTGGAAAAAAAAAAATGTAGAAAATGAAATGGTCCCTTTATTGGTTATTGTATATAAACTATAGAATTTACTAAAAATGTATATGTGATATATATCGTTATCGTCAAATAAGATTATTTATATCGTGATACGAAATTTTGGTCATATCGCACAGTCCTAGTGACCACTTAGCTTAGAGCAGTGGTCCCCAAACTACGGCCCGCGGGCCGGATACGGCCTGCCTCCACATTTGGCCCGGCCCCCTGAACAATACCAGAGACGCATTATGATTTATTTTTTTTTTTCAGTCTGGCAACGCGATCGAGACTAATTCACGCATAGAACGTGACATTCTAGTCCACCCTTCTATTCCACCCTTCAACAGCAATTCTAGTTCGCTACCTGCTCCGGTCGCCTCTCTCTCTACTCACCTGCACATTTCACACACGCCGTCCGCTCCGCGGGGCCATTCACACGGGGGCATGCCTCGGCTGCGTGCACCCACTCACTCACTCACGTTCATGCACTGAGGTGCCCTCTAAACACATGAACCAGAAGCAGCAGATGATGAAAGAATTTGACTTTTTTTCATTAGCACTGGATGAGAGCACGGACGTGCAGGACACAGCGCAGCTGCTCATTTTTATTCGTGGAGTTAACGCAAACTTTGACATGTGCGAGGAGCTGGCAGCCCTCCAAAGTCTCACTACGACGGGGGAGGATATTTTCGGCAAAGGGTAAGAGTTTAACTAAGAGATTCTGCTCTGACAACTAAGCTGAACTTTTACCTGTTAAGATTGCGCACGGCACAACAGAAAGTTAATGTTCCATGGACTTTTTTTCTGAGAAGAACCAGAGAGGGTTATTTGGTTAATATTTATTTCATAAATAGTGTGATTTATTTCGGCGCCGTGCATGGCAGCGGCCCTCTGATTCTACACTTGGGGTGTGTGTGATTAACACTGTAGATAGGTAAAACACAATCTCGTTCTACTGTACATGATTGGTTGTACAGTTGAATGACAATAAAGGGTGATTTAATTAATTTCATTCATTCATTAATAGTGTTATTATTTATTTTCTGACTTTTTTTTCCTGTGAAGATCCCAGAAAGGGTTATTAATATTTGGTTATGTGTGGCTTTCTGGAAAACAATAAATGTTTACGTTTAGGCACCCCTGCGATCGTCTCAATTTTTCTGTTACAAACTGACCCCGGCCCCCATCAGAGAAGGCAAAAGTTATGTGGCCCTCACAGGAAAAAGTTTGGGGACCCCTGGCTTAGAGTGTTTAGAGTGTCATCAGCTGGTTGCAACAGAGATACAGAGAGACTGGAAGAATCACAGAAAAGCATAGCAATGTGTTATGTCCACCAACCTGGGAATGATGATGGACGCAGATGCTGTGCTGGAACTCGAACTTTATTATACAAACTGCTGTTTAACAATACAAGTGATTGAGCACTCAGTTTCCTGTTATGCCCTGGGGACGAGTCGTCAATGAAGAGGGCATAAGATGGCCAACTCTCCCCTATATACACTACGGTTCAAAAGTTTGGGGTCACTTAGAAATTTCCTTATTTTGGAAAGAAAAGCACTTTTTTTTTCAATTAACCCCTTGCACTCTGGTCAATTTCCCTAAAAACGCCAAAAAATAACGTGCCCAAATTAAATCCAAAGCTGTTCTTCAACCCTTTGCAGCATCTTCATGGGGTTGGTCTCATTTAAAAGAAAACACTTTGAATTTTTTGGCAAAACAGTCATAATCTCTCTAAGTGCTCCGGTCACTGAGTTACAGTCATCTAAACATAGTGAACTTGAAGAAAATAAATTTGGCCTGGGTGTTTTTTTTGGATACAAATGCTTGCAAATAACACACAGCTTCAGATCCGGGCTGGAAAATGCAACAGAAATGTAGAACCAAGTGTTATCCAGCTGAGGTCCAAATTTTGTAACAATACCACAAAAAATGAATATATTACACAGCTTTTTCCTCAGCTAGTTCCCAGGCATTTTTGAACTGTGACAAATTGTGCCAAATGGCACAGTTTGGAAAAACGTCTGTAACTTTTGAATGATTCAATATAGAAGCTTCATCTTGGGCTCTAATGAAAGGTGACATTCAGGGCTGTGTGTGTGTGTGGGGGGGAGGGAGGGGTTGCCCCCCCCCTCGCTACAGAGGACTGAGATTGGCCATTGCTACATGACGGATTACACTCATGTGGCCACAGCGCACAGTCACCGCGGCTTCCCCCCCTCGCTACTGTGTGTGTGTGTGTGTGGGGTGTCCCCCCCCCTCGCTACAGAGGACGGAGATCGGCCATCGCTACATGACGGATTACACTCATGTGGCGATGTCGCGACCGCGGCGCAGTCACCGCGGCTCCCCCCCCCCTCGCTACAGAATAGCAGCGGGGGGGGGCGTTCAAGGACCGGACGCGACGAACGACCCGTGTACTGTGGCGCACGCACTTCGGACATCGTGCGCCGCACAGTTGTAATTTACCGATCGGTCAAAAGTCATTTTTGATTACAATTTTCAGGGATAAAGAATAATTTAGCTCATAACACCTTACCTCTTCACAGCATTGTCCTGGCGAACTTCTCTTCCTCATTGTCAGACGAACGCGATGCTGGTCCGCTCGTGGTTCTGGTCTCGCGACCCGGTCAAAACATAATTCCATGATTGCGGTTTTGGCGAATGATTTACGACCTTCGTCGTCGGCCTTCGTCGGTCTATGATGACCATAAGAGAATCCTAAACACTCTGCTGGAATTAAAAAATTCTCTCTTCACCCAGCCTTTGTAGACAAAACAGCTCAGCGAACTTCTGTGCTTCAATTGGCTCGCTGCGTTGGTAGGCGGGTCCTTCTTGCTAGGTTTTCAGTCATTGGTTCTTCAAGGTTTCAGAAACCCAATTCAAGGCTCTTATTAGTCGAATGAGAGGTCAATCAGATGAACTAATCTGTTCGCGGCTGTGTCTGCAGCTTTTATTTTCAGTGCGCGCTTGGACGCCATCACCATCTCCATCTCCATCATCAGCATCTCCATCATGCGTCCTAGAGTGCACGAGGGCGCTCTCGTGCGCCCTCGTGTGCTCTGGGACGCAGAGACTTGCCCGCCCGCGGTACAACGGAGTGCAAGAGGTTAAGATAACTTTAATCAGAAATACACTCTATACATTGCTAATGTGGTAAATGACTATTATAGCTGCAAATGTCTGGTTTTTGGTGCACTATCTACATAGGTGTATAGAGGCCCATTTCCAGTAACTATCACTCCAGTGTTCTAATGGTACATTGTGCTTGCCCATTGCGTCAGAAGTCTAATGGATGATTAGAAAACCCTTGTGCAATCATGTTAGGTCTGCAATGCTGTAACTGCTGCAAATGGAGGATTCTTTGACGAAAGCAAAGTTTGAAGGAAAAAATTATTTCAAATACAAATCATTATTTCTAACCTTGTCAGTGTCTTGACTATATTTTCTATTTATTTTACAACTCATGGTGGTAAGTGTGACTTTTCATGGAAAACACAAAATAATTGTCTGGGTGACCCCAAACTTTTGAACGGTAGTGTATGTCAGCATGATGATGTCACCAGCTTTTTTGCATCATCACATTGCACATTGTAATGAATCCCATCATTACACAGTGGACGTCCTTTGGCTACATCCCACGCTGATGACCACTTCATTGTGAACAGTGCCTTGCGGAACCGGGTGATGACTGCCACTCAACTCCAGGCACATTTAAGGGAGGTGAGAAGCACCCAAGTGTCACGTCAGACCGTTAGAAACCATTTACATCAGCGTTGTCTGTGTGCTGGACCACAGTAGACCTTTGGTCGAAGATCGAGGAGAAGGGGAAGGCGTGTTAGGAGGGAGGGAGTGAAAAGGAAAGGTCGAAGTGTGGAGGTGAGAGTAGGGACCATGACTGGTAAAGGCACAGAGTTGGCTGATATGATGGAGAGAAGAAAGGTAGATAGACTGTGTGTTCAAGAAACCAGAAGCAATGGAACAAGGCTAGGAGCATTGGAGGGGGATTTAAACTGTTCTACCATTGTTTCGATAGGAAGAAAAATGGAGTAGGAGTAATCTTGAAGGAAGAGTATGTGAAGAGTGTTCAGGAGATAAAGGAGGAGTCGGACAGAATTATGAGTTTGAAGCTCCAAGTCAAAGGTGGGATTTTGAATGTTGTTAATGTATATGCCCCACAAGTTGGATGTCAGGTAGAAGAGCGAGGAATTCTGGAGTAAGTTGTATGAAGTAGTAGAGAGTGTTCCCAGGGGGGCAGAGTGGTGATAGGATGATGAGGTGATGACGAGGCTCTGGGTAGGTATGGTCTTTAGGAGAGAAATGTGGAAGGACAAATGGTTGTGGATTTTGCTAAAAGGATGGAAATGGCTGTGGTGAACACATACTTCAAGAAGAGAGAGGAACATAGGGTTCAGGTTACTTTATTTGTACCCGTAGGTAGATTTGTGACTTGCATAAGTGGACGAAGGTGCACACAGGTGGACTACATCTTATACAGAAGGAGAAATCTGAAAGAGATAGGAGACTGCAAGGTGGTGGCAGGGGGGTATATAGCAAGACAGCATTGGATGGTAGTCTGCAGGATGACTTTGCAAAGCAAGAAGAGGAAAACAATGAAGACGGAGCCAAAGATCAAGTGGGGGGGGGGGGAGTTACAGATGGAAGAAGGTTGCACAGAGTTCAGGAAGGAGTTGATACAGACTCTGGGTGATAGGGAAGAATTACCAGATGACTGGGAAAGTACAGCAAAAGTATGGAGGGAAATGGGAAGAATGGTATGTGGGTATATCCAGTGGACAGAGGAAGGAAGACAAGGAGACTTGGTGGAATGAGATGGTAAAGGAAAGTATCCTAAGGAAGAGGTTGCCAAGAAAAAGTAGGATAGTCAGGGAGATGAAGAAAGTAGACCGGAGTATTTAGAATCTAGGTGCATGGCAAAGAGAGAGGTGGCAAAGAATAAGGCATATAGTGAGTTGTATGTGAGGCTGGACAGTAAGGAAGGAAGTTGTATCGACTGGCTAGATGGCAAGATCGAGCTGGAAAGAATGTACAGCAGGTTAGGTTGATTAAGGACAGAAATGGTAATGTACTAACAAATGACAAGAGTGTGTTGAGAAGGTGGAAGAGGTACTTTAACGAGCTGATTAATAAAAAAAAATGATAGAGAGGAGGATGCAGTGTTTCCTGGGCGCGGTGGCAACATTTTTCCCCCGGGGGGGGGGGCAGTAAACATACCGGAATATGTTAATTTTATAGTATTTATTTCTTTTTTTAAAATTTTACACAGTAGCATTGCATATGGAGCTTACCTTTTGAAGTATTGTACAACCGAGGCTTGCATATTGGGCCAGTTGGGGTCCCACTCAGACATCCTGTGTTTAGACTTTTTAGTGGTGTTATCCTTCTCTCCTTCCTCTGCCTGAATACTTTCCTCTCCTTGACTCCTCTCTTCTGTCTCATCTTGCCCTCTTTGAGCTCTGTCTAATTCAGGTTCTCTCTCGGTCTATGGTGGTATACAAACAGGTTAGAAAATATCAAGTGTCATGTTTTGTCCTGCAGGATTTTTTTGTCATGGTTTACGTAAATGACAAAAATATGTGTATTTTTTGTATTTTTATTCTCGTGTTTCTTTTTTTCCATTGAGAGAGTAGGGAAGGGAAAGAAATATTCATAATAGTAATGTACTTAAGCATACTTAGATTATATGATCAGGTGGGTATAGTAACCAGAAATTCTACTCATGTAAAAGCAGTGCTTTGAAATTAATAATTAAAAGTAGACAACCAAATTTCTAGTTGAGTTAAGGGTACAAAGACCATCCACTTAAAACTTGAGTAATGACTTGAATCTTGAAGGTTTGAGGTTTTTCTCAAAAATTTGACAGTTTTCTTACAGTTTTCTACTTTTCTCTGTAAATCTATCTAAAGTTGAAACCATGTCCCTCAAATTTGTAATTTCCTCTTGTAAAATTGACTTTTCTTGTACATTTGAAACTTTATTATAAATTTGTGGATTATTTTATGACTAATTTTTCTGTTTTTTTTTTTTTAAATAAAATTACTGTTTTTTGGTTGTTTTTTTTTAGATAAATTTGAAACAGTCTGTGGTTTTTTCTCCTACTTTTTCCTTAAACAATTTACATTTTTAATCATAATTTTGCAGTCAGAACAATAATTTAACTGATTACAAAGAAAAAAATAATAAAATTGTATTTAATGAAATTAATGAACTTAAATGACCAAGGATGCCGTTATTTCTGTTATAAAATTTCTTTATATTTATAGGTTTTTTTAATTATTATTATTTTTAGAAATCTCACCACCCAGACAGCAGGAAAAACCTCCCTTATTTTGAAATCAAATGTTGGCACGTTTAGTTTGTCTGAAGGCTACTGACGGATTAAAGTCACTGACTTTGTGAATTTCGGTCATCTTAACCTGCAAGGTTAATAGGGAACTGTAGCGGACTCTAAAAACATAATTCACCACAATATCAATCAATCAAATCACCCTTATTGTCATTCAACCGTACAACCAATCATGTACAGCAGAACGAGATTGTGCTTTACCTATCTACAATATGTGTTCATGTGCAGAATGATTTGCTTAGGCAGTGATAGTTGTGCTCTCAGGATTTCTCATCAGGCACCTCTCTAGGCAGCCGCTGAAGGACCTCAGTTTAGAGTGAAAAGAGAGCTAGTGTTTTTAGTTGTTGCTTTTAGTCACTGCCGCTGGACAATAAAAACGGCACGCCTGCTCGTGCGAGAAAAGAGAGAAATTGCCAGTCTGTTCATTCCTGCAATTCCTACAGAACATAACTTAATATTGTAGTGGCTGGTGAAATATATCATCAGCAGTTCATCAGTCCCTCTTGCCTTTCCCTTCATATGAAGCCGGCTGCATATGAATTCTAACCACATCTGTTAGCTAAGCGACTCTTCCATTATTGCTTCCGTTTCCAGCGGGTTAAAACCATGATAAATGCCTTCAGTGCTTACATACCTCTTCTGATTTTTTTTTTCCATATTTCAAGTGCTTTAATAAACTCATGTTGTAGAGGATACCTTTCACAGACGAGACTGAGTTTATTTCTCAGGATAGGTTTATTGAGAGGCTACATCCTCTAACAAGCACAGAATCTCAGGAAAGAGGCAGAACAATCATCCTTCACAGTTCTTATACTCTCCAAAGACACAAAACCCCCAACATCAAATAACACCCCCCCAACCCACAGTCCTTTAGTAAACATACAGCCCCCGAGGCTCCTTGGCGTCTCCATTGTCTCTCATCCTTCTAGCCTCCGGGGCTTCTGCTGGGACATTCTCTCCCAACTTCCCGTCTCCTAAAAGACCAACTTCACACCTCCCGTAGGTCTCTGCAGGGTCAGGTTCTCTTTGGCCATTAAGACGTGAAGCTTCCAGAATATGCACCGTCATGCCTACTAGGTATATGTGGGTGAATATGAATACCATATATGCGCCCTAAATATGCACCATATAACCCCCCCCCCCGAACGTCTAAATAAGGACAAAGTACACCCCAATATGCATAGAATCATGTCATATCACACAGAACAGCAAAATGACACAACATATATCACACTTCCAACTGCTTGGGTTTCAACCTCCTGCCATATCTGTTGTAAGCAGGTTTCGATCTGCCTGTAGCTGTTTCTTGCATCTGTGGATTAGAGTCGTTAGCACATCCTTGTGAAAGCTGAGAAGAGTGTCTCCCCGGTGGCCTGCCGCGACGGGGGGCCCTGGCTAACCGCACTTGTTCATCAGCCAACACAAAAGCGGGTTTGAGTCTGTTAATGCAGACTAATTCCCTCCTGTCACCCAAATCGAGCAAAAAATGTTTTTCCCCAGTTTCCAACACTCTGAACGGTCCATCATAAGGCGGCCTTAAACCTGGCCTCTGAGCGTCATGTCTGACAAAGACAAATTCTGCGTTCTTTAAGGTCTTAGGCACAAAAACGCGTGGGAAACTGTGATGAACTGGGCCGGGGAGGGTGTTTGATCCCGTGTCGCTCTGCAGCAGCTGAGCAGGTGGGCGATTTGGTGCGGGGTTCTCTGGAAGGAATTCGCCCGGTAACCGGAGGGGTTGGGCAAAAACTAGCTCAGCCGGAGAGGCCTGCAAATCTTCCTTAGGTGCTGAACGCAACCCTAATAAAACCCATGTAAGTTTATCAACCCAATTTGTGTGCGTGAGAGCCGCTCTGAGGGCTGCTTTCAATGACCGGTGAAAGCGTTCGCACAAACCGTTGGCCTGGGGGTTATAAGCGGTAGTGCGATGAATTTTCACCCCCAGACTGAGTGCCATGGATGACCAGGAACTCTGAAACGAATTGGAGACCCCTGTCAGACGTTATGTCTGACGGGACTCCAAAACGCGCGACCCAAGCCGTTAAAAACGCGCGCGCCATATCTGCTGCTGTAGTTGATGCCAGGGGGACCGCTTCTGGCCAGCGCGTGGTTCGGTCCACCATGGTTAGAAGGTGTGTGAACCCCTGCGACAGCGGGAGGGGTCCCACCAAGTCGATATGCACGTGGTCGAAGCGTTTGGCCGGGATGTGAAAAGGTTCTAAGGGGGCCCGCGTGTGCTTGTGTATCTTTGCTCTTTGGCACGCTGCACAGGTTGCGGCCCACTCTTTGACCTGTTTACGCAGCCCCGGCCAAACGAATTTTTCTCCCACCATTTTGATCGATGCACGAACTCCCGGATGTGCCAGCGAATGGATTAAATCAAAAACGCGGCGGTGCCACGCAGTTGGGACCACGGGGCGGGGGCGCCCCGTGGAGACATCGCAGATTAGAGGAGGCATACCTATCTGATGCACCCTGTGCTCCAGCCTTAGCCCTGTTGGCCCAGACTGGAGCGCGCGCACATCCGCATCACTAACCTGCTCGGCGGCCATGGCTGCATAATCTAAACCTACGCAGACCGGGGCTGCGAGCGCTTCCGCGCCGCAAGCCTGGCCCGTGTCCACGGCCACCGTGTCTGCCCCCTGGGGGCCTGGCGTTGCAACTGCGCGCGAGAGGCAATCTGCCACTACATTGTTTGCCCACCACATATTGAATGTCGGTGGTAAACTCTGAAATCGCGTCCAGCTGTCTCTGCTGTCGGCCCGACCACGGCTCTGAAATCTTGGCCATTGCAAATGTTAATGGTTTGTGGTCTACAAACGCGGTGAAACGGCGCCCTTCCAGCCAGAACTGGAAGTGGCGGATGGCCAGATGCAGGGCTAAAAGCTCCCTATCGAACACGCTGTATTTCCGCTCGTTATCGCGCAATGTTTTGCTGAAAAACGCAAGCGGTTGCCAGCTCCCTGCTACCAGTTGCTCGACAACCGCCCCCACTGCTACGTCGGAAGCGTCCGTGGTTAGTGCCATGCGAGCTGCTGGCACGGGGTGTGCCAACAGCACAGCGTTCGCCAGGGCCGACTCTACCTGGGAGAAAGCGCGCTCCCGTTCCGGGGACCACTCGACCTTATTTGCAGGTTTTTGTTTCTTTAGTGCCGCGTACAGTGGGTGCATGAGCTGTGCCGCGCTGGGGAGAAAACGGTTATAAAAATTGACCATCCCCAAAAATTCCTGCAATGCTTTAACTGTCTGCGGTTGGGGAAACTCCATTATCGCGCGTACTTTATCGGGCAGCGGGACCGCTCCTTCTGGAGAAACGCGGTGCCCCAAAAAATCGATTTGCGCTACCCCGAGCTGGCATTTTGCTGGTTTAATTATTAACCCATGCTCTGTCAGCCTCTGAAAAACTGCTGTGAGGTGGCGTTCGTGTTCGTCCTCGGATGTGCTGGCTACTAAAATATCATCCAAGTAGATGAACACGAAAGGGAGGCCGCGCAACACCGCATCCATCATGCGTTGGAATGTCTGTGCGGCGCCCTTGAGGCCGAAAGGCATGCGCAAAAATTTGAAAAGCCCAAAGGAGGTTATTACCGCCGTTTTGGGTATGTCCTGAGCGCGGACTGGGACTTGGTGATAACCGCGCACTAAATCTATTTTGGAAAAGATGTGCGCCCCCGCCAAGTGTGCCGAAAAATCCTGGATGTGCGGAATCGGGTAGCGGTCGTGTGCTGAAGCATTATTTAGCCTGCGGAAATCACCGCAAGGCCGCCACGAGCCGTCGGCCTTAGGAACTAAATGCAGCGGTGAAGACCAAGGGCTGTTCGAGCGTCTAACAATGCCCAGTTTTTCCAAGTTGGCAAATTCCTCACGCGCGATGGCCAGTTTAGCTGGGTCCAAACGCCGAGCTTTTGCAAAAACAGGGGGGCCAGAGGTAGTTATGAAGTGCTCGACCCCGTGTTTGGCTACCGACGCTGAAAATGTTGGGACCGTGAGTGCTGGGAACTGATTGAGTAGTGCATGAAACTTACCACCCACAGCTGTGACATTGGGATGTGCAGAAGGTGGGGCCACCCGAGCTGTACAGGAGATAGAGTGGAAAGACAGTGCATTTACCATACGTTTATTAGTAAGATCAACTAATAAACCATTTGAGCATAAAAAATCAGCACCTAGCATGTTATTGCTAACTGCAGCTACGACGAAAGTCCACTCGAAGGTGCAACCATGGAAGGATAGGAGGAGCGTCTTCTCCCCATAGGTCTTGATCGTGGAGCCGTTTGCTGCTAGCACCAGGGGTCCGCTGGAGGGCGCCAGCAGGTCCACGTAGGAAGGCTTGACGACACTCAGCTGGGAGCCTGTGTCCACCAGGAAATCCTTCCCTGAATTCGCGTCCGTCACGAAAAGCAGCTTGTTCTTCGCGCCGAGAGCCGCAGCTGCTACCGACTCTCGGTCTTGGCGTTTCCCTGGCGCTTGTATCGGCACGGTGGGATGCATCTGCGCGCCCTCTCAGCGAAGCGTCGATGGTAAAAGCAGAGGGTGCCGTCCGCTCCGCTTCTCTTGGTCTCTGCCGCTGCTGACGTCAGTGGGTCTGGTGCTGCAGCCTCTGGTCTCCCCTCATCTCGCGGGGATGCGTTCAGCTCCATTGCCGCCGTCGTGGCTGCGTGTCGTCTATGGGCGTCGACGAGCCGCTGCGCCTCCTGGCCCAGCCCATGGTAGTCACGGTTGTTGAGCAGCTGTGAGCTGGCCAGGGTGACTCTCACTGCTGGCGGTAGTGTTCTGAGAAAGAGGTGGGTGAAGATAAAATTGTCGTCATCTTCGCCTCTCAGGTTCATCATCCTCGCCATCAGATCTGCCGGCCTGTCTGCTTCACCTTCTGTTAGCGCCAGAAGCTTCTCTGCTCGCTCTCCCTGCGAAGGGGTGAAAGCTCGAATGAGGGCGGCTTTCAGTGCGCCACACTTGTCGTCTTGGGGCGGGTGGTTGGTCAGGCTCTCCACCCGCTGCACTGTGAGGCTGTCCAGCTTCGCGACGACATGGTAGAACCTTGTTGTGTCCGCTGAGATTCCCCGAAGGTGGAACTGCGCCTCCACAGTGGTAAACCAGGAGCGCGGGGTATGTTGCCAGAAATCGGGCAGCTGTAGTGTGGTAGCTGCGTTAACCCGGTTGGCTCCTGAAGAGTCCGGTGCGGGAAGATCGTCGCCACCGGCCATAATTTGTCGTAGGCCACCAGTGTAGAGGATGCCTTTCACAGATGAGACTGAGTTTATTTCTCAGGATAGGTTTATTGAGAGGCTACATCCTCTAACAAGCACAGAATCTCAGGAAAGAGGCAGAACAATCATCCTTCACAGTTCTTATACTCTCCAAAGACACAAAACCCCCAACATCAAATAACACCCCCCCAACCCACAGTCCTTTAGTAAACATACAGCCCCCGAGGCTCCTTGGCATCTCCATTGTCTCTCATCCTTCTAGCCTCCGGGGCTCCTGCTGGGACATTCTCTCCCACTTCCCGTCTCCTAAAAGACCAACTTCACACCTCCCGTAGGTCTCTGCAGGGTCAGGTCCTCTTTGGCCATTAAGACGTGAAGCTTCCAGAATATGCACCGTCATGCCTACTAG
Source organism: Pholidichthys leucotaenia (assembly GCA_020510985.1). Taxonomy (NCBI): domain Eukaryota; kingdom Metazoa; phylum Chordata; class Actinopteri; order Cichliformes; family Pholidichthyidae; genus Pholidichthys; species Pholidichthys leucotaenia. The sequence continues at coordinate 320,992,817 of CM035843.1, read as the reverse complement.
GTATATGTGGGTGAATATGAATACCATATATGCGCCCTAAATATGCGCCATAATGTCTCTGTCGGACAGTCGCGCTTAGCGAGACACTGCCTGCTGACTGGAAAACTTGCGTGAGTGGGGCACTTCTATACTCCGTGCGGATGACGGGAGGGGCGGTAGTTACACTCACAGCAGCAGTAGCACACGAACAGAGCAGGAGGGAGAGAGAGAGAGAGAGAGAGCCGGGGTAGAGATGACATTGACACATTAGAAAGGTATAGTAAATGAGTGACACCAGGAAAAGAAGCAAAATCTGGAACCATTTTAATTTTATTGACAATACAAAGGCAGAGTGTAGAGTCTGCCAGAAAATCCCTCAGCAGATGCAGTACTGGAAGTGAGAGCCTACATTGATGAGCCCCTTTGCCAGAGAAGTGCAGACCCACTTAGCTGGTGGGAGACCAAGGCTTCAATTTATCCACATCTTACCCAGGTGATGACACGGAGACTGTGCATTGTGGCAACATCAGTCCCCTCTGAGAGAATCTTCTCCAAAACAGGGCAGATAATTACTGAAAGAAGAAACCGCATCAGCTCCTCAAAGCTGAGGCACTTGATATTTCTAAATGCCAACCTTTACCTTAATTAAAGATCTGGGTGTTCATTTTTTTTTTCTTTTTGTTTTGCATATTTTAATTTATATTTTATTGTGTTGTGGTTTGCAGTGTTTGGTGTTGTTTCACTTTAAATTTATTTAAAAGGAAAAAGCTGAAAATTTAAATAGCTAAAAGTTGAATTGTAAATACTGTAGTTGGTTTTTGTAGTTTATAATTTACTTTTTACATTTTATGTGGAGTGAATAAATATAAGCATATTTATATAATAAATATATATAAATAAACATTTTTTTACATTACTATTTCATTTTGTGCACAATTTTATATTGTTGTTGATAATAAATTAAATTAATAAATTAAAGCAACAAAACAACCTGAAGAGCCGCTTGGGAGCCGAAAGAGCCGGCTCTTTTTAGTGAGCCAAGCCGAAAGAGCCGGTTCTCTAAAAGGAGCCGGAATTCCCATCACTAGAGGACAGCTCTGAAGAGAATGAAGAACAGAAAGGCGGTTGGTCCAGATGACATAGTGTGAAAAAGTGTTTACCCCTTCCGGATTTCTCATTTTTTTTGTATGTTTGTCACACTTAAAAGTTTCAGATCATCAAACAAGTTTAAATATTAGACAAAGATCAGACAAGTAAACATAAAATGCAGTTTTTAAATGAAGGTGTTTATTATTAAGAAAAAAAAAATCCAAACCTACAGTACATGGCTCTGTGTGAAAAAGTGATTGCCCTCTAAACCTAATAACTGGTTGAGCCACCCTTAGCAACAACAACTGCAATCAAACTTTTATGATTACTGGCCATGAGTCTTTTACAGCGCTGTGGAGGAATTTTGGCCCACTCATCTTTGCAGAATTGTTGTAATTCAGCCATGTTCAGCCATGGGCTTCATGGTGGCGCAGTGGTTAGCACTGTGGCAGCACAGTTTACCCTTGGCCGGGGGATCGTGGGTTCGATCCCAGCCCCCAACCAACAGTGATCTGTGTGGAGTTTGCATGTTCTCCCCGTGTATGCGTGGGTTTACCCCGGGATTTCTCCGGTTTCCTTCCACATGCCAAAAACATGCAGGTTAGGTTAATTGGAGACTCTAAAGTGGCCCTAGGTGTGAATGTGTGTGTGAATGGTTAAGGGATAGCGCCGTATCGTGGCTGCTTCATCCATCCAAGTGGTGGATGACCCTCAATTTCCCCTCTGGGGATCAATGAAGTATACTAAATCTAAAAAAAAAAATAAATGTTGGAGGCTTTACGAACATAAACCACCTTTTTAAGGTCATGCTGGAGCATCTCAGTCAGATTCATGTCAGAACTTTGACTAGGCCACTCCAAAGTCTTCATTTTGTTTTTCTTAAGCCATTCAGAGGTGGACTTGGTGGTGTATTTTGGATCATTATCCTGCTGCAGAACCCAAGTGCGCTTCAGCTTGAGGTCACAAACAGATGGACGGGCATTCTCCTTCAGACAGCAGAATTCTTGGTTCCATCTACCACAGCAAGTCTTCCAGGTCCTGAAGCAGCAAAACAGCCCCAGACCATCACACTACCACCACCATATTTACTGTTGGTATGATGTTCCTTTTCTGAAATGCCATTACTTTTACGCCAGATGTAATGGGAGACGCACCTTCCAAAAAGTTCAACTTTTGTCTTGTCAGTCCACAGAGTATTTTCCCAAAAGTATTGGGGATCATCAAGATGTTTTCTGACAAATCTGAAACGAGCCTTTATGTTCTTTTTGCTCAGCAGGGGTTTTTGTCTTGGAACTCCGCCATCCAGGCCATTTTTGCCCAGTCTCTTGCTTATGATGGAGTCATAAACACTGACCTTAACTGAGGCAAGTGAGGCCTGCAGTTCTTTGGATGTCGTCGTGTGGTCTTTTGTGACCTCTTGGATGAGTCATCGCTGCACTCTTGGTTTAATTTTGATCGGCTGGCCGCCCCTGGGAAGGTTCACCACTGTTTCATGTTTTTCGCCATCTGTGGATAATGGCTCTCACTGTGGTTCGCTGGAGTCCCAAAGGTTTAGAAATGGCTTTATAATAAGGGATTTCTTGATTGAGAACAGGTGTGGCAGTAATCAGGCCTTGGTGTGGATCGAGAAATTGAACTCAGCTTTCCAAAGATGTGATAAACATACGTTTACAGATGTAAATGCGTTTTATGAATGAAAGTGAACCTGTAAGCACTTGACTATGATCCTTGGGACAGGAGCATTATACCAAATAAATCACACCTGTAGATGCACACCTTATATATACCCCTTGCATCCACCCATTCTTCCTCTTTCTAATAACTAGGAGGAGCCTGCCTCCACTGACGAAGGACAATGAACGGTTACAGGTTCACTTTCATTCATAAAACCGCATTTACATCCGTAAACGTACGTTTTATTTAGTGTCAGTGAACCTGTAACCACGTGGCAACCGTATACCAAATGAGTCCTGAGGAGAATGGAGGTGGCGTCACCCACAGGCCAAAGGAGCACAATGCCCCAATCACGCCATTAAGCACAAACACAATCAGATGAGTCTGGCTCCTTTTTTGTACTTAACTAAGTGTGTACAAGTTAAGCCAGTTCCTCTAGGTAACCAGAGCTGAAACAAAACCTTCCGAGTACAAAGCACACTTACATGAGGGAAAACTAAGATGCAACCTAAGAACCTGTTGCGACCCCCAGAACAGATGAGGGGACAACTGACGAGTTAAGCCTATAGAATGGAACACATTGGGGAAGAAGCCCAGCCAGCGGCTGTGCATACATCCTCCAGGGTGCGCCCCTAAACATCGCCCACATAGTGACCAGTCCCCATGTCGAGCGAGCCACCAGGTTAGCTGGTGGCTCCACTCCAGCCTGAACATACGCAAAGGAAATAAGGTAGACTATCCAATGGGACAGGCTCTTTTTAGAGATAGGCCTGCCTATTGTGGACTTCACATAGAACACAAAAAGCTTGTGTGAAGAGCGGACAGACTTCGTACGGTCAACATAAACCTTCAGGGCCCTTACCGGCACAAACTAAGGAGCCTCTCAGCCTCCGAAGAAGTGTGCGGGTAGGGTAGAAAGCTTGAAGACTGAGAGAGTGGGGAAAACAAGCCCACTAGTAGTATTTTTGGTTGAAAAGCTGGGTTGGGCCACAGGTGGGCCAACCAATTGATTTGAATACTTCACTTGAATGTTTAGCTGTTAATGTATGTCTCTCTCCGGTAATGAATTTCAACATTGCAGTAGTGTACAACCCACCGTCACACAACTCTTCCTTTTATAATGAATTAAGTGATCTGGTTAAACAACTTGAGAAGAACAGAGAAACAATAATTCATGGTGACTTTAATATCAACTGGTCTGATAAAAAAGACAAACAAAAACTGAAAAGCCTCATGACTAAATTTAATTACCAGCAAATCATCAAAGGACCCACCAGGATAACCAAACAATCCAGAACACTTATTGACATGGTATTTACTAATAAACCAGAACGAATAACCAGAACCTATAATCTTGTAACTGGTCTCTCAGATCATAACATGGTTCTTGCTGTCAGGAAACTTACTAAAAAGCGACTACAGTATTTTGGGGGAGTCGATATTGACAAATCAAATTTTATTATCCCCAAATCAAAAAATGAGGAGTTTGAACATTACTTAGAGAATCAAAATTGGGAGCAGCTCATGGCAACATGTGAAGTAGATGATTGTTGTAATTTTATAACTGCAACAATCACAAAGTCTATAGAAAAATTTTCAAAGCAAATTAAAAGTAGACAACAGAAGATTAGCCTACCATGGTTAAATAATGAAATAAGAAAACTTATGAAGAGGCGAGACTATGCACTGAAAACATCACTAACCTCCAAACTACAAAATGATCACCTTGTGTACAAAAGTTTAAGAAATAAAGTGGTACATGAGCTGCGAAAATCAAAAATATCTTATTACAATAAACTGATAGATCATGCAAAGGGTAACAACAGTTCCCTATGGAGGCATTTAAATAACTTAACTAATAAAAAAAACGATCAGAAGGGGGTAAAGGAACTTAGAATCAATGGCAAGACCGTCAGTGACAAGGCTACTTTGGCAAATGAATTTAATTCACACTTTGTGGGCTCTGTGGAAGACTTAACAAAAATTTTTGTGCTGCCAAATGTGCTCAACAACACAAATTCCATACTTCCAACAGATACTTTTCACATCGATGAGGTAAATGAGAAGTTAATTGCTGGTATTGTTAAAACACTGTCAAACTCAAAAACTAATGATATCTACAATATGAGCACCTCCTTTCTCAAAATGCACAGCAAAATATTAATCAAACCACTGACTCATCTCATTAATCTCTCCATTAGGTCTAGTACATTTCCATCTGGCTGGAAAAAAGCTGTCGTCATACCAGTTCATAAATCAGGCAGTAAAGACGATATATGCAATTACCGCCCAATCTCTATCTTACCAGTCCTATCTAAGGTTCTTGAAAAAGTTGTAGCTACACAGCTGATAGACTACTTACAAGACAGTCAACTTCTTCATCCACATCAATTTGGTTTTAGACCAGGATACTCAACAGAAACAGCAAATTGTTGCCTTATTGAAAACGTCAAACAGTCCTTGGACAGGGGTAATGTGGTAGGAGCTGTTTTTCTAGATCTCAAAAAGGCTTTCGATACTGTAAACCACAGTTTGCTTTTATCCAAAATGGTATCTTTTAACTTCTCCCCAAATACATTAGAATGGTTTGCATCTTATCTCCAGAATAGAGAACAGTGTGTAAAAGTTCACCAGGATAAATCCTCATTTTTAAACAACCGCATGGGTATCCCACAAGGGTCCATTCTTGGTCCTTTACTTTTCAGCATTTTTATTAATGACTTGCCGTTACACTGCTCAGCTGCAACATGCCAACTTTATGCAGATGATGCAGTTATTTACACAGCTGCCAAGACTCCAGCACAGGCTGCAGATGTACTGTCTACAAGTATGGTTTATGTCCAAGAGTGGCTCCTCAAGAACCATCTATTGCTGAACCTTCAGAAAACAGTCTCAATGTGCTTTTCAATCAAAAAATGTAACCTGCAACATTTTAAAGTTAATATACATGATCATGACATCAGTTTAGCTACAGAATTCAAATACCTTGGCATTGTACTAGATCCTCAACTCAAATTTAATCTTCATATAAAGAAAATTTCAAAAACAGTAAAAAAAAAAATCTGAACTGCTTTAAATTAATTAGATATTACATACCTTACGAAGCAGCTGCACTGTATATGCATTCTATGGTTTTTTCTCATATATCATACTGTTTGACAGTCTGGGCTCAAGCAGCCCCTTCCACAATAAGACATATAGGTTCATTATATAATCAAACCCTAAAAATCTTGGACAAAAAGCCCATTAGGTGGCATCACTGTAATGTTTTAAAAAAATACAACCTATTGAGTTTTGAGAGCTTCATTGACCTCTGTCTTCTGAAATTAACGTTCAAATGTTTCCATAAATCAGCACCCGAGCCACTTGCTGGTTTCGTCCAAAGACAGGACAGCAGCAGAGCCACCAGGAGTTCTGTTAACAATAACTGTAAAATATTCCACCGCAGAACCACATTTGGACAAACAGCTTTCTCTATAAAGGGCAGTCACATCTGGAACACAATGCCAAATGAAATTAAAATAATAACGGACCACTTCCGGTTATGGCTGCCACGTAGGACGGACGTGTCTCGCTCTGCTCTGCTCCTGGAGAAAAAAAATCGGCAAATAACTCTCTCATTTGGGACAGAACGTATCCCAGCGTTTGGGCGAGGATATGTCGGCGAAGCCTAAGGCTGGAAAACCAGGAAAAGGAAAAAGCGAGCCGCCGAAACAGTCCAAATTAACGGACTTTCAGGTCTGTGACGCAGCAAACAGGGCTCCATATATGGCGGAGGAGGCTGGCAACGCTGCGATTTCTGCGGGGAATGGCGCAGATGCGCTGATGGCTGCCATGAGTTCAATGAGAGCGGACTTTTCCTCTAGATTTGATGGGATTATGACAGCGTTGGAAGGAATAAGAAAGGAATTGGGTGACTGTGTAGAACGAACGGCGCAGATGGAGCTCCGTCTCGCTAGTGCTGAAGATGACGTCACCCGTCTTCAATTAAAGGTGCGCACTTTGGAAAAAAAAAATAAATCTCTGGAAGATAATATTTTGGATTTGGAATCTCGGTCGAGACAGAATAATTTGAGGCTGGTGGGTCTTCCAGAGGAATCAGAAGGTCGGGACGTATGTTCCTTTCTGGAAAAGTGGATTCCGGAGGTGCTGGGCAGCGAGGAGTTGCAATCAGCAGTGGTTCTGGAAAAAGCACATCGCATTGGCCCACGGAGAGATAAGGGACCGCCGAGGACCTTAATTATGAAGTTTCTTAACAACAGAGACAGGATGAAGATCTTCAACGCTGCACGAGCTAAAAAAGGAGAGATTAAACACCAGGACCAGCAGGTGCGGTTCTACCCAGATTTGGCCACAGGAATCCAGCAATTGAGGAAGCAGTTTGATCCCGTACGTAAGGAGCTGCGCAACCTTGGGATTCGTCATGGTGTAATCTATCCTGCGAGACTGCTGACCACGTATGAGGGCAGAACCCACATCTTCAAGACCCCAGAGGAGGCGCAGGAGTTCATCAAGAAGATCAAAGAAGAAGAAGAGACTGGTGGGAGCTAAGCATGAACAAAATATAAGGTAGAATAATTAAGCATTTGCACAGGCATCTGACTGACTTGAAGTAAATAGTAAGTTTACAAAATATAGATTGTATTATATATTAAAAAAAAACAAAACAAAAACAAAACAAACAAAAAAAAAACTATGATGTACAAAGTTGTTAAAAATTTTGGAGTTAAGTTGGAAAACTACAGAGGAGAGTTAATGTTACGTCATTAAAAGCAGTAGAGTTAGGGTGATTGGGAGGATGAAGAAGGAGTGGCTTAGGCTGTTCCCCGTGGGTGTGGAACGGTCGATGGCTATATCGGGAGACAGAATTTTTCTTTTGATTTTGGGGGGTTTGCCACAAGTGTGGGAAGGGGAAATTTGTTTGTGTGTAGTTTGTAGGATGAATGTTCAACCACTCATGTTTTTGCTTCTCTGTATGAGCATGTTTACACTGCAAGGTAATCCCAAACTCTCTATTGATCATGGACCAAAGTGTTAATCTTAATTTAACTTCATGGAATTGCAGAGGTCTACAAAATTTAAAAAAACTTAAACAAGTTATGAATAAAATAAAGGACATGGGTTCAAGAATTGTGTTTTTACAAGAAACTCATCTGATAGAGGAGGATGTTAAAAGAATTAGGAGTAGATGGCAGGGAAGTGTATTCACCTCTTCATTTTCATCCCGAGCCAGGGGAGTTATGACTCTCATACATAAATCAGTTCCTTTTCAAGTGAAAAATGTAATTGGAGACAAATTTGGAAGATATGTAATCATTCAAGGTTCTTTGCTATTAGAAAATATAAATCTTGTGAACTTATATGGTCCCAATATAGATGATCAGAAGTTCTTTGCTAATTTATTTCTCATCTTATCATCACTTACAGGGCAACATATAATAGCAGGGGATTTTAATTGTACATTGAATCCAGGTGTGGATAGATCAACAGGACTGGATTGTACGCACATTGGATGTAGGATGACTATTAATCATTTTATGAAAGAATTGAGATTGTTAGATATATGGAGAGAAATGAAACCACAAGTTAAAGCCTATTCTTGTTATTCCAGTACCTACAAGACATTCTCACGTATTGATTATTTTTTGATTTCCACAGAATTAAGGTCCAAGATTCAAAACTGCTTTTATGATAACATCGTGATCTCTGATCATGCACCCTGTTGTCTAATATATGTAGATAAAAAATTGACAAAGGAATCAGGTAGATGGCAATTTCAGCATAAATGGCTTCAGGATGAGGAATTTGTCAAGTATATAGAAAAACAGATAGACGAGTTCTTTGACATCAATACTACACAAACATCAGCATGTGTAAAGTGGGAGGCTTTCAAAGCTTTTATTAGGGGGCATATTATTAGTTATACAGGATCAAAATCTAAGAAGACTCGAGAGGAGAGAGCTAAATTGGAACATAAAATAAAAAATCTTCAGGAAAAAGTGTATGCAGGAAGTGACCCAAGGTTGGAGAATGAATTACTGATTTTGAGAGCTGAATACGACAAAAAATCAGCGAATAGAGCTGCCTCGAGTCTTCTAAGATTGAAACAATCTTTTTATGAACAAGGTGAAAAATCAGGAAAATTATTAGCATGGCAGATTAAACAATTGGAAATTAAAACACCAATTACCAGTATTATAAGTAACGGACAGGTAGTTATAGATCCTTTAGAAATTAATAGAGCCTTTAGAGATTACTATGAAAAATTATATGATACCAAAAATGAACCTGATTTAACAAAACTAAATGGGTTTTTGAACGAACTATCTATACCGTGTATTCCAAATGAAAACAGGGAGATATTGGAGTCTAAAATTAGTCAAGAAGAAGTTGGGCTAGCCATTGATAATATGAAATCAGGAAAAAGTGCAGGACCAGATGGTCTTCCAGTTGACCTTTATAAAAAATTTAAGAATAAATTAATAAAACCTTTTTTGGAAATGGTTTTAGAAGCATTTCAAAATAATAATTTACCATCATACATAAATAATGCCTTAATTATACTGCTGCCAAAACCAGGTAAGCCCTCTAATAAATGTGAAAATATGAGACCAATAAGCCTATTAAACGCCGACCTTAAGATAATCTGTAAAATTTTAGCAAGACGAATACAAGAAATTTTACCAAATATTATTAATCGAGATCAGAATGGCTTTATAAAGGGTAGACAAGGCTTCCATAATGTAAGAAGACTATTTAATATTATCTATTTTAATAAAGAAGCACCGGATACAGCTCTCCTATCATTGGACGCCGAAAAGGCCTTTGATAGAGTTGAATGGCCCTTTCTTTTTGAAGTCCTACAAAGGTTTGGACTTGGAAATAATTTCATAAAATGGGTTCAAATAATATACAATAATGCTACAGCAGAAATCCTAACAAATAACAATATTTCAAAACCAATAAAAATCAATAGAGGATGTCGACAAGGCTGTCCACTCTCACCTTTACTGTTTACTATGGCAATTGAACCTTTAGCGATAGCGATACGTTTACATTCACAAATATATGGAATTAAAGTTGGACCAACAGAACATAAAATCTCCCTGTACGCCGATGATATAATTTTGTTTATGTCGAATCTAAAAAAATCAATTCCAACCTTGTTGAATTTAATAAAGAATTTTGGGGAAATATCAGGATATAAAATAAATAAAACTAAATCTTCAATATTAATGCTAAATGAGACCCAGAGAAATTACCCAGCCCCTGAGGTAAATCAATTCAATGTTGTAAATCAGTTTAAATATTTAGGAATCCAAATTATGCCTAAGCTAGAATCAGTCGCCAGTGTCAACTATGAAGCCTTAATGTCAGATATCAGTGAGTTAACTCAGAGATGGATGTCACTACCAATGTCGATGATCGGGAGAATCAATATACTTAAAAGTAATATTTTACCTAAAATACTTTATTTATTTCAATACATTCCCTTATCACCACCTTTAGATCTATTCTCAAGAATAAAAAAAAAGTTAGTGGAATTTATATGGAACAACAGGAGGGCTAGATTACGTCTGTCTTTATTATATTTACCATTTGATCGTGGAGGTCTGAAATGTCCAAATTTTATGTTGTATTATTGGTCGGCACAACTGAGGTCTATGACATATTATTTTTCATCAAATGATCTCCCTCACTGGACTGAAATGGAATCATACAATTTACCTTTACCTCTTCCCATATTCATATACTCAGATTCGGCAAAAAAATTACAAAAACAAGTTAAAAATCCATTTGTAAAGCATATGATCAAAATATGGTGTGAAGCTAAAAACTATTTAAAAGAACCACAGTTATTGTCACAATTTAGTCCAATATGGGGTAATCAATATTTTAAACCAGGGAGAGCGGACGCTGTATTTAAAGTATGGAATTTAAAAGGGATACAAAAGATTCAGGATTTATATTTGCCATGTGCAGACAACATAATGTCTTTTGAAGAGCTGAGGATCAAATTTAATCTCAATAGAACACATTTTTTTAAATATCTTCAACTTAGAAACTTTATTCGATCAAATCAAAATAAAGCTCTCACTCGACCTATTTATTCATCCTTGGAAAAAATGATGATGAAAGATAGTAAAAGAAAGGGTATTATTTCAGAGTTTTATAACTCATTGACACTATCTTCAAGTGAAAATTCACTGAAAAGATTAAACTACTGGAAAGAAGATCTGCAAATTGAAATTTCAGAGGAACAATGGGAATTGGCTTGTACAGAAGCTCAAACCAAATCAATAAATGCACGCCTTAAATTGATACATTTCAAATGGTTAATGCGGATGTATGTTACACCGGAGGAGTTAAATAGATATAACAAAAATATACCAGATACATGCACAAAATGCATGGAAAGTAAAGGAACCCTATTTCATTGTTTATGGGAATGTAGATTAATAAGAATGTTTTGGGAAGAGGTGAGGGTAACAATTGAAAAAATAATCTCAAAACAAATCATATTGAATCCTAAACTGGTTTTGTTGGGTCTGTACCCAGAAAAGCATAATTTCAATAAAAGTGAAAGAACATTCATAGACCTCAGTTTGCTTAATGCCAAAAAATGTATTGCACTATTATGGAAAAAGACTCATAGACCAGATGTGACTCAGTGGTTAAGACAGATGTTAACAAACCTTCCATTAGAAAGAATAACATATATACTGAAATCAAAGGAAATTGTGTTTGAGAATATATGGAGACCTTTTATTGATTATGTAAAAAATTTAAACATAACTCTTGAAGAAGAAGGTGAATGATGTGTGTGGACCTTGTAAATTCCAAACTGGTGAACATAATATGTATACTTATGTATTGGATTGTCTAGACTAAACAGAGGAGCATTGTTGAAGACTTGATTTTGTTGGTGGTTGTTGGTGTTTTTAGTGCATTTTTTTTTTTTTGTAGTACTTTAGTGTTAGTGTTTGATTGTTTGTATCATGTTTGTTAAAAAAAAAAAAAAAAAAGGTTCAATAAAGATATTGTGGAAAAAAAAAAATAATAACGGACTTTAAAACATTCACTAAAAATGTTAAAAACTGGCTGAAAAATAAACAAGAATGTACTCATGTATGAATTATTTGTCTGCAAAGTGAGAGTGAATGAAGGGAAGGAATAAATGTGTTTGTTTATAGTGAGTGACGGAGGGAGGAAGGCCTGAAATAGGCAAATGTGAGTTATGTTATATGTGTTAAATGTGAGTCAGGCTGTTATATTTGTGTATTTATAATATTTATAATATTTATAATTGTGTATTTATAATTTTTCTGCATTGATGTATGTGGTTATTGTGTATATTTTTTATCTTGATTCTTTTTTCTAAAGCCCATCCAGGGACAAGAGTTGCAAATTAGCTAATAGCTATACACTCTATGTGCAACACATCAGATTGATTGTCTTTGATTAATTGTCTATGTTTATTGCACTGTCCCTGTCAAATAAACTAATCTACTACTACAATCACCATCAAACCTAAGATATGCTGCATCCACAGAGACTGCGTTCAGTTCTTACCCTCTTGGCTGAGACGATTGCCAAGAGAAAACCAGTCTTCCCAGAGATCAGACAAAGGTCAGCAATGGAGAGTGGCTCAAAAGGGGGCAACCATAGAGCCCTGAGAACTATCTGGAGATCCCAAGTGGGCAACAAAGGATGCCGGGATGGGTGGCTCTGTCTCACATCTTCCCAAAAATTGCCTAGCCAAGGAATGTTGCTCAGGCGACAAGCCATCACATTCTTCATGGGCAGTTGATACTACTGCCAGGTAGTTGACTCCACCCAACCTTGGGCGAAGAGGAACTGGAGGTAAAAAACAAGATGACAGAGATGTGACATGTCAAGGGATTCTCACCCTTGGTCCGACACGAGTTCAGAAACACTCTCCACTTAACACTGCATTGCAGCTGGGTAGATAGGACCCGTGAAGCCTGCATGGTGTCTATAACCTCCTTCTCTAAGCCAGGTTTACACAATTGCTCCCGTCCAAGGGCCATACATGAAGCCTCAGGAGCTTGGGATTTGGATGCCAAATCCTGCTCTGTGCCTGTGAGAGCATATCCCGTCTGATTGGGAGAGGCCAAGGATGGCCCTCCATCATCTCAGCTCTCCGCCATCCATGGTCTTTGTGGCTAGTTCAGGGCCATCAAAATTACTTGAACAGACAGTAGTCTTTTAGCGCACGAGAGCGCCCTCGTGCGCTCAAGGACACATGATGGAGATGCTGATGATGGAGATGGAGATGATGGAGATGCGTCCAAGCGCGCACTGAAAATAAAAGCTGCAGACACAGCCGCGAACAGATTAGTTCATCTGATTGACCTCTCATTCAACTAATAAGAGCCTTGAATTGGGTTTCTGAAACCTTGAAGAACCAATGACTGAAAACCTAGCAAGAAGGACCCGCCTACCAACGCAGCGAGCCAATTGAAGCACAGAAGTTCGCTGAGCTGTTTTGTCTACAAAGGCTGGGTGAAGAGAGAATTTTTTAATTCCAGCAGAGTGTTTAGGATTCTCTTATGGCCATCATAGACCGACGGAGGCCGACGACGAAGGTCGTAAATCATTCGCCAAAACCGCAATCATGGAATTATGTTTTGACCGGGTCACGAGACCAGAACCACGAGCGGACCAGCGTTGCGTTCGTCTGACAATGAGGAAGAGAAGTTCGCCAGAACACTGCTGTGAAGAGGTAAGGTGTTATAAGCTAAATTATTCTTTATCCCCGAAAATTGTATTCAAAAATGACTTTTGACCGATCGGTAAATTACAACTGTGCGGCGCACGATGTCCGAAGTGCGTGCGCCGCGGTACACGGGTCGTTCGTCACGTCCGGACCGTGAACGCCCCCCCCCCCCCGCTACTATTCTGTAGTGAGGGGGGGGGGAGCCGCGGTGACTGCACCGCGGTCGCGACATCGCCACATGAGTGTAATCCGTTATGTAGCGATGGCCAATCTCTGTCCTCTGTAGCGAGGGGGGGAACACCCCCCCCCCCCCCACACACACACACAGAGCCCTGAATGTCACCTTTCATTAGAGGCCAAGATGAAGCTTCTATATTGAATCATTCAAAAGTTACAGACGTTTTTCCAAACTGTGCCATTTGGCACAGTTCCAAAACGCCTGGGAACTACCTGAGGAAAAAGCTGTGTAATATATTCATTTTTTATGGTATTGTTACAAAATTTGGACCTCAGCTGGATAACACTTGGTTCTACATTTCTGTTGCATTTTCCAGCCCGGATCTGAAGCTGTGTGTTATTTGCAAGCATTTGTATCCAAAAAAAACACCCAGGCCAAATTTAGTTTCTTCAAGTTCACTATGTTTAGATGACTGTAACTCAGTGGCAGGAGCACTTAGAGAGATTATGACTGTTTTGCCAAAAAATTCAAAGTGTTTTCTTTTAAATGAGACCAACCCCATGAAGATGCTGCAAAGGGTTGAAGAACAGCTTTGGATTTAATTTGGGCACGTTATTTTTTGGCGTTTTTAGGGAAATTGACCGGAGTGCAAGGGGTTAAACAGTTCCTCTGCCTTAAGAGAAGGTACAAAAATATATCACAAACCTTAAGCAGGTAAGGATAGTACATACCTCATGCTGTTAAACCGTTAACAGTTCCGGTTGAAAAGAAGGCAAGTGTATATTACATACCTCTAAGCAGGCATGGACAGTGCACGTCACGCTACACAGCTGCTACAAACCTTCTCCCATTCAGCAGAAAATGCAACCATTTTATGACACAGCAATGGGGTGCCCATTGTAAGGCAGCCCAAACAGCACAAAAATACAATGTTAAACAGACTGATATAAGCTCTTACTGACCAGGAGGATAGAGGAAGAATGGGTGGATGCAAGGGGTGTATATACAGACGTGGACGAAATTGTTGGTTAATGAAAGAAAAACCCACAATGGTCACAGAAATAACTTCAATCTGACAAAAGTGGTAATAAATAAAAATTCTATGAAAATTAACCAATGAAAATCAGACAATGCTTTTGAATTGTGGTTCAACAGAATTATTTTAAAAAACAAACTCATGAAACAGGCCTGGACAAAAATAATGATATCCCTAGAAAAGATTAAAAATAATGTGACCATAGGGACATGTTCAACCAAGATGTGTCCTCTATTTAACATCACAGGTGTCTACAAACTTGTAATCAGTCAGTCGGCCTATTTAAAGGGTGACAAGTAGTTACTGTGCTGTTGGGTGACATGGTGTGGACCACATTAAACATGGACCAGAGGAAGCAAAGGAGAGAGTTGTCTCAGGAGATTAGAAAGAAAATTATAGACAAGCATGTTAAAGGTAAAGGCTATAAGACCATCTCCAAGCAGCTTGATGTTCCTGTGACTACAGTTGCACATATTATTCAGAAATTTAAGATCCACGGGACTGTAGCCAACCTCCCTGGATGTGGTTGCAGGAGGAGACGGATAATACGAATGGTAACAAAAGAGTCTAGAACAACCTCTAAACACATTCATGGTGAACTCCAAGGTCAAGGTACACTACCGTTCAAAAGTTTGGGGTCACTTAGAAATTTCCTTATTTTTGAAAGAAAAGCACTTTTTTCAATGAAGATAACTTTAAACTAATCAGAAATACACTCTATACATTGCTAATGTGGTAAATGACTATTCTAGCTGCAAATGTCTGGTTTTTGGTGCAATATCTACATAGGTGTATAGAGGCCCATTTCCAGCAACTATCACTCCAGTGTTCTAATGGTACAGTGTGTTTGCTCATTGCGTCAGAAGGCTAATGGATGATTAGAAAACCCTTGTGCAATCATGTTAGATCTGCAATGCTGTAATTGCTGCAAATGGAGGATTCTTTGACGAAAGCAAAGTTTGAAGGAAAAATTTATTTCAAATACAGATCATTATCTCTAACCTTGTCAATGTCTTGACTACATTTTCTATTCATTTTACAACTCATGGTGGTAAATAAGTGTGACTTTTTATGGAAAACACAAAATTGTCTGAGGTGACCCCAAACTTTTGAATGGTAGTGTACATCAGTGTCGGATTGCACCATCCGTTGTTGTTTGAGCCAAAGTGGACTTCATGGGAGACGACCAAGGAGGACACCACTGTTGAAAACAAATCATAAAAAAGCCAGACTGGAATTTGCCAAACTGCACGTTGACAAGCCACAAAGCTTCTGGGAGAATGTCCTATGGACAGACGAGACAAAACTGGAACTTTTTGGCAAGGCACATGAGCTCTATGTTCACAGACGCAAAAATGAAGCATACCAAGAAAAGAACACTGTCCCTACTGTGAAACATGGAGGAGGTTCTGTTATGTTCTGGAGCTTCTTTGCTGCATCTGGCACAGGGTGTCTTGAATCTGTGCAGGGTACAATGAAATCTCAAGACTATCAAGGTATTCTAGAGAGAAATGTGCTACCCAGTGTCAGACAGCTTGGCCTTAGTCGCAGGTCATGCGTCTTGCAACAGGATAATGACCCAAAACACACAGCTAAAAACACCCAAGAATGGCTAAGAGCGAAACATTGGACTATTCTAAAGTGGCCTTCTATGAGCCCTGATCTAAATCCTATTGAACATCTGTGGAAGGAGCTGAAACATACCGTCTGGAAAAGGCACCCTTCAAACCTGAGACAACTGGAGCAGTTTGCTCATGAGGAGTGGGCCAAAATACCTGCTGAGAGTTGCAGAAGTCTCATTGACAGTTACAGAAATGGTTTGATTGCAGTGATTGTCTCAAAAGGTTGTGCAACAAAATATTTAGGGTACCATCATTTTTGTCCAGGCCTGTTTCATGAGTTTGTTTTTTAAAATAATTCTGTTGAACCACAATTCCAAAAGCATTGTCTGATTTTCACTGGATAATTTTCATAGAATTTTTATTTATTACCGCTTTTGTCAGATTCAGGTTATTTCTGTGACCATTGTGGGTTTTTCTTTCATTAACAGAGGGGTACCAACAATTTTGTCCACGTCTGTAATAAGGTGTGCATCCACAGGTGTGATTACTTTGGTATAATGCGCCTGTCCCAAGGATCATAGTCATGTGGTTACAGGTTCACTGAAATGAAATAAAACTACAGTTAATTTATGTTTTAATGGTATGTGTGTGTGTGGGGGGGGGCAATCACTTTTTCACACAGGGCTATGTAGGTTTGGATTTTTTTAACCCTTAATAATAAACATCTTCATTTAAAAACTGCATTTTGTGTTTACTTGTGTGATCTTTGTCTAATATTTAAATTTGTTTGATGATCTGAAACATTTAAGTGGGACAAACACACAAAAAAATGAGATATCAAGAAGCGGGTAAACACTTTTTCACACCACTGACAGGGTACTCAGGCTGGAGTACCTCAAATGAAGTGGGCTGCACTTTTTCCAGACCAGAATCCCATAGAAAACCAGTGTTTCCTCTGGCTTAAAGACCTTGGTGCAATGGCAACATATTTTTCCGGAGGAAGGGGAGGGGGGGCAGAAAACATATGACATTATTGTAACCAGAATATGTTCCTTTTATACTATTTATTTCTTTTTGAAATTTTGTACAATAACTTCGGATATGGAACTTACCATTTCTTCTTCTTCCGGCTGTCAGAGGGAGCAGACGCATTTCTTCTCCTCTCCTCTCCTCTCTCCTCTCCTCCCTTCACTGTTCCCAGCTTGCTATGTCCTGTCTGTGTCTCGCTCTTCTTCTCGCTGCATCTCAATCCAAACGGAAATTATGGAATTAGTGAGCTGGGCTTTAAATGCAATTGACACCACTTTTTCAAACAGAAAATCGGGCCCGGGGGAGCCCAAGTGTCCTGCAGGCACTTCGGCTGCGGGTTATGTGAGAGACCCATGGGACAATTGGAAACTCATGTGTCTGTGTGATCTTTCGATTGAAGATGTGGAAGACATCTACCTGTTTGGCTTCATGATCACAGGATTTCTGCTGTTTGGCTTTGGGGTTTTCCTGGTGTATCGGAAACTGAAGAAGTTGGAAAGAGCTAGTCAAAATGCGGACCTGGCGAAGCTCCTTCAACAATTCGACCAGCTGGGGGGGGGGGCACTGATAGCGGTTAATGGCGAACTGAATCGGAAGGTGGGAAACATCTCGGAGTCGCTGGGTGCTCTCCAGGGAATGATTTTAAGGCCTGGGAATGTAAATGCAAATTGTGATGCACAGAATCGCATGAGAGGTGAAAATTCTATGCTCTAAGTGAACTGTGCTTATCGGGCTTTGATTTGGCGTCCTTGGGAGAATTCATTCCTCCAGGAGAAAAGATAAGGCTGAAGGGAGTTTTGGCTTTTCTCTAACCCAAACATTCTGATGTGCAGCAATCTGAACTCTCTATGGACAGCGTCATCATGTGACTAGCATGGAATTTTACCATCTGACATGCACTGAAGAGAGATGAACTCTTGTGGACATGTTATCTCTGTTTAGGATACCATGGACATAACATCTAGTTGCTGCTTAGGGGAGGAATTTTGTTGTTCACCAGTAACTGACACTTCACACTGCATATCACATGACTGACACACACACACTGGTCTCTCTCAACTTACTCTGTTAATGTGTGGAACTGTAACTTGTCTGCGAAGTGTGCAATTAGAGGGTTTTTTCTATGTGATCATAATCTTGCTCACTTGAGCTCTATTTTGATAACTATGCTTTTTTCTCTCTGCCCAATGTGTCACCCCCTCCCCCTCTTTACCCCCACTGTATGAGGCGCCTTCGGCTGCCGCGTCATTGGGGAGCGCTTAATATGAGCGCACCTTAATGTCAAGTAAAATTCCTTGTATGTGTAAAAGCATGCTTGGCAATGAAGTTCATTCTGATTCTGATTTGAAGTATTGTACAACTGAGACTTGAATATTGGAGTATTGGGCCAGTTGGGGTCCCACCCAGACTTCCTGTGTTTGAACTTTTTAGTGGTGTCATCTTTTTTCCTTCCTCTGTTCTCACCTCTCCTGGACCCTCTTCCTGAACACTTTCCTCTCCTTGGCTCCTCTCTTCTGTCTCATCTTGCCCTCTCTGAGCTCTGTTGTAATTCAGGTTCTCTCTCTGTCTGTGGTGGTATACAAACAGGTTCGAAAATATCAAGTGTCATGTTTTGTCCTGCAGGATTTTTTTTTGGTCACGGTTTACATAAATGACAAAAATATGTGTAATGTTTTTTTGTATTTTTATTCTAGTGTTTCTTCTTCCCATTGAGAAAGTAGCATACCTGCCAACTACTCCGGTTTTGCCGTAATGGTTCCGGTTTTCAAGACCCCATTCCGGGTTACGGCTTTATTAATCAAAATTACGGTTTTTCACTAAAAATTCAGTCAAAAATTTTAAATCGTAAAAAAAACACGAAAGCAATTCCAAACACGAGATCGCTAGGAATCGTATCTAAATTTAGAACATAGTAGCGTCAGTAGCGTTTCTTTTCGTGGTTCGCTGCTACGCTTTACCTGAAACGTTTGCTAAGCTAACGCTATCGCTATTGAGGGTATTGAGGTTTCTATTCTCACGCGAAATCCCGGAGAGGCGTGCGTACATGGCGAGATGTAAACACGATGTAAACTGCTGCAGACGTTCGCACGACTGCACTTCAACCCTGGCAAATGGACCATGGATTCAACATCTAAAGGGAGAATACATTTTATATAATGCCTAAGATTCTGAAGAACATGTGCTGTGTAATTGCAAGCCTTGTCATGCTTGGTGTATCATGTAAACACATAAAATATCAGAGCGATTTTGCCATCTTTTTCGCGCGTCTGTTAAACAGTGCTAGTATACCCTGCTGATATTTCTAGTCTTCTAGTTACCTCTGCCAAGGAGGTTATGTGATCATCAGCGTTGGTTTGTCTGTTTGTCTGTTTGTTTGTTAGCAAGATAACTCAAAAAGTTATGGACGGATTTTCATGAAATTTTCACAGATTGTCAGAAATGGGGTATCCTACAGTTGATTAGATATTGGTGGTGATCCGGATCACCGTCTGGATCCAGGAATTTTTTAAAGGATTCTTTTTTTTTTTTTTTTTTAATTTAACATTGCGAGATAGGGCCATTTTCAATATTTTATTTAAGATGTTAAACACTGTATGGGGGGAACTGTGGCGCTTGGCGGAGGTCTGCGCTCTCAGAGTGCTTTTCTAGTATTCATAATACATCACATCTGGCCTATTCAAAGTTCTATGCAGTGTTAAGATAGTCTTTGAATGCAAATTTAATGAATGAATGAATCTTTATTTCGGATAGATTAAAAGTACAGGTTAAAAGAAACTGAATAATATAACAAAGGGGGAAAGAAAATCCAACAAGATCAAATTAGACAATAACTCCTCTGATTATACAGTTCAACATAAGTTATCTGAAATGGGTGATGGCAGAAGCCGCAGCTTATATTGCCCACCCATATTCCATCCAAGAATTCAAAAGAAAAAAACAAAACAAGAGCGATTACAATTCAGAACAAAGCTAAGACAAAATGTGACAAAAAACAAAAAACTAAGTAACAACACAACACAGACTGGATATGACAATCCTTATGTGATTTTACATGTCATCTTGTATATATGTTTGGAGTATTTCTTCCTTTAGTTTTTGTTTAAATTGTCCAAGCGTTGTACATGATTTTAATTCACGTCCAAAATCGTTCCATAATCTGACTCCTTGCACTGAAACACAGTGTTGCTTGGTGGTAGTTCTCACTGAAGGCTTTTGAAATATACATGTTCCTCTGAAATGATATTGTTTCTCCCTTATATGGAACAACTTTTGGATATTTGCGGGCAGTGACAGATTCTTAGCTTTAAACATTATTACTGCAGTTTTAAAGTCAACCAGATCTTTCAACTTGAGAGCTTTTAATTTAAGAAAAAGTGGGTTTGTTGGTTCCCTGTAAGCAGCTTTGTTTATTATTCTAATAGCTCTCTTCTGAAGCATAAAGACTGGATATATGTTTGTTTTATATGTATTTCCCCATACTTCAGTACAATATGTCATGTATGGGAGTATTAATGAATGATACAAAATATATAATGTGGGTTGTTGATTCAGCAAATATTTCGCTCTGTGTAGTGTTGCAATTGATTTAGATATTTTACCTTTAATATAATTAATATGTGACTTCTATGTCAAATGCTAATATTTGTTTGACACTGCGGCCCCTGGACCCCGGCTAGCTACTAGGCTTTTCAGGTTTGAAAGTTGAAGAAATATGAAGTTGTTAGCTACATTCTAACTTGATTTAATGCTAATATTTGTTTGGCGTCGGGGGGCTTCACCCCCCTGAACCTCCCACCAGGACTTTGTCCTGGACCTACCGGGGCCTGCAGCCCCTGGACCCTGGCTAGCTACTAGGCTTTTCAGGTTTGAAAGTTGAAGAAATATGAGGTTGTTAGCTACATTTAACTAGATTTAATGCTAATATTTGTTTGGCAAATATTAGCATTATTATTATTAGCATTAGCATTATTAGCATTAGCATCGCCCCCTGGACCCCGGCTAGCTACTAGGCTTTTCAGGTTTGAAAAGTTGGCAGGTATGGAGTAGGGTAGGGGGAAAAAATCATAATAGTAATTTATTCATACATACTTAAATTATATGACCTGAGGTGGGTATAGTAGCCAGAAATTCTACTCATGTAAAAGCAGTGCTTTGAAATTTATAATTAAAAGTAGACAACCAAAAATTTCTAATTGAGCTAAGGGTACAAAGAGCACCCACTTAAAATCTTGAGTAATGGTTTTAGTCTTGAAGGTTTGAGGTTTTTCTCCAAATTTTAACAATTTCCTTATAGTTTTTTACTTTTCTCTGTGAATTTAACTAAATTTGAAACCATTTTCCTTAAATTTGTAATTTTCTCTTGTAAAATTGACTTTTCTTGTACATTTGTGGAGTTTGCATGTTTTCCCCGTGTCTGCGTGGGTTTACTCAGGGATTTCTCCGGTTTCCTCCCACATGCCAAAAACATGCAAGTTTGGTTAATTGGCATCAAACTGGGGATTCTAAATTGTCCTTAAGTATGACTGCGAGAGTGAATGGTTATCTGTCTCTCTGTGTTGGCCCTGCGATGGACTGGCGATCTGTTCAGGGTGTACCCTGCCTCTCGCCCAAAGATGCTGGGATAGGCTCCAGCCCCCCTGCGACCCGAGAAGGATTAAGCGGAAGAAGATGGATGGATATATTTGAGACTTTATTATAAGTTTGTGGATTATTTTATGGTTAATTTTTGTCTATTTTTAAAAAAATAAAATTACTGGTTTTTTTTTTAATAAAGTTGAAACAGACTGTGGTATTTTTTACTTTTTCCTCATAATAATTTACATTTTTTACCATAATTTTGCAGAGCCAGAACAGAATAATAATTTAACTCTGATTTCAAAGAAAATTTTTTTTAAAAATTGTATTTAATGAAATAAATTAACTTAAATGACCAAAGATGCAGATATTTCTATATATTTATAGTTTGTTCGTTTGTTTGTTTGTTTTTTCCAGAAATCTCCTCACCACCTCGATGGCAGGAAAATCTCCTTTATTTTGAAATCCAAATGTTTGCACGTTTAATTTGTCTGAAGACTGCTGACAGATTAAAGTCATTGACTTTGTGAATTTCGGTCTTCTTAACTTTCCAGGTATATCATAGTGAACATAAATTAGTTAATTAATATTAAATAAGGTAAAGGTAAAAACAGTTCCTTGTCATTCTTGTCTGAAATAAGAAAAACAAAACTAATGATTAAAAAAAAGACCAAATGAACCAACTCGAGCTCTTAATCGGTTAACTAAACGACTCTTCCATTATTGCTCCCGTTACCAGCGGGTTAAAAACATGATAAATGCCATCACTGCTTACATACCTCTTCTTCTGATTTTTTTCCACGTTTAACCCCTTGCACTCCGGTCACTTTCCCTAAAAACGCCAAAAATT
Organism: Pholidichthys leucotaenia; assembly: GCA_020510985.1. Taxonomy (NCBI): domain Eukaryota; kingdom Metazoa; phylum Chordata; class Actinopteri; order Cichliformes; family Pholidichthyidae; genus Pholidichthys; species Pholidichthys leucotaenia. The sequence continues at coordinate 320,970,104 of CM035843.1, read as the reverse complement.
AATGTGCCCAAATTAAATCAAAAGCTGTTCTTCAACCCTTTGCAGCATCTTCATGGGGTTGGTCTCATTTAAAAGAAAACACTTTGAATTTTTTGGCAAAACAGTCATAATCTCTCTAAGTGCTCCGGCCACTGAGTTACAGTCATCTAAACATAGTGAACTTGAAGAAAATAAATTTGGCCTGGGTGTTTTTTTGGATACAAATGCTTGCAAATAACACACAGCTTCAGATCCGGGCTGGAAAATGCAACAGAAATGTAGAACCAAGTGTTATCCAGCTGAGGTCCAAATTTTGTAACAATACCACAAAAAATGAATATTTTACACAGCTTTGTTCTCAGGTAGTTCCCAGGCATTTTGGAACTGTGCCAAATTGTGCCAAATGGCACAGTTTAGAAAAACGTCTGTAACTTTTGAATGCTTCAATGTAGAAGCTTCATTTTGGGCTCTAATGAAAGGTCACACTCAGGGCTGTGTCTGTGTGTGTGTCTGTGGGGGGGGGGTTGTCCCCCCCCCCTCGTTACAGAGGATGGACATCGGCCATTGCTACACAACGGATTAGCCTCATGTGGCAATGTGGGACAGCAGCGCAGTCACCGCGGCTCCCCCCCCCCCTCGCTACAGAAGAATAACGGGGGTGGGGGGGGCAGCGTTCACGGTCTGGACGCGGCGAACAACCCCTTGTACCGCGGCACACGAACTTCAGACTTCGTGCGCCACACAGTTGTAATTTACCGATCGGTCAAAAGTCATTTTGAATTACATTTTTCAGGAATAAAGTATAATTTAGCTTATAACACCTTACCTCTTCACAGCAGTGTCCTGGCTAACTTCTCTTCCCCATTGTCAGACGAACGCGACGCTGGTCCGCTCGTGGTTCTGGTCTCGCGGCCCGATCAAAACATAATTCCGTTATTGCGGTTTTGTGCTTCCATGATTGCGGTTTTTGGCGAACGATTTTTCAAAACAAATAACAGTAGTAATCAAAAAAAGACTGGCGAAGGCGTGTGTGTCACTCAGCCTTCGTCGTCAGCCTCCGTCGGTCTATGACCATGGAAGAAATCATAACGTCTACTCTGCTGGAACAAAAGCAAAATAAGCACCGCCTGTGGCTGAACATGCCGATGAGCGAATGGCACTCCCTGTCACACAGGTTGCATTTGTGGATGGTCACCGTGCTGCTGGGTCTGTGGGGTTCTTCCTGCGGGTCCTTTTTTTTTGATCCGCTGCAGCAGTCAGTCTTCACCCAGCCTTAAAAAAAAAACAGCTCGCGATCTTCTCTGCTTCATTTGGCTCACTGCATTCACAGCGTTGGGAGGCGGGTCCTTCTTGCTAGGTTTTCAGTCATTGGTTCTTCAAGGTTTCAGAAACCCAATTCAAGGCTCTTATTAGTCGAATGAGAGGTCAATCAGATGAACTAATCTGTTCGCGGCTGTGTCTGCAGCTTTTATTTTCAGTGCGCGCTTGGACGCCATACACCACCTACATCACAATCGCGCCCTCGTGCGCTCTAGGACGCAGAGACTTGTCCGTCCGCGGTACAACGGAGTGCAAGAGGTTAAAGTACTTTAATAAGCTCATGTTTCTCTTGGACAGCGACGCGAGTGAGACACTCTGCCTTGCGACTGGAGCGGTCATGCGGGCACGGCGCTTCTGAACTCCGCACGGATGATGGTCACGTGTGTTGTTCGTGTGCACGCTTGTGGACTGTAAGTCTTTCCTATTTTTTTCTTAAATTTATATTTCCTAGAGTGGCGGGAAATTTACAAGCGTGGTGGGCCACCACTGGGAAATGTTATAAGAGGAATCCCTGGAAAACCTTGGGGATCAGCTGAGTCTCCGTATACAGGCTTGTAATCCTGCACCTCACAACCTCAATGACCTGAGGGCCGCCCTTCAAGAAGAGTGAAATGCCATGCCTCAGCAGATAAGTCGACTTGTGAACAGCAGGAGACGTCGTCGTCAAGACATGACAAGTTATTGAACCAATGACATTTTTAGTTGCGGTATACCCACCACTGTTGTTGGCTTTTGTTTCAATCGATAGATGTGCTTTATTGATCTCAAACTGGGAAATTACAGTGTAACAGCAGCATGACACAGACAACCTAACCAACCGAAAAACACACAGTATAATAGAAAAGGAATTACCCTGGGAAGTAAAGTAAAAATGTTTAGATAACTTTATATACAACATAGACTACTGCTAGGTAAAATAGATGATGATCCTTTTGAGTCAATGGATAGTACTGACAAGGATTATGAGGCACAAGGTGAAACACGAGGTACCAATTATACTGTAAGTTGTAGCATGGCAGCATTGTTATGACCAAATTCAACCTCAGAGTGAGTTATTGTACAGTGAATAACATGTGGCAGAAAAGATTTCCTGTAACTAACCGTTCGGCAGCGAAGCTGTAGCAGTCTGCTAGAGAAAGTGCTTCGCTTACTGTCCAGTGTGTGGTGGAGGGGGTGATCAGGATTGTCTGTGATGGATTGCAGTTTGTTCAGTGTCCTCCTCTCCACCACAGATTCAAAGGTCTCCAGCCTGAGATCAATTACAGAGCCAGCCTTCTTGATAATCTTGTCAAGTCTGTTGGTGTCGGTGGCTCTGATACTGCTACCCCAACAGACAGCAGCAAAGAAGATGGCACTGGCAACAATGGCCTGGTAGAAAAGCTCCAGCATGTTGTTGCACACATTGAAGAATCTCAGCTTCCTCAGAAAGTAGAGTCTGCTCACCCCCTTCTTGTACATGGCATCGGTGCTAGATTTCCAGTCCAGTCCGATGTTCAATAAATTGAGATGAGGAAATCCCCATTGCTTGCTTCTACTTAAATGCCCTACTTTCATGATATAGTGTCACTGTACTGTGAACTGTTTACATTTTCCATAAATTTCACGTGAAAGCTAAATACCTCTATTTTTTGTGAGTAGTGTATGTTATTCTTCATTGTTCAGAATTTGACAGAATATCAGCTGTGGCTATACCAGTGCTATGTGCTGAAGTCAGTCAAAGCAAGGACATCTACACTTCCTATTAATTTTCAAATCTTATCACCCTAAAAAAACATTGTTTAAATCTTCTCTTCTGACACAGTGGTTACTGTTGTCTAATTTTGCTCACTTTTTTTTTTCTAAAATAAATTTTTCTGTTGAATTGCCTTAGTTATTTAAAAAAACGTGCTAGTGTGGCGGTTTGGGAAAACCTCCACAACAGACTAAGGACAGACAGCTTGCTACTCCTGGTTTTTTCCGCTGCACTACTGAGATGTAATGTGCCATTCATGTTTTGTGATGTTAATGTGCCATTCATGTATTGAGTTCATGCATCCTGTCCTTGCTGTGTCTCTGAAATGCAAATGCCCATACCAACTGCTGTGAAATGCTCTTTCATGTATTGTTGTAACTGGGTATATATGCTGCAAGAGCCTGTAACTCACTCTCTCAATTCCACTTCCTCAACTGCTGCTGCTGGACACAGACTTTGTGTCCTCCTTCTCCGAGAGCCGCTGGGCTCACTCCCGGCGCGCATGTACGGCGCCGGGAGCGGAGCTCGTGACGGCGGTATGATCTAATAAAACCAACTAAAAACTCCATCGCTGCCTTTATTTTATCATCCGCCGCACTGGTGACCCGACGCTGAAAAGAACACGCTGCCAGGGAACGCAACACCCGGCGGTGATTCTCCGACGACAAGCGAACGCGGCAGCCTGACTGATCTGCCCTCCCTTCTGCTTCAGGGAGACCTCAACGCGGAGTTTCCAGGTGAAACTCTCCGGAGAACACCCACGACTGGGAAAGCTGAGCAACGTTTCATGGTGAGATCTACACGCCTAGATCGGCACATCCACGCTGGACCGGCCGCGCTCGCAGCTCCTCCACATGAGATCGCATGCACCTCGTCCTTTCTCCGCGACGGCGACCCCCACGGCCGACGGAGCACACGTGGACCTGAACGCACCATGACCCATCCACAGCTCACCATAGATGATTATCGGCGCCGACTGCGCCAATCTCCACCAAGATTCTGCACCCTGGCTCTCCTCTCCAGCTGGCCCACCCACGCACGGAGCCCCCGCACACGCACCGGGGAGTTACGAGGACGGCGCACCACGCACGGGACAAATATGGGTCTTCAGACCGCCATCGTCCTTTGCCGCTGCACAAAGAACCTTCAGGGCTGCTCGCACACCTGAAGCACGTACGCAGCTCGCCCACTGGATTTTCTAACTGTCTCAGCCACGGCGCACCAGGGAAATTCAGCGGTTTGTGGTTCCCGAGAGCTTTAAGGTTGTGCCCGCACCTAAAGCCAACACGCCAGTCCCTCTGCTCTCATTACAGCCGCCACGCAGCCTCGTCTTTTCTTCACGGCCGCTATTAATCCTTGCAGGACTTAATCGCGGGAGGAGCCAGTGACTAATTTTTCTTCTTGTGGACCTCTGCACGTTCAACGGGACAGCCCTTCGACATCGTGGACCCACAAGCAATTTTTGCGCGGCCCGGACGATTTCACCGTCTCCGGCCGGCATTTACTACCCCCCACCCCACTCCACCCCCTCCTGCACAGAGCTTTTCCCTGCTCGCTGCCCAAGCTGCACTATCGAGGTCTTGGCCACCTGCCGAGCCCTCTGGGGGGGAGCTGTGGCGGTTTGGGAAAAACCCCACAACAGACTAAGGACAGACAGCTCGCTACTCCTGGTTTTTTCCGCTGCACTACTGAGATGTAATGTGCCATTCATGCTTTGTGATGTTAATGTGCCATTCATGTATTGAGTTCATGCATCCTGTCCTTGCTGTGTCTCTGAAATGCAAATGCCCATACCAACTGCTGTGAAATGCTAGCTGCAAGCTAGCATATATACCCAGTTACATATGCTGCAAGAGCCTGTAACTCACTCTCTCAGTTCCACTTCCTCAACTGCTGCTGCTGGACACAGACTTTGTGTCCTCCTTCTCCGAGAGCCGCTGGGCTCGCTCCCGGCGCGCATGCACGGCGCCGGGAGCGGAGCTCGTGACGGCGGTATGATCTAATAAAACCAACTAAAAACTCCATCGCTGCCTTTATTTTTCCATGCCGCTGCACTAGTACAGCAGTGGTATAGCCACAGCTGATATCTGTCAAATTCTGAACAATGAAGAATAACATTTTTGAATAAATCAAGTATTAATACATTATTCTCTGCTTTTGATCTCCACTGTAAGTAGTAATCACCGTTTTGATTACAAATGGTACAGATTTGTAGATATTATGGTCTGAAAAAAAATCTATTTTGAAACATTAACTGGTCAACAAGAGTTGCATAAATTAGGCAGGTTAAATCATACTTTAAAATCTGAATGCTGCATGTTATTTTCTGTGTGCTTGTCTGTTTCAGTGTGATTTTTACACTTATGTTGGTTCTTCTGTACAGCACAAAAAATCACAGGTGCTGGACTGCAGTGTCTTCACGATGCTCACCTGGAGAAAATTGGCATAAGGTAATGGTGTGTACTGTGACTGAACCAAAAAAATGCTGGTTGTGTGCTCTGAAGGGAATTAAATATAGTTAGCCTCTGTCTGTGTGTTTTAACCACACAGTAAAGACACTACAATATTAAAAAGAACCAAAGTGGTCAGCTACTTTCCCCATGCAATGAGATCACAATTTCTGATAGGAGACCTCAAGCAAACCCAGTCTCAGTGGCAGCAATCTGCAGACCTGCTAGATTATGTGAAGACAGGAAAAAATCTGTATACTTAGGAATGATAAAAATTAATTAAGGGGGACCATAGTAAAAGGACACAGAGCCACACAGTTCTTATATAGATGTATGAAGGGTGAAAAGGGTGGGCATTAAGATTCCCCCACAAGCCTGGGCTATGACAACATAACCTTATCAGACTCAACCAAACTATCAGTTAAAATGGAAAGTTACTCCTAAAAGCAGAGGAGGTTGTCTCCTGATTTCAAACTGGGAGCTGGAGACAAGTTTGACGGTAGAAAAAGTGTATCTCACAAGTAACTGATAAAACCGCACTGTCAATATGAAGTGATAACCTAGGAACCTTGAAAAGTCAGGACTTTGCAGGTGAGGATGAATAGTTTAAATCCAATTTAAAATGCTGCAGAGGATCATTGAAAAAGGTACAGTAAAAAAGATTAAGTTCTTTTTGGAGCAGTAATCTTGCTGCAGCATTTTGGATCAAGTGAAGACTTTTTAGTGACATTTTATGGCAACGTTTTTATAAAAAGTTGTTAAGAGTCTGGCCCAGAGACAACAAATACTATTAATAATTACACTGATTCTTTCTTATCTCTGTGAGTCAAAATACTATATCAAGAAAACAGTTTCAGAGATTCATTTGATGTGCAAGTTGAAGTGGCAATAATCAAAAGTTTTTTTGCTTTTAAAGTTGTACCATAATATCAATGACCGTGTGAACCAATAAATATTTGTAATACTTTCTCACCTCACTCTTCGATGTCTTGTTCTTTCCATTTTGTTTTGTCTAGCTGTCTAGGTGACCGATTAAAAATCCTGCACAGTCTCAGGAAGCTGTGGCGGGTAGTAGCTGAACGAAATAAGGTACAGTCTATCTTCTTGTTTTATACTTTCAAGGCTGCAGAGATAAGTAAAACCCTGTGGGGAGTAGGGCTGTCAAATATGACCAAAATTTCATGTCACAACATAAGTAATCTTATTTGACGATATATATAGTAGATATAACCCCTGTTCAAATGCCAGGTTTTTGTGATGTAAAAAAGTGAGACAAAGATAAATCACTTCACAACTTTTTCCACCATTAATGTGACCTATAACCTGTACAATTGAAAAACAAACTGAAATCTTTTAAGGGGAAAAATTAAAAACTTATTATAACCTGATTGCATAAATATGTACACCCTGTTAAAACTGGGGATGTGGCTGTGTTCAGAATTAACTGATCACATTCATACTCATGTTAAATGGGAGTCAGCACACACCTGCTACCTTTAAAGTGCCTCTGATTAACCTCAAATGAAGTTCAGCTGTTCTAGAAGGCTTTTCCTGACATTTTTGTAGTCATATCATACAGCACAAGCTATGGTCTGCAGAGAGCTTCCAAAGCATCAGAGGGATCTCATTGTTCAAAGGTATCAGTCCGAAGAAGGGTACAAAAGAATTTCCAAGGCATTAAATATACCATGGAACACAGTGAAGACAGTTATCATCAAGTGGAGAAAATATGGCATAACGGTGACATTACCAAGAACTGGACATCCCTCCAAAATTGATGAAAAGGCGAGAAGAAAACTAGTCAGGGAGGCTGCCAAGAGGCCGACAGCAACATTGAAGGAGCTGCAGGAATTTCTGGCAAGTACTGGCTGTTTAGTACATGTGACAACAATCTCCCATCTTCTTCATATGTCTGGGCTATGGGGTAGGGTGTCAAGACAGAAGCCTTATTTTATGAAGAAAAACATCCAGCCATTTGAAATCTCCCAAACCCATGTGGGAAAATGTGTTATGGTCTGATGAAACCAAGGTGGAACCTTTTTTTGGCCAAAGATTTCAGTTTGTTTTTCAATTGAGTTGTACAGGTTATAGGACACTTTAATAATGGAAAAAGTTTTTAAATGATTCATCTTGGTCTCATTTTTTTACATCACAAAAACCTGGCATTTGAACAGGGTTGTGTAGACTTTTTATATCCACTGTGTGTGTGTGTCACAATCAGTGTTGGGAGTAACGCATTACTGTAACGACACTGCTTTTGCAGTAACGTGCTGTGTAATGAAATTGCTGTTTAAAAATTCAGTAATGAGTTAGTTAAAGTTACTGAAATTTGATCAGATGTGTGACTTGTGTTACTCGTTTTATTAATATGGATAGATATTTTTAGTGCAAATAAATATAAACTGACCCAACGTAGTTGATGCAGCCATCAGTCAACGAGAAGTCACTCAAAGAGCCTGCAGCCACAAATGGAGTTTGCTTGTTCTGGGCAAAGATGAAGCTACTTTGTTTTTGTAGAGATAGATTATTTTTTTCTTTTTTGCGGTTAAAGACAAAAGCATATTGGTGGGCCGTGTGAGACCGACTGCAGTCTTCAGAAGTGCCCGAGAACAGCAAGAACATCAAAGCTAATGCTATGCTAACACCGTGTTACTAGTGGATTTACGCTATCTGAACAGCCATGCTAGATTTCAAACACAGGTATACATTCTGGACAGTTTGTGACCCAGCAAGAATTAAACTGACTTATTGCCAGATACGTTGTTACAGAATGAAGATCTGTTCACAGTCATGTGCCATCAGACAGCTGAGACTGATTCACTGATGTTTAATCACATTTACTTGCTATCTGGATAAAGATTATTCAAAAATGGATTTGATCTCCAAAAGGAATTTAAGAGACTGGATCATGTCTCTGTCAGAGTAGACATTTGGACTGTGGGTAATGGACATTTTCTTAGGATGACTGCACATCGGATTACTTACTTACCCTCTTCGTCCCAGGTGGGACACGAGGCTGCAACAAGCAATCCCCACTTTGCCTTGCCCTTTGCAACATGTTGAGCTTGTCCCCAGGTGTATCCCATCTCCTGTAGTTCGGCTTGGACTGTTCTTCTCCAGGTGATTTGTGGTCTGCCTGGCTTTCTTTTCCCTGATGGTGTCCAGTTTAGAGCAACTTTTGGTATTTGGTTATTTGACATTCTTAGCACGTGCCCTAGCCATCTGAATCACCGTTGTTTGATCTCTGTAGAAGTTCTTTTAGTATTACATCTTTTCCAAAGTTCTTCATTTGAAATTTTGTTGGGCCAGTAGATTCTCAAGATCTTGCGGAGACGGGTGCTGTGGAAAGCCTCTATTTTTTGCATGTCACTCTGTGTGATTCGCCAACATTCCGATCCATATAACAAAACAGATTTAACATTGCTGTTAAATAAGCAGAGCATGGTTTTTGTGCTGTACTTATTTGACTTCCAGATAGGCTGAAGTTTGCGAATGCTGCTCTTGCTTTTGCTAGTCTTGCTCTGGTATCCTTTTTAGTGCCATTGTCTGTGCTGACAATACTTCCTAGGTAGGTGAAATCATTTACATTTTCTATGGGCATGTTGTTGACGGTGATAAGAGATTGTGGGGGTGATCCATAACTGCATACCTCCGCCAAGGCTCAATCTTCTTGCAGTGGTTTAGTAGAATTATGTAAAAACTACTGGATGGATTTTGCTCAAATTTTAACCAGAGATGGTCCTTGGCCTGCAGACGAACCCGTTACGTTTTGGAGCTGATCTGTGAGCGCCTACCTCTACCAAGGCCCAGTCTTGCAATGTGTGGTGGGATGGAGGCGGGGAGATACAAACAGATGGTCGGACAAAGGGAGGGAAGGAAGGAGCCTTGGTGGAGGTATGAATTCTGAGTGCTTTTCTAGTTTTTAATAAATTTGCAAAAATCTCAAAAAATTTCATATTGTCATCATGGGGCATTGTGTGTAGAATTTTGAGGGAATAAATGAATTTAATCCCTTTTGGAATAGGGCTGTAACATAACAAAATGTGGAAAAAGTGAAGCACTGTGAATACTTTCCGGATGCACTGTATTATATCATGAAAGTAGGACATTTAAGTAGAAGCATGCAATGGTTATTTCCACATCACAATTTATTGAAACAAAAGCCAACAACAGTAATGGGTATACCACAACAAAAAAATGTCAGTGTCTTAATAATTTGTCACGTGCCTTTGAGCATCAATTACAGCTTGACGACGACGTCTCTTGGTGTTCACAAGTCAACTTATTGTCTGCTGAGTCATGGCATTCCACTTTTCTTGAAGGGCAGCCCTCAGGTCATTGAGGTTGTGGGGTGCAGAGTTATGAGCCTCTACACAGAGACTCAGCTGATCCCATAGGTTTTCTATGGGCTTCAGGTCTGGAGAAAGTGCAGGCCACTCCATTTGAGGTACCCCAACCTCCAGCAGCCGTTCCCTAATGATGTGACCTTGATGAGCTTGAGCATTGTCATCCATGAAGATGAAATTAGGCCTGTGTTGTTCATGCAGGGGCACAATGACTAGATTAATGAGGTTATTCAGGCGGTATTGGCTTGTCACTGTAACATTCACAAGGTGTACAGCAGTTCTGGATTGACTAGACATACTTTTCCAGTCTGTTGCACCACCACCACCAAAGGCTCGTCTGGTGACAACAGTGGCTGATGCATAGCTCTCTCCTTGACATCTCCAACATTGTTGGCGGCCACCATTTCTGCTCGGCGTGAATTGACTTTCATCAGAGAACAGAACTGAAGCCACATGGTCCCTTCTCCAGCGTAAATGCTTCCTGGCCCATGCAAGACAATGACACCTGTGCCAGGTACCCTTGTAGGTCGTCTAGCACCCAGACCTCGCTGATGTAAATGGTTTCACATGGTCTGACGTGACACTTGGGTGCCTCTCACTTCCCTTAAATGTACCTGGGATTGAGTGTCATTCTTCATCCTGTTCCGCAGGGCACTGTTCACAATGAAGCGGTCACCAGCATGGGATGTGGCCAAAGGACGTCCACTTATATGCCTTTCTGACTCTTCCAGTCTCTCTGTATCTCTGTTGCAACCTGCTGATGACACTGAGACTCGAAGCTAAGTGGCCACTTCCCTCGGAGAACATCCTGTTTGAAGCCTCGCAATGGTGAGGTAATGATCAATTGTTAGGTGTTGTCTTGGTCTCGTGATGTCAAAATGTGAACAGCATGATAAAGAGAACTGTTTAAATACCAATTCTTATTGAACCAGAAAGTTGGTCAATTCATGGATCAAACACCTGTTGTGAATTTTGTCGCTAAGCACCTTGTTAGAGAACAGCAAGTTATGTAGAAAGTACTGAAACATTCAGTTCCAAGGTTGTCATAGCCAGGAGCGGCACTGGGGTTAAGCTCTCAGTGCTCATAAAATGCTCTTTATGGCGTCCGTCTCGAAAAGCTTCTGACAACTAAGTCCAACTCCTAGCCTGCCCATGTGGTTTAGTCTCTAAGCCCGGCGGAACTGCTTTTACTAATAGGAGAAGGGGCGAGGGCGGATCTCTGGCGCCTTAAAACCAGATGCTTCGGGTAGATGGTGGCTCGTCAACCTGGGAAGGTAGCCCATCTAGGGGAAGGTAAACCCTGATTTCAAACCTCCGCTGCCTTGCGGCACACCCGGTCACAGGAAAGGCTTCGGGAGTCAACCCTGAGGAAAAATCCGGAGTCGGAGCCCCTAAGGCAGTTCTCTGTTGTGCTCAACATCATTCTGGCAGCTCCTGCGACGGCGCTGGTGCCAAACTGTAGCAGCCCTGCTGTTCCTTTGGATTCATCAGTGACGTGGAGAGGGGGGACATGCTGCATGGGCAACATCTTGTCCTCCACATCTTCCTGCCCAGGCTTGAATCCTACCAATGCCCAACGCTGGAAGGTAGAACACCGGATCACTGGAGAGGACACTCCAGCTTCGCCTTTGGCGTAGACCACATGTGTCAAACTCAGGCCCGCGGGCCAAATTTGGCCCGCAGTGTAATTATAATTGGCCCGCGAGATCATATCAAATGTGCATTAGAGCTGGCCCGCGGTATATACTGTACCACTAATACTACAAATCCCACAATGCTTTGCTAGTATGTTGGCGCGCAGTCGAAACCGGCAAGCGCTCCTTTTTTCTGTTGACAGTCATTGACAACCATGCTCCAGTCACATCGGACAAATTAATTTCACCCTCCACAAAAATGGCCAAACGAAAGATGGACAACAGGAGCTTTCAAGACAGGTGGGAGGCAGATTATCTATTCACGAATATAAAGGACAGACCTGTTTGTCTTGTGTGCGGAGCTAACGTGGCTGTAACAAAAGAATATAACATAAGAAGACACTATAAAACAAAACATTATGAAAAGTACAAGGACTTGGACGTAAAGCAGAAGCTGCAGAAGGTGGAGGAGATGAAAAGAAGTCTGGTTTGCCGGCAGACTATGTTCATGAAAGCAAAATCAAAAAGTGAAGCTGCTGTAAAGGCCAGCTTTATTGTGGCAGCAGAGATAGCAAAATCAGCCCGGCCCTTTAATGAGGGAAAGTTTGTCAAAAAGTGCATGGTCAAAGTTTGCGACATCGTGTGCCCAGATAAAAAGCAAGAATTTTTAAATGTGAGCCTGAGCAGAAACACCGTGGCTGAGCGCGTGTGTGAGCTTTCCACTAATCTACATGAACAACTAATAAAAAAGGGAAAAGATTTTATTGCATACTCCCTTGCTGTGGATGAGAGCAGCGACACGTCTGATACTGCCCAGCTGTCAATCTTCATCCGTGGAGTAGACTCGAGCCTGTGCGTCACAGAGGAACTTTTAGGATTAAAATCAATACATGGCATCACCACAGGAAAAGATATCTTTGAAGAGGTATCCAAATGTATAACTGAAATGAGCCTGCCTTGGGATAAACTTGTGGGACTGACGACAGATGGTGCGCCCGCGATGTGCGGTCAAAAGAGAGGATTGGTTGGCAGGATTCAGGAGAAGATGCGGGAGGAAGATGCAGGTGAACTTACAGTTTATCACTGTATCATACATCAGAATCAGAATCAGAATCAGGTTTATTGCCATTGTTCATGTAGTACACAAACTAGGAATTTGTCTCGGTACAATGCTGCAACATTAAACATGATAAGATAAGAGAAATAAACTATACATGTAATAAAGTGTAGGATAAGATTAAGTGATACTGGTCAACAGTTAAAATATATATTAGCCAGCAGCAGATACTGTGGAGAACTATATAGTGCAGTCGGTAATGCAGGAAGAAAACAGTGATGATTGACATGAGTCTGGTTGAGCTGCTGTACATGGTGCACGAGAGTCACTTAGTGTTCAGCAGTCTAATGGCAGAGGGGAAGAAGCTGTTCATGTGACGGGAGGTTTTAGTCTGGATGGACCGAAGTCTTCTACCAGAGGGGAGGGGGGCAAACAGTACATGACCAGGGTGTGAGGGATCGGCTATGATCCGGCCAGCACGCCTCCGGGTCCTGGAGATGTACAGATCCTGGAGAGATGGGAGCTTGCAGCCGATCACCTTCTCAGCAGTGCGCACGACGCGCTGCAGCCTTAGTCTGTCCCTGGCAGTGGCTCCTGCGTACCACACGGTTATGGAGGTGGTGAGGATGGACTCGATGATGGCTGTGTAGAACTGCACTAACATCTTGGTGGGTAGCTTGAGCTTCCTCAGCTGCCGCAGGAAGAACATCCTCTGCTGGGCTTTTTTGATGAGTGAGCTGATGGTCAGCTCCCATTTGAGGTCCCTGGTGATGGTAGTGCCTAGGAAGCGGAAGGAATCAGCAGTGGTGATGGGAGAGCCTGAGAGGGTGAGGGGGGGCAGAGGAGTAGTGACTTTCCTGAAGTCTACAATCATCTCCACTGTCTTCAGAGCGTTCAGCTGCAGGTTGTTATTGCTGCACCAGGACGCCAGCTGGGCCACCTCTCTCCTGTAGGCGGACTCGTCGCCGTTGGAGATGAGCCCGATGAGGGTGGTGTCGTCCGCAAACTTGATCAACTTGACAGACTGGTGGCTGGAGGTGCAGGAGTTGGTGTAAAGGGAGAAGAGTAGGGGGGAAAGTACACAGCCCTGGGGTGATCCGGTGCTGATGCTAGTATAGTCTGAGACAGTCTTTCCCAGCCGCACATGCTGCCTCCGGTCCGTCAGGAAGTCGATGATCCACCTGCAGAGGGAGTCAGGCACGTTGAGCAGGGACAGCTTGTCCCGGAGCAGAGCGGGGCGGATGGTGTTGAATGCGGAGCTGAAGTCCACAAACAGGATCCTGGCGTAGGTTCCCGGGGAGTCCAGGTGCTGCAGGATGGAGTGGAGGGCCAGGTTGACTGCATCGTCTACAGACCTGTTGGCTCGGTAGGCAAACTGCAGCAGGTCCAGGAGAGGGGTGGTGATGGACTTGAGGTGGGACAGGACCAGGCGCTCAAAGGACTTCATGACTACAGAGGTGAGCGCTACAGGTCTGTAGTCATTAAGTCCAGTGATCCGTGGCTTCTTGGGGACAGGGATGATGGTGGAGGATTTGAGGCAGGACGGCACGTGGCATAACTTAAGGGAGGTGTTAAAAATGTCTGTGAATACAGGAGCCAGCTGTTTCGCACAGAGTCTCAGGGTGGAGGGAGACACGCCGTCTGGGCCGGGGGCCTTGCGCGGGTTCAGTCTGGAGAACTGTTTGAGCACATCCTGCTCACTGATGATAAGGGGAGGGGGGGAGGTGGGGGGGGTGCCTTAAATGAAGTAGGGAATGTGGAGGCTGTGGAGCTGGAGGGAGGGGGGGAGTTGGACACAGATGACGAGGTGTCAAAACGGGCATAGTGTTGGGACAGTCTCTGACAAAGGGCTTTGTCATCCTGACCTTTAGGAGCCTGAGGCCGATAGTTGGTGATCTGCCTCAGTCCTCTCCACACGGAAGCCGAATCATTAGCAGTGAACTGCTGCTGGAGTCTCTCTGAGTACACAGATTTAGCCCTCTTCAGCTCTATGTTAAACCGGTATTTAACCTCCCTGTAGCAGTCCCTGTCTCCACTTTTCAGCGCTGCTTCCTTCTCCTTCCTGATCTGTCTGAGCTTAGCTGTGAACCAGGGTTTGTCATTAGAGTAACTCACCCTGGTGCGTGATGGAAGAATGTTCTCTTCACAAAAGTGGATATATGAGTTCACAGTGTCCGTGTACTCATCCAGATCATGCGTGGCTCCTTTAAGCATGCCCCAGTCAGATATTTCCATGCACGTTTCCAGCTTCTCCTCAGCATCACTGGTCCGTATCTTCGTAGTGCTCACAACAGGTTTAGTGAGCTTCAATCTCTGTCTGTATGTGGGAATGAGGTGAACCATCACGTGATCAGATAATCCCAGCGCAGCTCGAGGGACAGCGCGATATGCGTCTTTCACTGTGGTGTAACAGTGATCCAGTGTGTTTAATCCTCTGGTGGGGCATTTAATAAACTGTTTGTAGCGGGGGAGATCGTGGCTCAGATTGCACTGATTAAAGTCGCCAGCCACAATAATCAGCGAGTCTGGAAAACTCCGCTCTGTGTGTTGAATGTGATCCACGAGCACGCGCTGAGCTTCGCGCGTGTCCGCGTCGGGAGGGGCGTACACAGCGATCAGTATAAAAGAAGCAAACTCCCGTGGGGAATAAAAAGGCTTGCAGTTGATAACAAGAAATTCCAAGGCAGGAGAACAGTGTTTGGAAATTTCCGTTACATCAGAGCACCAGATGCAGTTGATGTAGAAGCAGACTCCGCCTCCTGTGGTCTTGCCGGAAAGCTCTGTGTCACGATCAGCACGGAAGAGCTGAAAGCCGTCGAGGCGCAGCGCGCTGTCCGGTATATTTTCCCGGAGCCAGGTCTCAGTAAAGCAGAGGACAGCTGAGGAGGCGAGGTCCTTAAAACGCATCAGCAGTCTCAGTTCATCCACCTTGTTAGAGAGAGAGTTGGTATTGGACAGAAATATGCCAGGCAGCGCCGTTCGCGAGCCTCTCCTGCGAAGTCGCACGAGAGCGCCCGCTCGTCTTCCTCTCTTCCGCCGTCTCACTTTCCGAGCCAAACAATAAACCAGATCGGCGGCAGGGGCTAGAAAAACTGGGAGGAGGTCCGTGGGGGTCAAAGTCCTGATATTTAAAAGTTCTTCACGGGTATAAGTGCAAGCAGACACACAATTGACAAACAAAAACAAACAAAGAGCGCAGCGAAGCACCATGTCGACCGCTGTGGGCGCCATCTTGGATTGGATTGGATCAGGAAGCGCTCTGTGGCAAAGCTCTGCAAATGGAACATGTTATGAGCTCTATAAAACGAGTAGTCAACTTCATAAGAGCCAAAGGTTTGAATCACCGGCAGTTCAAGTCTTTTCTGGAGGAGTTGGATTCAGAATACAGAGATGTGCCCTATCACACAGAGGTGAGATGGCTAAGCAGAGGAAAAGTACTGAACAGATGTTTTGAGCTACGTGAGGAAATCTGTCAGTTTATGGAAAACAAAGGGAAGGACACAACAGAGCTGAGAGATAAAAAGTTTCTGTGTGAGCTTGCATTTCTGTCTGACATTGTGAGTCATCTCGATGTGCTTAACCTGCAGCTTCAGGGACGGGGCCACATCATCACAGACATGTATGCAGCAGTGAGGGCCTTTAAAACTAAGTTGTGTCTGTGGAAGACTCAGATGCTGCAAGGAAACTTGGGTCATTTTCCGTGCTGCCAAACCATGGTAGAGCAAATTTCTCCTGCCGTGCTGCCTAGCGCACAGTTTGCTGAAAAAAATCAACGTGCTCAGCGCTGAGTTTTCCCGGCGATTTGCCGACTTTGAGGCTCAGAAAGGGAGATTTGAACTGCTCAGTAACCCGTTTGCGATCGACGTGGAAAGCGGACCAACCAGCCTCCAAATGGAGCTAATTGAACTCCAGTGTAATGACATGCTCAAATCAAAATATGACTCTGTTGGTGCTGCGCGGTTTCCATGTTTCCTCCCCGACACAATGCCTCAATTACGCACCCAAGCTGCTCAGATGCTCTCAATGTTCAGCAGCACATATCTATGTGAACAACTGTTCTCTATGATGAAGGTGAACAAAACACCTCACAGAAGTCGACTCACTGATGAACACCTTCACTCCGTCCTGAGGTTTTCCTCAGCTCAGAGCCTGACCCCAGACATTGATGAACTTGAATCTAAGAAAAGATGCCAGGTATCTGGCTTAGACCAATGTGCAGAGTAAATCAGAGTGTAGCAAACTGAGCTTGAATATATCTGTTATTTATGCACTTTTTCTACTGCAAGGCATGGTCTGTTAATAGTTGAAATGTTGGATTTTTATTGAATGACATTATTATTTTTGGTTCTTTTGTTGCTGGCTTTGAAAAAGATTTACTTTAAAAAGGAACTTGAAAGGATACGGGGAGAGACATACTTTAAATAAGAAATGAATACCACTGATGTGTCTTTTATTTCAAATTTAATTTCTCATGTGTTTGTAATATCAAGCTTTGGTTGTTCCAGATTCTGTGTTTAAGCAAAACTAAAGTTTGTTTCCATATGAAAAGGTTAAACATTACATATCAGTTGCAGTTAATTTTTCAATAAATATTGAGTTTGGCCCGTGACTTTACTTCACTGCTTAATTTTGGCCCACTGTGAATTTGAGTTTGACACCCCTGGCGTAGACAAAACACGGGGAGTGACAGTTACCGGTTATAAGCCACCGTTCAATTGGCGTAGAGCACGGTGCCAGGGGTTGTTCCCGACGGTGGGAGGGATCATCGGATCTCACTGGACAGCTACCGCCCACCTCAAGCTGGGCAGCCCCCAGCCAAAAAGGTGTTGTCCCGCCACAGCTTGCTTTCCTCATTGGGTGCATGGGGATGAGGAGAAGTCTGAACAGCAGGCTGAAAACCTTTGCACCAGGCAAGACAAAAAAACAAGAGAGACCAACTCTAAAACTGGGAACTTGGAACGTCCGCACTATGATGACAGGACTCGCTGCTAACCTCAAGGACATCAACGACACCAGGAAGACTGCCATCATCAATAATGAGCTGAAGAGACTGGGAGTGGATATCGCCACTCTCCAGGAAACACGGTTGGCTGACGCAGGCACTGAGAGAGAAAGACTACACGTTCTACTGGCAGGGAAAGGGCAGTGACGAACACAGGGAACACGGAGTGGGCTTTGCAGTGAAGAACACCTTGCTGAAGATGGTGGAACCGGGCAGCAATGGCTCTGCACAACTCCTCACCCTCCGCCTCAACACCACTCAAGGCCCATTCACCCTCGTCAGTGTGTATGCCCCAACACTGACAGCCACACCAGAGGCAAAAGACGAGTTCTACGATAATCTCGCAACAACTGTCAGGATCATCCCCAACTCTGAACAACTCATTCTCCTTGGAGACTTCAATGCCAGAGTGGGTGCTGACCACGACTCCTGGCCCTCCTGTCTTGGACCATTTGGTGTGGGCAGAATGAACGACAACGGACAGCGGCTGCTCGAGTTCTGCACATATCACGATCTGTGCATCACAAACTCGTTCTTCAAGACCAAGCCCCAACACAAGGTTTCCTGGCAACATCCGCGCTCAAAGCACTGGCACCAGCTGGACTTGATCCTGACCAGGCGCGCCTCACTGAAGAACGTGCTAATCACCTGTTCGTTCCAGAGTGCAGATTGCAACACAGACCATTCATTGGTGTGTTGCAAGGTCAAGCTGCAGCTGAAGAAATTCCATTGTGCTAGACAGCCTGGAAAGGCACGGATTGACACCAGCAAGATGGCCCAACCAGAACTTGTTGAGCAGTTTGCCTCCACCTTTGAGAAGGAACTTGGTGTACCACAAGGAGGAGAATCTGCAAAGCAGAAGTGGGAAGAGCTGCGAAACACCATCCACCGCACAGCCTTGGCTACCTTTGGGAGGAAGACCTCGAAGTCACAGGACTGGTTTGATGCCAAGTTGACCGAGATGACCCCCGTCATTGAAGCCAAGCGCTCAGCACTTGCTGAGTACAAGAAGTACCCAAACGAGAAGAATCTCCAGATTCTCAGGGCTGCGAGAAGCAAAGTTCAGCAGACTGCTCGGCGCTGTGCCAACGAGTACTGGACTTAGCTCAGCCAAGACATTCAAACCGCTGCCATAACAGGGAACATCCGTGGTATGTACGATGGCATCAAGAAAGCACTTGGTCCAGCTCAGAGCAAGACGGGCCCCCTCAAATCCTCCACTGGGGAGATGATCACAGAAAAGAACAAGCAGATGGAGAGATGGGTGGAACACTACTCCGACCTCTACTCCAGACAGAACACCGTGACACCGTCAGCCCTTGATGCCATCGACTGCCTGCCATCCATGGACGAACTTGACGCCGAGCCAACCATCGACGAACTCAGCAAGGCCATTGATAGCTTGGCCGCTGGCAAGGCACCCGGCAACGATGGCATACCCCCCGACCTGATCAAGCACTGCAAGACCGCCCTACTGCTGCCATTGCATGATGTCCTCTGCCAGTGCTGGAAGGAAGGTGCCGTACAGGACATGAGGGACGCCAAGATCATCACCCTCTACAAAAACAAAGGGGAGAGAAGCAACTGCAACAACTACAGGGGCAACTCCCTCCTCAGAGTTGTTGGCAAAGTCTACGCACGAGTTGTTCTTGTTCGTCTACAGAAGCTTGCCGAACGTGTCTACCCTGAGTCTCAGTGTGGCTTCCGCGCTGAGCGATCAATGGTAGACATGATATTCTCCATCCGCCAACTCCAGGAGAAATGCAGAGAACAGAACATGCCCCTGTACGTCGCCTTCATCGACCTCACCAAAGCGTTTGATCTGGTCAGCAGAGAGGGCCTTTTCAAGATCCTGCCAAAGATAGGATGCCACCAAAGTTGCAAAGCCTCATCGAATCGTTTCACACCAACATGCAGGGATAGTGCAGCTTGACGGCAACGTCTCAGAGCCATTCAACATACGCAGCAGAGTGAAACAGTACTGTGTACTTGCACCAACCCTCTTTGGGATTTTCTTTGCTATGCTCCTGAGGCATGCCTTCAGCACAGCAACAGAGGGAATCTACCTGCACACAAGATCTGACGGCAGGCTTTTCAACCTCGCCCGCCTGAAAGCCAGAACCAAAGTACGCAAGGCTCTAATCAGAGACATGCTGTTTGCAGACAACGCTGCAGTCGCAAGAGCTTCAGACCCTGATGGACCGCTTCTCCCAGGCATGCAAGGACTCCGGGCTTACCATCAGCCTGAAGAAGACTAACGTCTTGGCGCAAGGCACAGAAGCACCACCAACCATCACCATTGACGACTACGAGCTGGAGGTCGTGAATCAGTTCACGTACCTGGGGTCCACGATCAGCAACAACCTCTCCCTTGATACACAGATCGACAAGAGGATTGGAAAATCAGCCTTCACACTCACTCGCCTCACCACACGAGTGTGGGAGAATCCCGTACTCTCTGTCAAGACGAAGATGGCAGTGTACAACGCCTGCGTCATCAGCACACTGCTCTATGGGAGTGAGACGTGGACAACATACGCGCGGCAGGAATAGAGACTGAACTCCTTCCACTTGCGCTGCATTCGCCACATCCTGGACATATCCTGGCAGGACAAAGTGCCCAACACAGAAGTTCTGTCCCACGCCGGCCTTCCCTCCATGTTCACTCTACTCAGGCAGCGCAGGCTCCGCTGGCTAGGCCACGTTCACTGTATGGAGGATGGTAGAATCCCCAACGACGTCCTCTACGGAGAACTGGCGACTGGCAGGAGAGACGTTGGTCACCCACAGCTGCGCTTTAGAGACGTCTGCAAGAGAGACATGAAGGCCCTGGAGATCAACACAGAGCGCTGGGAGGACCTTGCAACGGACCGTTGGATGTCAGGATGACCGTTGGATGACCGTTGGATGCCAGGATGTTCCTGGGTATGAGCTCCAAGAGCAGCTTGTTTGAACGAGATTTTTTTGGACAGCAGCAAAAATCACAGAGACAAGAACCACGCGGGGTCCTGTACAGAGACTGTTGTGCTTATAAGCTGAATGTTGCTGCACTCTCCAGTCCACACACCCTTTAGTTACTGCCACTGCTTTATGAAAATGATTGGGTTTTTTTTTAACAGAATGAGCAGTTCATCCCTGTGTAAAGGCTGCGTGCCCACCAAACAAGTTTTTTGTCGCCCAACCGCCCTGAGCATTTTTTTTTTTTTTTTGAGCATTTGTGCGCAGCACTCTGGGGGGGGGGGGTGTCTGTGCCCTGTATCTCTGCACTTCTGCGTTTCCTATTGTCAAACTTTCTACTGGTTTTTTTTTTTTTTTACATTAGTCTCTAAATAGCAATGGACAGGAAACGTTTTCTAGCAGCTCTGGATGTAAAATATGATGACACGGAAAGCAGGAGTCTAAGTACAGACAAGTACCGGCATCATATGTCCTGTCCACGCGGCAGTTCTGATTGGCTGCTTGGTCTGGCATTGACGAGCTCAGCTGCAGTCTCTGAAAAGTTGAACTGTTCTCAGCTCTGAGCTCCGCAACAAAAAAATGGCCACTACCGAGAGTGTTTCAGCGCCGAGGGCGCTCAGCGCTGTAAACGCTGGACTACACAGAGAATGATTGGAAAATAGCCACCCAGAGTGGACAAAACCCATTTGGTGGACACGCAGCCTAAAGAGCAGAGCTCCGCACAGTTGTAACACACGCCCATAAAGTTGAGAGCAAGCTGCAGCGAGCTCTCACAGCTTCCCTCATTTGCCACCCAAGTTATAAACCCTGTTTAAATTACGAATCCAAAGGGTCCTAAAAACGTTTGCAGTAATACCGCATACTGCGGTATTGAGCTGCCCACCGTCACTGCAGGGGAAATTCCTCTACCGCGACAGCCCTAGCTTGGATGCTTTTCTTCGTAAGATAAGGCTTCCGTCTGGCCACCCGATCCCATAGCCCAGACATATGAAGAAGACAGGAGATTGCTGTCACATGTACTAAACAGCCAGTACTTGCCAGAAATTCCTGCAGCTCCTTCAGTGTTGTCGTCAACCTCTTGGCAACTTCCCTGACCAATTTTGTTCTTGTCTTTTCATCAATTTTGGAGGGACATCCAGTTCTAGGTAATGTCACTGTTGTGCCATGTCTTCTCCACTTGATGACTGTCTTCACTGTGTTCCATGGTATATTTAATGCCTTGGAAATTCTTTTGTACCCTTCTCCTTACTGATACTCTTCGAACAATGAGATTCCTGTGATACTTTAGAAGCTCTCTGCAGACCATAACTTGTGCTGTAAGATGTGACTACGAAAATGTCAAGAAAAGCCTACTAGAACAGCTGAACTTTGTTTGGGGTTAATCAGAGGCACTTTAAATGATGACAGGTGTGTGCTGACTCCCATTTATCATGAGTTTGAATGTGATAGGTTAATTCTGAACACAGCCACATCCCCAGTTAAAACAGGGTGTGCATATTTATGCAACCAGGTTATAGTAATTTTTTTCCCCCCTTAAAATATTCCAGTTTGTTTCTCAATTGGGGTGTACAGGTTATAGGTCACATTAATGGCGGAAAAAGCTGTGAAATGATTTATCTTGTCTCATGTTTTTTACATCACAAAAACCTGGCATTTAACAGGGGTGTGTAGACTTTTTATATCCACTGTATGAGACCGGTCTGGAATTTGCAAATCTTGATTGTGTATAGGGGTGTGCCATATTGTATTGTTCACCGGTATAAATTTTAGTACTGGTGTAAAAATGTATATCACGATATTTGGGGTATGCTGCATGACAACGTCGGTCTTACCCTGCCATAGAAATGGCAAAACAAACGACGTGGGAAGCTGCAGCTCTGAAGTTGTACCGTCTACATCCAGTTGACTGGAAATATTGGAAGAAAAAAAGAAAAAAGCAAAACGGTGCAGCAATGTGGATAATCTGCCTGCATTTTCTTTCCCCATGTGAACGTGAACCCCATGTGAACACCACTGGAGCGGTAACGTGCCGCTTGAAGTGTCTGTAGTTGCATTTTCATTCTGTTTTGGCTGCTTCATCTTGATTGTAATCAACCACCGGAAGAGGGAAAAAACCCCCAAAACATCCGTTCAGTTCAACGAGAGCCAAAAAGCCCAAGGACAGGTCCATGCAACGGGAGTACACCAGGTAAAGTGATTCAGCATAAAACCTGACATCTGTGTGCAGTTGAGATGTAGTGGTTTATATTATTTTCTTGTAATATTTGATACAGAGCAAAAAATATTTTAAACAATATGAGCTGCTGTATAAACTGGACAAATAAGAGTTTTTGATTTGTTTTTTCTGGATATGTTGAAGGTAAGTAACACTGGCCTGTGACACCGTCCTTTGTGCATAAATTTGAAAAAAAAAACAAAAAACTGTATTCTGTAATACTGTGAAAAGAAATATCATCATGAAAATTCACAGAAATATCGTCATATTTTTAGGCCATATTGCCCACCCCTAGTTGTGTGCATACAGTGGGGTAAAAAAGTATTTAGTCAGCCACCAATTGTGCAAGTTCTCCCATTTAAAAGATGAGAGAGGTCTCCAATTTTCATCATTGGTATACCTCAACTATGAGAGACAAAATAAGAAAAAATCCAGAAAATCACATTGAAGGATTTTTAATGAATTAATTGGTAAATTCCTCAGTAAAATAAGTATTTGGTCAATAACAAAAGTCCATCTCAGTACTTTGTTATATACCCATTGTTGGCAATGACAGTGGTCAAACGTTTTCTGTAAGTTTTCACAAGGTTTTCACACACTGTTGCTGGTATTTTGGCCCATTCCTCCATGCAGATCTCCTCTAGAGCAGTGATGTTTTGGGGCTGTCGCTGGGCAACACAGACTTTCAACTCCCTCCAAAGATTTTCTATGGGGCTGAGATCTGGAGACTGGCTAGGCCACTCCAGGACCTTGAAATACTTCTTATGAAGCCACTCCTTCGTTGCCCGGGCGGTGTGTTTGGGATCATTGTCATGCTGAAAGACCCAGCCATGTTTCATCTTCAATGCCCTTGCTGGTGGATGGAAGTTTTCACTCAAAATGTCACGATACATGGCCCCATTCATTCTTTCCTTTACACGGATCAGTCGTCCTGGTCCCTTTGCAGAAAAACAGCCCCAAAGTATGAAGTTTCCACTCCCATGCTTCACAGTAGGTATGGTGTTCTTTCTCCTCCAAACACGACAAGTTGAGTTTTTACCAAAAAATTCTATTTTTGTTTCATCTGACCATATGACATTCTCCCAATCCTCTTCTGGATCATCCAAATGCTCTCTAGCAAACTTCAGACGGGCCTGGACATGTACTGGCTTAAGCAGGGGGACACGTCTGGCACTGCAGGATTTGAGTCCCTGGCAGCATAGTGTGTTTCTGATGTAGCCTTTGTTACTTTGGTCCCAGCTCTCTGCAGGTCATTCACTAGGTCCCCCCATGTGGTTCTGGGATTTTTGCTCACCGTTCTCGTGATAATTTTGACCCCATGGGGTGAGATCTTGCGTGGAGCCCCAGATGGAGGGAGATTATCAGTGGTCTTGTATGTCTTCCATTTTCTAATAATTGCTCCCACAGTTGATTTCTTCACACCAAGCTGCTTACCTATTGCAGATTCAGTCTTCCCAGCCTGGTGCAGGTCTACAATTTTGTTTCTGGTGTCCTTTGACAGCTCTTTGGTCTTGGCCATAGTGGAGTTTGGAGTCTGACTGTTTGAGGTTGTGGACAGGTGTCTTTTATACTGATAATGAGTTCAAACAGGTGCCATTAATACAGGTAACGAGTGGAGGACAGAGGAGCCTCTTAAAGAAGAAGTTACAGGTCTGTGAGAGCCAGAAATCTTGCTTGTTTGTAGGTGACCAAATACTTATTTTACTGAGGAATTTACCAATTAATTCATTAAAAATCCTTCATTGTGATTTTCTGGATTTTTTTTTTCTCATTTTGTCTCTCATAGTTGAGGTATACCTATGATGAAAATTGGAGACCTCTCTCATCTTTTACAGGGATGAGAATCCTCCGCGGATCCGCGGAATTCCTCGGATTTGATCATGTCTAGGGTCATTCTCGTGAATCGTCTAAATTTGAGGAGAAAATTTTAGGGGGGGGGGGTGAGGTCTGTTATGAGCGGCGAGTCGTATTTTCGATCGGCTGCTAAAATCCACCGCGCAGAACACGCTACCCAGCGAGATCAGTAATGTAACAAGGCCACTGATTGGTTGCTTCAATAAGTATCAGCCAATCGGCGATTTTGTTATTCCTTTGTCATATCTAACATGCGGGGCAAAATGCAAATGGCGGACAGTTCAATCAACCGAGTTTTCCCAATTTCGTGAAAATGGTGAACCTAAAACTTATGAAAGACAACAAAGCAAGAATTTTAGAAATCGACAAAGGGATAAGGAACAAGTTTTGTTGGGAATGGCTTGAAAAAACTGTGTCAATGACTGTAAAGATCGGTAAAAATACCGAAGTTGTGGTTGAAAAAATGGCCGACTTCATCGCGAAATGCGAAGTACCAGGGAAAGCCCAGTGTGTTTATTGCAACGATTTCTTGAGTTATGGATCTCGTGGTTGTGTTGCCTTTGTTGAACACTGTTCAAAACAGAAACATCTCAAAATTGTGCCTACAAGAGATCGAACTACTCGCTCGTGCTGCATTCAAAACGATCGATGGACACGGTCAAATTCAGATGCCAGTCAATCAAAGTTCATCACAATCGGCCCCGATTACAGCAATTGGGGATCGGAAGACACATTCCGAGGTAAGATTTTTTCTCGTTATAAGTAATGTACTTGAGAATTTTCGCGTAATGAATTTGTTATGAAATAGCATGTGTAAGTTGTGACGTCATGCCTGTTTTGAAACACTAATTGCATTTGAATGCTGATTATCGATTGTTAATAGATAAATGTTATTACCTCCGCCAAGGAGGTTATGTTTTCATCGGAGGTGGTTTGTCTGTCTGTTTGTTTGCTAGCAAGATAACTCAAAAAGTTACGGACGGATTTTCATGAAATTTTCAGAGATTGTCAGAAATGGGGTATCCTACAGATGATTAGATTTTGGTGGTGATCTGGATCACCGTCTGGATCCAGGAATTTTTTAAAGGATTCTTTTTTTTTTTTTTTTTTTAACCTCCGCCAAGGAGGTAAAAAAAAAAAAAAAATCCTTTAAAAAATTCTTGCGAATGGCATTTTTTTTCATGGTCAAGGAATCTATAAAGTTAGACAAAATAAATGTAGGATTAATATTTATGATGTTAAACACTGTATGGGGGGAACTGTGGCGCTTTGCGGAGGTCTGCGCTTTCCGAGTGCTTTTCTAGTTACATATTTTCTCACAATTTAAGATAAGATAAGATAAGCCTTTATTAGTCCCACAATGGGGAAATTCCAGGATTGCAACAGCACAGGGATAGCAACACTCAGAGCAACAATCAGAAGGCAAGAAAAAAAACAAGAACAGCTAGTAAACATATGTACATATTACTATAAATATATATATATAGACACACAGTGCGGAGCATTATGGTTGGTGAATGTGCAGCAGAAAGTCTAAGCTCTCTCTCCGTGGATGCGGCGGGCCAGCTGGAAGTCTTTGGGCATGATGGTGACCCTCTTAGTGAAGAAGAGACCCACCAGGTAGGCCTCGCTGGCCTCCTGCAGAGCCATGACGGCGAAGCTCAGGAAGCACAGGTCGGTCTTGAAGTCCTGAGCGATCTCCCTCACCAGGCGCTGGATGGGCAGCTTACGGATGAGCAGCTCCGTGGATTTCTGGTAGCGACGGATCTCTCTCAGAGCCACGGGCCTGTAACGGTGAGGCTTCTTCACTCCACCGGTGGCCGGAGCGCTTTTCCGAGCAGCCTTGGTGGCTAGCTGCTTCCTGGGGGGCTTTTTCCTCCAGTAGCTTTTACGGGCGGTCTGCTTGGTTCTTGCCATCGCTCTTTATTATTCTGTCTTATATTTCTTGCACGCCGCCTAAACTCCAGCCCGGCACCCGCGTCGTTTTCGCTACAGTTCCTGGTATGTTGAGTTCCTCCGTTAGCATCGGGTGGCGGTTGAGTGCTAGCTAGCACTAGCTCTTCCTGCTGCATCGTCTCCTGCTGTAAACAGAGGCTCCGTCCGCCGACTCGGGAGACCTTTGGGGCGATCTGTGTGTCCATGATATATATATTTAGAGTGAAAGGTGTAGAAAGAAGAAGGAAGATAAAAAAAGGCTGTTGCAACGGGCAGCCAACTCGTGTGGCGCCGCCGGTCCGGCGGAACCGGAATTGAAATGCAGTCTAAGAATTTTGAATATAATTTATCATTTTTTGTTTCACTAGGAGGAGTTACATAATGCATGTGTGTTTTTTTTGTCATGGGTGGTGATGGGTTGCCTTTCCTAAGATATCTTTGCTTTTATTAGTAAACATAATTTCTTTATGGTCATTGCATAAAAATATGAAACATCTTTTAGGTTTTACTTACTTTCTTAGATTATCTTTCAAATATTAAAATATACTAATATGCAACTTTTTTTATATTCCTAGTAATACTAACAAATCAGGTTCAGGTTACTTTATTTGTACCCGTAGGTAGATTTGTTTTGCAGTCTGGTGACATCCATATTTACAAGCCACTAATTACATTCAACATAGAAACAAACACAGGCACACATGAAGCTGACTATAAACATGATAAAAATACTCAAGGCTCCATCAATCAGGGTATAAAAGGACAAAGAGATGAGGGAAAAACCAGAGGTAAGAGAGAAGGGTCATATTAAAAGTTAAAAACTAGTCAAAGAGGTTAAAAAACTCAAAGGTCTAAAACCCAATAAAATATTTAGAACCCAAGTGACATCCTACAAAAATAAGTAAATATAAAATGAAGTTAATAAATAGGTACCTAAATTATGTACAATATATTTTTTACAGCTTGTTCAACTCTTTGACAGCAGCAGGGACAAAGCTGTTTTTGTAGCGCTGGGTTCTACTTTTTGGGACAGCAAACCTCCGTCTTGAGGGAAGAAGCTGAAAGTGGCAGTGCAAAGGGTGGGGGGAGTCATTTAAAATGGAGGTAGCCATCTATACTTGTCTGGTGTACAGGGATGTCAGGCTCAGCTGTGGCTGACCAAGCAAACGACTGGACCATCTAACTACCTGATCCAAGGATTTCCTCTGTTTCAGTTTTATCTGACCAAACCATGACACTAAAGAAAAGGATACAACAGATTCAATAAAAGCCCGATAAAACATTGTCATTATGGTTCGGTCAACTTGGAAGCGTGCAAGTTTTCTCCAGCAATGCAAATGTTGCTGACCCTTTCTGCACACCCTTTCACAGTTCTCTTCAAAGTTTAAATTACTATCAATAATCGTCCCAAGATATTTGTAGGATTGTACACATTCGGTGGTCTGGCCTTTTAGTATGGTGACTTTGTGCCTGGGATTTTTCCTCCTAAAGTCAATAATCATGTCTTTAGTTTTTGTCGTATTCAGCTGCAGGTAGGAATCCTCACACCAGTGAACAAAATCATCAACTACTGGGCCGTGGCCACTCTCACCATCCTGGAGGAGACTGACAATAACTGAGTCATCAGCATACTTTATAATGTGTCTGTTGTCATGTCTGCTCCAACACATGTTTGTGTACAGGATGAAGAGTAGTGGTGACAACACACACCCCTGAGGAGAGCCAATAGAAGAGCACTTTAGGTCCGACAATGTACCATTGACCCTTACTCTCTGCGTCCTGTTGGTTAAGAAATCCAGAATCCAACCCACCAGATTATTGCTCAAATCAAATTGTTGCAGGAGCCTTTCAACTAAGATATGAGGTTGGATTGTATTAAAGGCCGAGAAAAGTCCACAAATAAGTGCCTGGCGTGTGTCCCATTAAAATCCAGATGTTTAAAAAGCATGTTAAACAGAGTGACAGTGGCATCCTCCACTCCTTTGTGTGGCCTATAGGCAAACTGCAGAGGATCCAATGCCTGCTCAGTCTGCCTTAGGACCTCACATCTGATCAGTTTTTCAAAAATTTTCATTAAAATTGAAGTCAAAGCAACTGGTCTAAAGTCGTTTACTGTTTTAGGACAGCTGGATTTTGGAATGGGAACAACCACGGCTTCTTTCCAGATCTTAGGCACATGTTGTGTCTGTAAGGACTTATTGAAAATGTAATGAAATATAGGACTCAGTTCAGGAAGCACCCACATATATTATCAGGGCCCTGACTTTTGTTCACTTTTACAGCGCAGAACTCCCTTTTAACATCCTGCACCTCAATATTAAAGTGCTGGTTGTCTTTGAGTTTCTGTTTCAAATCTTGGATTTCTGTGCTAAAATCAAAGGAGTCAAAACAACCATAAAAACAATTAAGAGCATTAGCCAGCTCTGTGTCTGAATTAAAACCATCTAAAAACACACGATTACTGCGCTTTGTGCTCTGAAGGCCTGCAATAGTTTGCGGGAATCTACCTGCACACAAGATCTGACGGCAGGCTTTTCAACCTCGCCCGCCTGAAAGCCAGAACCAAAGTACGTGAGGCTCTAATCAGAGACATGCTGTTCGCAGACAACGCTGCAGTCGCAACCCACACACAGCAGGAGCTTCAGACCCTGATGGACCGCTTCTCCCAGGCATGCAAGGACTTCAGGCTTACCATCAGCCTGAAGAAGACTAACGTCTTGGCGCAAGGCACGGAAGCACCACCAACCATCACCATCGATGACTACGAGCTGGAGGTCGTGAATCAGTTCACGTACCTGGGGTCCACGATCAGCAACAACCTCTCCCTTGATACAGAGATCAACAAGAGGATTGGAAAATCAGCCTTCACACTCGCTCGCCTCACCACACGAGTGTGGGAGAACCCCATACTCTGTCAAGACGAAGATGGCAGTGTACAACGCCTGCATCATCAGCACACTGCTCTATGGTAATGAGACGTGGACAACATACACCCGGCAGGAAAAGAGACTGAACTCCTTCCACTTGCACTGCATTCGCCACATCCTGGACATATCCTGGCAGGACAAAGTGCCCAACACAGAAGTTCTGTCCCGCTCCGGCCTTCCCTCCATATTCACTCTACTCAGGCAGTGCAGGCTCCGCTGGCTAGGCCACGTTCACCGTATGGAGGATGGCAGAATCCCCAAAGATCTCCTCTATGGAGAACTGGCAACTGGCAGGAGAGACGTTGGCCGCCCACAGCTGCGCTTTAGAGACGTCTGCAAGAGAGACATGAAGGCCCTGGAGATCAACACAGAGTGCTCGGAGGACCTTGCAACGGACCGCTCCAAATGGAGAGGCACCCTGACCAGACAGCTCAAGGCGGGTGAAGAGAGACTGACTGCTGCAGCAGATGAAAAAAGGACCCGCAGGGAGAACCGCCACAGACCCAGCAGCACGGAGACCACCCACAAGTGCGACCTGTATGACAGGGACTGCCATTTGCGCATCGGCCTGTTCAGCCACAGGCGGTGCTGTTCCAGCAGAGTAGACGTTTAGGATTCTCTTCCATGGTCATCATAGACCAACGGTGGCCGACGACTGCGCTCTGTGCTCTGAAGGCCTGCAATAGTTTTCATACAGGCTCAGGCTGAACCAAGTTTCTTTGTTGCTATCTTGCTTTCCAACTCTCATTTATAATTCTGTTTTGCTCGTAAAATTTCTGCCTTCACTCCTTTGTGGCAACCTGTAGCTCAGAAACAGACCCCTGTTTAAAGGCAAGTGCTTTCCTCTTTAAGCAGGATTTAACTGATTTTGTAACCCATGGTTTGTTGTTGGGATATATTTTGACACGTTTACGTGGAACAATCTTATTTTTACAGAAAGACATGTAATGCATGAAATGCATTACAAGACATGAAATGCACACATTGATAAATCAAAATGTTTGCAGAATGTCAGTATATTTTAATAAATGGGTGATGGACTTGGTGATGGAATTTTGTTAATATTTATAATATATTTTACTTGGTTAAATTATTTTGTCTGTTCTAGAACTATGTAAATGTAATTCTGTGTCAGTTCTAAACATATTAAATAGTAGTAAAATATAATTTAGTATTATTACATCAACATACCATTCAGATATCATAAATTTACACGTGATGCAGCAGCAGATTAAAAAGGTAAACTATAAATGCATTTGTACTTACTTCTAACTTTAAATATAAGACCACATTTGAGCATTCTAAAACACCAGATTTTGTTAGCTTCTGGGAGGCAACCAGACCCCCCACCAAGGCTCCACCTTGGATCCGGTTTGGGGGCCTGCGTCCCCCAAGACCCCCGGCTTAGTTTCCTCTTTTTTCCCAAACCCCATTCTCATCCCTGCTTTTAAGTGGGAGAACTTGCACAATTGATGGCTGACTAAATACTTTTTTGCCCCACTGTATGTAACAGTTACAGAGCATGCCTGCGGCCTTGAAGACTGACATTATTATGAGATGGTAACTGTGTGTTTGCCTCAGTTAAGTGCCTTCCACACCATGTGGGACACCATGTGGTGAATAGGGGTGGCGCCTATCTCCGTTTCTCTGGCCCAAGACCACACAGCTACTGTAAGTAGTGGAAGCTACAGTGGGGTGGGGGGGGGGGGGGTCAGTCCTCTAGTAGCTATGTATGTTTGTCGAACTTTCTGTTATTGTATGTAGGAATTGGTGAGCAGTACTTTGCCTTATTTTATCCTCTACTGGTTAGGGCTGTGCCAAAATTGAATGAGCAAAATTTCATATCACGATATAAATCTTATTTGACGATATATAATCACAATATACATTTTTTGTAAATTCTATAGTTTATGTATGATAACCAATAAAAAGGACCATCTCTTTTTCTACATTTTAAATTACATACTGAAAAAAATCAATTGTACAAATTTGTCATTAATTTTATGCATTTTTCCCCTCTTAATTTTGCAGTGTTAAAAAATTTTTCATGTGCATTTGAGATGACTTCAACTTTATTCATTATTGCTACTTGCCTAATTAAAAATTAGCAATATTTTTTCAGACAAAATTAAGAACTTGGCAGTGATTTAAACCAGAACGATGGTCTGATACACTACTGTATAATGTTTCCCATTTGCGACAAGTTAGCATTGTTATTTATCATTTGCTGTTTTATTAGGGAGAGATGGTGTTAACGTTACTCCAATTAAAACGAGGTTAGAGGACTATCCTATCTGATGCAGCACGGTGAGGAAAAAGTCCCACATGTCTCGCACAGAAATGGCGGCTCCACAGAAGTAGCGGCAAAACATTAGCTTGCTGTTAGCTGCTTAGTTTAGTTTATTGGTTTATTTGTCAGGGACCGTGCACAGAAAAAAATTAAACACAAGGTAAAGATGCTCTGTACCAGATTATAGCATTCTCACTAATTTCCATCTGCAGTCCCTGAGGCAGGCAGGAAGATATTAAAAGAAAAATTTTATATATAGAAAGCAGTTCAGGTCGGGTTTTAGAAACTGTTGACCCTGAAACAAGCAGCGAGTAAGTTTAGCTGCTGCGGCGCACCTGATGCTCCGCTGGGGGAGAGGTGGGGCAGTGACAAGTAGAAACGGGTATGTGTCTTTTAAATCCCAGTATAAAGATACAGTTTTATTTGAAACGGTAGACGTTTTTTATTGCGTCACCAATGTATATCATCATATCGCACAGCCTTTCTGCCGGTCAAAGACCACACCTTTGGGCGAAGAGTGAAAGATAATTATATTATGGGTCTGTCCGTCCATCTGTCCCACTTTTATGAAATCGACTCCTACAGTTTTGTTTCAAATGTTTTGAAACATGATGCCAGGGTTTGATATAGACTGATGATGCACATATTGCAATTTCACTCTGATTGGATGATTTTTTTTGCAGGAATTATAGACCTTGAGGGTTAAGGTCAAAGGCCAGTTTTTTCTCAAATCTCAAATCTTTTAAATGTGATTACTGAAAAAATAGTGTAGGCTTTTCAAATCAATACCATCATTGTCGCAAAGATAAACCTTGGACAGCTTACACCATGATCTGACTATGGGGTTGGGGTCAAGAGGTCAAAGGTCACAGTTAACATTACATTCGCACTATTATTGGTATACAACAAGTAAAGCTTGGGTCACCAAATCTGGTTCACAGGTTCACCCGATGACCCTGAATAGTGGCTATGGGTTTGAGGTCAAAAGG
This sequence comes from Pholidichthys leucotaenia, assembly GCA_020510985.1. Taxonomy (NCBI): domain Eukaryota; kingdom Metazoa; phylum Chordata; class Actinopteri; order Cichliformes; family Pholidichthyidae; genus Pholidichthys; species Pholidichthys leucotaenia. The sequence continues at coordinate 320,937,416 of CM035843.1, read as the reverse complement.
TCAAAGTTCGTGGTTGGTGTTACCTATGCCCTATTACTGTACAGCCGGTAAACTAAACTTTGTACATAGGTTTACCCTGAGACCATGACCTCTGACTACGGGTTTGGGTCAAAATGTTGTAGTGTCATCAGCTGGGGATCCAAATTTATAAAACTACTCCTTGCTGAGGAGAAATTTTTCCACCCAAAAGTCTGGTCGTCAACCCCTCCTTTTCACCCAAGATCAGAGCTGTGAAGCCCTATGCCATTGGCCATAAAGTGGATAAGTTACTCCCTGCTCAGAATCTGGAGTCATTTCCCCTCAAATCCATTTGCCAAAAGAATGCCAGTGTGACACGTTTACAACCTGACATTCCACAGACTCGAAATGGACTAATCAAAAGTGGACTTTGGACATATTTACACAAAGGATGGTTTTGGCTTTTTGTCTTCGTTTTTATTTTTGTTTTTTGTTATCTTATCATCAAAGTATATGAACCAGAAAATCAGTAGAATGTACACAAATCGATAAAAACCGGTCAGAGCTACCACTTGTCGTGTCTTCATTCATCCATTTTCGTCATCCATGGTCCTTATTTCGTCTTCTGCCAGTCATTTTCGCTTTCTCTCCCACATCCAGAAACTGTCACATGTATGTTATGAATTATTCCACCTCAATTTCAGTTACATTACGCCGCCAAACCGGCGCTATCGTTCTGTCGTCACGTGCAGCTCTGTCGATGGCAGACAAAAGTGTACACCCTCCAGACCATCTTTTCCTGTCACAAAAGGTAAAGATTTCCCTTCAGAAGCAAAATAATCTCTTTTTAGAATCATAATTGGCAAAATTTGGAGCTGTTTCCTCCGTGTGGAAATATGTTGAGATGGAGCCTTTGTTTACATTCTCTTCTTCGCGTTACCGGAAATGATGTTTGCGACGGTTCATTGGGTGAAGTCCTCCAACGAAGAGCAGTAAGCTATACGTGTCTGACATCTTGTGATGTGAATTGCTTGTTCAACTGGGTTTTCTGTGCTTTTGGGATGCGTCACGTGACAGGCGCAGAACTGTGCCAGGGACAGCAGGTGACACTAATGTCTTATGAAAGTGGAACGTCAAAGAGTTAGTTCTCTCTCTGTCTCTTACCCCCCCCCCCCCCACACACACACACACATAACCATGGGCTACAAATAGCAAAGCAAGTCCAAATAAGCAACTTCACGTTATATATATATAAATATATATAAAGCAAGCCCAAAGTCTTATAATAAGCAAACCTGGAAACCCAAGGTTCTTGCAGTCAATCACCTTCAGCCACCCTGAAAAACCAAAATGTTTTTGCCATTTTCCTGTGGGCGGTGCGGTGGCGGAGTGGTTGGCACTGCGGCAGCACAGCAACTCACCCTTGGCCAGGGATCCTGGGTTCGATCCCAGCCCCCGACCAACAGTGGTCTGTGTGGAGTTTTTATGTTCTCCCCGTGTCTGCATGGATTTACTCCGGGATTTCTCCGGTTTCCTCCCACATGCCAAAAACATGCAGGTTAGGTTAATTGGCATCAAACTGGGGATTCTAAATTGTCCTTAGGTATGACTGTGAGAGTGAATGGTTGTCTGTCTCTCTGTGTTGGCCCTGCGATGGACTGGTGATCTGTCCAGGGTGTACCCTGCCTCTCGCCCAAAGATGCTGGGATAGGCTCCAGCCCCCCCGCAACCCGAAAAGGATTAAGCGGAAGAAGATGAATGAATGAACTGGTACTGTCCTTGTCTTTCCTGTGCATTAATCTGCCATCACCAGATAAAGCAAAAATCTCATTAATGTCCTCTTGCACCCCACAACAACCACATGGAAAGCAACCTCTCTTCCGGCCACGTTGTGAACTCTCGCAGTCTCAGTCCCTCTCAGATGCTGTGGGAGTTCCCCATATTTCATTAAAGTAACCGTAGAGACGTTATTTATTAGAAACACACAAACACGCGACCAACCAGACAAACAAACTGCAGTTATTTATTTTAATTAATTTATTTTGTTTTAATTAAAAGCTATTTTATTTTAAGCTTATTTTAAGTTATACCTGAAGGTATTTTAGTTATTATATTAAGGTTATTCCTTATTATATTAAAGTTATTTCTCTTTATTTTAACGTTATTTCTTATTATAACTATTTTTTCTCTATTTTTTCTTCTATTTTTCTTCAGTCGTTGATATCACTCCGCGGTAGTCTTCCACTGTGTCCTTCCGCGTGCTGCTTCCCAGATTAGACTCAAACTAACCTCAGTAAAAATGCATTTTTACCAAATGGGCTATACATACCGTGGTACTTTTTACCGAACGGACTTGAACCACGGTAATTAATCTCAACTTTTATGCATAATTACACCGACTGGACTCGGAACCTGTCGCGAGATGTCTGTAAACCATTAATAATCAAATTTACTCACTTCAGTATGCCTTTGTTCAGCTCCGTCACCCTCTCCGGCCCACTCCCAGCACATTTGGACCTTGCCTCATTTCCTCAAAGCCGACCCTTTGGGTTTGGTGGGGGAATTCTTCTCGGCAGCTGTGCACCAACTGTCTCGGTCCAAAATGTCGGAACCAGGAGGAGAGAGGTATCTGGAGTCCCTGTTTGGTGTGCCAAGTATGTTGGAAAAATTCTTTCAACCAGTTGTCAAAAATCAGGCAGGATTAAAGTTTCAGCAAATTTAATTTGCACTGGCCCGTGGAGAACAATACAAAAACTGCCTGAGTCTATCCGTGCATCATTCTGGTTCAAACACACATCGTTCAGTCCTTTAAAGAGTCCGTGACATAATTCAACCAAGACATCATTAGAAAGAATAACTACTGATTTTTTGTTCTGTGTAGACAAAAAATTCAATAAAATTTTGTTTCCATATACTACCATAAATTACATCGTGATGCAGATGATTGTGATGTTCGTTTGTCGAAATTGGGTCAAACACTGCTGCCATTTTGTGACGTAATGAGGTGAACCAAAGGTGTAAACAAGCATGGCTGAGTACACTGAAACGGAGGAAGTTGTGAGCGATTTCAGCATAGATTTGAGTGATTTGTCGATAGTTTTTAAGGAGGAAGCAGGATCGAGTGATGAAGAAGAGCGAGTTGGTTCTAACGAAGGACTGCAACCCTATTTATTTGAACCATATCGTTCAGGAAGCGAAGATGACTCGCACGTTTCAGAGGATGAAGGGTCCAACGGTGATGGGTTAGAGATGGACATCGGTCGCCTCCAAAACACTGAATGGTAATATACAGATAGATCTAAATTTCCCCGATCAGGTGGTTGGGGAAATTAAAAAAAAAAAAAAGTATGATATTCAGTTTCAGTAGGCAATGAGATTTATAAAAATGAAAACTGGAAAAAAGTAATATAACTTTTTTTACACAAAGTTGTTCCATTTGGAGTAAAGTCAACACTCGGCTTCAAAATTCATAGGAGAGGATTTTACTTTCATTGGAAAAAATATAATAAAATCACGATTGGTTAATGTGAAAAAAAAAATAAATCAATTACACAAACTCTTTTCCAGGCGGGTTTTGACACTGTTGCTTCTTTGCGCTGTTTTGATATGGGCGATCATCCATATATCTGCGCAACAATCGTCTGTATCTCTGCACTGTTTTGATATGTTGATATCGTCTTGAGCTGTGGGTTTTCGTTTGAAAACCGTAGGTATGGCAGTCTGTTTTAGAACCCGTTTGTAATGAACTTTCAAGCCTAAAGATTCCTGTATAGCAGGCGCCTCTTCAAAACTGTCTGCAGTGAAATGATCACTACAGAGTACAGAAGATGGTGTTGGTTGCCATTTGTCCCTTGTTCTCTGTACTTGCTTGGCCTATTTTTTAAAAAAAAAATCTGGATCTTTTGGGAATGAGAACAGGCTTATACGTTTACTGGAGCAATTGGAACACCCAGCCGCCACACAACGTTTCGGCATTTCTTCGCTGATATAGAAGCTAAACAGCTTGTTTACATTGACAGCACACGGATCAGCCAAGAGGAAACTCTCCTCATGATGTCATATCTGGAAATGAGGCGCGTCTCAGGATATCGCGTTAGTGCAACACGGCACTAAATTCGAATTCACTTAGAAATATTTATAGATAAATACTAGAACAAGGTTTCAGTGTACCCCGCCTGGTATGGGGTTACTGGGGCCCCACCCTGGAGCCAGGCCTGGGGGAGGGGCTCAATAGCTAATGTCTGGTGGCCGGGTTTCTGCCCATGGGACCCGGCCGGGCTCAGCCCGAAGGAGTTACATGGGTCCGCCCTCCAGTGGGCTCACCACCTGCTGGAGGGATCATGGGGGTCCGGTGCTATGTATCAGGTGGTGGTCAAAAGCGGAGACCTTGGCGGACTGATCCCAAGCTTCCTAAACTGGAAGGAGCCTGAGCTGGTGCATGAGGCTGAGAGATATCGGCTAGATATAGTCAACCTCACCTCAACACACAGCTCTAGTTCCGGAACCAGTCTCCTGGAGAGGGGCTGGAGCTTGGCCCACTCTGGAGTTGCCCCGGGCGAGAGGCAACGAGCAGGGGTGGGTATTCTTGTATGCCCCCACCTTGCTACCTCTATACCGGAGTTTTCTCCGGTGGGCAAAAGGGTTGCTTCCCTGCTCCTTGGGGTTGGGAAACGGGTCCTGACCATCATTTGTGCCTATGCACCAAATGATGTTTCAGAGTACCCCCCCTTTTTGGAGTCTCTGACTGGGGTCCTAGAGGGTGCGCCTCTTGGAGACTCCATTGTCCTACTGGGGGACTTCAATGCGCACGTGGGCAATGACAGTGAAACCTGGAAGGGGTGATTGGGAGGAACAGCCTGTCTGATCTGAACCCGAGTGGTGTTGAGTTATTGGACTTCTGTGCTAACCATAGTTTGTCTATAACGAACACCATGTTCAAGCATAAGGGTGTCCATATGTGTACCTGGCACCAGGACACCCTAGGTCGCAGGTTGATGATCGATTTTGTTATCGTGTCATCAGACCTGTGACCGTATGTCTTGGACACTTTGGTAAAGAGAGGTGCAGAGCTGTCAACTGATCACCACCTGGTGGTGAGTTGGATAAGATGGCAGGGGAGGAATCCATTCAGACCTGGTAGACCCAAACGTATAGTGAGGGTGTGCTGGGAACGTCTGGCTGAGGCCCCTGTCCGGGAAGTCTTCAACTCCCGTCTCCAGAAGAACTTCAGCCACATTCCGAGGGAGTCTGGAAACAGAGAGTCTGAATGGGCCATGTTCTCCACCTCTATTGTTAAAGTAGTGGCCCAGAGCTGCGGCCGCAAGGTCATTGGGGCATCTCGTGGTGGCAACCCCTGAACCAAGAGGTGGACACCAGTGGTGAGGGAGGCCATTAAGCTGAAGGAGTCCTATCAAGCTTGGTTGGCTTGTGGGACTCCCGGAGCAGCTGAGGTGTACCGGCAGGCCAAGCGGAGTGCAGCTCGGGCGGTTGCTGAAGCAAAAACATGGGTATGATAGGAGTTCGGTGAGGCCATGGAACAAGACTTTCAGTCAGCCTTGAAGAGATTCTCGCAGACTGTCCGGCGGCTCAGGAGGGGGGAGCAGCTCCCTGTCCACACTGTGTATGGTCCGGATGGGGCGCTGTTGACTTTGACTGAGGATATCGTCGGGTGGTGGAAGGAATACTTCGAGGATCTCCTCAATCCCACTGATACGCCTTCTACAGAGGAAGCAGGGCTTGTGGACGAGGGGTCGACTCGCCTATCACAGGGGCTGAGGTCGCCAAGGTGGTTAAAAATCTGTTTGGTGGCCGGGCCCCAGGGTGGATGAGATTCGGCTTGAGTACCTCAAGGCCCTGGATGTTGTAGGGCTGTGATGGTTGACACGCCTCTGCAACATTGCGTGGAGGTCAGGGGCAGTGCGTTTGGCGTGGCAAACCGGGGTGGTGATTCCTCTCTTCAGAAAAGGAGACCGGAGGGTGTGCTCCAACTTTAGAGGGTTCACACTCCTCAGCCTCCCTGGGAAGGTCTATGCCAAGGTACTGGAGAGGAGAGTCCAGCCGTTGGTCGAACCTCGGATTCAGGAGGAGCAATGTGGTTTTCGTCCTGGCCATGGCATATCTGACCAGCGCTTTACCCTCTCGAGAATCCTCGAGGGTTTGTGGGAGTTTGCCCAACCAGTTTACATGTGTTTTGTGGAGTTGGAAAAGGCATTCGACCACGACCCTCATGATTTTTTGTGGGGGGTGCTTCGGGAGTATGGGGTATCGAGCTTGTTGTTACGAGCTATTTGGTCTCTGTCCGACTGTTGTGAGAGTTTGGTTCATATTGCCAACACTCGATTGGACTCCTTCCTAGTGAGAGTTGGACTCCGCGAGGGCTGCCCTTTGTCACTGATCCTGTTTATAATTTTTATGGACAAGATTTCTAGGCGCAGCCAGGGAACGGAGGGTGTCATGCTTGGTGACCACAGGATCTCATCTCATCTGTTTGCAGATGATGTTGTCCTGCTGGCTTCATCCAGCAATGACCTACAGTTCTTGCTGGGACGGTTTGCCGCTGAGTATGAAGCAGCTGGGATGAGAATCAGCACCTCCAAGTCCGAGTCCATAGTCCCCAGCCAGAAAAAGGTGGATTGTCCTCTCCAGGTTGGGGACAAACTCCTGCCCTAAGTGGAGGAGTTTAAGTATCTTGGGGTCTTATTCACGAGTGAGGGGAAAATGGAGCGAGAGATTGACAGACGGATCGGAGCAGCATCTGCAGTGATGCGGACGTTGTACCGGTCTCTTGTGGTGAAGAGGGTGCTGAGTTCTAAGGCAAAGCTGTCAATTTACCAGTCAATCTACGTTCCTACTCTCACCTATGGTCACGAGCTTTGGGTAATGACCAAAAGAACAAGATCGCGGATGCAAGTGGTTGAAATAAGCTTTCTCCATAGGATCACTGGACTCACCCTCAGAGATAGGGTGAGGAGCTCAGTCATCCGGGAGAGGCTCAGAGTAAAACCGCTGCTCCTCCACATTGAAAGGAGCCAGTTGAGGTGGTATGGGCGTCTGGTCAGGATGCCTCCTGGACGCCTCCCACTTGAGATGTTTCTGGCACGTCCCACTGGGAGGAGGCAGACTCAGGACTCGCTGGAGAGACCATGTCTCCCAGCTGGTCTGGGAACACCTTGGTATCCTCTCTGAAGAGCTGGAGCAGGTGGTGGGGGAGAGGGAAGTCTGGGCTTCTCTGCTTGAACTGCTGCCTCCACGACCCGGACCTCCGGAAAAGCGGCAGAAGATGGATGGATAGAAATATTTTTCCACTTATTTAGCGTTCGAAGTCAACAGAACCAACTATGTGGATAACTGAAGATAAATTCATATTGAATATTGATCCATAGTTCCTACATCGTGTCACAGACACTTTAAGCACCTTGTTATCTTGAGACTATGAAGGAATATCTGGTTCAGACTGGTTCTTACAAACTGTCTCTTTCTCAGACATACTCATAACAATACACTACAGTCTCAAACAAAAAGATAAGTGTCCAGCTGTCCCGCGACCTTGTACATTTCACACAGACTGTGAGGCAACAGCAAATACAAAATGGTAAATTTTCCCATCAGTTTACAAATCACTGTATTTGGACATGTTTGACAATCCTCTGCTTTCCTTGTATTGGTATATAGAATATCACTGTCGTAAGCTGGAAATAAGCATTCGCTTTAAAATTTGTACTATTTCATGAGTTTGTTTTTTAAAGTAATTCTGTTGAACGACAATTCAAAAGCATTGTCTGATTTTCATTGTTAATTTTCATAGAATTTTTATTTATTACCACTTTTGTCAGATTTAAGTTATTTCTGTGACCATTGTGGGTTTTTCTTTCATTAACAGAGGGGTACCAACAATTTTGTCCATGTGTGTAATTCTTCCCACAACTTTTAGTGCAAAAAAAACTTCTCAAAACATCGCAACTTTTATTGCGACTTTAAAAAAAAAAAAAAAGGCTCCCGCGAATTCAGGCTTTTTGGGCCACAGCAATCATAAAAACGTCTCGCGAAATCCTGGAGGGACTGATTTTGACATGCATCTAATTAGAGGTTAACATGCAAGGATAACCAACAACTAAAAGGACTTGAATATGAACTTTTTTTTCCTGTTGAAAAGGGCACTAATTCCTCTGGCTAATGCCAGGTTTATTACTATGTTGAGAGAGAACTCTGATATGTGCGTGTGCACAAGCTTGCTCACTATGGTTCATTCATTGTCACTGTTTTCTAGTGATATTTAAATGATCTGTAGATTTTAAAAAAAATTGTAGTGAAAACCCTGAAACTGAGCAAATTTTCTCCATTCTTTGTTGAACATCTATGCATCTTAATTTACTTTTGTCTTTTGTGCTTGCAGGTGTTTAATGATCCCATTCACGGCCATGTAGAGTTGCACCCTCTTCTCATTAAAATCATCGACACACCTCAGTTCCAGAGACTCCGTAACATCAAGCAGCTCGGAGCAACTTACTTGGTTTTTCCTGGAGCATCACATAATCGCTTTGAACACTCACTTGGGTAACTTTTCACTGATATGCTAAAAGCAACACTATGTAAGAATTTCATCTTAAAATAATGTTTCCAAAATTATATTGAGGCTACATCAACCTTTGAATGAGTGAATATAACTTCCCCCATAGCCTGAGTGAGCCCACATTGCCTGAAACGGCTCTCTTCTTGGTCGAAACATGGAAAAGACAACTATGACATGACTGTAGCCACCAACAACAAAGCACCCTGTGATTGGCTGTAGGGACTGAGGTCAGAGCCACCATAGTTGTAGTCTTTTCAGTGTTCTGCACGGATCAAGAAAGTTACATAGTGTTGCTTTAATGCTTAGTGGTTTTGCTAATTTCATTCAGTTCTTTCTTAGGAAAACTACGACCGTTTGATTTATGCCACCCCCAAAAAGTAAAAGAACCCATCTATCCCTGCTAGCTGTAATATTTTAATTTTAGCTAGTTTGTGGTATTTTTATTTATTTACCTTGTATGAATTACTTTGTGTTTGCAGGGTCGGTTACTTAGCAGGGCAGCTATTGCAAGCCCTTAATGAGAGGCAGCCAGAACTCCTCATCTCACCCAGAGACATCCTTTGTGTCCAAATTGCTGGACTCTGTCATGACTTGGGTGAGTGGCCAAAGAAAAATCTTAGTGTCACACCTACTGATAATCTCCCCCCCCCCCCCCCACCTCAGGAAAAAGGCTGCTTGTTGGACCAGAAAAACACACAACACCCTTGCTATAAACTTAATTTCCCTTCACACTATATTTTCTTTCCTTTTTCAGGACATGGACCATTTTCCCACATGTTTGACAATACGTTCCTGCCAAAAGCACGTCCAGAAAAGACTTGGAAGGTATTGATGTGCATACATTTTAAATTAAAGCCCTGCTTATTGAAACTATTTGAGGTCACTTACTGGACATTGTCTGAGCCAGAGGTTGTTTGCTGCATTTGTTACTTTGCACAACCCTGGTTTGATTATTTCTGATGTATTACGTCTCAGTTGTATGAGTTTCCAAATGTTAGGTGATTCTAATAGACTTTAGACTGTTCGTAAGCTGGAAAACTCTACCTATTGGACATAAATGATCTTATCATGTATTGAAAATGACTCAATAATTCTCTAGTTTCAATGACTGCTTAGTAAGATGTACTGACTGTGAGGGATGGTTACAAAATTTAAGTTGTTCTTAAATTGGTTAAAACAAAGCAGCATCTTTATAAAGAGATTTTATTTGTTGTCTACTTGAAAATGAATAAAGGGCTTCTGTAAAATGAAACTCACTCGGGTGACTATAGCTTAACAGCTGAAGATAAACTAATCTAGGAACTGCAATGTGTATAGATTAAGACCAGATAAGAAGTACTAAGCACCAACTAATTAAGTTATGACCGTTGGCCTGAATGTTGGCAAAAGTGCAGTATCACAAGTAATTCACGTTACTGCTGAGGTCAACACTTTGTGGAATGTTATTGTCCATTCACTTTCAAAATGAGACACTGTCACCAGACTGGATGTCACCAGACTGCAAAACAAATCTACCTACAGGGTACAAATAAAGGAACCTGAACCTGTACACTTGTATGCACTTTTTAAGACTTTTGTTTATATATTTACAACCCGTTTTCTAAAAAGGTTAAGATGCTGTGTAAAGTCTGAATAAAAACAGAAGGCAGTGATTTGCAGATCTGAAAGTGAGACATTTTACTGTTTGAAGAAAAAAATTTAGTTCATCTTAAATTTGATGACAATAACACATCTTAAAGGTTGGGACAAGGCTCTGTTTACCACTCTGTAGCACCCTCTCTGCTTTTAACAACTTTAGCGGGAATCCCGACTTCTCCTAGGCATTTGCCTCAATGCTCACCAAAATCACTCACAATGATCCTCAGGTGGGTCCCCATCCAGTTTGTGGTCAAGGTCAAAGGCCAGGAGATCTGGACACTTACATGATTTTAGAAAAATCTCTACTCCTCTTAGGCAGTTACCTCGATTGCTGACCCTCTGCCCATTTTTACTTCTGAGAGACTCTATGGTGCATTCACTCCATTAGTTGCAACTTGTTCTCCTTTTTTTTTTTAAACCCCACTTGGGCAGTGTGGTGGAAGAGTGGTGAGCTCTGTTGCCTCGCGGCTAAAAAGTTCCAGGCTCAAAACCCCAGATCAGCAGGGATGGGAACCTTTCTATGTGGAGTTTGCATGTTCTCCCTGTGCTGTGTGGCTCCCGGGCTCCAGTTTCCTCCCGCAATAAAAAGACATGCATGTTGGTTCCTAGGTACAGCTGTGTGAAGAAGTGTTTGCTCCCTTCCTGATTTCTCACGTTGTTGTATATTTGTCACACTTAAATGTTTCAGATAATGAAACAAATTTAAATATTAGACAAAGATGACACAAGTAAACACAAAATGCAGTTTTAAATGAAGGTGTTTATTATTAAGGGGGAAAAAATCCAAACCTACATGGCCCTGTGTGGAAAAAGTGATTGCCCCTTAAACCTAGTAACTGGTTGGGCCACCCTTAGCAGCAACAACTGCAATCAAGTGTTTGTGATAACTGGCAATGAATCTTTTACAGCGCTGTGGAGGAATTTTAGCCCACTCATCTTTGCAGAATTGTTGTAATTCAGCCACATTGGAGGGTTTACGAGCATGAACCACCTTTTAAGGTCATGCTACAGCATTATAATTGGATTCAGGTCTGGACTCTGACTAGGCCACTCCAAAGCCTTCATTTTGTTTTTCTTAAGCCATTCAGAGGTGGACTTTCTTTTGTGTTTGAGATAGGGATGGGCATTCGGTGAAATTTTCTTCACCGATCGCTGGGAGAATTAATGATTAATAATCGGTTAATCATTAACATTTTTAGGTAGGTAGACTAAATTAGAACATCAGGTATCAGCACGGAGGGCACGGAGAGCCGCACAACTCAAATCTACCTCTCTCTCTCAAATCTCTCTCTCTCTGTTCTCGTGTTTGCTCGGCTCGGGAATCTCGCAAGCTGATTGGCCGAGACGTTTCACCCCGCAAGCTGATTGGCCGAGACGTTTTACCCAGCTCTCTCTCCCTGCCGAGCGGCCACCCAACAAACGAAGACCGCATTCATTGCTCTATCGCTCGTATTGCTTAGTCTAGCCGCGTGGAACTTTTTGCTGTTCTCATGTGCCATTTTGTGCGAAATAGTCTTCCCGTCGAGGCACTACGCCGCCTCCTGCAGCTTCCCTCGACGTGTGTACACCGAATCTTCATGACCTTCTCAATAAAGTTTCTGAAAAAAAAAAAAAGAATCTTCACGACCGCCATTTCTCAGCGCGCAACCACTGTTGGCGGTTTCTTCGCGTAATAAGGGTGTTCCATGGACCCTGTCGATGAGGTATATTTGTATGCTGCATTGCAGTGATTGCAGTACACCTGGTCATTTTTTAAATTGAAATGGTCCCACGCAACACTTCGCCGTAACCGCCTCATGATTTGGCGATCGCCCTACGGAAGCCCGCATGTATCAACGGAGGCACGCCAGGGTACGGCGATGGTGTAATGTTGCCCCCTGGTGCCCAAATTTTGCCATTGCATTGTTTGAGGACGGCCGTGCACTAGGCCTTAATAACCTCGGATTGTTTAAAAAAAAAAAAAAAAACGGTTTGTCGACGAAAATGAACTTCCTCGGTGAAATTCTTAATGATCAATTATCGGTTAATCGGTAAATTATGCCCATCCCTAGTTTGAGATCATTGTCCTGCTGCAGAACCCAAGTGTGCTTCAGCTTGAGGTCACAAACAGATGGCGAGACATTCTCCTTCAGGATTTTTTGGTAGACAGCAGAATTCATGGTTCCACTTACTACAGCAAGTCTTCCAGGTTCTGAAGCAGCAAAACGGCCCCAGACCATCACACTACCACCACCATAGTTTACTGTTGGTATGATGTTCCTTTTTTGAAATGCTGTGTTACTTTTAAGCCGGATGTAATGGGACACACACCTTCCAAAAAGTTTAATTTTGTCTCGTGAGTCCACAGTGTATTTTAAAAAAAGTCTTGGGGATCATCAAGATGTTTTCTGGCAAAGCTGAGATGAGCCTTTATGTTGTTTTTGCTCAGAAGTGCAGGCCATTTTTGCCCAGTCTCTTCCTTATGGTGGAGTCATGATCACTGACCTTAACTGAGGCAAGTGAGGCCTGCAGTTTTTTGGATGTTGTTGTGGGGTCTTTTGTGACCTCTTGGATGAGTTGTTGCTTTGCTCTTGAGGTAATTTTGGTCGGACGGCCACTCCTTGAAAGGTTCACCACTGTTCCATGTTTTCACCATTTGTGGATAATGGCTCTCACTGTGGTTCACTGGAGTCCCTAAGTTTTAGAAATGGCTTCATAACCTTTTCCAGACTGCTAGATCTCAATTACTTTGTTTCTCATTTGTTCCTGAATTTCTGTGGATTGCAGCATGATGTCTAGCTTTTGAGGATCTTTTGGTGTACTTCACTTTGTCAGACAGGTCCTATTTAAGTGATTTCTTGATTGAGAAGAGGTGTGGCAGTAATCAGGCCTTGGTGTGGCTAGAGAAATTGAGCTCAGCTTTCCAAAGATGTGATAAAACACAAATTAACTGTGGTTTAACCGGGAAGGGGGGGGGGTCACTTTTTCACACAATGCCATGTCGATTTGGATTTTTTTTTTTTTTTTTTTTTTTTACCCTTAATAATAAACACCCTCCCCACATGGATCGTCATCTTATCGTGGTGGTGGTGGTGGTGGTGGGGGGGGGGGGGGGGGGTTTGCGTGCCCCATTGATCCCAGGAGCTAGGTTGTCCGGGGCAATGTGCCTCTGATAGGGTCACCCAAGACAAACTGGTCCTGGGTGAAGGGCCAGACTAAGAATGATCCAACAGACTCTCATGATAAATTCAAGATCAAGGATTCAGTGTACCCCGCCCAGTATGGGGTTACCGGGGCCCCACCCTGGAGCCAGGTCTGGGGGAGGGGCTCGATGGCTAGTGTCTGGTGGCCGGGCTTCCACCCATGGGACCCGGCCGGGCTCAGCCCGAAGGAGTTACATGGTTCCGCCCTCCAGTGGGCTCACCACCTGCAGGAGGGATCATGGGGGTCCGGTGCTATGTGGATTAGGTGGCCGTCAAAGGCGGAGACCTTGGCAGACTGATCCCAAGCTTTCTAAACTGGTTTTTGGTACGTAGAATGTCACCTCTCTGGTGGGGAAGGAACCTGAGCTGGTGTACGAGGTTGAGCAATACCGCCTAGATATAGTCGGCCTCACCTCAACACACAGCTCTGGTTCCAGAACCAGTCTCTTGGAGAGGGGCTGGAGCTTGGCCCACTCTGGAGTTGCCCCGGGCGAGAGGCAACGAGCAGGGGTGGGTATTCTTGTATCCCCCCACCTTGCTACCTCTATATTGGAGTTTTCTCCGGTGGATGAAAGGGTTGCTTCCCCTCTCCTTCACATTGGGAAACGGGTCCTGACCATCATTTGTGCTTATGCACCAAATGATGTTTCAGAGTACCCACCCTTTTTGGAGTCTGTGACTGGGGTGCTGGAGTGTGCTCCTCTTGGAGACTCCATTGTCCTACTGAGGGACTTCAATGCGCACGTGGGCAACGACAGTGAAACCTGGAGGGGGGTGATTGGGAGGACCGGCCTGCCCGATCTGAATCCGAGTGTTGTTCAGTTATTGGACTTCTGTGCTAACCACAGTTTGTCCATAACGAACACCATGTTCAAGCATAAGGGTGTCCATATGTGCACCTAGCACCAGGACACCCTAGGTCGCAGGTCGATGATCGATTTTGTTATAGTGTCATCAGACCTGCGACCGTATGTCTTGGACACTCGGGTAAAGAGAGGTGCAGAGCTGTCAACTGATCACCACCTGGTGGTGAGTTGGATCCGATGGCCGGAGAGGAAGCTATTCAGACCTGGTAGACCCAAACGTATAGTGAGGGTGTGCTGGGAACATCTGGCTGAGGCCCCTGTCCGGGAGGTCTTCAACTCCCACCTCCGGAAGAACTTCAACCACATTCCGAGGGAGTCTGGAGACATGGAGTCTGAATGGGCCATGTTCTCCACCTCTGTTGTTAAAGCGGAGGCCCAGAGCTGCAGCCGCAAGGTGGTCGGTGCATCTCGTGGTGGCAACCCCCGAACCAAGTGGTGGACACCAGTGGTGAGAGGGGCCATTAAGCTGAAGAAGGAGTCCTATCAAGCTTGGTTGGCTTGTGGGACTCCGAAAGCAGCTGAGGTGTACCGGCTGGCCAAGCGGAGTGCAGCTCGGTGGTTGCTGAAGCAAAAACCCGGGTATGGAAGGAGTTCGGTGAGGCCATGGAACAAGACTTTCGGTCGGCCTCGAAGAGATTCTGGCAAACTGTCCCGCGGCTCAGGAGGGGAAAGCAGCTCCCTGGCCACACTGTGTATGGTGCGGATGGGGCGCTGTTGACTTCGACTGGGGGTATCGTCGGGCGGTGGAAGGAATACTTCAAGGATCTCCTCAATCCCACTGATACGACTTCCACAGAGGAAGCAGGGTTTGTGGACAAGGGGGATGAGTCGCCTATCACAGGGGCTGAGGTCGCCAAGGTGGTTAAAAATCTCCTTGGCGGCCGGGCCCCGGGGGTGGACGAGATTTGCCCCGAGTACCTCAAGGCCCTGGATGTTGTAGGGCTGTGATGGTTGACACGCCTCTGCAACATTGCGTGGAGGTCGGGGACAGTGCCTTTGGCATGGCAAACTGGGGTGGTGGTTCCTCTCTTCAAAAAAGAGGACCAGAGGTTGTGCTCCAACGTTAGAGGGATCACACTCCTTAGCCTCCCTGGGAAGGTCTATGCCAAGGTACTGGAGAGGAGAGTCCGGCCGTTGGTCGAACCTCGGATTCAGGATTAGCAATGTGGTTTTCGTCCTGGCCGTGGCACATCGGACCAGCTCTTTATCCTCTCGAGGGTTCGTGGGAGTTTGCCCAACCAGTTTACATGTGTTTTGTGGACTTGGAGAAGGCATTTGACCACGTCCCTCGTGGTTTTTTGTGGTGGGTATCGGGCTTGTTGTTACGAGCTATTCGGTCTCTGTACGACCGTTGTGAGAGTTTGGTTCGTATGGCCAACACTCGGTCGGATTCATTCCCTGTGAGAGTTGGACTCTGCCAGGGCTGCCCTTTGTCACCGATTCTGTTCATAATTTTTATGGACAGGATTTCTAGGCACAGCCAGGGAACGGAGGGTGTCATGCTTGGTGACCACAGGATCTCATCTCTGTTGTTTGCAAATGATGTTGTCCTGTTGGCTTTATCCAGCAATGGCCTACAGCTCTTGCTGGGACGGTTTGCCTCTGAGTGTGAAGCAGCTGGGATGAGAATCAGCACCTCCAAGTCCGAGTCCATGGTCCTCAGCTGGAAAAAGGTGGATTGTCCTCTCTGGGTTGGGGACAAGCTCCTGCCCCAAGTGGAGGAGTTTAAGTATCTTGGGGTCTTATTCACGAGTGAGGGGAAAATGGAGCGAGAGATTGACAGACGGATTGGAGCAGCATCTGCAGTGATGCGGACATTGTACCGGTCTGTTGTGGTCAAGAGGGAGCTTAGTTCTAAGGCAAAGCTGTCGATTTACCAGTCAATCTACGTTCCTACTCTCACCTATGGTCACGAGCTTTGACCTAATGACCTTAATGACCGAAAGAATGAGATCGCGGATACAAGCAGCTGAAATGAGCTTTCTCCGTAGGATTGCTGGACTCACCCTCAGAGATGGGGTGAGGAGCTCAGTTATCCAGGAGAGGCTCAGAGTAGAACCGCTGCTCCTCCACATTGAAAGGAGTCAGTTGAGGTGGTATGTGCATCTGATTAGGATGCCTCCTGGACGCCTCCCACTTGAGGTGTTTTAGGCACGTCCCACTGGGAGGAGACCCCGGGGCAGACCCAGGACTCGGTAGAGAGACTATGTCTCCCAGCTGGTCTGGGAACGCCTTGGTATCCTCTCTGAAGAGCTGGAGCAGGTGGCGGGGGAGAGGGAAGTCTGGGCTTCCCTGCTTGAACTGCTGCCTCCGTGACCCGGACCTCCGGAAAAGCGGTAGAAGATGGATGGATGGATGGATGGATAATAAACACCTTCATTTAAAAACTGCATTTTGTGTTTACTTGTGTTTGTGTAATATTTAAATTTGTTTGATCTGAAACATTTAAGTGTCACAAACATACAAAAGAATGAGAAATCAGGAAGGGTGCTAACACTTTTTCACACCACCGTATTCGTCTCTGACAGGCCTTTAGTATAGAAAAGGTCACCAACTAAAAGTGCAAAAGGTGTGATAAGTCTGTTGTCCTCCCCAGCTGAGGTCCGAATTAGGGCTGGGGATATTTAGGGACCTCACGATACAATTATGGTTCAGGGTCTCTGAGTTGATTCTAAAACGATTCTTGATGCATTTTTCTGAGGATTTTTTTCCTCTCACTTTGTGACAACTTGGTACTTTTAAAGCCAAGAGTTTGCAGTGACCCATGAATTTACTTCAGACATCTTTTAATAAAAGAAATTGAAGAGAAATGTGACAAATCACATGGGCAAATTAACTGAAAATGTGCTTTTAAGAACTGAACTCTTTTGATGGACATCCTTTAAGACCACAGCTCTCTTCAGCAGGCTAATATCATGTGCTTTTACACATTATTTTATTAAGCAGATGCTTTATCTGCTTTTAGTTCTGTATTATTTTTTAAACAAAAAATCAAATAAATTCTTTGCTCAAATTCAAATAAAATGTAATAATTTAATCATAATAATACAGGGGAACACTAAATGTGTTTTTGACTCCAAATAAATAGCTTTAAAGGTCTGATGACATGATTTTTACATTTTTTGGCATGTTGTGTAAACCCAGAAGTCATTGTCGATGATCAATATAATATTTTCAACCGCGCCTGCATAAACTAGTTATCAAAAAACCGCAGCCGTTGACTGGACTGTGGTGCCGCCCACTGAATGAAGGGCGGCACCACCATCACGTAAGTGACAGAACGGACTCCGGTGTTGTTGACTGGAATGACAGCAGCTTTGTAGCTCAGTTTCTCTGGTTTCTTGTTTTAATTTTATGGCTATGCCTTCGCATTGTGTCGCAGGCTTAGATAAACAGCAGGCCGTAAAAGACCACATCACACGCTTCAGCTACAACTGACATAAGCCCCCTCGTGCGCTCCTCGTGCACTTTTGCGCAGGAGGAGCGCATGAGGAGGGAAAGGATTAGTGGATTTACGCGCAGCTTTGACCTACTTTTTGTGATTGCATGCTGACTCTCGCCGGTCCAGCCACGTCCCCTCTATCATTATCACCAGCTGATTAAAAATCCCGCTGATCATGTTTCTTGGTCCTTGTCCAGGTGCTTCTCATCACACTATCACCAGCAGTGCGTGTACTTAGCGGCCGTTTGCCAGTCACGCACTGCTGGTCCATAGTATTGTCATCTGTGCTGTTAGTCTGCCACTGTTTTCAGCAGTCTCACGACGTGTTAGTCACTCCATGTTCGCCGTGGTTCTCGTGCGTCCTTAAAGCGATGTCGGCTCTGGGGTGCACCTGTGGCTAACACGTCTCCTCTCATTCATTCTCTGGACAATGCCGGCCCCCGAACGCCATCAGTAAGTGTGTTTGTGTTTTTTGTACGTCTTCACCTTTTTGGGAATTGTCTATCTTTCTGTATTAGATGTGCTGTGGTGAACCCTGCATGTAAATCCTCGTTATTTCATCCTCCCTCTCCGTGCCCTGCATAAGAGCGCACGGAGGGTCATGATGAATGAATTTACGCACAGGATTCACCAGATAATAAATAAATACATAAAGATAATACATAATAAACCCAATGCCTGAGCCACAGAGAATACACTGCTATGATTTTATTGAAAAATTGGGTTTAAATAAATTATTTTTATGAACAAATAATTTGTTGCAATATCTGTAACAAAAGCATAACACTCAGTGTTCCCCTGCGGTGTGTTTGCCGCTGCTGCTATGGCGGACATGTGTGCCTCTCCACTGTCACTCTCTGAGTCTGACTTGCTAGGCACGATGCCTGCTTGGCACGGCTCAAACCTATACGGTCTGATGCCCCCAGATTTTTCATTGTCATCCCATTCTTCAGAACTATAATTATCTGAAGATTGGACAACGCAAACCAATTCCAGACTACATGTGCTGGAACCATCGTTGATGTTTTCTACCGCTTCTATCCTGTGTACAACGGGCAGCCAAGCTCTGTGTTCTGTCGATGACGTTACAACATGGCTGGGGGGTTTTCCAGCCACTGACGCAATTGGTGACGTGGCGCTCATGAAAACGTCGGATATTCGCGTGAAAAAAAAAAGCCTGTTTGACTTAGAACTGCACACTGGAGTGGTGGCTCAGTTGGTAGAGCATCCACCCCACACCCGAGAGGCAAGGGTTCAAATCCTGGCCGGGTCATGCCGAAGACCATATAAAAGTGGAACTTCCTGCTGTCCAGCTTGGTGCTCAGCAATAATGGAATCGAGGAGGGAAATTTGTGGTGGCGCCTTGCATGGCAGCGGCCCTCTGATTCTGCACTTGGGGGGGGTGTGATTAACACAGTAGATAGGTAAAACACAATCTCGTTCTACTGTACATGATTGGTTGTACAGTTGAATGACAATAAGGGTAATTTAATTTTATTTTATTTTATTTCGCCATATTGTATTATGTGTTGAAAAATTAGGTGAAGTCAAAAATGTGTCATCACACCTTTAAAATTCTAAAATCTGCAACTTTTAATCCTAAAAATGGAAAGTTTTATAGAACACAAACTAAATTACATACATTTAAAAAGATTAATATTTAAAAAACAAAATCTCACAAGTCTGCCTCCATCCTATATTTTCACTATTTAAAAAAAGTTTTAAAACCCCTAGTGCACAGACAACCTCCGGCCATGCACACTGTGGAGTTATGGTCTGAGGAGACAATGGACACTCTAAAGGACTGTTTTGAAGCCACTGCCTGGAAGCAGCTCTGCGATCCACATGGTGAGGACATCGATGGCCTCATTCACACCTTCACGGGCTACCTCAGCTTCTGTGTGGACAAATCCGTTCCCACCAAGACCATACGGCGTCACTCAAACAACAAACCCTGGATCAACCCTGAGATAAAAACACTTCTGAGAGAGAAGAAGAGGATCTTCAGGTCGGGGAACAGGGAGATGCTGAAGTCCGTACAGAGGGAGCTGAGGAGAAAGATCAGAGAAGGCAAGGACAGCTTCAGGAAGAAGATGGAGGACAAGCTGCAACAGAGCGACATCAGCGGGGTCTGGAGAAACCTCAAAACCATCTCGGGGCTCCAGAATACCTCCCCCCAGGCCACGGGGGGCAGGGAGTGGGCGAACAACCTGAATCTGTTTTTCAATAGATTTGACCAACCGCCCTCCCCCCTGACTGCACAACAACCACTGCTGCCTCTAAGAAATCAAGTCCTGCTACCCACTCCCCACTCCACCGACACCCCCCCCACTCCCAACACACAGCCCCCCATCCTGACCCTGACCAAGACCCAGGTGAGGACGGAGCTGAGGAAGATCAAGGCGAGGAAGGCGTCGGGACCGGACGGCATCAGCGCAAAGCTCCTCAAGTCCTGTGCAGACCAGCTGTGTGGGATTGTGACATATATCTTCAACATGAGCCTGAAACTGGGGAGGGTACCACAGCTGTGGAAAACATCTTGTGTGGTACCTGTACCAAAAACTTCCCACCCCAAAGACCTGAACAGCTTCAGACCGGTGGCCTTGACGTCCCACTTGATGAAGACCCTGGAGAGACTGCTCCTTGCTCATCTCCGCCCCCTGGTGGAACCAGCGATGGATCCACTCCAGTTCGCCTACCAGCATGGCATTGGGGTGGAGGATGCGGTGATCTTCCTCCTTCACCGTTCTCTGTCCCACCTGGAGAAGCCCGGGAATATGGTGAGGATCATGTTCTTTGACTTCTCCAGTGCTTTCAACACCATCCAACCGATGATCCTGAAGGACAAGCTGCTGCACGCAGGGGTGGACCAGCACCTGTCATCATGGATCCTGGACTACCTCACGAACCGGCCTCAGTTTGTGAGAACCCGGGACTGTGTTTCCGACACGATCATCAGTAGCACGGGGGCCCCCCAGGGAACGGTGCTGGCTCCCTTCCTGTTCACTCTTTATACTGCGGACTTCTCACACAACACAACACATTGCCATCTACAGAAGTTCTCTGATGACTCTGCGATCGTTGGTCTCATCTCCAGCGGAGATGAAGCTGAGTACAGAGGGCTTATCCAGGACTTTGTGGACTGGTGCCATCGGAACTGCCTCCAGATCAACGCGAGGAAAACTAAGGAGCTGGTGGTGGACTGCCGCAGGCATGGGCAGCCCCTCACAGCACCAGTAAATATACAGGGAACAGACATCGAGATGGTGACATCCTACAAGTACCTGGGTATTCATCTGAACAATAAACTAGACTGGTCACACAATACTGACGCACTCTACAAGAAGGGACAGCGCAGGCTGTTCCTGCTGAGGAGACTCAGGTCTTTTGGTGTACAAGGGGCGCTGCTGAAGTCATTCTATGACACGGTGGTGGCATCAGCCATCACTTTTGGAGTGGTCTGCTGGGGCAGTGGCATTACTGCAGCCGATAGGAAGAGACTGAACAAACTGATTA
The DNA here is from genome assembly GCA_020510985.1 of Pholidichthys leucotaenia. Lineage (NCBI taxonomy): Eukaryota > Metazoa > Chordata > Actinopteri > Cichliformes > Pholidichthyidae > Pholidichthys > Pholidichthys leucotaenia. Next base: position 320,916,245 of record CM035843.1, on the reverse strand, counting down.
AGAAAGCTAGCTCTGTCCTGGGGCAACGCCTTGATCCGATGGAGGAGATAGGAGAGAGAAGGACGGTGGCTAAACTGTCATCTCTGCTGGAGTCCGAGTTCCACCCTATGCAGGACATACTGGATGCACTGAGGAGCTCATTTAGCAGCAGACTACATCATCCCAGGTGCACAACCGAGAGGTTTCGTAGGTCCTTCCTACCAACGGCTGTCAGACTGTACAACCTAAGCAGGGCTGCTCGCAGAGATAGCAAAAAGACGTAACAAACTAATAGTTTTTTGAATGCAAAAGATGCAATAGACTTACACAATGGTCCTCTCCGGCATACAACTAGGAACATACCGGTCGCTATGGAGGGTGAGAATATGTATGGGCACATAATCATACCATGTAGGATAACTAAATAGACGGTTATGCTGTTTCATCCCACCTAGCAACAATGCTCTGCACTGTGTGTTCATATATTCATATATTTATTCCATCCAGCTACAATGCTCTGCACTGTGTGTCTGTGTGTGTGTGTGTGTATATATATATATTTTATAGTAATATGTACATATGTATATTAGCTGCTCTTGCTTGCTTGTTTTTTTTCTTGCCTTCTGATTGTTGCTCTGAGTGTTGCTATCCCTGTGCTGTTGCAATCCTGGAATTTCCCCGTTGTGGGACTAATAAAGGCTTATCTTATCTTATCTTATCTTAAAAAAAGGGACAGAAAATATTTATTTCCACACTACAAAATTTTTTTGGAGTTCTTTTTTTTATGTCAACAATGTTTTTATCTTTTTAACCTGGTCTGGGTCTGTCTGGGTAACACTCTGATGAGGTTAACAGAGATGAGGTGGATGTGTGTGAAACTTTTCATGTTCAGTAACACACAGAGCAAATTATTGTTTTTACATGATATGACAGGGCCGTGGAAATTCTGTCAATAAATGACGTTGTGCAGGCCCAACTGGGATGCTGTTCCAGGAAGGTGCGGAGGAGCAGCGGGGACCTTCTGTCACCAAACCCCGGGTGGACCTGTACCATCGCAGCCAGCCAAAGTGGCAGTGACAGTATTTCACAGCAGCGTTTCATTCCGCAGGTTACACCAGGAAGGTAGCGTGGCTGTCCGCCTGCAGCAAACAATGATTTTACCTCCTGCTGTATGCCACAGAGAACATCAAAGGTGGCACACCATAAAATGTCCGGGCAGCTGCCACTGATGCAGCACTTGAGTTCCGCTTTTTGTTCAGTTATAACAAAACTGTATTATTTTTTCCCCCAAATTATATTAAAAAGCTTCAGAGTCCAGACGGAGGACTCTCGAGGTCCGGATCCGGACCGGAGTCCACCAGTTGGTGAGCCCTGGTATAGAAGGTTATTGTAGCTTGTAGTTAAGCGCATTGAATGGTCTTTTAGACTAGAAAAAGCACTATATACAGTTGAAACCAGCTATTTTATTTACTTTTCCAGGTTTTTGTTGTCCCTGTCCCAACTCTTGAAATGTATTGTAGCCTCTTGAATTAACATGAGCTCATATTTTCCATGGAAAAAATTAAACTGTCTCACTTTCAACATTTGATTTGTTTTCTATATTCTGTTTAAAGTAGTAGTTCATCAGATTTACAAGTCACTGATTTAATAATTTTTATTTAGATTTTACGGTCTCCCAACCGTTTTATAACAGAGATTGTATTTATTGATTTTTATTTGCTTATTTATTTAATCTTGCAGCACGAAGCTGCCTCGTTGGCCATGTTTGACTACCTAGTGGAGGACAATGATCTGAAGCCAGTGATGGAGCAGCATGGTCTTGAGCTCCCTCAGGATCTGGATTTCATTAAAGAGCAGATTGCTGGACCGCTAGATGCTGATGTAGATCAAGTCCAGAAGGTAGCTTGTCACACCTGTACAAAATGAGATCATATTGTAGTTTCATCTCTATAGTAGACGATATCTGAATTGTGTACACAGGTATAACCATGTTTGTCAAGTGTAATTTGGCCCATCTCTTGGTGATGCTGCTGGTCTATTTTTGTACTGGATTCTTAAATAAACCACTGAAGTGCAGCCAGAGGGAAAGTGAAACCACTCCCATTTGGATTTATGGTCAACAGCAGTAGGTCGGGGGGGGGGGGGGGTCATTAGTGGTTGGCCTATTTCAAAACAAAAGCAGCAACCAATTTACTATGAAGCATTATGAAACTAAATAGTAACTCACTGCTTCTGTCACTGTCTTGAATAGGAAACAGAAATACACTTTGTTGCAAATTTAAAAGGGGAAAAAAAATATCACAGAATTATCAAAAAATGTCAAACCATTTAATATGGCTTCCAAATTTTAATACAGAATTAAGATTTATGGAAGTAAGAATAAGACTTGTGACTTCATTTCCAGATACAGAAGGAACAGTCTGGATTCAACTTTGAGGTTAGATTTTGTTTTGAGGTTTTTTGTTTTTGTTCTTGTTTTGTTTGTTTTTTTTGCCCATGAATCTTTCTTAACTTGCTTTCTTATGATTATATTTTATGTCTGTACTAATTTCTAGCTAAATCAGTTTCAAATCTGCATGGCTCACCTGAAAATTTATGCTTTGGTTGCCTTTCCAGCTACAGTGGCTTGTTGACAGTTATCAGTATAAAAACAGCAAAAGCATAAACATTTTGTAACCAGCAAAAGCAGGTAACACAACACAACAATATTTCAGAAAAGAGCTTTTTTTTGCCAAACTACTCATGTGATTTCAGGATTACTTTTTGATTTGAAAACCAAACAAAATTTTGAGAACAATATCTCACATGTTTTATTGTATATTTGTGATTGCCTTAATCCAGAATGTTTCCTTGATCTTGTCCTGGCAAATGGCATACAAACTGACTATAGATAGATTTGTTTATTTGACAGGGACAGTGCAATAAACATAGACAATTAATCAATGACAATCAATCTGATGTGTTGCACAAAGAGTGTATAGCTATTAGCTAATTTGCAACTCTTGTCCCTGGATGTCCCTATGCTATAATAGCAGTAATAACGCCATTAAAATTTATTTTCCATGATTATTAATTATCTCATCATTTTTCAGTATTTGATTTCAAAGTACTGGGTAAAAATGTTTAAGGATTTAAATGAACACTCAGGATTTTATCTCCAACTTACCGAACCTTTAATATAAAATATTAATTACAAAATTTCAGTCAGCTTATAACAGCTTTCTTGTAATTATGACTGCTTTTCGAATAAACTATTTACTATCAAAAGAATAAGGACAGTCACAACTCTGGGTGTTCCTTTAACACTATAAAGACTTTACGACTACTTCAAATAGAATTAGATTTGTGAAAACCCTAATGGCCCTTGCTCTAGATGATGGTTTTCTTCCACTGCTATTGTGAAGGAGCACAAATTACAGTGGAATGTTAAGATTTTGGTTATGAGGCTCCTATTCTGATGGACCAGATCCTAAGTCAGCTTTCCTTTGTGATGGCTCATCTTGTTTGCTGTGAAATGGATGGTGCAAACATCCCTTGCATATGCTGTCTGTCACATGAGGTCTCATATGCTTCTGATATTTCATACAATCCGCTGCCCATTTATTAAGTCTGCCCTACTTTCTCCAGCAGTTTTTTTTCCCCGTTTGGCATTGCTCTGTGCTTCTGTTTGTTCTTTTTCCCCCTCAGTCACTAAACATGGCTATCCCTCCATGAAGCTGATAAAAACTCTCTGTCATAGAGTTTTGCTTTCCCATTTTCAACAAATGCAAGGACACAAATTGATCACTGAGGCTCTATCTCTAATACTGTGGAGGCTTAACAGTTGAAAACGTCTTGAGATGTTGGCTGTTCTAAAGTAAAATTATATAAATATGAATACATTGAACATAAGAATTATTTTAGTCATATTAATGCAGAACATCTCACAGCGTTCTCAACATTTTTTTTTTTTTTTTTTTTGCAGCTGTATGCTTAAATGTTTGATCATTAAAACTGATTATACTATTGTTGATTACCTCTGCAGTGGCCATTCAAAGGCAGACAAAAAGACAAATCGTTTCTCTACGAAATTGTGGCCAATAAAAGGAATGGCATTGATGTGGATAAGTGGGACTACTTTGCAAGGTGAGGACCTAATACTTTGATTACAGGAATTGATAATTTTCTTTAAGTTTATAATTTATTTCATCATCATCGTTTTCACATGTTTTCATGGTTTTATCATAGAGACTGTTACCATCTGGGAATCCAAGCCAATTTTGACTATCGTCGCTTCCTTAAGTTTGCCAGGGTGTGTGAAGTGGATGGGCAGAAGCTCATCTGCACAAGAGACAAGGTGTGATATTTTTAAAGTTGGAAATAAGATAATATACACTACTAACAAAAAGTTAGGGATATTTCGCGTTTTGAGTGAATTTTATGGAAAATGTAAAAAGTTCACACTACAGAGATATTATATCATGAAAGTAGGGCATTTAAGTAGAAGCATGCAATGGTGATTCTCTTGTCTCAGTTTATTGAAACAAAAGCCAACAACATACCACATACCACACATATACCACATCAAAAAAAATGTCAATGTCTCAATAACTTGTCATGTTCCCTTGAGCATCGATTACAGCTTGACAATGATGTCTCATGCTGTTCACAAGTCGACTTATTGTCTGCTAAGACATGGCATTCACCTCTTCATGAAGGGCAGCCGTCAGGTCATTGAGGTTGTGGGGTGCAGAGCTACGAGCCTCTTCACAAGAGATTCAGCTAATCCCATAGGTTTTCTATAGGTTTCAGGTCTGGAGGAAGTGCAGGCCACTCCATTTGCGGTACCCCAGCCTCCAGCAGCCGTTCCCTAATGATGTGACCTCAATGAGCTGGAGCATTTTCGTCCATGAAAATGAAATTAGGCCTGTGTTGTTCATGCAGGGGCACAATGACTGGAGTAATATTATTCAGGTAGTTTCAGCTTGTCACTATACCATTCACAAGGTGCAGGGCAATTCTGTTTTGACTAAACACACCTGCTCAGACTGTAACGCCACCACCAAAGGCTCATCTGGTGACAACATTGGCAGATGCATAGCACTCTCCTTGACGTCTCCAACATCATTGGCAGCCATTATTTTTGCTCAACATGAATCGACTTTCATCAGAGAAGAGCACTGAGGTCCACTGGTCCCTTGTCCAGCGTAAGTGCTCCCTGTCGCATACAAGACGATGACGCCTGTGCCTGGTGGTGTGGTCAGGTACCCTTGCAGGTTGTCTAGCACGCAGACCACGCTGATGTAAACGGTTTCGAATGGTCTGACGTGACACTTGGGTGCCTCTCACCTCCCTTAAATGTGCCTGGAGTTGAGTGGCATTCATCATTTGGTTCCGCAGGGCAGGGTTCACAGTGAAGCGGTCATCAGTGTGGGATTTGGCCAGAGAGCATCCACTTCTGTGCCTTTCTGTGACTCTTCCAGTCTCTCTGTATCTCTGTTGCAACCTGCCGATGACACTCTGTAACACTAAGTTCAGTGGCCACTTCTCTGAGAACACCCTGTTTGAAGCCTCGCAATGGCAGGGTACTGTTGATCGATTGTTAGGTGTCGTCATGGTCTCATGATGTCAAAATGTATACAGCATGATGAAGAGGACTGTTTAAATACCAATTCTAATTGAACCAGAAAATTTATCGGTCAATTCATGGATCAAACACCTGTTGTGAATTTTGCCATTAAGCACCTTGTTAGAGACCATAAAGTTATGCAAAAAGTACTGAAACATTGAACAGTTGGAAAAGTGCATTCAAAAGGTTAGAGAAGGTCAAATTACGTTCACCTGTAAATATTATAGTGCATTTTAGGTGTATCCTGAAATTTCACCTGAAAACCAAATATCCTTAACTTTCTGTGAGTAGTGTAAAGCCTGCTTCATGCCTACACCTCTGCTGTCTGCGTACGTGTAACCGGAAACCTCGTGTCATGAAATTTACATCATCGTCTCCACTCCACTAGTGTCCGCAGTGCTTGACCGCGAACGACTGCATGCAGCCCAAATTTTGTGACTGCGCCACCTGCCCACGACCTGAACGTATTGAAAAGCGCATGCGCAAGACTGAACGTCCCATTCATCCATCCATCTTCTACCGCTTTTCTGGAGGTCCGGGTCGCGGAGGCAGCAGTTCAAGCAGAGAAGCCCAGACTTCCCTCTCCCCCACCACCTGCTCCAGCTCTTCAGAGAGGATACCAAGGCGTTCCCAGACCAGCTGGGAGACATAGTCTCTCTACCGAGTCCTGGGTTTGCCCCGGGGTCTCCTCCCAATGGGACGTGCCCGAAACACCTCATGTGGGAGGCGTCCAGGAGGCATCCTAATCAGATGCCCATACCACCTCAACTGACTCCTTTCAATGTGGAGGAGCAGCGGTTCTTCTGAGCCTCTCCCGGATGACTGAGCTCCTCACCCCATCTCTGAGGGTGAGTCCAGCGATCCTACGGAGAAAGCTCATTTCAGCCGCTTGTATCCGCAATCTTGTTCTTTCAGTCATTACCCAGAGCTTGTGACCATAGGTGAAAGTAGGAACGAAGATTGACTGGTAAATCAACAGCTTTGCCTTAGAACTCAGCTCCCTCTTCACCACAACAGACCAGTACAACGTCCACATCACTGCAGATGCTGCTCCAATCCGTCTGTCAATCTCTCGCTCCATTTTCCCCTCACTCGTGAATAAGACCCCAAGATACTTAAACTCCTCCACTTAGGGCAGGAGCCTGTCCCCAACCCAGAGAGGACAATCCACCTTTTTCCGGCTGAGGACCATGGACTCGGACTTGGAGGTGCTGATTCTCATCCCAGCTGCTTCACACTCAGTGGCAAACTGTCCCAGCAAGAGCTGTAGGTCATTGCTGGATGAAGCCAGCAGGACAACATCATCTGGAAACAACAGAGATGAGATCCTGTGGTCACCAAGCATGACACCCTCCGTTCCCTGGCTGTGCCTAGAAATCCTGTCCATAAAAATTATGAACAGGATCGGTGACAAAGGGCAGCCCTGGCAGAGTCCAACTCTCACTGGGAATGAGTGTTGGCAATACGAACCAAACTCTCACAACAGTCGTACAGAGACCGAATAGCTCGTAACAACAAGCTTGATACCCCATACTCCCGAAGCACCCCCCACAAAAAAACCATGAGGGACGCGGTCAAATGCCTTCTCCAAGTCCACAAAACACCTGTAAACTGTTTGGGCAAACTCCCATGAACCCTCGAGAATTCTCGAGAGGATAAAGAGCTGGTCCGATGTGCCACGGCCAGGACGAAAACCACATTGCTTCTCCTGAATCCAAGGTTCAACCAGCGGCCAGACTCTCCTCTCCAGTACCTTGGCATAGACCTTCCCAGGGAGGCTGAGGAGTGTGATCCCTCTAACGTTGGAGCACACCCTCCGGTCCCCTTTTTTGAAGAGAGGAACCACCACCCCAGTTTGCCCTGCCAAAGGCACTGCCCCTGACCTTCACGCAATGTTGCAGAGGCGTGTTAACCATGACAGCCCTACAACATCCAGGGCCTTGAGGTACTCAGGGCGAATCTCATCCACCCCTGGGGCCCGGCCACCAAGGAGATTTTTAACCACCTTGGCGACCTCAGCCCCTTTGAGGTGAACGTCCCATTCATGAGGTGGCGATATCAACACAGCATGCATCAGTAGACGAAGAAGACAACGAGGAGGCGGAAAACGAGAATAAAAATATACATGAATCATACATACATACTCTCTTTCACAGCAGCAGCAGCATCTTCGTGGAAAAGGAGTGAAAAGCGGGAAGTCAAACAGTAGAAATGGACTCTATATTTGAAGAGAAACTTTGTGAAAAAGTCCGCCGTTTCTTTGTTGGTGAAAATCCTGGCGCATCAGTGCCTTGGCGCTACCCATCGGGCTGGAGTGAAACTACAAGTGATGGTTGTGCGCATGCGTCAACCGCTTGGCCTGGGTAGATGAAAAAAGTGAGCATGAGCAGCACCGGGTGTGTGCCGGGCTCGTCCAAAGCGTACGCGGACCACAACGGACTAGAGGGAAATGCAGCATGAAGCAGGCTTAAATGTCACTGTTTGACTAAAATGTACTGCATTTTTTTTAACAGGAGGTAGGCAATCTGTATGACCTGTTCCACACCAGGAACTGTCTCCACAGAAGAGCTTATCAGCACAAAGTCTGCAACATCATAGAGACTATGTAAGCATCTGATCAATGAAGGGGCATTTGTTTTGTAGTTAAAACTGTAATATTGTTTGTAGGAGCAAAATGATAATAAGTTGTTTTGTCCAGGATCACAGAGGCCTTTTTAAAAGCTGACCAGTACATCCAGATTGAAGGTTCGGGAGGGAAAATGTTCACCCTTTCTAAAGCCATTGATGACATGGTGGCCTTCACCAAGCTGACAGGTCAGAAGATACAAACGCTAATTGTTTGCATTGTTGGGTGTGACAGTAAAAGATGTGAAAACTATGACTTCATTTAAAAAGTTTGCCAGATATTTTGTAATTGATTATTTTCAAAGGAGTTTTGCTGTGGAGAAAAGTGGCATACATTTTTTTTGGTACTTTGCATTTTCTTTTCTTTCATAAATACAGTATCTATTTATATTTGAAAATATTTAACATTTCCCACCAATTTGGAATAAACGAACATATCTTGGCATTCATTCATTTTCCTACCCAAGTACTCGTTTTTGGCCGCGGGTTAGGCTGGAGCCTATTTGAACTACATCCTGCACAGTTCTCTCACATTCATACCTACGGGCAATTGGGGGTCCACAGTTAATGCTTTGAACAGTGGGAGGAAACTGACATACTTCTCAAAAACCCACACAGAAAGGGAGGGGATATACTACACACAGATGGATCTCCAGCTAGCCAACTCTTGGTTTCAAAAAAGAAAATTCTTGCTGTGAGGTGATAGTGCTGACCACGACTCCTAACCGCTGACATCTGGCATTCATCCTATGTATACAGTTGAAACCAGAAGTTTACATGCACTGTATAAAAAAATACATAACCATTTTTTTCCTCAGTGTCTGACATTAAATCAGACTAAACTTTTCTTGTTTTAGGTCACTTACAATTACCAACATTATTTCTATATTTTTAGAATTTTTTTTAAAGAATTTAAGACTTTGTTCAATCAGAAGTATTTGGTAGCAGGAGTACTCCAACTTTGTTAAATTATCACATAAAGAACTGACCCAAAGTCAGTCACAATAATGCACTTTTTATTACTTAACTTATGATTTCACAAAGTGCTCACAAGTGCTTTCTTTAGTGCAAAGGGTGTGTTGTGCCAAGTTAACAACCCAGAGTAAGTAAACAAATTCATATACAGTAAATAATCTCACTGTATTTCAATCCCTCCAGGATTTCGCCGGCTGTTTTTGATTGTTGTGGCCCAAAAAGCCTGCATTTGTGGGAGCTTTTCCAAAAACTTGTGCTAAAAGTTGCAACGTTTTTAGAGGTTTTTAGAGGTCGAAGGTCAAGGTTAACATTCCTTATGCCTCATTACTGTACAGTGAGCAAAGTTAGGGCCACCAAATCTGGTACACAGGTTCACCTTGGGATCATGACCAGTGACTGTGGGTTTGGGGTCAAAAGGTCAAAGGTCATGGTTAACATTACCTATGCCTTATTAGTGTAGGGCAAGTAAAGTTAGGGTCACCAAACTTGGTACACAGGTTCACCCTGTGACCCTCAAGTGTGACTATGGTTTGGGGATCGCAAGGTCAAAGTTATATATGAAATTAGCTTGTTGCTGTACATCCGTCATTCTCAACGATGACCAAGGACATCACAGGGAAGAGGACTGGGTACGGTGTGTCTCTGCCACAGGTGATCTGCGGAGGCAGAAGATACAGGGGTGGATCTAGACTTGCAAAGCTCATGTTTTCTCTGGGCCTTGGCAATCCTGTTCAGCTCAAAGGAGGCAGCACCTTTGCTGGTATGGCTACGCCAGTCTGGTCAGTCCAGCGCTAGGGTCTCCCAGGTGTCAGGACTGATGTCAAAGCTCTTCAGGGAGACCTTAAGAGTGTCTTTGTAGCGCTTCTTCTGACCACCTTGTCAGCGCTTGCCCTCTGCTAGTTCACTGTAGAACAGTCTCTTTGGTAGGCGTGAGTCAGGCATATGAACAAGGTGGCTAGCCCACATAATATGGGCTCTCTTGAGCAGGGTGTGGATGCTAGGCAGCTCAGCTCAGGAGAGGACCTCTGTGTCAGGGATTTTGTCCTGCCAGGTGATCTTCGGGAGCTTTCTGAGGCAGTTCAGGTGGGAAGTGGTTTAGCTTTCTAGCATGGTGCTTGTAGACTGTCGAGGTCTCGCAGGCGTACAGTAGGGAAGGCAGAACAACTGTCTTGTACACCTTCAGTTTTGTGGTCAGCCTGATGCCTCTCCTTTCCCACACTGTTGCACGTAGCCGTCCGAATGCTGAGCTTTCCTTGACAATGCGCGAATCGATCTCGTCGTTGATGTTGACAGACCTGGAGAGTGTGCTGCCGAGGTACGTGAACTTGTCGACAACCTTGAAGGTCTCCCCATTGACAGTGATGGCTGGTTTCACATAAGTCTTCTGCGGTGCGGGTTGGTGCAGGACCTCGCTTTTCTTCATATTGATTGTGAGCCCAAGGTTGTCACAAGCAGCGGAGAAGCAGTTCATGCTCTGCTGCATCTGGGCCTCTGTAGCAGCATTGAGTGCGCAGTTGTCTGCGAACAGGAAGTCACGCACTTGGGTCCCCTTTCACCTTGGTTTTGGTTTGGAGCCTCTGCGGGTTGAAGAGCCTGCCGTCCATCCTGTACCTGATCCTGATGGTGCTTTCTTCATTGTCGCAGAAGGCATCAGACAGCATGGCTGTGGACATCATGCTGAAAAGTGTGGGCACGAGTACACAGGCCTGATTGACCCCGTTGGTGACTGGGAAAGCTTTGGAGGAGTCTCCATCGTCCAGTACTCGAGCAAGCATGCTGACATGGAACTGGCGCACCATGCTGATGAACTTGTCCGGGCAGCTGAACTTGGCCATGACCTTCCACAGCCTCTCACGACTGACTGTATCAAAAGCCTTGGTCAGATCTACAGATGTTGTGTTGAGGTCCCTGTTCTGCTCTTGACACTTCTCCTGAAGTTGACGTGTGGCGATGAGCATGTCAGCAGTTCCACGACCCTCTCTGAAGCCACACTGGCTCTCCGGCAGGTGACCGCCTTCCATGTGCTGAATGAGGCATTGAGAAGGACTTTTGCAAGGATCTTGCTGGCGATGGTAAGGAGAGAGATCCCACAGTGGTTGTTGCAGGACTGCCTGTTTCCTTTTCTCTTGTAGAGATGGACAGTGGAGGCATCCTTGAGCTCCTGGGGGATAACTTCATGCTGCCACATGGTCTGAAAGAACTCAGTGAGTTTCTGTATTAGGACTGGTCCTCCTGCCTTGTAGATTTCAGCTGGAATGGTGTCAGATCCTGGTGCTTTGCCGTTGGAAAGGAGTTTGATCACTTTTTGGACTTCTGATTCTGTTGGAGGTTCTGCCAGAGACGTGTTCACCTCTACTTGGGGCATGCGAGTGATGGCTTCTGCATTGATGGACGACGGTCTGTTCAGGACGCTGCTGAAATGTTCTGCCCATCTTTCTAGGATTGTGTTCTTGCCGGTGAGGAGGGTGGACCAGTCAGCACTGAGCAGTGGTAATGTTCCAGAAGACTGATGCCCGTAGTTGGTCTTAATGGCATTGTAGAAGCGTTTGGAGTTGTTGCTGTCAGCGTACTGCTGTATTTCTTCTGCCTTTTTGCTGAGCCAGAAGTCGTGCATCTTTGACCTTTGCCTGCACCTTTCCTTTGATGGAGTTGAAGGTTGCCTTCTTAGAGGCAGATCTGCTGTCTTGCTGGTACTCTCTGTGGACTTCACATCTCGTCAAGTAGCTTTTGGATGTCCTCATCGTTTTCATCAAACCAGTCTTAGTGCTTGTGCGTGTTCTGGCCCAGATGATTGAGTGAGGTGTTGTACACCATGTCTCTGAAAGCTGCCCAGTCTTCTTCTGCTCTACACGCCCCAAGGTCGAACTGACTAAGCTTGGTGTCCAGGTCCTCACTGAGGTTCTTTCGCAGAGTGCTGTTCCAGCTTGCTGACATTGAGTCGCTTGTTTGCCTTTTTCCCCTGTGGATGTCATTTGGGCTGGATGTGCATCTTGAGCTTTGAGAGAATGAGTCTGTGATCCGTCCAGTAGTCTGTGCCACACATCACCTTCGTCATGCTAACGTCCTGCCTGGCTCTCCTTCTCACAATGATGTAATTAGTCAGATGCCAATACTTGCTGCGTGGATGCATCCAGGAGGTCTTGTTGGGATTAGGCAAGCAGTGGACGGTATTATTGATCAGAAGGTCATGAGAGGCGCACATCTTCAACAGGAGAAGACCGTTGCTGTTGCACTTTCCAACTCCAATTCTCCCAAGGACTCCCTCCCATGTCTGGTAGTCTGTACAAACTCTGGCGTTAAAGTCTCCAAGAACAATGAGTTTGTCCTCCTTCGGTAAGCCTTCAATGAGAGTCTCTTAGTCTTCATAAAACTTGTCTTTGATCTCATCTGGGTTCGTCATGGTGGAGGCATATGCACTAATGAATGTGGCATGGCGTTTTCCTTGGAGGGGGAGCCGCAGGTTCATGAGGTGGTTGTTGGTTTCTTTGGGGAGGCTGGTAATCTTGCTGATTAGATTGCGAAACCCACTCCTGCCTCACGGCATTCTTCACTGTCTAAGCCGCTCCAGAAAAAGGTGGAGCCAGCTTTGACTTCTGTCAGCTGATCTTCATCTGCAAACCTGGTCCATCTCAGAGCTGCAATGTGGATGTTGTTCCTGCTGAGTTCTCTTGCAACAAGTGCTGTCTGTCTCTCAGGTCTGTCTGCTTTAGAGCTGTCCATGAGTGTTCACACATTCCAAGTGCCAATGGTGAGTGATGTCACCTTAGTTCAGGGGTGTCAAACTCATTCCAAGGAGGGCCAAGACCCTGCAGGTTTTACCTCCACCCAGTGTCTTCAGCAGGTGTTTTCACTGATCAGCAATCAGTGAGGGGAAATTCAGTGAAATCTCCTGTTGAAGACACTGGGGGGAGGTAAAACCTGCAGGGTCTTGGCCCTCCATGGAATGAGTTTGACACCCCTGCCTTAGTTGATTTCTTCTGAGAATTTCGACTGCTAGGGTGGGATCCCCACCAGCCGCGGCTTGCTGGCCAGGGTGTAGCAAAGTAGGCTATGTTTAGGGCACCTTTTCTAGCCCCTTCTTCAGGCCATAGAGGTGAGCAGAGTGAATCCTAAAGAGGGCTGCTCAGACACCCAGGGGACTGCCGAATTCCACTGCTGCTTTGGTCCAGTAGAGAGCGACCCTATGCCCTGGGCCACCTGTGTGTGGGATTGTGGCTACAGCTTCCAGTGTATCTGCACCTGCTGCTTCGTCATTTGCCCATCGCCACAGGACTTTGGGGGGGCGGGGGGGGTGAGAAGGAAATTGGGGGGGATGATTTCTTGACTTGTGTATGAATTTGATTTAAGTGAGGGAGAGTTGCGTAGGGTCGTTGGCCTCACACTGTCATCCCAGCCTGTGTGGATCCAGTGGCAGGACGTAGTCAAGACGGCTGAAGATAGTTTAGGATGCAGTGGATGGCCAGCAGTGTCCTACCTGTCTCACTGTGCCCAAGTTGCACTCCACAATGCTTTGCTGGGCTTGCCTTCCTGCCGGTTGAGCCAATCTGATGGTTTCCTCCACGCAGTCCTCGAGGTCCAATCGACGCATACATAGGTAGACAAGCCCTACCTCACTGGGGGTTTCAAACCCGTCGGCTACCCTCACCTGGTTTCGCCCACCAGTCGAAACGGTTTACCGGGGTGTGGCCGCTGTTGCATGTAAACAGCTACTTGGAGCCACAGGTGAGAGTTGAGTGCCAAGTGGGAACCAAAGTGGACCGACCGCCCGGAGGTGTGACTGTTGCCCTGTCAGAGGTACTATCCCTCCCTGACACTTCATACACGCCCAAGAAAACTAGGGTCACCAAACCTGGTACACAGGTTCACTCTGAACCATGGCCTCTGACTATGGGGTTGGGCTCAAAAGGTCAAGATTGCCACTCCCGAAGCTCTCTTACTATAGAATGTGTAAAGCCTTTTTGGGTCACCAGATTTGCTACACAGGTTCATCTCGGGGTCCTGCTCTACCACTATAGATTGTGTATTCGTGGATGATGGATTTATCATAATTTGGTTCTGCCACAGTAATTACATTTCTTCTTCTTTCGGCTGCTCCCTTTAAGGGTCGCCACAGCGGATCATCTTCCTCCATATGACCCTATCACTTCCATCTTTCTCTGGAACACCAACCCTCTCCATGTCCTCCTTCACTTCCATCTTCCTCTGGAACACCAACTTTCCATGTCCTCCTTCACTACATCCATAAATCTTCTCTATGGTCTTCCTCCTTTCCTCCTGCCTGGCAGCTCCATTTTCAACATCCTTTGTCCAGTGTATCCACTGTCCCTCCTCTGCACATGTCCAAACCATCTCAGCCTTGCCTCTTACTTTGTCTCCAAACTGCTCAACCTGAGCTGTCCCTCTGATATATTAATTTTTAATCTTGTCCTCCTCGTCACTCCCAATGAAATTCTTAGCATCTTCAACTCTGCCACATCCAGCAACATTTCCTGTCTTTTTGTCAGCGCCACAGTCTCCAAACTATATATCATCACAGGTCTCACTACCATCTTGTAAATCTTCCCTTTCACTCTTGCTGCTATGCTTCTGTCAGAAATCACCCCTGACACTTGACTCCACCCTGCCTGCACTCTCTTCTTCACCTCTCTTGTGCATTTTCCATTGCTTGGATGGTTGACCCCAGTTAATTAAACTCATCTACTTTCACTACCTCGACTCCTTCCATCTTCACCTTTGCACCTGCCTCCCTCTCATTCATACTCATGTATTCTGTTTTGCTTCGACTGACTTTAATTCCTCTTCTTTCCAGAGCATACCTCCACCTCTGCAGGTTCTCTTCCACCTGCTCCCTCCAGATCACAATGTCATCTGTAAACATTATGGTCCATGGAGAGTCCTGCCTGACCTCATTTGTCAGCCTGTCCATCGCCATGGCAAACAAGGAGGAGCTCAGGGCCGATCCCTGATGTAACCCCACCCCCACCTTGAAGCCATCTGTCACACATTGATAGTAATTTAAACTTTGAAGAGAGCTGTGAAAGGGTGTGCAAAAAGGGTCAGCAACATTTGCATTGTTTAAGGAAACTCACACACTTTCATAATGACCAAACCATAATGAGAGTGTTTTATCAGGCTTTTATTGAATCTGTTTTATCCTTTTCTTTAGTGTCATGGCTTGGTCAGATAAAACTGAAATGGAGGAAATCTTTAGACTAAGTAATTAGATGGTCCAGTCGTTTGCTTGGTGAGTCACAGCACAGCCTGACATCCCTGTACACCAGACGGGTTCAGAGGATTGCTACCTCCATTTTAAATGATGACTCCCACCCTTTGCACTGCCACTTTCAGCTTCTTCCCTCTAGACGGAGGTTTGTTGTCCCAAAATGTAAAACCCAGTGCTCCAAAAACAGCTTTGTTCCTGCTGCTGTCAAAGAGTTGAACAAGATGTAGCAATATATTGCACATAATTTATCCATTTATGAATTTTATTTTATATTTATTTATTTTTGTAGGTTTTTTATTTGGGTTTTAAATCTTTAATTGGGTTTTAGATTTTTATTGAGTTTTTAATCTCTTTATATATAGTAACCTGAACTCTTACAGCACTCCTCACCACCATCTCATAGGGCTGTGCAATATGACAAAAAATTCATATCACGATATAAGTCGTCTTATATCACGATAACAATATATATCACGATATACATTTCCTGTAAATTCTACAGTTTAGATCGGGGTGTCCAATCGTGCCATGGAGGGCCAAGACCTTGCAGGTTTTCTCTTCTACCCAGTCTCTTCAGCAGGTGTTTTCACTTATTAGCAGTCAGTGGGAAGAAATTCAGTGGAATCTGCTGTTGCAGACACTGGTTGGAGGTAAAGCCTGCAGGGTCTTGGCCCTCCATGGCACATGATTGGACACCCCTGGTTTAGATAATCACATAAAAAAGACCATCTGTTTTTGTTTTTTTTTTTACTTTTTTTTTTTAAATGTACCATTTTCCCTCATCATTTTGCAGTGTTATAACATAGTTTTGCAATGTGCATTTGAGACTGATTCTCATAAATTTCAGGTTTTTCTTCTAACTCATATGAATAAAAAGTAAACATCAATAAGTTAAATATTTCCTGAGCCAGAGGAGAATAGCAAAAAAAAAAAAAAAAAAATGTCTGAAAATGAGAAAATTATCCATGGCTGTCACCTGCAGATATAAATTAGCTGTTAGTTTAAATCAGTGAAAATTTAAGTGTAGACCTGCAGCCTTCCATTCTGGCCTGATTTAACCTGTTTGCTTCTTAATAAAAATATTTCAGATTGGTCATGATCTGAAAGTCAGACACACAATAGGTAATGTAATAAAATACATGTGATGACTTTAACTTTATTCATGATCTATGCTTGACTAAAATAATTAGAAATCACATAAATTACATCAATAGCCAACTTGCTCCTCCTCGTATTTATCATTTATTTTGTGTGTATGTGCCGCCATCATGTACTTTTGCAGCTTTAATAAAGTTTTTTCGGACAAAACTAAGTAATTTAAGCCAAAAAAAATGGTCTGCTACATTCCATTTCCAGTTAGCACAACTTAGCATCATCATTTGCCATTTTATAGTTAGACATGGTGTTAACATTACTTACTTCCTATAAAAAGAAGGTTAGCCAACTATCCTCTCTTGACGCAGAACAATGGAAAACAGTCCCACATCCCTGACAAACAGGAGTAGCAGCTATCTGAACTGGTTGTTTGGAGCTGACATTAGCATCCACTGGACTGAAGCCTAGCCACCCACCACACCTGTCCCACTGTGCACACAGCAGAGGAGAGATGGGCCGCTGACAAGTAGTGGTGAGGAGCTTTACTGAATAAATGGGAGTATGTGCATTTTAAATAGCAATATAAACGATAGAGTATTTTATGTAACGATAGACGTTTTTATATCGTCATATCGCACAGCCCTATTGTCTTGTTGTCCTCATACATGTCCTGCATCACCCGCGCGCATCCTTCTGTGCCACTCCTGACTTCCTCATACAGTACCACACTTCCTCACTTGGCACCCTATCATATGCTTTCTCTAGATCCAAAAAGACACAGTGCAACTCCTTCTGACCTTCTCTATACTTCTTCATCAGCACTCTTAGAGCAAACATTGCATCTGTAGTACTCTTTCTTGGCATGAAACCGTACTGCTGCTCACTGATTGTCACCTCTCCTCTTAACCTGGCTTCAACAACTCTTTCCCATATCTTCATAGAGTGGCTGATCAACTTTATGCCTCTGTTGTTACTACAGCTCTGAGTGTCACCTTTATTATATTTAAAAGTTGAAAATTTGAAAACTGCTCTCTGTCAGTAAGTATTGAGATTTTCAAAGAAAACGGAGGCGGGGGATGTTCACTCGCCTCAGAGTGCTCTTGTTTTCTCATGATGACACACAAGGAAGCAGTGTGTTTGAGGTGTGCCTTAAAATACATCCACAGGTGTGCATCCAATTAACTCAAATGTTGTCATTTAACCTTCAGAAGCTTCCAAAGTCATGACATCATCATCTGGGTTTTCCCAAATTGTTTAAAGGCATAGTAATCTTGGTGTATGTAAACTTCTGACTTTGAAGAAAGTAATAAAAAAAAAAAAAATTCTCTAAAACAAAGAGCATTACCAAAATTATTTCTAACTGACCTAAAGCAGGAAATGTGTAGTCTGATTTAATGTCAAACAATGAGGGAGGAAAAAAGGTGTATGTAAATATCTGCTTTCGATTTTATATTACAAGTTTATGTAATAAGTTACTTGAGTAAATACATTTCAGTTAAATAATTTGTCATTGCTATAAAATAACATCTCAGATTGGGTGTAGACATACCAGTGCAATATCAATAAATACAATAATATCCCAATGAATACGTAGTATTTGTCACAGTAGGGTGGAAAACTGAACCCAGATGCAGCATTTAAAATTTGGGGAAGATTTATTAATGAGCTGGCCAAACGGGCGCAGCTCAAAAAAGCCCCACAAAAACACAAATTAACAGACAGCTCAGGGACTAACAGAACTTGCAAGAATGGGCAGGATCAGATGAGGATGCAGAGGTCAGAACAGGAGCGTGTTGTTCACGCAGCATGACTACTGGCACTCATAATGACACACAGATAGGGGCAGGTATAAATACACACAGGAGCAATCAAACACAATACAGAACAGGTGGCATAATCAGGGCAAACTGAGACAGTGGGGCACAGTTAGAGACACAGGACAGGCGGGGCTGAGTGGACAATAATATACAGAGGGTACACAAAAATGTGATCAGAGGGGCGAACAAGAGCATGGCACGTAAGGATGATGATAAAAATACTGATTAACTAAGAAACTGACCTACAGAGAAATAAGTGCACAATACAGATTAAAAATGGCAATCCAAGAAAATGAAAACAACCAGAATTAAATACAGAAAATTCCAAAAATGCAGCTTAAAACGAGGGCGAGGGCTGAGGCCCATTGCCCTGAAGACAATTATAAATTAGAATGACCAATTGGAACAGCACTGTAGGAGGAGGTTGGTTTTTTTTTTTTTTTCTAAAACCAAAAGACCCTCACAAAGTGGGTGGTGGGGTTACAAGGCCAGGTGAGCCAAAACAAACTGTAAACCCCCCACAGACAATGTCCAAAACAAACACAGATCATGGGCAAAATTAAGTCCAAGACCCAAAACAAAGCAGTCTACCCAAGTCCATGGGCCATTGGACCGCAACATACAGTTGGTCAGGGGGTCTACCAAAGTCCAAAGGCCCTTGGACCAGAGAACAATGTGAGTCGGGGGAGGGGGGTCTGAACCAGTCCAAGGACCCCCCAGACCAGAATGCAGGGCCGGTCCAGTGGCCTGCCAATGTCCATAGGCCACCGAACTGGAGAATAAGGTGGAACAGTGGCCGCAGAAGTACAGAGCTCACCAAACAGACGCAGAGGAGCCCTATGCTCTGTGACGGATAACTGCTTCACGCTGACCCTGGCCTCTTGGGCTACGGTTGTTGGCACACCAGACTTTTGGATGACGACAGGTGGAGTGGACTGCTCAACCTCTTGGATGACGACAGGTGGAGCAGACTGCTCGACCTCTTGGACAGACAGTGTTGGAGCGTCCGACTCCAACGCTTGGAGCACCACCCCCATTGTAGTCACCTCAGACGGAGGAGAAAGGCAGGGTGAGGCATCACCAAAAACACCAAGAGCTAAGCAAGACTTCATTACTATTGATGTTATAAAAGTAAAGTATTTGCCTGAGTTCCTGATCCTCTGCTGCAGGGGTGACGTCCTCAGGATGAGCTGCAGGAGCTGGAGCGTGGACTTCGAGCTGAGCTGAACAGGAATGTGCACCTCCGGCAGAGCAGGAACAGAAGTGCTTACTGTGGGAACAGCTGGAGCTGCATCGTGCACTTCAGGGACAGCGGAAGCCATAGCGTGCATCTCAGGGACAACTGGAGCCATTAGGTGCACCTCAGGGACGGCTGGCACCGTTGTGTGCACCTCAGGGACGGCTGGAGCTGTTGTGTGCACCTCAAGGATGGCTGGAGCTGTAATGTGCACCTCATGAGCAGCTGGAGTAGTCAGAAAAGGAGCCAGAGCAGGTGGTTTTGCTGGGGAGAGATGTGGTGCTGGAACTGAAGCTTGGGAGTGACGTAGAGCAGGTACTGTGGCTGAGAGGCACCTTGGAGCAGGCACCAGGGCTGAGAGGTGCCATGAAGCAGGAACTGAAGCTGGAACGTCTATTGCCAACTGTATCCAACCCAGCTGGGCTACATGCTCTGGAAGCAGCCACGGCTTGTAGTCCTGCATTAGCTCCTCCTGGGCTAGCACAGCCTGCCAACGCTCCTCCTGTTCCTCCTCGTCACCCTCACACAGGGGTTCCAAAGTTGCAGCCCCAGTTCGGCAAACTTCGGTGTCCTGCAGCGTTGGTGTGAAAGAATCTGCTGCTAATGGGCCCTCCAGAACAGCAGACTCCTCCCAGATAATCCAGTTTCCACCCAGTATTGGCAAACGCTCCGAACAAACATAAACAGAAGGGGGAGAAGCGGGTGAGGATGGGTGGATGGAAAGGGCAAAAGAGTTTATTGCAGAGGGAGGCAAAGGGAACTCGGTAGCAGAAGGCAGCCACGCCTGAGTCTTCCCACCAGGAACCAGAGAAGTGTCTTCATTAAATGATGTTAACAAATGAACGGGTACTTGCCTATATTCCCGCTCTGCTGCTGCTGATCCGTCTGGCGAGTCCTCCTGGGAAAAGCTGTGGCATGTCCGACGGGGGGAGGATGTCCGATGATGATGTGCTGAAGGAGGACATGGAAGTCTGATGCTCCCTCGTTGGGGATGAGAAACTGGGCCACTGTGTCCCACGGCACCAGCAACAACCTTGTCTTCCCCCAGATGGATCCAGTCCTTTCTCCTTCCGCGCCTCTCCTGCCATCGGGAATGACTCCATCAACCCATGGATGATAATCTGCATGTCGACGCTCTGCTCATACAGACGGGCGAGCTGAGGGAACCGTTGAAGAGCTTGGAACGTCTCATCCAGTTTCTCGTCGCACTCCTCGATATAGGCCTCGATGTTAGGAGCCACCCAGGCTTCCCTTTCACCGAGACCTATGTGCCGAAAACTTTAAATACGCTGGGTCCATGTTGAGTGTCATACTGTCACGGTCGGGTGGAAAACTGAACCCACATGCAGCGTTTAAAGTTTGGTGTAGATTTATTATTGAGCGGCCAAACGGGCGCAGCTCAAAAAAAACCCCACAAAAACACAAATTAACAGACAGCTCAGGGGCTGTAACAGAACTTTGAAGAATGGGCAGGATCAGATCAGGATGCACAGGACAGAACAGAACAAGAACATGTTGTTCACACAGCATGACTAATGACACTCATAATGACACACAGATGGGGCAGGTATAAATACCCACAGGAGCAGTCAAACACAATACAGAACAGGTGGCATAATCAGGGCAAACTGAGACAGCGGGACATGGTTAGAGACACAGGGCGGGCGGGGCTGAATGGACAATAATATACAGATGATACACAAAAATGTGATCAGAGGAGAGAACAAGAGCATGGCACAGAAGGATGATATTAAAAATACTGATTAACTAAGAAACTGATACACAGAACTGTGAAAGGGTGTGCAGAAAGGGTCCACAACATTTGCATTGCTTGAGAAAACTTGCACGCTTCCAAACTGACCGAACCATAATACAATGTTTTATCGGGCTTTTATTGAATCTGTTTTATCCTTTTCTTTAGTGTCATGGTTTGGTCAGATAAAACTGAAACAGAGGAAATCCTTGGATCAGGTAGTTAGATGGTCCAGTCGTTTGCTTGGTCAGCCACAGCTGAGCCTGACATCCCTGTACACCAGACAAGTACAGAGGATTGCTACCTCCATTTTAAATGATGATTCCCACCCTTTGCACTGCCACTTTCAGCTTCTTCCCTCAAGACGGAGGTTTGCTGTCCCAAAAAGTAGAACCCAGCGCTACAAAAACAGCTTTGTTCCTGCTGCTGTCAAAGAGTTGAACAAGCTGTAACAATATATTGCACATAATTTAGGTACCTATTTATTAACTCCATTTTATATTTACTTATTTTTGTAGGATGTTACTTGGGTTCTAAATATTTTATTGGGTTTTAGACCTTTGAGTTTTTAACCTCTTTGACTAGTTTTTAACTTTTAATATGACCCTTCTCTCTTACCTCTGGTTTTTCTCCCATCTCTTTGTCTTTTTATACCCTGATTGATGGAGCCTTGAGTATTTTTATCATGTTTATAGTCAGCTTCATGTGTGCCTGTGTTTGTGTCTATGTTGAATGTAATTAGTGGCTTGTAAATATGGATGTCACCAGACTGCAAAACAAATCTACCTACGGGTACAAATAAAGTAACCTGAACCTGAACACAGAGAAATAAGTGCACAAAACAGATTAAAAATGGCAATCCAAGAAAATGATAACCAGAATTAAATACAGAAAATTCCAAAAATGCAACTTAAAGCAAGAGCTGAGGCCCATGCCCTGAAGACAAGGCAACAATTATAAATTAGAATGAGGGCATGAGACCCATTCCATGCCCTGACAGTATTCCAAAAAAGTGCAACAGTGCAATGTCCTTTTCAGTTCCCGTATTGTTGTGGGTGTGGCTGTGTGGTGGATTAGGAATGTTGTCAGTGCTGCAGTTGTTACAGCTGTATAATAGATGGGGCATAATGTATGAGGCCAGAGGGGGGATTGAGGGTGTAGGATGTTGTGCGCTGGCAGTAGTCAGTGTAAATGGTGGAAATCACTAGTAGACTGGTCCTAATGACATTCCTTGCTGTTCTCACCATTCTTTGGAGAACCTGTTGTTCAGTCCATATGTCAGCACACTTTCTATCACACAATGATAGACGTTCACTATGAGCCTCTTGGGGGGTTTAGCTTCTTTTATTTTTCTTAAGTAAAAGAGGCACTGCTGAGCCTTCCCTTTGGCTGAGGTGATATTTTTGTCCCTGGACAGATCGATTGCCACAGTCAGACCCAGGAATTTGAAACTTGACACCCTCTCATTACCAGTGAAGAGTGGAGAGTGGCTGAACTGACCAGTCTTGCAAAAATCCACTCTCATTTCCTTGGTCTGTTTTAATGCCAAGTAATGGTTGTTGCACCACACTGCTAGATGTTCACCCTCAATCCTGTATGCAGCCTCGTTATTATCAGTAATGAGACTTTGGACCGTTGTCTCAGCCACAGATTTGATGAAAAGGAGGGGGTGCAATTATGTGTGAAAAGTGTATAGTGCATTGGTCTTAGTACACACTGCTGAGGGGGCCCCGGTGTTAGTAGAGAGGATAAAACATGCTTGCCAACTCTAACGCACTGTAAACGGTTGGTAAAGAAAAATTCCAAGGTTCATTTGCAAAGTGTGGTGTTCAGGCCACGATTGTGCAGAGTGGTTTGGAGTTTACTAGACAATATTGTGTTAAAAACCGAGCTAAAATTGATATTTGGTACAGTTTGATGCAAAATTTGACTCTGAGTTCCCACTCATGGTTCAGTGCTGTCCCATTCTAATATTGGTATGCTTTGCTACGATCTATGATTTTAAGGTTTTTAATAGCACAAGCACATCTGCACCCTCTGCTGATTTGTAATCAGTAAATACAGGGTTTTCACTGGTAACATTTCTACATGGTGCCGTGCCAGAAACTCAGCCACCACACTAAGAAAATAAATGAAGGAATGATGCTCCACAAGCGAGCAATGCATGTGACAGTCACTCGCGCATCGGAGTTCCGGAGTGCGCTGCCCACTTGACCGTTCCATTCAGCAAGCAGACCTACAGTGGATACAAAAAAAAAAAAAAACAGCTCTACACACTCCTGTTCAAATGCCAGATTTTTGTGATGTGAAAAAATGAGACCAAGATAAATCATTTGAAAACTTTTTCCGCCATTAATCTAACCTATAACCTGTACAACCTAATTGAAAAATAAACTAGAATCTTTTTTTTGGGGGGGGGGGTGTTACTATAACCTGTTGGCATAAATATGCACACCCTTTAACTAATACTTTGTTGCAGCACCTTTGGCTTTTATTACAGCACTCAGTTTTTTGGGGTAGGAGTCTGTCAGCATGCTACATCTTCATTTGGCAATATTTGCCCACTCTTCTTTGCAAAAATGCTCCAAATCTGTCAGATTGCGAGGGCATCTCCTGTGCACAGCCCTCTTCAGATCACCCCACAGATGTTCGATCGGATTCAGGTCTGGACTCTGGATGGGCCATTCCAAAACCTTAATCTTTTTCTGGTGAAGCCATTCTTTTGTTGCTTTGGATGTGTGCTTTGGGTCATTGTTGTGCTGAAAGATGAAGTTCCTCTTAATCTTCAGCTTTCTAGCAGAAGCCTGAAGGTTTTGTGCCAACACTGACTGGTATTTGGAACTGTTAATTCCCTCCACCTTGACTAAGGTCCCAGTTCCAAGTGAAGAAAAACAGCCCCAAAGCATGATGCTGCCACCATCATGCTTCACTGGAGGTATGGTGCTCTTTTGGTGATGAGCAATGTTGTGTTTGCACCAAATATACCTTTTGGAATTATGGCCAAAAAATTCAACCTTGGTTTCATCGGACCATAACACATTTTTCCACATGCATTTGTGTAAAATGTAACCAGACTTGGATGTTTTACTTCATAAAATAAGGCTTCCGTCTTGCCACCCTAGACAGGAGATTGTTGTCACATCTGGGTATGTACTGTATTTATGTCCTGCTGGGTAATTTAACAAACTATAATGCTGTTGATACCATCTAGCTGCAATGCTCCTGCACTGTGTATATAACTGTACATATGTATATTTATTTATTGCTTTAGCTAACGAGTTCTTATCTTATTTACTATTGCTCTGAGTGCTGCTATCCCTGTGGTGCTGCAGTCCTGGAATTTCCCCATTGTGGGACTAATAAAGGCTTATCTTATCTTACATGTACTAAACAGCCAGTACTTGCCAGAAATTCCTGCGGCTCATTCAGTGCTGCCGTTGATGTCTTGGCAGTCTTCCTGACCAATTTTCTTCTCGTCTTGTCTTCAATTTTGAAGGGACATCTGGTTCTTGATAATGTCACTGTTGTGCCATATTTTCTCCACTTGATGAGGACTGTCTTCACTGTGTTCCATGGTATATTTAATGCCTTGGAAATTATTTTGTACCCTTCTCCTGACTGATACCTTTGGACAATTGGATGACTTGTAATTTCCTGCTATTAAATTCAGATAAGACTGAAGTCATTCTTGTTGGTCCAAAAAACCTTAGAAATTCCTTTCCAAATCAAACTTTCAGTTTGGATGCAGTTACTCTTTCTCTTAATAGCTCTGTGAGGAACCTTGGAGTTATTTTTGATCAGGATTTGTCCTTCAATTCACATATTAAATTTGTTTCTAAGACTGCCTTCTATCATTTGCGTAATATTGCCAAGATTAGGAGCATCTTGTCTCAGAGTGATGCTGAGAAGCTGATCCACGCTTTTGTTAGCTCGAGATTAGATTATTGTAATTCTTTATTATCAGGTTGTCCTAAAACATCTTTAAAAAGTCTTCAGCTGATCCAAAATGCTGCAGCAAGAGTTTTAACAGGTACTAGAAAGAGAGATCATATCTCTCCGGTTCTGGCCTCCCTTCATTGGCTTCCCATAGAGTTTAGAATTAAGTTTAAAATCCTTCTTCTTACTTACAAAGCTCTAAACAATCAGGCTCCTTTTTATTTAAAAGATCTGATACTACCGTATCATCCTAACAGAGCACTACGCTCCCAAAATGCAGGTTTACTTGTAATACCTAGAATCTCCAAAAGTACAATGGGAGGCAGAGCCTTCAGTTATCAAGCTCCTCTCCTGTGGAATCAGCTGCCAATCTGGATTCGGGAGTCAGACTCGATCTCTGTTTTTAAGAATAGGGCTAAAACCTACCTTTTTGATATAGCCTACAATTAGGGAGGGATCATGTGTTTTCTGAACCCTCCCTTAGTTATGCTGCTAATAGGTTTAGTCAGCCGGGGGACCTCCAGTAATGCACTGGGCCTCACTCCTTTCCTCACTCTCTATGAAATATTTTTTTTTTGCTGGTTATTAACATTTGTTTGTTCTCTCCCATAGATTGAGTCCCCATCGTGCTGTTTGCTCTCTACATGTCTGTTCTTTTCTTCTTCTCTATCCCCTCACCCCCCAGCCAGTCGCAGCAGATGACTGCCCCTCCCTGAGCCTGGTTCTGCTGGAGGTTTCTTCCTGTTAAAAGGGAGTTTTTCCTCTCCACCGTCGCCAAGTGCTTGCTCACAGGGGATCGCCTGATTGCTGGGGTCTTTCTGCAACTGTGGGGGTCCTCCCTACAGTTGATAGTGCTATGAGATGACTGTTGTTGTGAAATGGCGCTATATAAATAAAGTTGAATTGAATTGAATTGAACAATGAGATCCCTCTGATGCTTTGGAAGCTCTCTGCAGACCATGGCTTGTGCTGTAAGATGTGACTACAAAAATGTCAGGAAAAGCCTACTAGAACAGCTGAACTTTATTTGGGGTTAATCAGAGGCACTTTAAATGGTGGCAGGTGTGCGCTGACTCCCATTTAACATGAGTTTGAATGTGACTGGTAAATTCTAAAGTCAGCCACATCCCCAGTTATTAACAGGGTGTGCATATTTAGGCAAACAGGTTATTGTAAGTTTTTCCCCTTAAGAGTTCAGTTTTTCAATTGGGTTGTACAGGTCACATTAATGGTGGAAAAAGTTTAAAAATCATTTATCTTTATCTTATTTTTTTTACATCACAAAAATCTGGCATTTGAACAGGGGTGTGTAGACTTTTTATATCCACTGTATCTAGTGTCGCTGTCCAAGACACAAACCTGATTCTGTGTCAGTGTAAAGCACAAGCTTATTTAAGTACTTTAAACAAGGAGAAAAAGCAGAAGAGGTATGTAAGCAGTGGAGGCATTTATCATGGTTTTAACCCACTGGTAATGGGAACAATAATGAGTCGCTTAGCAAACAAGTGTGTTTAGGCTTCATTGTTGAGGATTTTTACTTCACCAACCACTACAGTATTTACTAATTTATGTTCATTATTATGTACCTGGCAATTTAAAATTACCAAAATTCACAAAGTCAGTAATTAATCTGTCAACATCCTCCAGCCTTCAGGCAAACTAAACCTGCAAGCATTTGGATTTCAAAATAAGGGAGGTTTTTCCTGTTGTCTGGGTGGTGAGGAGATTTCTAAAAACAGTAACTATATAGAAAAATTATAACAGAAATAACTGCCTCTTTGGTCATTTTAGTTAATTTGTTTTAAGTATAATTTTATTAATAATAATGTTTCTTTGGAATCAGAGTTAAATTATTGTTCTGTTATGGCTCTGCAAAATTATGGTCAATTTTATTTTTGAAAAATAGACAAATTTGCTATAAAATAATCCACAAGTTTATAATGAAGTCTCAAATGTACAAAAACTCATAAGTTTACAAGAGAAAATTGCAAATCTGAGGAAAATGGTTTCAAATTTTTTAGTTTTTTTTTTTTTTCAGACAAGAATGAAAAGATGTTTTTACCGTTACATGTTTTGACTGGCATCTGCAGTCTTTCTCAGAAGTATCAGCTGATCGCTGTGAAGTGTCATTTATCAGCCGTTTTTCCCAGGCATTTAGATAAATTTACAAAGAAAAGTAGATGACTAAGAATATTATAAATTTTGGAGAAAACCTCAAACCTTCAAGACTGAAATCATTAAATTAAATTAAATCACCCTTTATTGTCATTCAACCATACAACCAATCATGTACAGTAGAACGAGATTGTGCTTTACCTATCTACTGTGTTAATCACACACACCCCAAGTGTAGAATCAGAGGGCCGCTGCCATGCAAGGCGCCGCCACAAATTTCCCTCCTCCATTCTATTATTGCTGAGCACCAAGCTGGACGGCAGGAAGTTCCACTTTTATATGGTCTTCGGCATGACCCGGCCGGGATTTGAACCCCTGCCTCCCGGGTGTGGGGCGGATGCTCTAAATGGCGTTCACTTATATAGCGCTTTTTCTCATCTCTGGATGACCAAAGCGCTTTACAGATCCTGCCATCCACCCATTCACGCACACATTCACACACTGATGGCGGCAGAGCTGCCATACACACATAGGCGCTAGCCTGGCCACCAGGAGCAACTGGGGGTTCAGTGTCTTGCTCAAGGACACTTCGACATGCAGACTGCAGACAGTGGGAATCGAACCCATGACCCTCCGATCAGTAGTCAGTCACACTACACCTATGCCACAGCCGCCCCGGCTCTACCTGCTCTACCAACTGAGCCACCACTCCGGTACTACTCCGGTCCATTACTCAAGT
The DNA here is from genome assembly GCA_020510985.1 of Pholidichthys leucotaenia. NCBI lineage: Eukaryota > Metazoa > Chordata > Actinopteri > Cichliformes > Pholidichthyidae > Pholidichthys > Pholidichthys leucotaenia. The sequence goes on along the minus strand of CM035843.1, from coordinate 320,888,143 downwards.
TTTTAAGTGGGTGCTCTTTGTACCTTAACCCCTTGCACTCCGGTCAGTTTTCCTAAAAACGCCAAAAAATAATGTGCCCAAAGTAAATCAAAAGCTGTTCTTCAACCCTTTGCAGCATCTTCATGGGGCTGGTCTCATTTAAAAGAAAACACTTTGAATTTTTTGGCAAAACAGTCATAATCTCTCTAAGTGCTCCTGCCACTGAGTTACAGTCATCTAAACATACTGAACTTGAAGAAAATAAATTTGGCCTGGGTGTTTTTTTTGGATACAAATGCTTGCAAATAACACACAGTTTCAGATCGGGGCTGGAAAATGCAACAGAAATGTAGAACCAAGTGTTATCCAGCTGAGGTCCAAATTTTGTAACAATACCACAAAAAATGAATATATTACACAGCTTTGTTCTCAGGTAGTTCCCAGGCGTTTTGGAACTGTGCCAAATTGTGCCAAATGGCACAGTTTAGAAAAACGTCTGTAACTTTTGAATGCTTCAATGTAGAAGCTTCATTTTGGGCTCTAATGAAAGGTCACACTCAGGGCTGTGTCTGTGTGTGTGTTTGGGGGGGGGGGTTGTCCCCCCCCCCGCTACAGAGGACAGAGATCGGCCATCGCTACATGACGGATTACACTCGGATGTGGCCACAGCAGCGCAGTCACCGCGGCTTTCCCCCCCCTCGCTACTGTGTGTGTGTGTGTGTGTGTGTGGGGGGGGGGTTGTCCCCCCCCCCCCTTCGCTACAGAGGACGGAGATCGACTATCGCTACATGACAGATTACACTCGGATGTGGCGATGTGGCCACAGCAGCACAGTCACCGCGGCTCCCCACCACCCCCGCTACAGAATAGTAGCGGCGGGGGGGGGGGGGGGTCGTTCACGGTCCGGAGGCGGCGAACGAACCGTGTACCGCGGCGCATGCACTTCGGACATCGTGCGCCGCACAGTTGCAATTTACCGATCGGTCAAAAGTCATTTTTGATTACAATTTTCAGGGATAAAAAATAATTTGGCTTATAACACCTTACCTCTTCACAGCCACATTGTCCTGGCGAACTTCTCTTCCTCATTGTCAGACGAACGCGACGCTGGTCCGCTCGTGGTTCTGGTCTCGAGACCCGGTCAAAACATAATTCCATGATTGCGGTTTTGGCGAATGATTTACGACCTTCGTCGTCGGCCTCCGTCGGTCTATGATGACCATATAAGAGAATCCTAAACACTCTGCTGGAATTAAAAAAAATAAATAAATAAAACACCGCCTGTGGCTGCTGAAGCAGTCTCTCTTCACCCAGCTTTAGACAAAACAGCTCAGCGAACTTCTGTGCTTCAATTGGCTCGCTGCGTTGGCAGGTGGGTCCTTCTTGCTAGGTTTTCAGTCATTGGTTCTTCAAGGTTTCAGAAACCCAATTCAAGGCTCTTATTAGTCGAATGAGAGGTCAATCATATCCTATCTGTTCGCGGCTGTGTCTGAAGTGGAAGAACTTTTTTTTTTTTTTTTTCAGTGCGCTCAAGGACGCACGAGAGCGCCCTCGTGCGCTCTGGGACGCAGAGACTTGCCCGTCCGTGGTACAACGGAGTGCAAGAGGTTAACTAAAAATTTTTGGGTGTCTACTTTTTAATTATTAATTTCATAAGATAACACTGCTTTTACATGAGTACAATGTCTGGCTACTATACCCACCTCTGATCATATAATTTAAGTATGCTTGAGTAAATTACTCAATGTTTTTCCCTTCTCTTTCCTGCTCTTTTGCCTTGGAAAAATAAACACTATAATAAAAATACAAAAAATATACATATTTGTGCCTTTTATGTAAATCATGACAATAAAATCATGCAGGACAAAACGTGTATCAGTCTGTGTCCGTCTGTCCCACTTTTGTGAAACTAATTCCTCCTACAGTTTTGTTCCGATTGTTTTGAAACTTGGTGCCATTGTTTCTGTATACACTGATGCGCATGTTGCAGTTCAGTTCTGATTGGCTGAATTTTGCAGGAGTTGTAGCCCCTGACCAGACCTCCTATTTCACCTCAGTTCATAGACAGTATCGGTCTTGTGAAATCAACTCTTGCTACAGTTTTGTTCCAAATGTTCTGAAACTTGGTACCATGGTTTGATATGCTCTGATAATGCGCATATTGCAATTTGACTCTGATCAGATGACCCTGGGATCAGAAGTCAGATTCTTCCCTAAATCTTGTAAACACAATAACTACTTAAAGAAATGATGTAGGCTTTTCAAATCGATACAGTAGTTGTATCTAAGACGTATCTTGGATGACTTACACCCTGACCTGAATATGGGTTTGGGGTCAAAAGGTCAAAGTTAACATTCCATTTGCACTATGGTAAATGGTAAATTTACTATTACTATAAAACAAATAAAGCCTAGGTCCTCCAAACCTGGTAGAGTCAGCAAACTTGGTACGCATGTTCACCCTGTGACTACATGCATTCACCCTGTGAGCCTGAAGTGTGGCTATGGTTTTGGGATTGCAAGGTCAACGGTCAAGGGCAAACTGCCAGTTAAGCTACACTACCGTTCAAAAGTTTGGGGTCACTTAGAAATTTCCTTATTTTTGAAAGAAAAGCACTGTTTTTTTCAATGAAGATAACTTTAAACTAATCAGAAATACACTCTAATATCTAATATACATTGCTAATGTGGTAAATGACTATTCTAGCTGCAAATGTCTTGTTTTTGGTGCAATATCTACATAGGTGTATAGAGGCCCATTTCAGGCAACTATCACTCCAGTGTTCTAATGGTACAATGTGTTTGCTCATTGTGTCAGAAGGCTAACGGATGATTAGAAAACCCTTGTGCAATCATGTTAGCACAGCTGAAAACAGTTTAGCTGGTTAGAGAAGCTATAAAACTGACCTTCCATTGAGCAGGTTGAGATCTGGAAAAAATTATTATTTCAAACACAAATCATTATTTCTAACCTTGTCAATGTCTTGACTATATTTTCTATTCCTTTTACAACTCATGGTGGTAAATAAGTGTGACTTTTCATGGAAAACACAAAATAATTGTCTGGGTGACCCCAAACTTTTGAACGGTAGTGTATATCTTGATGACAAAAAAGTTAGGGTCACCAAACTTGGTACAGAGGTTCACCATGGGACCCTGACCTATATCAATGGGTTTGGGGTCAAAGGTTAAGGTGAAAATACTATATAAAATATATCTCTGCAACAATGAAACCTAGGGTCACATGTGTTGGGCAGTCCGTCCACCTGTTTCACTTTTGTGAAATAAACTCCTCCTCCAGTTTTTTTTCCTGATTGTTTTGAAACATGGTACCAGGGTTTAATATACACCGATGATGCACATATTGCAATTTGGTTTTGATCGGATGATTTTTGCAGGAGTTGTAGTCCCTGACCTATGACCTCCTGCTTCACCTCACGTCAAAGACAGTAACTGTCTTGTGAAATCAACTCCTCCCACAGTTTTGTTCCAAATGTTTTGAAACTTGGTACCATGATTTGATATGCTCTGATGATGTGCATATTGCAATTTCACTCTCATTAGATGACCTCGAGGTCAGAGGTCAGATATTCCCTAAATCTTCTAAACACAATGGCTGCTCAAATAAATGATGCAGGCTTTTCAAATCGATACAGTAGTTGTATCTAATACACATCTTGGATGACTTACACCCTGACCTAACTATAGGTTTGGGGTCAGAGGTCAAAGTTAACGTTGCAGTTGGTAAATGGAAAATGCTAAATTTACTAGTACTATAAAACAAGTAAAGCTAGGGCCACCAAACGTGGTACACACAGCGGCCAAATCTCAATCTCCTCCTTAACCCCTCAAGCCCTGAGCCCTTGTAGACTTAAGGTTCCTTCACACCAAACGCGAACGGGCAGTGCGAATGCATACAAAGTCAATGAAAAGAGGCAAGCACACGCAAAATTGTGTGTTCATGTCCGAGGGATAGTGCTAGCTTTGAGATTCACATGACACTATTGTAACCGAAATAAATTAATTTTATACTATTTCTTTCTTTTTTCCACAGTAACTTTGCATATGGAACTTACCATATGAAGTACTGTACAACCATGGCTTGAATGTTGGACTACTGGGCCAGTTGGGGTCCCACCCAGATGTCCTGTGTTTGAACTATTTCCTAGTGTTATCCTTCTCTCCTTCCTATGCTGTCACCTCTCCTGGACCCTCTGCCTGAACACTTTCATTTCCTTGGCTCCTCTTTTCTGTCTCATCTTTCTCTTTCTGAGCCCTGTCTAATTCAGGTTCTCTCTCTGTCTATGGTGGTATAAAAACAGTTTAGAAAATACCAAGTGTCATGCTTTACATAAATGACAAAAATATGTATTTTTTTGTATTTTTAGTCTAGCATTTCTTTTTTTTTCCATTGAGAAAAAAGTAGGGAAGAGAAGGGAAAACATTCATAATCGTAATTTACTCATGCATACTGAAATTATATTATCAGAGGTGGGTATAGGAAGGCCGACGGAAGGCCCCATCAGTGGAAGGCGGCTGGCTCTGATGGCATCTCCGCTAGGACCCTGAGGACCTGTGCCAACCAACTAGCTCCGGTACTGAAACACCTGTACAATCTGAGCCTGAGTCTGGAGAGAGTATCGGTGCTGTGGAAGACCTCCTGCCTGGTTTCTGTCCCCAAGAAGTCATCTCCATCGGACCTGAACGACTATCGACCAGTTGTCCTCACATCTCATGTGATGAAGGTCCTGGAGAGACTGGTCTTAGCCCACCTGAGGCCGCAGGTGAAGATGTGGCTGGACCCTCTGCAGTTTGCATATCAGCCCCATTTAGGAGTTGAAGATGTTGTCATCTACCTGCTGTAACGAGCCCATCTGCACCTGGATGGTGGAGGAGATACTGTGAGAATCAGTTTTTTGATTTCCCCAGTTCCTTTAACACCATTCAGCCACTGCTCCTGGGTGAGAAGCTGCGGGTGATGGAGGTTGACAGCTCTGTGATCTTCTGGATTACTGACTACCTGACAGGCAGGCCACAGTTTGTCTGGCTGGGCAGTGTCTTGTCTGGCATGGTGGCTAGTGATAAGGGAGTTCCACAGGGGACTGTACTCTTTCCTTTTCTCTTTACCTTATACACCACTGACTTTCAATACAACACAGAGTCATGCCACCTGTAGAAATTCTCTGACGACTCAGCTGTTGTGGGGTGTATAAGAGGGGGAGAGGAGTGGAGTACAGAGCACTGGTAGACAGATTTGTGGAGTGGACAGAGCAGAATCACCTGAGGTTGAATGTCAGCAAGACCAGAGAGATGGTGATTGACTTCAGGAAGAGGAAGATGCCTTCTCAGCCATTGCAGATTAGGGGGGAGGATGTGGGGGTGATTGAGGACTACAAATATCTGGGTGTCAGGATCAGCAGCGGGTTGGGCTGGAGATCCAACACCGATGCTGCGCACAAGAAGGGGATGAGCAGACGCTACTTCCTGAGGAAGCTGCCAGCACCATCTTTGCTGCTGTCTGTTGGGGTAGCAGTACCAGGGCCAGAGACACCAACAGACTTGACAAGATTGACAAGAGGGCTGGCTCTGTAATTGGTCTCAGACCGGAGACCTTTGAGACAGTGGTGGAGAGGAGAACACTAAATAAACTGCGATCTATCATAGACAATCCTGATCACCTCCTCCACTACACACTGGACAGACAGCAGAGGACTTTCTCCAGTAGACTACTACAGCTTCGCTGTCAAACGGCCAGGTACAGGAAATCTTTCCTGCTGCATGCCATTTCACTGTACAGTAACTCACTATGATGTTGTATTCTAGTCATAACTATGCTGCCACACTGCACCTTACAGTCTAACTGATACCTCACATTTCATTCTGTTCCTGATAGTCCTTCATTGTGCAACGGGATGATTCATGTGTTTATACTGATCATCATATATTAAGCTATGATGTATATAGGTTTTGTAGTCGTGTTAGTTTTACTTTCCATGGGTAATCCCTTTGTCTGTCATGCATGCGTTTCTGTCGTTTGGTTGTCTACTGTCAATCTGCTGTTACACTGTAATTCCCCAGTTTGAGATCAATAAAGTACATCTATCTATCGTCTATCCATCTATAGTAGCCAGAAATTCTACTCATGTAAAAGCAGTGTTATTAAATTAATAATTAAAAATGGACAACAAAAAAATTTCTAGTTAAGGGTACAAAGAGCACCCACTCAAAAACTTGAGTAATGACTTCAGTCTTGAAGGTTTGAGGTTTTTCTCCAAAGTTTATAACAATTTTCTTACCATTTTCTATTTTCTGTGTAAATTTATCTAAATTTGCAACCATTTTCCTCATTTGTAATTTTCTCTTGTAAAGTTATGACTTTTCTTGTATATTTGAGACTTTATTATAAACTTGTGGTGTAGAGGAACGATGCAGGCGAGACGACGAGCTTATCAACACAGACTTTATTCTTCCTGTAACAGAAAAGCATAGCAAAAGAATCTCTCGGGCCACCGTGCATGTCTCTTTTATACCTTTAATTACATGCATAGCAGCCCAAGGCTCTGACCTCACATTAAGTTTAGAACAAAGCTTGTGCAGCGCATTAACATATTACACCGGTGCCGCATTTCACTCTTCTCCTGGCAGCCCGGCATCTGCTCCTCTCCCCGGGGCGTGGATAGCCTTTACTGTTCAGTCTGGACCCCCCGGCGACACCTGTGGAGAAGTCCAGCACCTTGCCCCCCCACCCCCCCGAACACCCAGAATGGGCCTTAACTTCCCCGTCCTTTGGGCTTGAGCCGGCGTCCACAGCAGCTGTAGAGGGGGGGTTGTCGATCCAGTCGAACTGCTCTGCTGGCAGGGTGCACCGGGGGGCACATCCATCTGTGAGAGGGGAAAGGGAGGGGGAGAAAACACATCTTCATGAGTCCCGGTCCCTGCTGAGGAATCACCAACCTGCGGAGCCCCCAACGGTGGGCGAGCTAATTTTTGTCTATTTTTTTATAAAATTACCCAAGTTTTTTTTTTATATATATATAAATTTGAAACAGATTGTGGCAAAATTTTGACTTTTTTTCGCTTATGCAATTTACACTTCTGACCATAATTTTGCAGAGCCAGAACAGAACAATAATTTAACTCTGATTTCAAAGAAAAAAAAAATTAATAAAACTGTATTTATCCATCCATCCTCTACCACTTTTCCGGAGGTCCGGGTCGTGGAGGCAGCAGTTCAAGCAGAGAAGCCCAGACTTTCCTCTCCCCAGCCACCTGCTCCAGCTCTTCAGAGAGGATTCCAAGGCGTTTCCAAACCAGCTGGGAGACATAGTCTCACCAAACTTCTCCCATACCCGAGTTTTTGCTTCAGCGGCCACCCGAGCTGCACTCCACTTGGCCTGCCGGTACACCTCAGCCGCTTCAGAAGTCCCACATGCCAACCAAGCTTGATAGGACTTCTTCTTCAGCTTAATGGCCCCCCTCACCACTGGTGTCCACCACTTGGTTCGGGGATTGCCATCACGAGATGCACCGACAACCTTGCGGCCACAGCTCTGGGCAGCCGCTTCAACAATGGAGGTGGAGAACATGGTCCATTCAGACTCCATGTCTCCAGACTCCCTTGGAATGCGGTCAAAGTTCTTCCAGAGGTGGGAGTTGAAGACCTCCCGGACATATGAAACAAATTAACTTAAATTACCAAAGATGCAGTTATTTCTGCTATAATATTTCTATATATTTATAGTTTTGTTTTTTTTTAGAACTCTCCTCACCACCCAGACAGCAGAACAAACCTCCCTTATTTTGAAATCCAAATGTTGGCTCATTCAGTTTGTCTGAAGGCTGTTGACGGATTTAAGCCATTGACTTTGTGAATTTCAGTCATCTTAACTTGCCAGGTAATGAACATAAATTAGTTATTAATATATTAGTGGCTGGTGAAGTCAGTCCTCAGTGATTCAGTCACTCTTGCCTTTCCCTGCATATGAATCCTAACCACACCTGTTAGCTAAGCGACTCTTCATTATTGTTTCCACTACCAGCAGGTTAAGATCACAATAAATGCCTCCACTGCTTACATACCTCTTTTGCTTTTTTTCAGTGTTTAAAGTACTTGAATAAGTTAATGCTTCCCTCACACAGCGACACTAGAGAGACACTCTGCCCGCTGACTGGAACGGTCACATGGGCAGAATGCTTCCGAACTCTGCGGCCACACGGATGACTGTCACGTGTGTTCATGTGCACGCATGTGGAGCGTCATTCCTTAATTTATTTTTCTTAAATTTATATTTTCTCTTAGTGTGGCAGCATAACTTCAAGGGTGCATGATTCCAGATTGGGACAGCATTAAACTCTCAGCCACTTAACATAAATGTGTCTAAAGCGAACGAATCTGCAAGGGAGGAGATTGAGATTCAACCAGCTTGTGTCCCAGATTTGTGTGACTATGGTTTCGGGATCGTAAGGTCCAAGGTCAATGTCAGAATGGCTTATAAACTATATTTCAACAATAAAGAAGGCTAGGGTCACCAAACTTGCTCCACAGCTTCACTTTGAGATCTTGACCTCTGACTATGGGTTTGGGGTCAAAAGTTCAAAGGTTAAGGTTAGTATTACATTTGCACTATAACTATAAAACGAGTAAACTAGGGCCACCAAACTTGGTACACAGCTTCACCTTAGGATCCTGACCTCTGACTATGGGTTTGGGGTCAAAAGTTCAAAGGTTAAGGTTAGCATTCCATTTGCACTATAACTATAAAACGAGTAAAGCTAGGGCCACCAAACTTGGTACACAGCTTCACCTTAGAATCCTGACCTCTGACTATGGGTTTAAGGTCAAAAGGTCAAGGTTACCATTCCCTGTGCCTTATTACTGTACGAGTAAAATTAGGGTCACCAAACTTGGTACACAGGTTCACCTCAGGATCCTGCCCTGCGACTATGGGTTGTATACTGTACTTTGTTGTGTGTTCATGGATGGCAGGTTTATTATAATTTGGTTCTGCCACAGTAATTGTATTAAAGTTGAAAACTGCTCCCTGTCAGTACGTATTGGGCTCTTCAAAGAAAACAGAGGCAGGGGACGTTGTACTCTCCTCAGAGTGCACTTGTTACTGATGACAACTTTCACTCATCTGTGACGGTTATGCGTTGTGGGTTTAGTGTGTCTTGCCTCTTGGATTCACTGTTAACCATTTCCTGACTCATTTTAATGGTTTGTCTTCCAGATAATATTTTTGAACAAATTCTGAACTCGTCATCCTCAGAGCTGGCAGACGCGAGGGAGATTCTGCGCAACATCGTCTGTCGCCGTCTCTACAAATGTCTGGGCCAAACTCAGCCAGGCAATAAAATAAAGATCACCCCGGTGTGTGTATATTATTGTATCATTAACCCTTTGTGGTTATTTATTTTGTCTAATTTATCTGGAAGTATCTATTAGAATAGCTTGAAAAGTAAGCCTTGTGCTAAGCACCTGCATTTTTGAGACATGATATGTTCTATAATGTCTTATGTTGCATTGAATTCTGGAGGTAGTTTAAAACTTATGTTCCATAAATTCCCATGTTTTATTGTGTTGGACATATTCTGCACAAGATCTTTATGAAATGCAATTTTTTAAATGCAAAATTTATACAATTTTTCTTTCCTTACTTAAAGAGGATAAAAAAAAGTGTGCTGTAACAGCTGTTGACTCAGCTACTAATTCCCCCTCTCTTTCTAATGTATAAGGCAACTATTAGTCATTGGGAAGCAGAGTTGGCTCGAGCCACCCCTCAGAGTGGCAGTCAGGATGTCAGTCTGCAGCCAGAGGACTTTATAGTCAGTGTAAGTTTTCAGTCATTATTCCAAGGTTTCCTTTAATTTGTATTTAGTTTGTTTTATTACCTCCGCCAGGCCGCAGGCCAGGAGGTTATGTTTTTGCCGGGGTTTGTCTGTCTGTCTGTTTGTCTGTCTGTCTGTTGGTTAGCAAGATAACTCAAAAAGTTTTGGACGGATTTCGATGAAACTTTCAGTCGTTGTTGGAAATGGTACAAGGAAGAACTGATTAAATTTTGGGGATGATCCGGATCACTGTCTGGATCCAGGAATTTTTTAAAGGATTTTTTAACATTATGACATAGGGCCATTTTCAACATGTGTGCAGGCGCAATGGAGGGCGCTGGTCGTCGTGTCTGATGAACACGAACTCCGCGTTCTTCAAAGTTTTAGGCACCAAAGTACGCGGAAAACAGTGGTGGGCCGGGCCCGGCAGCGTGCCTGTGTTTGTGCTACGCTGCAAAAGCTGAGACGGGCAGCTGTCCGGCGCGGGATTATTTGGCAGAAATTCCCCGGGCAGCCATAGGGGCTGCGCAAAAATGAGCTCTCTGCCGGGGAAGCTTCCAAATCCTCTTTTGCCGTGGAGCACAACCCCAATAAAACCCACGGCAACCTGTCTACCCAATTTGCATCCGTCAGTGAACCCCTGAGTGCTGCTTTCAGTGACCTATGAAAACGCTCGCATAACCCATTGGCCTGTGGGTTGTACGCGGTTGTGCAATGAATTGCAACGCCCGCAGCCTGGGAGTTTGGAGATGGAGGAGATGGACACAACAGCAACACTTGAGTTTATTACCTCCGCCAAGGAGGTAATGCTTTTACTGCCATTTGTCTGTCTGTCTGTCTGTCTTTCTGTTACCAACATAACTCAAAAAGTTATGAACGGATTTTGACGAAATTTTCAGGAAAGGTGTGTAATGGCACAGGAAACAGATGATTAGATTTTGGTGATGATCTGAGAGTGCATACCTCCACCAAGGGCTTTGTTTGTATTTGTGCAGCAGGATTACACAAAAACCACTGGATGGATTTGGATGACATTTTCACCAGAGGTGGTTCTTGGCCTACAGAGGAACCCATTACATTTTGGGGATGATCTGGGAATGCATACCTCAGCCAAGGCTCTTCTCACAGTGTGTCAGCCACAAAACTCCAAAACTAATGGACAGACTTCGATGCAATTTTCACCACAAGTGGCGATAGGCCTACACAAAAGCCCATTACATTTTGGAGGTGATCCATGAGAAACAGAAGGAGCCTTGGCGGAGATATGCGCTCTATGAGTGCTTTTCTAGTTATCTGTTGATTTATAAAGTATCCCCTTTGCTGGTTTTTGACACGTTCAGGTTATCGTTTTGGACTATGGTATGGATGAAAAGGACCCAATCGACAATGTGCGTTTCTATTGCAAGAAGGATCCAACCAAAGCCATTCAGATACGCAAGAACCAGGTTGGAAATGAAGCAAAAATGGAATATTTAAATCCTGATATTTACAGCAGCTTTTATTATTTGTGTATCTTGATTTGCTCTTCTAAATATATCATATGTGATTAAAAGTAAAATTAATTAATAATTAATTAAACTCCATGCTGTTGTTGCACTTGTTAGGTGTCTAAACTCCTTCCAGAGCATTTTGCTGAGCAGCTGATCAGAGTTTACTGCAAGAAGATGGATGAGAAGAGTGTGGAAGCTGCCAGGAAGCATTTTGTACAGTGGTGCATGGACAAGAACTTCTCCAAGCCTCAGGTACTGTTTATAGTAGGACAAAATGAAGTTAGATGCAGTGATTGAGGATATGCAGCATTTTTGTTATAAATCAGAAGGAATAGTACATGCAGAGCAATACAGTCAGTAGGTCCGTATACGGCATTATCTGATTTGTTACATGACAGAACGTAACTCATACCAGCAAACTAGTCGCTTTTCGGTGAAAATCGCTGAAATTAACCCCAAATATGTCACTCATGTGAATCATGTAGATCCAAAGAGGTGGGTTTTTTTTTTTTTGTTTTTTTTTGTTTTTTTGGGGGGCGCTAGCAGTTTCCCAGAGACAGGGCTTTCAGAACCAATGGGGCCAATCATCTTCTTGATAACAAAACATCTTTGGTGGAATGCATTACGCGACACATCGGCATTTGACCAATCACAATCAAGATAACTGGGTCGTCTTCCGTCTTTCCCATCTTAAGCCGCCATCAGCGGGAGTTTGGAATTTAGAGTGTGTGTCATTTTTTTGTTTTGTTTTTTTTCGGAGGGAGCTTTCACTGACAAAGAGTAGCAGAGGTGACTGTTAATGTAAGGGGAACCAGTGTTATGCATTAACTAGCATCCGATTAACTGGTGAGGGTAAACAGATGTGCATATGTTTCGCTATTAAAACATGTTTTTCATGTAGCCTCGAAATAAACATTGTGCATTCTTCTACTGTGAAGTGGCTCATCTGTCAATTTTTCACCTAGAACACCAAAACAGTAAATTATATTCCTACCTGTTTCGTTGCTTTGTGTTTCTCCGTAGCTGCTGTTAGATTAATTAGCGACAGCAGCTGCTACAGGTGTGGTTTGGGGGTGGGGAGAATGGGTGTTAAGCTAAAGTAAATAAAGTCGGACAAATAATCTTGTTCTCGTTATTTATTTCTCATACAGTTGAGATTTACGAAATCCCCCCCCACAGACATACAAACGAAAGCAAACAAATGCAGATTAATGTTATTAGCTTCTCCATTAGCGGTATGTGATCTCTGAACACCAGATTATCCTGTGACAGCTGTTAATTTAGCGATATTGCATATGAATTATAAAAGTTTATATTTATTCAAATCTGAAACATTTTAAATAATTGTTTCAGTCACTTTATGGTAAATATATATCGAAGACATTTAATCCACAGATTACTGGAAGCTTAATATAAAAAAGACATAATCACCAATAGCAAAACTACGACCAATTGAACTCGAACCTACACTGACTGTGGTGTAATTGATTAATACGTAACACCGGGAACGTTTGTCTCCAGCAGACAGTCAGAGCACTGCAGACTCTGTGCGGGAGTGAGTAAAAAAGTGCTCTTTTTCTACTAGCTCTCAGACGTTTGAGTATTTTTTGTAATTGTGACATATACATTTGTCTGCTGCAGCTTCAAAATTTGTGTAATTTGGCAGATTCATTTCCCCTCTGTTGCTGTGCTGTGACTATAGTCTCTTCACCAACAACAACAGTATTAAGTAATTTATGTTCATTTTAATGTATCTAGCAAGTTACAGTGACCCAAATTCACAAAGTCAGTTCCTTAAATCTGTGAACATCCTCCAGCCTTCAGACAAACTAAACCTGCCAACATTTAGATTTCAAAATATGGGAGGTTTTTCCTGTTGTCTGGATGGTGAAAAGTGTTTTAAATATTGTGAATATACAGAAATATACACACGTGGACAAAATTGTTGGTACCCCTCTGTTAATGAAAGAAAAACCCACAATGGCCACAGAAATAACTTGAATCTGACAAAAGTGGTAATAAATAAAAATTCTATGAAAATTAACCAATGAAAATCAGACAATGCTTTTGAATTGTGGTTCAACAGAATTATTTTAAAAAACAAACTCATGAAACGGGCCTGGACAAAAATGATGGTACCCCTAGAAAAGATTGAAAATAATGTGACCATAGGGACAAGTTCAACCAAGATGTGTCCTCTAATTAACATCACAGGTGTCTACAAACTTGTAATCAGTCAGTCGGCCTATTTAAAGGGTGACAAGTAGTCACTGTGCTGTTTGGTGACATGGTGTGTGCAACACTAAACATGGACCAGAAGGAGCAAAGGAGAGAGTTGTTTCAGGAGATTAGAAAGAAAATTATAGACAAGCATGTTAAAGGTAAAGGCTATAAGACCATCTCCAAGCAGTTTGATGTTCCTGTGACTACAGTTGCACATATTATTCAGAAATTTAAGATCCACGGGACTGTAGCCAACCTCCCTGGACGTGGCCGCAGGAGGAAACTTGATGAAAAATGGAAGAGACGGATAATACAAATGGTAACAAAAGAGCCCAGAACAACCTCTAAACACATTCATGGTGAACTCCAAGGTCGAGGTACATCAGTGTCAGATCGCACCATCCGTCGTTGTTTGAGCCAAAGTGGACTTCATGGGAGATGACCAAGGAGGACACCACTGTTGAAAACAAATCATAAAAAAGCCAGACTGGAGTTTTCCAAACTGCATGTTGACAAGCCACAAAGCTTCTGGGAGAATGTCCTATGGACAGTTGAGACGAAACTGGAGCTTTTTGGCAAGGCACATCAGCTCTATGTTCACAGATGCAAAAATGAAGCATACCAAGAAAAGATCACTGTCCCTACTGTGAAACATGGAGGAGGTTCTGTTATATTATGGGGCTGCTTTGCTGCATCTGACACAGGGTGTCTTGAATCTGTGCAGGGTACAATGAAATCTCAAGACTATCAAGGTATTCTAGAGAGAAATGTGCTGCCCAGTGTCAGACACCTTGGTCTCAGTCGCAGGTCATGGGTCTTGCAACAGGATAATGACCCAAAACACACAGCTAAAAACACCCAAGAATGGCTAAGAGCGAAACATTGGACTATTCTAAAGTGGCCTTCTATGAGCCCTGATCTAAATCCTATTGAACATCTGTGGAAGGAGCTGAAACATGCCGTCTGGAGAAGGCACCCTTCAAACCTGAGACAACGGAGCAGTTTGCTCATGAGGAGTGGGCCAAAATACCTGCTGAGAGATGCAGAAGTCTCATTGACAGTAACAGAAATTGTTTGATTGCAGTGATTGACTCAAAAGGTTGTGCAACAAAATATTAAGTTAAGGGTACCATCATTTTTGTCCAGGCCTGTTTCATGAGTTTGTTTTTTAAAATAATTCTGTTGAACCACAATTCAAAAACATTGTCTGATTTTCATTGGTTAATTTTCATAGAATTTTTATTTATTACCACTTTTGTCAGATTCAAGTTATTTCTGTGACCATTGTGGGTTTTTCTTTCATTAACAGAGGGGTACCACCAATTTTGTCCACATCTGTAGGCTACAACTCTTTGTATTCCACTTTCAAACACAGCCTACATTTGTGCCTGTAAAGCCTAATTGGGATACCTTCAGACAGAAATACTTGGGTTCTGCGGACAATGCCCTAGTTTCTGTATATTTACAATTGTTTTTTTTTAGAACACTCTTTGCCAATCAGACAACAGGAAAAACCTCCTATATTTTGAAATCTAAATGTTTTCAGCTTCAATTTGTCTGAAGGCTGTTAATGGATTTAACCCCTTGCACTCCGGTCAATTTCCCTAAAAACGCCAAAAAATAACGTGCCCAAAGTAAATCGAAAGCTGTTCTTAAACTCTTTGCAGCATCTTCATGGGGTTGGTCTCATTTAAAAGAAAACACTTTGAATTTTTTGGCAAAACAGTCATAATCTCTCTAAGTCAGGGGTCAGCAACCTTGACCACTCAAAGAGCCATTTGGACCCGTTTCCCACAGAAAAGAAAACACTAGGAGCCACAAAAACCCTTTTGACACTTAAAATGAAATAACACTGCAGCTCCAGTGATCTTTAACAGATCACTGGAGCTGCGTGAAGTGCCTTCCTGCTTCAAACGCTCCATCATCATTCCAGTTCCCAAGAAACCCTCTGTTACAGGATTAAACGACTACAGACCTGTTGCCCTGACCTCTGTGGTCATGAAATCCTTGGAGAGATTGGTGCTGAACCACCTGAAGGTCATCACAGGCCCCCTGATGGACCCACTGCAGTTTGCCTACCGGTCAAACAGGTCAGTGGATGATGCAGTGAATATGGGACTACATTACATCCTGCAACACCTCGACTCCCCAGGGACGTACGCCAGGATCCTGTTTGTCGACTTCAGCTCAGCGTTCAACACCATCATCCCAGGCATTCTTCATCAGAAACTCCTCCAGCTCAAGGTGCCCCCCTCCACCTCCAGCTTTCTGACTGACAGGTGGCAACAGGTGAAGCTAGGGAGATTTACATCCAGCTCCAGAAAAATTAGTACTGGCGCCCCCCAAGGATGTGTCCTTTCCCCACTGCTCTTCTCCCTCTACTCCAATGACTGCACCTCAGAGGACCCTTCGGTGAAGCTCCTGAAGTTTGTGGACGACACCACAGTCATCGGTTTGATCCGGGATGATGATGAGTCTGCATACAGGCGGGAGGTGGAGCAGCTGATCCTCTGGTGCAGCCAGAACCATCTTGAACTTAACCCAGCCAAAACGGTGGAGATGACTGTGGATTTCAGGCGACACCCCCCTTCATTCCCCCCACTCACCATCCTTAACAGCACAGTGTCCACTGTGGACTCCTTCAAGTTTCTGGGTACCACAATCTCCCGGAACCTGAAGTGGTCCTCCCATATAGACACTGTCCGGAAAAAGGCCCAGCAGAGGTTGTTTTTTCTGCGTCAGCTGAAGAAGTTTGATTTGCCTCAGGAGCTGCTGGTTGTCTTCTACACTGCCATCATCCAATCTGTCCTCTGCTTTTCCATCACTGTCTGGTTTGGATCTGCCACTAAACAGGACAAGACCAGACTGCAGCGGATCATTAAGTCTGCGGAGAGGATCATTGGTACTGACCTACCCTCCATTGAGAACTTATATCGGTCCATAACCAGGAAACGGGCGGGAAACATCTGTGCTGACCCATCACACCCCGGCCACAAACTGTTTGAACTTCTATCTTCTGGTCGTCGTTACAGGTCACTGAAGGTCAAAACCACCCGTCACAGGAACAGTTTCTTTCCTCAAGCCATCACTCTGATGAACTCCTAACATTCACCTAGTCCTACCTGTTGCTGGACTCATGACTTTTCATCCATTATTACATTGCACATAACTCTTTTTTTTTTTTTTCGATCCAAGATGGCGCCCACAGCGGTCGACATGGTGCTTCGCTGCGCTCTTTGTTTGTTTTTGTTTGTCAATTGTGTGTCTGCTTGCACTTATACCCGTGAAGAACTTTTAAATATCAGGACTTTGACCCCCACGGACCTCCTCCCAGTTTTTCTAGCCCCTGCCGCCGATCTGGTTTATTGTTTGGCTCGGAAAGTGAGACGGCGGAAGAGAGGAAGACGAGCGGGCGCTCTCGTACGACTTCGCAGGAGAGGCTCGCGAACGGCGCTGCCTGGCATATTTCTGTCCAATACCAACTCTCTCTCTAACAAGGTGGATGAACTGAGACTGCTGATGCGTTTTAAGGACCTCGCCTCCTCAGCTGTCCTCTGCTTTACTGAGACCTGGCTCCGGGAAAATATACCGGACAGCGCGCTGCGCCTCGACGGCTTCCAGCTCTTCCGTGCTGATCGTGACACAGAGCTTTCCGGCAAGACCACGGGAGGCGGTGTCTGCTTCTACATCAACTGTAGCTGGTGCTCTGATGTAACGGTAATTTCCAAACACTGTTCTCCTGCCTTGGAATTTCTTGTTATCAATTGCAAGCCCTTCTATTCCCCGCGGGAGTTTGCTTCTTTCATAATGATCGCTGTGTACGCCCCTCCCGACGCGGACACGCGCGAAGCTCAGCGCGTGCTCGCGGATCACATTCAACACACAGAGCGGAGTTTTCCAGACTCGCTGATTATTGTGGCTGGCGACTTTAATCAGTGCAATCTGAGCCACGATCTCCCCCGCTACAAACAGTTTATTAAATGCCCCACCAGAGGATTAAACACACTGGATCACTGTTACACCACAGTGAAAGACGCATATCGCGCTGTCCCTCGAGCTGCGCTGGGATTATCTGATCACGTGATGGTTCACCTCATTCCCACATACAGACAGAGATTGAAGCTCACTAAACCTGTTGTGAGCACTACGAAGATACGGACCAGTGATGCTGAGGAGAAGCTGGAAACGTGCATGGAAATAACTGACTGGGGCATGCTTAAAGGAGCCACGCATGATCTGGATGAGTACACGGACACTGTGAACTCATATATCCACTTTTGTGAAGAGAACATTCTTCCATCACGCACCAGGGTGAGTTACTCTAATGACAAACCCTGGTTCACAGCTAAGCTCAGACAGATCAGGAAGGAGAAGGAAGCAGCGCTGAAAAGTGGAGACAGGGACTGCTACAGGGAGGTTAAATACCGGTTTAACAGAGAGCTGAAGAGGGCTAAATCTCTATACTCAGAGAGACTCCAGCAGCAGTTCACTGCTAATGATTCGGCTTCCGTGTGGAGAGGACTGAGGCAGATCACCAACTATCGGCCTCAGGCTCCTAAAGGTCAGGATGACAAAGCCCTTTGTCAGAGACTGTCCCAACACTATGCCCGTTTTGACACCTCGTCATCTGTGTCCAATTCCCCCCCTCCCTCCAGCTCCACAGCCTCCACATTCCCTACTTCATTTAAGGCACCCCCCCCTCCTCCCCCCCTCCCCTTATCATCAGTGAGCAGGATGTGCTCAAACAGTTCTCCAGACTGAACCCGCGCAAGGCCCCCGGCCCAGACGGCGTGTCTCCCTCCACCCTGAGACTCTGTGCGAAACAGCTGGCTCCTGTATTCACAGACATTTTTAACACCTCCCTTAAGTTATGCCACGTGCCATCCTGCCTCAAATCCTCCACCATCATCCCTGTCCCCAAGAAGCCACGGATCACTGGACTTAATGACTACAGACCTGTAGCGCTCACCTCTGTAGTCATGAAGTCCTTTGAGCGCCTGGTCCTGTCCCACCTCAAGTCCATCACCACCCCTCTCCTGGACCCGCTGCAGTTTGCCTACCGAGCCAACAGGTCTGTAGACGATGCAGTCAACCTGGCCCTCCACTCCATCCTGCAGCACCTGGACTCCCCGGGAACCTACGCCAGGATCCTGTTTGTGGACTTCAGCTCCGCATTCAACACCATCCGCCCCGCTCTGCTCCGGGACAAGCTGTCCCTGCTCAACGTGCCTGACTCCCTCTGCAGGTGGATCATCGACTTCCTGACGGACCGGAGGCAGCATGTGCGGCTGGGAAAGACTGTCTCAGACTATACTAGCATCAGCACCGGATCACCCCAGGGCTGTGTACTTTCCCCCCTACTCTTCTCCCTTTACACCAACTCCTGCACCTCCAGCCACCAGTCTGTCAAGTTGATCAAGTTTGCGGACGACACCACCCTCATCGGGCTCATCTCCAACGGCGACGAGTCCGCCTACAGGAGAGAGGTGGCCCAGCTGGCGTCCTGGTGCAGCAATAACAACCTGCAGCTGAACACTCTGAAGACAGTGGAGATGATTGTAGACTTCAGGAAAGTCACTACTCCTCTGCCCCCCCTCACCCTCTCAGGCTCTCCCATCACCACTGCTGATTCCTTCCGCTTCCTAGGCACTACCATCACCAGGGACCTCAAATGGGAGCTGACCATCAGCTCACTCATCAAAAAAGCCCAGCAGAGGATGTTCTTCCTGCGGCAGCTGAGGAAGCTCAAGCTACCCACCAAGATGTTAGTGCAGTTCTACACAGCCATCATCGAGTCCATCCTCACCACCTCCATAACCGTGTGGTACGCAGGAGCCACTGCCAGGGACAGACTAAGGCTGCAGCGCGTCGTGCGCACTGCTGAGAAGGTGATCGGCTGCAAGCTCCCATCTCTCCAGGATCTGTACATCTCCAGGACCCGGAGGCGTGCTGGCCGGATCATAGCCGATCCCTCACACCCTGGTCACGTACTGTTTGCCCCCCTCCCCTCTGGTAGAAGACTTCGGTCCATCCAGACTAAAACCTCCCGTCACATGAACAGCTTCTTCCCCTCTGCCATTAGACTGCTGAACACTAAGTGACTCTCGTGCACCATGTACAGCAGCTCAACCAGACTCATGTCAATCATCACTGTTTTCTTCCTGCATTACCGACTGCACTATATAGTTCTCCACAGTATCTGCTGCTGGCTAATATATATTTTAACTGTTGACCAGTATCACTTAATCTTATCCTACACTTTATTACATGTATAGTTTATTTCTCTTATCTTATCATGTTTAATGTTGCAGCATTGTACCGAGACAAATTCCTAGTTTGTGTACTACATGAACAATGGCAATAAACCTGATTCTGATTCTGATTCTGATTCTGACTCTCACACTGCTTTTTACTTCATTCACATTATATCACTGAATCTGAGTTCACATTGAAATACTGTGTGACTGTATATTTTTCCATATATTTCTGCAAAGTGTGGTTAGTCTGAGTAAATAACTGCATATATTCCTGTATATATTTGCATCCTTTTATAGAAACGTGGACAGACTGTAATTTACTGTACATACTCTGTTGTCATTGAATCCTTATTTAAATCCTCCACCTGAACAATGAGAGCAAGTTTTTAGCCAAAGTCAAATTCCTTGTATGTGTTGTGCATACTTGGCCAATAAAGCTGATTCTGATTCTGATAACTTTTTTTTCCCTTTATGCTATGTATAAACAAACTATAATGTGTTGCATTTATGAAATCAGGGAACTCCTGCAGAGAAAACAAAATTACATTTCTGCATGCAACAAAAACATTTTGAACTCTGAAAAAAAAAAAAGACATTGGGTTGAAGGTTGACATTGGGTTGAAAGGAGAGTGCTATTTCTAGCACTGATGACTCCTGATCCTTTGATAAAAATCTCATAATTCCGCTGAAAACAATACCGAAAGCTCAGAATTCCAACACGAACCAGCGATGTGATTTGGGGTTGGGGAAATTATCTGAAAATTCAGTAGGGGGTCTGGGGGACATAGTCCCCCAGCGGGGTCCATGGCAGAGCCCCGGTGGGGTGGGGTGGGGGGCAAGGGGGGCAAAGCCCCCCGAAGCTCCTGGGTTTTTATGATTTTTAGGTACCAGAACTGTGCTTAAATGACATAAAACAAACAGCTGAATGCCACTTATTAATGTATAATATTGACTTATGTTCCAAGAAGATAGCATTCCTAAAATATTCCAACAAGCATTATCCATCACATGCTTTAACACTTGATCAAATCAAAATCAGTTAATTTTATCTGTTCCATAATAGAAATAAAATTGCAACATACCATTACTTTTTATAATTTCAGCATTCATTTCAGATCACCAGTTTCAATCTCCATTGAGACTTGAGCAGTCCATTTTGCACAATCACTGATGTAGCCAAGTCTTAGAAATATTCAAAAGTTATGAGTCAATGTCCACTGTGCACTGTCAATTTCAAACTGTTTGGAATCATAAAAGGGGATGGTTAACTTTTATTACCATTTTCTCCCTCGCGTCAGCCCAGCTCATACAGCCGTTGTTCGCCGCCAGTAACAGAGAGTTAATGACTCTCCACCTGGCCATACCGATTTCCGGAAGTGGCCATACGCCACTTCCAGTCCTGCCTGAAAGGGCGCAGCTTCACTGCGTTCGTGGACCACAAGCCGCTAACGTACTTAACGTACTTAACGTACTTTATCTTCCTGGAAGATAAAATAAAGCGGAATTCGGCGAATTAGCAGAAAATCACATCCCTGAGAACACGCCGCCATGAATCTTTGAAAAAGCATACAACGAGCCATTTGATTGGTCCAATCGTTTGCAACTATCCAATCGCAGGGCTGTCAAGCTACTGCAATACAGCAGTAGCTTGAACACAACACATCCGGGTTATCGCGGGAGACGACTTCTGGGGAAGCGCCGAGCGTGTATGTAATCGTGTTGATTTTCACTGACGGTGATTAAACTTTAACACTTTTTTTTTTAGATTTTACAAGATCACCATAATCTTCATTTTTAGAATTACATTTTAAAAACTAATGAACTAAAATAAAATACATTTTAATTAAATACTCATTATTTATTTTCCAAAGCCACAGGGAGCCGCAGCAGAGGGATGAAAGAGCCGCATGCGGCTCCGGAGCCGCGGGTTGCCGACCCCTGCTCTAAGTGCTCCGGCCACTGAGTTACAGTCATCTAAACATACTGAACTTGAAGAAAATAAATTTGGCCTGGGTGTTTTTTTGGATACAAATGCTTGCAAATAACACACAGCTTCAGATCCGGGCTGGAAAATGCAACAGAAATGTAGAACCAAGTGTTATCCAGCTGAGGTCCAAATTTTGTAACAATACCACAAAAAATGAATATATTAAACAGCTTTTTCCTCAGGTAGTTCCCAGGCGTTTTTGAACTGTGCCAAATTGTGCCAAATGGCACAGTTTGGAAAAACGTCTGTAACTTTTGAATGATTCAATATAGAAGCTTCATCTTGGGCTCTAGTGACAGGTGACACTCAGGGCTGGACGGGCATCGCCCGTTGCGCCGCGGTCACAGTGCGCCGCGGTCTACTACACACAACTGTAATTTACCAATCGGTCAAAAGTCATTTTGATTACAATTTTCAGGGATAAAGAATAATTTAGCTTAGAACACTTACAGTGGGGTAAAAAAGTATTTAGTCAGCCACCAATTGTGCAAGTTCTCCCACTTAAAAGATGAGAGAGGTCTCCAATTTTCATTATAGGTATACCTCAACTATGAGAGACAAAATGAGAAAAAAAAAAATCCAGAAAATCACATTGAAGGATTTTTAGTGAATTAATTGGTAAATTCCTCGGTAACATAAGTATTTGGTCAATAACAAAAGTTCATCTCAATACTTTGTTATATACCCTTTGTTGGCAATGACAGAGGTCAAACGTTTTCTGTAAGTTTTCACAAGGTTTTCACACACTGTTGCTGGTATTTTGGCCCATTCCTCCATGCAGATCTCCTCTAGAGCAGTGATGTTTTGGGGCTGTCCCTGGGCAACACAGACTTTCAACTCCCTCCAAAGATTTTCTATGGGGTTGAGATCTGGAGACTGGCTAGGCCACTCCAGGACCTTGAAATGCTTCTTACGAAGCCACTCCTTCGTTGCCCGGGCGGTGTGTTTGGGATCATTGTCATGCTGAAAGACCCAGCCACGTTTCATCTTCAATGCCCTTGCTGGTGGAAGGAGGTTTTCACTCAAAATCTCACGATACGTGGCCCCATTCATTCTTTCCTTTACACGGATCAGTCGTCCTGGTCCCTTTGCAGAAAAACAGCCCCAAAGTATGATGTTTCCACACCCATGCTTCACAGTAGGTATGGTGTTCTTTCTCCTCCAAACACGACAAGTTGAATTTTACCAAAAAGTTCTATTTTGGTTTCATCTGACCATATGATATTCTCCCAATCCTCTTCTGCATCATCCAAATGCCCTCTAGCAAACTTCAGACGGGCCTGGACATGTACTGGCTTAAGCAGGGGGACACGTCTGGCACTGCAGGATTTGAGTCCCTGGCGGCGTAGTGTGTTTCTGATGTAGCCGTTGTTACTTTGGTCCCAGCTCTCTGCAGGTCATTCACTGGGTCCCCCCATGTGGTTCTGGGATTTTTGCTCATTGTTCTCGTGATAATTTTGATCCCAAGGGGTGAGATCTTGCGTAGAGTCCTAGATCGAGGGAGATTATCAGTGTTCTTGTATGTCTTCCATTTTCTAATAATTGCTCCCACAGTTGATTTCTTCACACCAAGCTGCTTACCTATTGCAGATTCAGTCTTCCCAGCCTGGTGCAGGTCTACAATTTTGTTTCTGGCGTCCTTTGACAGCTCTTTGGTCTTGGCCATAGTGGAGTTTGGAGTCTGACTGTAATTGAGGTTGTGGACAGGTGTCTTTTATACTGATAATGAGTTCAAACAGGTGCCATTAATACAGGTAACGAGTGGAGGACAGAGGAGCCTCTTAAAGAAGAAGTTACAGGTCTGTGAGAGCCAGAAATCTTGCTTGTTTGTAGGTGACCAAATACTTATTTTACTGAGGAATTTACCAATTAATTCATTAAAAATCCTTCAATGTGATTTTCTGGATTTTTTTTTTCTCATTTTGTCTCTCATAGTTGAGGTATACCTATGATGAAAATTGGAGGCCTCTCTCATCTTTTAAGTGGGAGAACTTGCACAATTGGTGGCTGACTAAATACTTTTTTGCCCCACTGTACCTCTTCACAGCAGAAGCGGAGCTGGCGAACTTCTTCCTCATTGTCAGACGAACGCAACGCTGGTCTCGTGACCCGATCAAAACATAATTCCATTATTGCGGTTTTGCGCTTCCTTGATTGCGGTTTTGGCGAACGATTTTTCAAAACAAATAACAGTAGTAATTAAAAAAAGACTGGCGAATGCGTGTGTTTCACTCAGCCTTTGTCGTCGGCCTCCGTCGGTCTATGATGACCATGGAAGAGAATCCTAAACGTCTACTCTGCTGGAATAAAAACAAAAAAAGCACCGCCTGTGGCTGAACATGCCGATGCACAAATGGCAGTCCCTGTCACACAGGTCGCACTTGTGGATGGTCTCCGTGCTGCTGGGTCTGTGGGGTTCTTCCTGCGGGTCCTTTTTTTCATCTGCTGTAGCAGTCAGTCTCGCTTCACCCAGCCTTACACAAAACAGCTCGCGAACTTCTGTGCTTCAGTTGGCTCGCTGCATTCACAGCGTTGGTAGGCAGGTCCTTCTTGCTAGGTTTTTAGTCATTGGTTCTTCAATTTTTCAGAAACCCAATTCAAGGCTCTTATTAGTCGAATGAGAGGTCAATCATATCCG
Source organism: Pholidichthys leucotaenia (assembly GCA_020510985.1). NCBI lineage: Eukaryota > Metazoa > Chordata > Actinopteri > Cichliformes > Pholidichthyidae > Pholidichthys > Pholidichthys leucotaenia. Next base: position 320,863,741 of record CM035843.1, on the reverse strand, counting down.
ATCTGTTCGCGGCTGTGTCTGTAGTGGGAGAACGAAAATGCAGCTTTTTTTTCCAGTGCGCTCTTGGGACGCAGAGCCCTCGTGCGTCCTAGAGCGCACGAGAGCGCCCTCTGTGCGCTGTAGGACGCAGAGACCTGCCCGTCCGCGTTACACTGGAGTGCAAGAGGTTAAGTCACCAACTTTGCCAATGTTGGTCATCGTATCCTACCAGAGATGCATAATAAAGAACATACAGTAAATTACTTAATATTGTAGTGGTTGATGAAGAGACTACAGTCATAGCACAGTGACAGAGTGGAAATTAGTCTCCCAAATTAGATTAATTTTGAAGCTGCAGCAGAGCATCTGAGAGAGAGAGAAGAAAAAGAGCACTATTTTTACTCACTTCCTCACAGTTTGAGCTGCTGGAGACTACGGTTCGGCTCGGTCCTCGTTCAGCTCCGCTTTGTGCTCGTTTCTACATCATGATTCCCAGTTCACATCACGGGCATCTCTGTTCCTCTTTTTCTGTGACGGCTCCCTCCGAAAAAAAAATTTAACACACACACACCTCATTCATCTTTTAAATATAAAGCTATCGAGTGCTGACATGAAAAAATATGGTAGACTAATTATGTCAGGTACATTTTACAACCCAGTTTGTTAAAACGGGGCAAGAGCAGCAACCACTGAACTATAGATCAGTGTATTCAATCAATCACTGATCTGCGCTGAATTTGACACAGGGCAACAAAATTAAAATACTTGTGAAAATGCTAGTGACTCTCATTTAAGCAGAAGCATCCAGCATAAATGCAGTTATGATGTTCATGTATTTATTTACTGAGATCTGGAGCAGGAGAGCTACTGTTGCCATCTTCATCACCCAGGAGCCTTTAAAAAACGCAGACATTTTTGTCTGCTTTTTAGGTGGCTGACGTGAGCAGCAGGCTCCCAAAGTCCTGATGTCATGAGTGACTGTTTTTGACATGCATTGTTTGCTTGTGGAGTGACATCCCTTAATTTATTTTCCTAGCAAGAAATACAGTGGTGTGAAAGTGTTTGCCTCCTTCCTGATTTCTCATTTTTTTGTATGTTTGTCACACTTAAATGTTTCAGATCATCAAACAAATTTAAATATTAGACAACGATAACACAAGTAAACACAAAATGCAGTTTTTAAATGAAGGTGTTTATTATTAAGGGTAAAAAAAAATTCAAACCTACATGGCCCTGTGTGAAAAAGTAATTCCCCCCCCCCCCCACCTCCCGTTAAAACCTAAATTAACTGTGGTTTATCACATCTTTGGAAAGCTGAATTCAATTTCTCTAGCCATACCCAGGCCTGATTACTACCAAACCTGTTCTCAGTCACAAAATCACTTAAATAGGACCTGCCTCACAAAGTGAAGCACACCAAAAGAGCCTCAAAAGCTAGACATCATGCTGCAATCCAGTGAAATTCAGGAACAAATGAGAAACAAAGTAATTGAGATCTAGCAATCTGAAAAAGGTTATAAAGCCATTTCTAAAGCTTTGGGACTCCAACGAACCACAGTAGGATCCATTATCCACAAATAGCGAAAACATGGGAGAGTGGAGAACCTTTCCAGGAGTGGCCAGCCGATCAAAATTACCCCAAGAGTGCAGCGACAACTCATCCAAGAGGTCACAAAAGACCCCACAACAACATCCAACGAACTGCAGGCCTCACTTGCCTCAGTTAAAGTCAGTGTTCATGACTCCACCATAAGAGAGAGACTGGGCAGAAATGGCCTGCATGACAGAATTCCAAGATGAAAACCACTGCTGACCAAAAAGAACATAAAGGCTCATCTCATTTTTGCCAGAAAACATTTTGATGATCCCCAAGACCTTGGGGAAAATACCCTGTGGACTGACGAGACAAAAGCTGAACTTTATGGAAGGTGTGTGTCCCATTATATCCGGCGTAAAAGTAACACAGCATTTCATAAAAGGAACATCATATCAAGAGTAAAATATGGTGGTGGTAGTGTGATAGTCTGGGGCTGTTTTGCTGTTTCAGGACCTGGAAGACTTGCTGTGATAAATGGAACCATGAATTCTGCTGTCTACCAAAAAATCCTGAAGGAGAATGTCCAGCCATCTGTTCGTGACCTCAAGCTGAAGTGCACTTGGGTTCTGCAGCAGAACAATGATCCAAAACACACCAGCAGGTCCACCTCTGAATGGTTTACGAAAAACAAATTGAAGACTTTGGAGTGGCCTAGTCAAAGTCTTTACCTGAATCTGATTAAGATGCTGTGGCATGACCTTAAAAAGGTGGTTCATGCTTAAAAACTCTCCAATGTGGCCGAATTACAACAATTCTGCAAAGATGAGTGGGCCAAAATTCCTCCACAGCGCTGTAAAAGACTCACTGCCAGTTATCGCAAATGCTTGATTGCAGTTGTTGCTGCTAAGGGTGGCCCAAGCAATTATTAGGTTTGGGAGCAATCACTTTTTCACAGAGGGCCATGTAGGTTTGGGTTTTTTTTTCCCTTAATAATAAACACCATCATTTAAAAACAGCATTTTGTGTTTACTTGTGTTATCTTTGTCTAATATTTAAATTTGTTTGATGATCTGAAACATTTAAGTGTGACAAGCATACAAAAAAAGAGAAATCAGGAAGGGGGCAAACACTTTTTCACACCACTATACATCCGAGCTAAAGACTAGGAGTTAGCCAGTCAATATTAGCAATAGTGATGTAAGAGGGAGGGTGGAGTTGAAGCCGGTCTGAAGATTTTAAAGTGATGTAAAATAATGATAATCCTTTATTAGTCCCACAAAGGGGAAATCTACAGGATTACAGCAGGAAAGAGACAGCAGCACTTGGTGCTGCTTCTTCTTTTGGCCACTCCCTTTAGGGGTTTCCACAGCGGATCATCTGCCTCCATCTTACCCTATCCCGTGCATCTTCCTCTGTAGCACCAACCCTCTAAATGTCCTTCTTCGTTACATCCGTGAATCTTATGTCGTTTTCCTCTTCCTCCTGCCTGGTAGCTCCATCGTCAATATCCTTTGTCCAATATATCCACTATCCCTCCTCTGCACATTTCCAAACTATTATCTCAGCCTTGCTTCTCTTAATTTGGGCCGTATTACAAGGATGTGGTCAGTTGTCAGTGATGCAGAACGCACTTATGGGCATTTCCAAGTTCATTTTCTTATCACAGCAGTGCAGAAATGAACTTTCCGCCGGACGCAAAATCGAAAAGGGCTGTCCTAATGCTCTTAATTACACTAGTCAACACCAGATTTATTGTCTTAAGTTTTTTTTAGCTGATTGAGGACAATTTTGGGCTGCACGGTGGCGCAGTGGTTTAGCACTGTGGCAGCACAGTTTACCCTCGGCCGGGGGATCACGGGGATTGTGGGTTCGATCCCAGCCCCCGACCAACAGTGAGCTGTGTGGAGTTTGCATGTTCTCCCCGTGTTGCGCGGGTTTACTCCGGGATTTCTCCGGTTTCCTCCCGCATACCAAAAACATGTAGGTTTAGGGCGCTCGCGCACGCAGCGACCGGCAGCCGGTGGCTTGTCACCAGACTGCAAACCAAATCTACCTACGGGTACAAATAAGTAACAAAAAAAAAAAAAAAAAAATTTTTTTTGATGTGCTCAGTCTAAAAATCACATTGGTTTTGCTCATTCAGGTCAACTTTTTGAACTATGGCCACGTTTTTTACATTTTTGTTTACATGTACGGGTATTTTCGCGTTACATGATGCAAAATTCTTTATTTCTTGAAATTCTCTGAATTTTGAACAATGATGATGTAACATTCAATTTACATGTACTTACCTTTATCAATGTCTACTATTCAATTTACAGTACAACTGTGCAACTGCTGTACACCTTAGCATAAAAACCCGACCTGATCGAGGGAAACGGATGTCATTTTCGGATTCAGCGGTGCAAAACGGTCTTAAATTAGTTGAAAAAACATAGACAACTTACAAAAAAAATATTTTTGTTATGCTGTGTTATGCAGAGATTGGTTTGGGGTGTAATGTGAAATAAACCTATTGCTACCATTGCTCGCATTCCCTTTAATTAACAGGGGTGCAAGATCAAAGACGTGATGCTAACACGAAAGAGGTTTAAGTGGGAGGGTAATTCTGTTTTGCGCTGAGGACAGTGTGGGCTCATTCACAAAGTGAAAATGCATTTAAAAGCAAGGAGCTTTTTAACTCCACAGTCTTGCTTGCCCGTGGATGAGAGCTGTCTGCTACAGTTCAGAGATCATGCCAGTCTTTCTCTTTGTCCATGAGGTTGACAGACTTTCCTTCAGTTATGTTATCGTCAACCTGATCTCACTCAAAAAACGTATTATCATTCATCAGTGTCTCTTTTAAACCAAGAAAGAGGAGCCGCTCATTGTGACTTGAGCTGTATTAATCTGCTGTGGTGAATGCAAAATTGTAGATTTAAAACAAAGGACAGCAGAAAAAAGAAAGGCCAACATCTGACTTTTTTCCCCTTCCCACATACAAAAGTTAACTTCAGTGTGTAGAACTTTGTGTAGGAGGCTACAAATGGCTTGACCTCATAATGCTAATAAAGGGAACTCTCCGTGCACAATGTAGCATTTCATGGTCTGCCTACAATATTGGATGATGAAGGAAGGAGTTCTTACAGTGCCTCTGAATTTTCCATGTTAAGGATAGAAATTACTGGAAATCTACTTTTGTAAGCAATGACTCTTCACAGCCCTCAGTTCACACCACTGTCTGTCTGTCCCCTCCCCCCCCCCCCAAAAAAAAAATACAGGATGGAGACATAATAGCACCTGAGCTTACTCCTCTGAAACCCAGCTGGGCCAACAACAACCAAGACAAGACTGGAGAAGATGACGACGCCAGAGTAAAGAGAAAAAAGCTAAATTTTAAGTAGGGGGAATAAATGGAAAAAGATGGTACGTATTTGGAAAGAAGGTTGAGACAAAGTAAAAAAAAAAAAATGTTACGTTCTTATTTGGAAAGAAATTATTTTTTTAATTTTTTTTTACTTTTTTACAAAATAAAAAAAAAAAAATGTTACATTCTTCTGAAAGGTGATTAGATTGGGAAGGCCAGCAAGCTGTTATGACAGCAAAAAGGGTTGTCAGGGATTTTTGCAAATTTACAGCGCTCTGCAGCAATACACAGCATGCCGCCATCAGTGTGTGAATGTGTGTGTGAATGGGTAGGTAGCAGGATCTGTAAAGCACTTTGGTCATCAAGAGATGAGAATAAAAGCGCTATATAAGTGAATGTCATTTACCATTTATTAAAATGCCTACCTTTCCATTGTGTGTTTACATTATAAACTGTATTAAAATTTGCTTTATTCTGGACTCTATCAAAGTATATTTAAGGGGAAGGTTTATTTTATTGTTTTTCTTCATTTTATTTGGCACATATATTTTTTTTTTAAATGTCTGCTTTCAGGGGTCATGTGGCATTTTTCATCACCATTAGAAATGTTTTTTCAGCCTTGTTTTTTAATAAGTTCTTGAAATTTTGTTAGGACTTGGTTTCTAAAAGTTTTTTTTCTTCTGTGTTGTTTTGAGGCTTGTTATTGATACATGATGCATCTCAGCTTTGCTTTTTCTTTATTCACTTCCCAGTTGTTTACAGCAATTGAAACTATTTTGTAAACCTTGATTGAAAAAGAAAATGTTACCAAAACAAATATTTTTGAATACTTGCTGTAAGCCAAATAAAAGTGAGAATTTTTCGCTTGGCTGTAATTACACTTCTTAAACACCAGAGGGCATCCTGGACTCAATTTAGACAAAAGATTCACCCAACAAGAATGGATAGATGTACTTTATTGATCCCAAAGTGGGAAATTACAGTGTAACAGCAGCATGACAGTAGACGACCAAAACGACAGAAACACACACAGCATAATAGACAAAGAGATTACCCATGGAAACTAAAACTGCCTAAATAACTTATATACATCATAGATGAATAGATGGTGACCCGCATACGTACATGAATCTTACCCGCTATACAATGCAGGACTATCAGATACAGGGTGAAATGTGAGGCACCAATTAGACAGCAAGGTGCAGTATGGCAGCATAGTTATGACCAGAATTCAACATTAGGGTGAGTTATTGTACAGTGAAATGGCATGTGGCAGAAAAGATTTCCTGTACCTAACAGTTTAGCAGCGAAGCTGTAGCAGTCTGCTGGAGAAAGTGCTTCGCTGTCTGTCCAGTGTGTGGTGGAGGGGATGATCAGGACTGTCCATGATGGATTGCAGTTTATGTAGTGTCCTCCTCTCCATCACAGTCTCAAAGGTCTCTGGCCTGAGACCAATTACAGAGTCAGCCCTCTTGATAATCTTGTCAAGTTTGTTGGTGTCACTGGCTCTGATACCGCTACCCCAACAGACAGCAGCAAAGAAGATGGCACTGGCGACAACGGCCTGGTAAAAAAGCTCCAGCATCCTGTTGCATATGTTGAAGGATCTCAGCTTCCTCAGGAAGTAGCGTCTGCTCATCCCCTTCTTGTACGCAGCATCGGTGTTAGATTTCCAGTCCAGTCCATTGCTGATCATGACCCCCAGGTATTTGTAGTCCTCAGCTACAGGTTAGGTTAGCAGTGGCTGTGATGACGTCCTCTTCTTCCTGAAGTCAATCACCATCTCTCTGGTCTTGCTGACGTTCAGCCTCAGGTGATTCTGCTCGGTCCACTCCACAAATCAGTCTACCAGTGCCCTGTGCTCTTACACACCCAACAACAGCTGGGTCATCAGAGAATTTCTGCAGGTGGCATGACTCTGTGTTGTACAGAAAGTCAGTGGTGTATAAGGTGAAGAGAAAAGGAGAAAGCACAGTCCCCCTGTGGAGCTCCTGTATAACTTATCACCACATCAGACAAGTCATTGCCCAGCTGGACAAACTGTGGCCTGCCTGTCAAGTAGTCAGACATCCAGGACATCACAGAGCTTTCGGCCCCCATCACCTGCAGCTTCTCACCCAGCAGCAGGCATAGGAGAAATCAAAGAATGTGATTCTCAGTGTCTTCTTCGCCATCCAGGGGCAAATGGGCTGAATACAGTCCAAAAAAATTGTCCTTCAATCACTTTAATTGTTCAAAAACACTGAACATCTGTTTACTTATGGGGAATTGGACTATTAAGTTTATTTAGACAGTTGAATACAAGAGAGTAATGTTGAAAGTTCAAGAATAAGGCAATAACTAAACACCAGTAACGATTTGATTTCATTTTTGTCAGTCTGACTAAACTATGGGTTCTGACTCATGTTTTGCTTGCTGGAGTCAAAGCCAAGCATTTCAGAGTTACTAGTAAAGCTAGATATTTTTAAACATTTTTTTTTAATTATAAACATGACTTGGTGTCCCCTCTGTGGATTGTCACCTTTTCGTAGTGGAGGGGTTTGAGTGCTCAAATGATCCCAGGAGCCATGTTGTTGGAGGGAACTTGCACCTGGTAAGGTCTCTGGTGCCTTCAGACCAAATGCTAACGGGCAGCGCAAATACATACAAAGTTAATGGAAAGAGGTGAGCACACACGGATCTCGTGCATTCATGTCCAAGGGATAGCACTGGCCTTGAGATTCTGCCATCACTGGAGTAAAAGTATCAACATTGGAGAGTAAACTAGTTTGAAAATGAGACTGACTCGGACCAGGAGCTCTGCAGCTGAATCGGAGTGTCTGAGTTGTTTTTTTTTAACCCACAGACATGCTAACAAGGCTAGCAATGAAAACAACCAGGGCTTGACATTAACACCCACCCACCCACCACTGGGTGGGTGCATGCATGCATTTCACCAGTGGCTGGTAAGGCAGCCACTCTGCTAGCCACTTTGGCGGGTTGAGGTTTTCTCAGACAATATCTAAATACGAGTAATAAGCCTATCGCAGTGTGAGACTAGTTTTAAATGTAATGTTCATTTTTTTTTTTTTTTTTTTTTTACTTATTTGTACTTGGTTTGCAGTCTGGTGACAAGCCACCGGTTGCTGGTCGCTGCGTGCGCGAGCGCCCTAAACCTACATGTTTTTGGTGTGCGGGAGGAAACCGGAGAAATCCCGGAGTAAACCCGCGCAACACGGGGAGAACATGCAAACTCCACACAGCTCACTGTTGGTCGGGGGCTGGGATCGAACCCACGATCTCATGATCCCCGCGGCCCCCCGGCCGAGGGTAAAACTGTGCTGCCACAGTGCTAAACCACTGCGCCACCGTGCAGCCAATTTCAATTTGCCAGATTTCACAGTACTGCTAATTTGCATCTGTAGTCCTTCAGCGGGTCACAAAAACACACAATCATGCACGAAAAGAACATCTGCAATATAACTGCGCAAAAGTGCAAGAGTTAAGGTGCTACAAAACAAAACATTCAAATGTCACACGAGTGAAGTGTTGTGTATGCATACATACACACATGCACCTCACAGCAACAACAAACAACAGGCGGGACATAAGTGTGAGACATACGGGCACATATACACATGTGGACAAAATTGTTGGTACCCCTCTGTTAATGAAAGAAAAACCCACAATGGTCACAGAAATAACTTGAATCTAACAAAAGTGGTAATAAATAAAAATTCTATGAAAATTAACCAGTGAAAATCAGACAATTCTTTTGAATTGTAGTTCAACTGAATTATTTTAAAAAACAAACTCATGAAACAGGCCTGGACAAAAATGATGGTACCCCTAGAAAAGATTGAAAATAATGTGACCGTAGGGACAAGTTCAACCAAGATGTGTCCTCTAATTAACATCACAGGTGTCTACAAACTTGTAATCAGTCGGCCTATTTAAAGGGTGACAAGTAGTCCCTGTGCTGTTTGGTGACATGGTGTGTACCACACTAAACATGGACCAGAGGAAGCAAAGGAGAGAGTTGTCTCAGGAGATTAGAAAGAAAATTATAGACAAGCATGTTAAAGGTAAAGGCTATAAGACCATCTCCAAGCAGCTTGATGTTCCTGTGACTACAGTTGCACATATTATTCAGAAATTTAAGATCCACGGGACTGTAGCCAACCTCCCAGGACGTGGCCGCAGGAGGAAATTTGATGAAAAATGGAAGAGAGAGATAATACGAAGAGTAACAAAAGAGCCCAGAACAACCTCTAAACACATTCATGGTGAACTCCAAGGTCAAGGTACATCAGTGTCAGATCGCACCATCCGTCGTTGTTTGAGCCAAAGTGGACTTCATGGGAGACGACCAAGGAGGACACCACGGTTGAAAACAAATCATAAAAAAGCCAGACTGGAATTTTCCAAACTGCATGTTGACAAGCCACAAAGCTTCTGGGAGAATGTCCTATGGACAGATGAGACAAAACTGGAACTTTTTGGCAAGACACATCAGCTCTATGTTCACAGATGCAAAAATGAAGCATACCAAGAAAAGATCACTGTCCCTACTGTGATACATGGAGGAGGTTCTGTTATGTTCTGAGACTCCTTTGCTGCATCTGGCACAGCGTGTCTTGAATCTGTGCAGGGTACAATGAAATCTCAAGACTATCAAGGTATTCTACAGAGAAATGTGCTGCCCAGTGTCAGACATCTTGGTCTCAGTCACTGGTCATGGGTCTTGCAACAGGATAATGACCCAAAACACACAGCTAAAAACACCCAAGAATGGCTTAGAGCGAAACATTGGACTATTCTAAAGTGGCCTTCTATGAGCCCTGATCTAAATCCTATTGAACATCTGTGGAAGGAGCTGAAACATGCCGTCTGGAGAAGGCACCCTTCAAACCTGAGACAACTGGAGCAGTTTGCTCATGAGGAGTGGGCCAAAATACCTGCTGAGAGGTGCAGAAGTCTCATTGACAGTTACAGAAATCGTTTGATTGCAGTGATTGGAGCCACTCTTTCACTTGTTTGCGAAGACTCGGCCACACAAATTTCTCTCCTACCATCTTGATTGACGCGCACACACCCGTGTGCGCTAAAGAATGAACCGAGTCAAAAACGCGGCGGCGCCACGCAGCCGGTACCACGGGACGCGGTCGCCCAGTGGAGACATCACAGATTAGGGGGGGCATACCGTCTTGCAGCACCCTGCTCTCCAGCCTTAACCCTGTTGGTCCAGACTGGAGCGCGCGCACATCCGCGTCACTAACCTGCTCCGCGGCCATGGCTGTGTAATCTATCCCCACGCGGACCGGGGCCGCCACGGCGCATGAGAGGCAGTCTGCCACTACATTCAGTTTACCCGAGACATGCTGAATATTGGTAGTAAACTCTGAGATCGCGGCCAGCTGTCTCTGCTGCCGGCCCGACCACGGTTCTGAAACCTTGGCCATTGCGAATGTTAGTGGCTTGTGGTCAACGAACGCGGTGAAACAGCGCCCTTCCAGCCAGAACTGGAAGTGGCGAATAGCCAAGTGGACAGCCAGCAACTCTCTGTCAAACGCGCTGTATGTACGTTCACTATCGCGCAAAGTCCTGCTGAAAAAGGCGAGCAGCTGCCAAGCCCTGGCTACACGCTGCTCCACGACCGCCCCTATGGCCACATCTGACGCGTCAGTAGTGAGCGCTATGCGGGCCGTTGGGTCTGGATGTGCCAACAACGCAGCGTTTGCCAGGGCTGCCTTGACTTCTGAGAACGCCCGCTCTCGCTCCAGGGACCATTTGATCTTATTCGCGGTTTTCTGTTTTTTGAGCGTGGCGTACAGTGGTTGCATGAGCTGCGCTGTGCGGGGGAGGAAACGGTTATAAAAATTCACCATTCCCAAAAACTCCTGTAACGCCCTGACCGTTTGTGGTCGGGGAAAATCTGCTACCGTGCGCACTTTGTCAGGCAGTGGAACCGCTCCTTCGGGAGAGACGCGGTGCCCCAAAAAATCAATCTGCGTCACCCCGAACTGACACTTCGCTGGATTGATTATTAAACCGTGCTCTCCCAACCTCCGGAAAACCACCGTGAGGTGGGTTTCGTGTTCGTCATCGGACATGCTGGCTACCAAAATATCGTCCAGGTAGATGAATACGAAAGGGAGATCGCACAGCACCGCATCCATCATGCATTGGAACGTCTGTGCAGCCCCTTTAAGCCCGAATGGTATGCGCAAAAACTCGAATAGACCAAACGGAGTTATCACCACTGTTTTGGGTATGTCCTCAGCGTGCACTGGGACTTGGTGGTAACCACGGACCAAGTCTATTTTAGAAAAAACGCGCGCTCCTGCCAAATGAACGGAAAAATCTTGGATGTGAGGAATTGGGTAGCGGTCGTGCGCTGTGGCGTTGTTCAACCTGTGGAAATCCCCGCAAGGTCGCCACGAACCATCAGCTTTAGGGACCATGTGTAGCGGGGAAGCCCATGGGCTGTTTGAACACCTGATGATGCCCAACCTCTCCAGGTTGGCGAACCCTTCGCGCACTATGGCCAGTTTAGCTGCGTCCAAGCGCCGAGGTTTTGCAAAAAACGGGCGGCCCGGTGGTGGTAATAAAATGTTCCACCCCGTGTTTAGTGACGGCTGCCGAAAATGTCGGGACCGTGAGTGCTGGGAACTGAGTGAGCAGTGTGTGGAACTTACCGCTTGCAGCTGTGACGTTGGCTTGTGCTGTTGGCCGGGACGCTCGAGCTGTACAGGGAATAGAATCAAAAGACCAGGCGCCTGTTAGCGACATCAACCAACAAACCATGTGACCACAAAAAATCAGCCCCCATTATATTGAAATTCAATGCTGCTATGACAAAAGTCCACTCAAATGCACGGCCGTGTAGAGACAGAAGCAGAGTCCTCTCACCAAAGGTCTTAATCTCTGAGCCATTTGCTGCTGCCATCTCGGGGCCGCTGGATCCTGCCAGCCGGTCGGTGTAGGACGGCATGATGAAACTCAACTGGGCGCCGGTGTCCACAAGGAAATGCCTCCCCGAGCGTGCGTCCGTCAAGTAGAGCAGCTTGTTCTCGTCCCCGAGGGCCGCAGCTGCTACCGACCCCCGGTCTTGGCATTTTCCCGAGGGCTTGAACTGGCACGGTGGTATACATTTGTGTGCCCTCTCTGCAAAGCGGCGGTGGTAGAAACAAAGGGTGTCTCCTCCGAGTTCCTTGGCCCCCGCCCCCGCCATTGTCGGTGGTTCTGCTACCACCGTCGATGGCTCCTCGCCGTCTCCGGTCGTCGCGCCGAGCTCCATCGCCGCCGCCTTGGTTGCGAGCTCTCTGCTGGCCATGATGATCTGGTGTGCCTCCCGGGCCAGTGCACGGTAGTCCCGCTTGGCCAGCAACGGCGAACTGGCCAGGGCCGCTCTCGTCGCTGACGGAAGGTTCCGGAGGAAAAGGTGGATAAAAATGAAATGGTTGTCGTCCGAGCCCTCCAATCTCAGCATCCTCTCCATGAGGTCAATAGCCGTGCAATCTCCCAACCCAGTCCGCATCAGGAGTCTCTCTGCTTTCTCCTCAACTGAGAGTGTATAGTGCTGGATAAGTGCGGCCTTCAACGCGCCGTATTTGTCGCTGGCTGGTGGCTGATCCAGCAGGCTCTCCACATGCTGAGCCGTGTGGGTGTCGAGCTTTGCGACCACATGGTAGAATTTCGTGTCATCCACCGATATCCCCCGGAGGATGAACTGCGCCTCAACCAGGTGGAACCAGGAGCGCAGATTGTGCTGCCAAAAATCCGGTAGCTGGATTTTAACGGCATACGCTTGGCTGGGGGCTCCCAACAAGGCTGGCTCCGGGGAATTCTCTTCGTGTTGCATGCTTCGTCTTGGGTCACCAGTGTAGTGTGTGTAAATGATGAGGCAAGTTTGTCTCAGGCAGTTTATTACACATTCTCTCACATGAGCATGGTAGAAAAGAGGACATCTCAAACAGAACGCTTCTCTTAAATACTCAGGTCCTTCTACATATCAAAAGGTCACATTGCATTCACATAAAAGATCACATTGCATGCACTTCCTTAATCCTTTAACATCCCCCTCAAAGTCTCTGGCACACAAAAGATCACATTTCACAGCTTCCTGTTATCTCCAAGGAAACCCTGCCCTTTGTTCTTATCAAAGATGCTGTTCATTATGTTTTGGCCATGTGCGGCCACACTACGAGAGAAGAAACTGCGCTTTCAAACTCCATTTCTGGCGAAGCTGCGGGTTTTTTACGGGGATGAGACGTGTCTCTACAACTCGGCGGAAGAAGCAACCATGGATATGGCGAGAAGAGGGCTCCCTGTAACGGTGTATAAACCCGCAGCAGACCCGATCGAAAGAATCAAGGCTCAAACATGGTGCACACAGAGACCCTCAAAATCCACAGGCCAGCAGCGGGAAACCCAGCGCCAGGGCTATAAGGAAAAACTGAGCACTTTCAGGAGGGAATAATGATATTTTTTAATCAATCTACGCATCCAACCCTCCTCCTACAAGGTAACAAACATTAAAGGAGATGCAGAATCAGCAAGTGGTAAAACATTTCATGGAACAGTCATAATATTAGAAACAAATAAGTCTTTTTTTTTTTTTTTTTTTTTTTTTTAAACTTGTTAAAATAGAAATGTGACAATGAACCACATGATCTCTCCACACTAACAAATACTGTATTAACGTGATTGTTTGCTGTGATGGTGATGGGAGGTTGCGCACAATTTCATAGGGTATAGGCATAAAAAAAAAAAATCTATACAAGTTCGGATTGGGATCTGAAATTCACGTTAAAAACATGGGACAACTTACAGGGGTAAGAGAGGGCCCTCAACACAACAGAGTTTGAGGAATTTCCCTCAGAGCCAACACACCATCAAGGCTCTACTAAGGTCACTAAAAAGACCTCAGCTCAGGAAGATCTTTTGACAGTTTTTTGTTTTAAAGTTTTATATACTATGTTCTTAATGTTTTTTAAGTTCTTAGTGTTCTTTCAGTTTCTGAGTAGCATAAAAGAGGGCCACCACACTGTTATACTAAATAAGACAACACAATGGAGAAACAGGGTGTAACCAAAATAATCTCATATAATGTAAAAGGGATCCTGAATCCAGTTAAAAGGTCCAAGATTCTAGGCAAAATGAAAAAAGACAAAGCAGGAATAATATTTTTACAGGAAACCCACCTAACAGACTTGGAGCACACTAAACTTAATAGACAAGGGTTTAAAATGATCTCTTCATCTTCATATAAGTCAGGGAGGAGGAGGGGGGTAGCGACATTGATCTCAGCCAAAATTATATTTGAAAAAAAAATCAGAACACAAAGATAAAGAAGGGAGATTCAGCATGGTACTTGGTCGGCTAGAGGGAGAAGATATCACCCTGCTGAATGTATATGCACCTCCAGGGGCTAACTGGAAATTTTATAAAAATGTATTTGACCTAATGATAACTAAAGCCCAAGGTTTAGTGATATGTGGGGGAGACTTCAGTCTTAGACTGAATCCATACTGGGATGCATCAGGTAATTCTCCACATCAAAATAACACTCAAAGTAGAAAAACTCGGATGCTACTAAAAGAAATGGGAATCTGTGATGTGCGGAGGGAATTCATATGTGCTGAAAGGACCACTGAAAGATGAATTGGAATCAGATATTCTCAGATATTTGGAAGAAAATGATAATGGAGAAGTATCCCCTTTAATACTGTGGGACGCATGCAAAGCTGTAATAAGGGGAAAGATTATCGCAAAACTGGCAATCCAAAAGAAACAGACAAGAAAAACTAATCACATTAGAGTCAGAACTTAAGAAACTAGAAAAAGAGCACAAAGACAACACTCATTCTAATGAGTCACTCAAAATTAAGGAAATTAAAAAACAAATAAACGAGATCTACACAATAGAAATCCAGAAGAAACTTACATTTCTGAAACAAAAATACTATGAAACAGGTAGCAAATCGACAAAATTACTAGCCTATAAATTGAGGAAACAACAAACGGAGAGAGCAATCTACAAAATCAGAGACCCAGTATCAAAGGAAATAAAATTTAGAATTCAGGAAATTCTTAAAAGCTTCGAGAATTACTACAAGAACTTGTACTCCCGCAAAAAACACAAAAACGCATCCAAAGCCTTCCTAAATACATTAAATCTTCCCCAACTCACAAAATAAAACACTACTGTCAGAAATACAACCTAAAGAATTAGAAAAAGCAATCATGAAACTTAAAGCTAACAAATCCCCAGGAGCAGATGGCTGTTCAGCAGAGTGGTACAAAACCTTTAAACAGCAACTATCTCCTCTCCTCCTGAAAACATTTAACTATGTCCTCCACACAGGGGAAATCTCCCCCTCCTGGAGAGAAGAGGTCACTGCAGTCATACCTAAACCTGAAAAGGATAAACTAGACTGCTCCAACTACAGACCAATCAGTGTGTTAAATCAGGACTATAAGCTTTTTACCACTATCCTTGCCAAAAGGTTAGAAAATATACTGACAGACTTAATTCATTTAGACCAAACAGGTTTTATAAGACAAAGACAGACACAAGATAACATTAGACACACTTTACACATAATTCATCATATAAAAAAAATATAATTTAAATGCAGCCATATTGGGATTAGATGCTGAAAATCATTTGATTCGGTTGACTGGTCTTTCCTATATAGAATCTTATCCAGTTTCAATTTTCATAACAACTTCATTAGAACTATCCAGGCATTATATAAAAAACCAACAGCTAAAATAAGGATTAACGGTAAATTATTATCATCTTTTGAACAGGAAAGAGGATGTCGTCAGGGCTGCCCCTTGTCTCCACTGCTCTTTGCAATCTTCATAGAACCTCTGAGCCAATGGATAAGACAGAATCAAAAAATTCAAGGTATTACACTTGGTCAGAAGGAACATAAAATAGCACTCTTTGCTGATGACATTTTAATATACCTGGGGCAGCCGGACACCTCTTTTCCAGAACTAATATCAGTTTTTTCAGAGTATGGAGATTTATCGGGGTACGAATTAAACATGCATAAAACCCAAATTTTAACATTCAGCTATGATCCAAATCAATATTTACTAAGCAAACTCAAAACTAACTGGGAGATGGAATCTATGAAATATCTGGGGGTCAATATCCCGAAACAACTCAACAAAATTATAACACTAAACTCTGATCCACTGATGGCAAAAATAAAATCTGATCCAGCAAGATGGAATATGATACCATTCTTGGGTACTGCACAAAGAACTGAAGCAGTCAAAATGAATATACTTCCACGTCTTCTATACCTTTTCCAAACAATACCGGTAGAACCTCCCAAAAAAACATGGCAAGAACTGGACAGAAGGATCTCAAGATTCATATGGCAGGGCAAGAGACCTAGAATCAGATATAGAACCCTACAGCTAAACAAAGACAAAGGTGGGCTCACGCTGCCAAATATCAGGGACTGTTTTAAAGCCGCACAAATTAAAACTTTAGTAGAGATATGTAACCCAGTCTACACTGCACAATGGAAGGAGATGGAATGCCAAATAACAAGTGACATTCCCCTACAGGCGATAATAGGGAACAATGCCTTACCTAAACTTTTGAATAACACTAACCCGTGGATAGAGACCCCGCTAAAAATTTGGTTTAAGATAGTCAGAGAGAATCAAACTAAAGAACCCTATCGATTATTGCAATGGATAGCCTATGATCAAGACTTTACTCCTAATAAAACAGACACTAGATTTAAAAAGTGGAAAGAGAACGGACTGATAAAATATTACGATTTTTTTTAAAGGGCAAACTTTAAGAAGTTTTGAAGATTTGAAAAAACAAGGTCCAATAAATCAAGACCTTTACAGGTTCTTTCAGCTTAGACACCACATAAGCAAAATACTTAAAAAGGAGGATTTGGAAAGGGCCCAGTCAGGTGTTCTGAAGATCTTCTTAATAGCATATAAAGGGATCCAAGGGATCAGATACATTTTTAAAATATACCTTGGTCTTCAAGACTTAAAAGGAGACAACACATCATATATAAAAGAGAGATGGGGAAAAAGAGGGGAATTTCACTTTACAACTGGAAATATGGGAAAAGTTAAATAAACAACAATGGAAAAGTACCTCATCCCTGCTGTGGACAGAATTTGGATGGAAAAATTTGGTAAGATTTTTCAGAACACCTGCACAAAACAAATTTACTCGTAAGGGGTTGAATTGTTGGCGCTTGTGTGGTGAAAAGACTGCAAATCATTTTCATGTGTTTTGGTCATGCCCAGTTATCCACCAATATTGGACCAATGTACAGACAATATTGGGGAAAATATTCAAAGTAACGGTTCCCTTTTCTTTTGTAACTTTGTATTTGGGTTTAATACTGGAATCACTGGAAAGACGAGGAGAAAAATACTTATTCACTGTTTTAATATTGGCAAGTAAAAAAGCTCGAACAAAAAAATGGATGTTGAAAGACTGTCCTACACCTGAAGATTGGATTAACGTGATTCAGGACATTTATTCGATGGAAAAGTTGACATTTGCACTGAGACAGGACATGGATGGGTTCTTGAACTTTTGGCAACCCTGGAATGCATATGTGTCTTCCATCAGATCTAATCCTTGACAAATACCATTTCAATAATGGCACCTCTCTTTGCTCCAACGCTACTCAGATACTCTTATTTTTTTGCTTTTTTGTTTTGTTTGTTTGTTTTTGTTTTTTTCTTGTTTTGTTTTTTGTTTTTTGTTCTTTTTTAAATTTCTCTTTTTCTTCCACTTAAAAAAAGGGTGTTGTAATAATTATTTTTTCCAATGTTGTCAAAAAAAGGGAACATGATGAAAATGTAAACAATGCAATGCTGTATTGACATGTATACCCTTTACAAAAACTTAAATTAAAAAACTACAGTTTATATGCCATTACTCCCATTTCCAAACTAATCTGAAGACTTTAAATCTGGTTTGATGAAAAGTAGTATCTAAATTTACTGGGATGGGGAGGGGAATCTAAAGAGTCATATTAAAAATAGTTAATATCAAAAGACCATTTACTACCCTCT
This sequence comes from Pholidichthys leucotaenia, assembly GCA_020510985.1. Classification (NCBI taxonomy): domain Eukaryota; kingdom Metazoa; phylum Chordata; class Actinopteri; order Cichliformes; family Pholidichthyidae; genus Pholidichthys; species Pholidichthys leucotaenia. The sequence goes on along the minus strand of CM035843.1, from coordinate 320,845,814 downwards.
AAGCCAATGTTTTTCAACCAGGGTGCCCTGGTAATTCAGATTTCTGGACCAATTAAGAAGTGAAATTACATCATTTCCATCACATATAAAAGAAATTAGGAAAACTGCACATGAATTACTGTCTTCATAAATCTGAGAAGAAAATCGTGCCAGAAAGATGATCTCAGCGGAAGTAAGCAAAACACATTTCCCTGTTGCATAGTGGGCATACTCATGCACTCACTCTTCCACATCCTGTTGCTTTGTGGCATATAAGGAATATCCACCAACATCCTTGATGAAAGCTCAAGGCCAACTGCCCGCAGTATTTTTATAATCTTTATCCTTCCTGACCTGTTGCACACCTCCTGGCGCCAATAGTCTCAATGCTCCACTTACAATCCCTCAACTACACACACATACACATACACACACACACTTGCCCCTAACAGGAGTTCCTCTGTTGATAATTGAGACCAGCTGTTGCAAGGTGCCTCTTCCCTTGACCCTGCACCCCTCCTCCCCCCTGCTGCTGCTGCTGCACTTGCCTCTCTGGCTGAAAAATTTCAAATCCTTCCTCACCTCACCTCCCTTGCTCCTTCCTCCCACATGCCTCTGTGAGTGCTGGCCATCAGTTGTACTGACTGATAGATGAACATATTGAGGCATCTAAGTAACAAAATAATCACTATTTTCTGATATTCATTTATTTCATGTTTATTTGAAGGGACAATGCATATTAATGAACAATGTAAATGTAAATATGCCAGACTTAGCAAACTTGCTAAATTACATCCATAGTCCCTTGGCAGGTTACAAAAATACACATCAAGACAACACTAAATGAACATTTGTAATCAAAATTATATAAAATGCATTACACAAATAAAGTGCAGTGCATGTATACATACATATATGTACACATGCACTGTACAACAACAGCAACAATAATAGACAATAACAACAACAGTAACAACAACGTTGTACAATAATGCAAGAGGGATGCATGTGTGCGCGACACACAGGTGCGTACAGACGTGGACAAAATTGTTGGTACCCCTCTGTTAATGAAAGAAAAACCCACAATGGTCACAGAAATAACTTGAATCTGACAAAAGTGGTAATAAATAAAAATTCTATGAAAGTTAACCAATGAAAATCAGACAATGCTTTTGAATTGTGGTTCAACAGAATTACTTGAAACTCATGAAACAGGCCTGGACAAAAATGATGGTACCCCTAGAAAAGATTGAAAATAATGTGACCATAGGGACATGTTCAACCAAGATGTGTCCTCTAATTAACATCACAGGTGTCTACAAACTTGTAATCAGTCAGTCGGCCTATTTAAAGGGTGACAAGTAGTCACTGTACTGTTTGTTGACATGGTGTGTACCACACTAAACATGGGCCAGAGGAAGCAAAGGAGAGAGTTGTCTCAAGAGATTAGAAAGAAAATTATAGACAAGCATGTTAAAGGTAAAGGCTATAAGACCATCTCCAAGCAGCTTGATGTTCCTGTGATTACAGTTGCACATATTATTCAGAAATTTAAGATCCACAGGACTGTAGCCAACCTCCTTGGACATGGCCGCAGGAGAAGACGGATAATACGAATGGTAACAAAAGAGCCCAGAACAACCTCTAAACACATTCATGGTGAACTCCAAGGTCAAGGTACATCAGTGTCAGATCACACCCTCCGTCATTGTTTGAGCCAAAGTGGACTTCATGGGAGACAACCAAGGAGGACACCACTGTTGAAAACAAATCATAAAAAAGCCAGACTGGAATTTGCCAAACTGCATGTTGACAAGCCGCAAAGCTTCTGGGAGAATGTCCTATGGACAGATGAGACAAAACTAGAACTTTTTGGCAAGGCACATGAGCTCTATGTTCACAGACGCAAAAATGAAGCATACCAAGAAAAGATCACTGTCCCTACTGTGAAACATGGAGGAGGATCTGTTATGATCTGGGACTGCTTTGCTGCATCTGGCACAGGGTGTCTTGAATCTGTGCAGGGTATAATGAAATTTCAAGACTATCAAGGTATTCTAGGGAGAAATGTGCTGCCCAGTGTCAGACAGCTTGGTCTCAGTCGCAGGTCATGGATCTTGCAACAGGATAATGACCCAAAACACAGCTAAAAACACCAAAGAATGGCTAAGATCAAAAAATTGGACTATTCTAAAGTGGCCTTCTATGAGCCCTGATCTAAATCCTATTGAACATCTGTGGAAGGAGCTGAAACATGCTGTCTGGAGAAGGCACCCTTCAAACCTGAGACAACTGGAGCAGTTTGCTCATGAGGAGTGGGCCAAAATGCCTGTTGAGAGGTGCAGAAGTCTCATTGACAGTTACAGAAATCGTTTGATTGCTGTGATTGCCTCAAAAGGTTGTGCAACAAAATATTAAGTTAAGGGTACCATCATTTTTGTCCAGGCCTGTTTCATGAGTTTGTTTTTTAAAATAATTCTGTTGAACCACAATACAAAAGCATTGTCTGATTTTCATTGGTTAATTTTCATAGAATTTTTATTTATTACCACTTTTGTCAGATTCAAGTTCTGTGACCATTGTGGGTTTTTCTTTCATTAACAGAGCGGTACCAACAATTTTGTCCACGTCTGTATGTGTCCGCATGCCACAGAACATCCCCTAACCATGACTACAGTGTTCATTATTTAAAAGCCAGTTTTTAAGATGAGTTTTGAAAGAGTTTAATATGGAAAGTTTTCTGATTGCAGGTGGTATGTTGTTCCATATACATATTAGTGCCCCTCACTGATAGCACAGATTGAGCAAAAGTAGTGCGCCTGTGGGGGACCTCACAGTCTCCTCTGGTTATGGCTCTGGTTACTGTACTGGTAACAGTCCTCAGTTTGATATATTCTCTCGGGGTGGTGGGGAGTGGTGGTGCATAGCCATTTAATAATTTTTATACAATGCATCCGGAAAGTATTCCCAGCGCTTCACTTTTTCCACATTTTGTTATGTTACAGCCTTATTCCAAATTCATTTTTTTCCTCAAAATTCTACACACAACACCCCATAATGACAACGTGAAAAAGGAGTTGGGGGGGGGGGTAGAGTTTTGCAAATTTATTAAAAATAATAAACTAAGAAATCACATGTACATAGGTATTCACAGCCTTTGCCATGAAGCTCAAAATTGAGCTCAGGTGCATCCTGTTTCCACTGATCATCCTTGAGATGTTTCTACAGCTTAATTGGAGTCCACCTGTGGTAAATTCAGTTGATTGGACATGATTTGAAAAGGCACACACCTGTCTATACAAGGTCCCACAGTTGACAGTGCATGTCAGAGCACAAACCAAGCATGAAGTCAAAGGAATTGTCTGTAGACCTCCAAGACAGGATTGTCTTGAGGCACAAATCTGGGGAAGGGTACAGAAAAATTTCTGCTGCTTTGAAGGTCCTAATGAGCACAGTGGCTTCCATCATCCGTAAATGTAAGAAGTTCGGAACCACCAGGACTCTTCCTAGAGCTGGCCGGCCCTCTAAACTCAGCGACTGGGGGAGAAGGGCCTTAGTGAGGGAGGTCACCAAGAACTCAATGTGTGGTGTTGGTGGTTGGGCACCTTACTGTGAAGTGCGGTGTAGTGGCGAACACTTCCTGTTCCGCCACTGCACCGCCCTATAAATATAAGAGGACGTCCATCTTATGGCCACTTAGACGGATGCCTGTGCTGAGTGCATACCATGTCATTGCTATAAATAGTTCTTTAATAAAGCTGTGTTTGCTAACCACCATCGTGCCTCATCCTTCACCCAGGTATTTCCATACATAACATTTAGCAATCAAGGATTAATTCATGGAGGCGTGCATCACCCCACTTCGTCCCTTTCTCAAGCTCCTGGGCGAACCACAGATTTCGTGGCTGCATTGGCGGGAGGCTTATCAGCCGTATGTTACAGCACTGGGCCTTGGAGAACTCGAAAAGGCAAGAAAGCGGGCGCTTCTCATTAACAACCTGGGCATGGAGGGCCAGAGGGTCCTGCAGATGCTCGACAAGGCGGACTCATGTGAGGACATTGTGAAGCTGCTAGCTAAATGTTTCTCCACCCCAGACAATGTGACTGCCCGGAGGATTTGCTTTCGGCTACAATATCAGCGGGTACGTGAGCCTATCTGCCAGTATGTCATTGACTTGAAGCAGCTAGCCAGCGAGTGTCATTTTGGACCGCTTGAAGATGAAATGATTCTCGATCAACTAGCAGAGCACGTGGGTAACGCTGAGCTATGTGCTTGGCTATTAATGGCGCCTAATGACTTAATATTAGCTAAAGCTATGGAGCTAGCTCTCCAGTGGAAAGCCGTTGCTAAGCTAGCTGTGGAGGTAAATTGGCGCCAGCCACAAAAGAAGCCGTAGCTGCTTGCCTCAGCTAATGTTGTGGACCCTGATAGTGAGGATAGCTCGGACAAAGATTTTTAGGAAGTTGATGCTGCCAGCCAAAGGTCTGTGCCAGGAAAAACCCCTTTGCAAGGGTTGTGGGTCTGTGATGCACTGACATAAAGCTAAGAAATACCCAGCTAGAGGGAAACGTTGTGGTAAATGTGGATGCTGGAATCATTATGCCAGGGTGTGCCATTTGTTTTGCCGGGGGACCCACAGGAGAAATCACCCTGCTCACCCCTGACCGATATTGGGAGCAAACAGTATGAAGAGCTAACGGACGCCATGGCGGTCAAGTCGACCAGTTTTCGCCCAGGGTCGGTACCCATGCCGATGAGCAACACCATGCTAGCCCCAGATGACTCCGGTACTTGGCCACGGTTGACTGGGGGTCTGCAGCTACAATGGTGAGTACTACAACGTTTATAGAAGAGGATGGGGCCAGACCGTCGAGCATGGGGTTACCGCATGCTCAGCAGCAACACATCGGGCTGAGTAAAATTCCACTCCGGGTTATGGACTTGGTGCGGGTTCAGGGTGGAGGATGTCCACGATGAAGATGGACCGAACGACAGCCAGAAAAACATTGAGGGTGTCTGCGCATTGTGGCTAAGCTGGGCACAGCATGCTTCAAGTTGTCTGACAGTTCATCAAGGCATGCCAATCAGCTTTGGCGTGTCTGGGAAGATGCTCCAGGTGGCGAGGCTGGACGGAAGTTGGTGATGGCGGTGTGAGATCCAGGCTCCATCATCCAGAGGGACGGCCATCACTCCGGGGGTCTGCGGTCTCCAGGGACGCGCCTGCTGAAGGGCTGCCCTGGACCCCCCCCCCCCCCCCCCATGCAGGTTTCAATTTGTTCACCACAGTGACTGTGCAGTAGCACTATGTTAATAGTTCTGATGTTCTTATGTTTATGTATATTGTAAAATGGGATTATTTTGTATGTTTTATTTAGTTTAGGAACACAGCGGTAATTTTTAGTTTATTAATGGACTTTTTAGTTTATCAGGTGGCAGAATAATCCACTGTGCCATTTGGGCAGGACAGTAGTCCACCCGTCTGTCCTATTTTAGGTTTTGTTGTGTGAATGTGTTAGGCCATTTAGATATATTGGTTTCAGTTTTGTTAGTGCATGATTCAGGTCCCAAATTGGGGAGGGCTGTGATTGTGTGTGTGGTTTTGGACTTTTCTAAGTGGGGGAGGAAATGTGATGTCGGTGTTTTGGCACCTTATTGTGAAGTGCGGTGTAGTGGTGAGCACTTCCTGTTCCGCCACTGCATCGCCCTATAAATAGCAGAGGATGTCCCTCTTACGGCCTCTAAGCCGGATGCCTGTGCTGGGTGCATACCTTGTCGCTGCTGTAAATAGTTCTTTAATAAAGCTGTGTTTGCCAACCACCATCATGCCTCATCCTTCAGCCAGGTATTTCCATGCATAACACGATGGTCACTCTGTCAGAGCTCCAGCGTTCCTCTGTGGAGAGAGGGGAACCTTCCAGAAGGATAACCATCTCTGCAACAATCCACCAATCAGGCCTGTATGGCAAAGTAGCCAGACGGAAGCCACTCCTTTGTAAAAGGCACATGACAGCCTGCCTGGAGTTTGACAAAAGTAAGGCTGTGAATCTTTAGAAGTCATACGATTTGATTCCAATTTTTGGGGGGTGAGGGGTGGTGGTGGTCATGATTTGATTCAGAATTGATTTTTGATTCACATTTGACTCTCAGTTTAGTACAAAAACCCACTAATCTCAGGGAAAAAAGTCAGCTGCACTGCAAAAAATTCTGAGTTAAGCTTGAAACAGAGTACAGTGTGTTGATGTTTTGGGGGCGGGGTGTGTATATTTTTTAAAAAATTACATCAACTGACTTGCAATAAAAATACTGTTTAATGACAAAAGTAGGCTTAAGTTAGTAACTGCATTTTTATTTCTTGAAAATTTGTGAGTTTCAAAAATTAACTTGTACATAAAGTGAAATACATTTTGAAAGTTTTCCTTTTCAGCATATCACAGCTCCTAACAGCTTTTACACAGCATGTAGGTTTGGTCGCCCTCCAGCATTTAGAAATATTGGCTATTCATTTGAAAACAAAAGAAAATTCTTTCACAAATACTTTGAACATCCATTTAAATAGTAGTGCTACCTGACTGTATGCAGTCAGTGTGCAGTTGCCTATACAGTAACTTAATGCAATGAATAAATTCAGTAAGAACTGAATGCAATTGATTGGAGTTTGTTAAAGTGTGCATTGTTCAGCGGGAGGACTTACAACTTTTTCCACTTCTTTCAACTCTGGGTGATTATCTGGTCATGGTCCTTTGCCTGGTGAAGCTTCTCCAGTAAAAGGTAAAGTAAATGCAATAATTTAAAACAAACAAACAAAAATAAACTTCCATCCAGTGTTAATTTCATCAACTAAAGCTATATCTATTTTTTTCATCATTAAAGCTAGTAATTAAGCTAAAATTACCATTTATGCATTTTACTTTTGACACCTAATTTGAGTCCAGATTTAATGTGATGATTTTATTTTTATAGTTTTATTTTAGTCTGTTCATTATCAGTCGTTTTTGTCTACTTTTAGTCAATAAGATTTGTTTTCAATGAAAAGAACACTGCTTCCGTCACTGTAAAAAATAGAAAAAAAACCTCAACTGCGGCTGTCAGGGTTGCTGGGCAATGGGGTAGCGCGTGGTCACGCAAACAAAGTAACCCTAAGTCTAGAACATAAACTTTATTTTTCTGTCTATGGACTAAACTCTCTCAGTTTTAGATTGTTTTACATTTGTCCTTCAAAATGTGTGGCCACCATCGGCCCGTCTACAAGGCTACAACACCTGAATTTGTGTATCATCAGCCCAGCGCTGGCTCAGCCATATTTGCACAGTCAACTACGGCCAGCCATTTTGTGGAGTGACATGACGTGGGGGCGTAACTTGCTGAGGGAGGTAACTAGTTGAAGGGGTGTTGACGGAGTCTGCGAGCTACAGACGGACCTGTCTCGAATTTCTTGCTGCTCCATTTTTTCTTTATTCCGACTGTTTCATCCGGCTGCTAGCTTAGTAAGCTACTCTGCGTGATTTTCCTGCGTCGGCAGCGTTGGTGTTTAATTGCATATCATGAAGCGGCAATACGTGTCACGTGACAGGACCTCAGCACCACTGCAAAAAATATAATAATAATAATAAATCAATTCTTAATTTTTATGAATTGGTTCTGGATTGTGTAAAATGAGAATCTAGTTTCTTATGTGAATCACCCCCCAACACCCCTAGCCAAAAGGCACCTGAAGGACTCTCGGACCATGAGAAACAAAATTCTCTGGTCTGATGAGACAAAGATTGAACTCTTTGGCATGAATGCCAGGCATCATGTTTGGAGGAAATCAGGCACCGCTCATCACCAGGCCAATACCATCCCTACAGTGAAGCATGGTGGTGGCAGCATCATACTGTGGAGATGTTTTTCAGTGGCAGGAACTGGGAGACTAGTCAGGATTGTAACGACAGACTTCCATTACCTGTATGGACTCTCTAGTTAGATGGCATATTGTACATGCAAGGTTAAAAAAAACCAAAACTTTAAAATAATAAAACACATTTCAACTTATAAGAATACACACACGGTTGGAAGTTGTAAATGTTATTTATTTATTTGTTGGCTGTGTTTGTTTGTGCTGGGATGATAGTGGGAGCTGGACATCGGTCTCTGCTGTTGAGTTAAAGTCCACCTGTGAGATGAAAGGAGTTTAACATTATTCTGTTGGGTATTTACTGTATATTGCTAAGTAATAATTGTGGTAAAGAGCTAATGCTAATATTTAAGTTAATTGAGAGAAACAAAGGCTGTGTTCAAAATGTTCACTCCCTCCCTCCCTCTCTACTCGCTATATAGTGAATTTAGATATAGTGGACTATATAATGAACTCGATATAACAATAAAATTAACCACTTTCGGACACTACCAGGCTTGTTTTCATGGTGCGGTTAATGACATCATCATGGTGAGACAGTAAAACATAACAGACTAACGGTGATAAAAAATGAATTCCTGAATGTAATTTGTAGTAAATATGTATTAAATCCAATCGTTTTTGACATAATTTCTGGACCCAGGGGACAGAAGACAAACTTGAGGAGTTACAATTATCCTTTTATTCACCCAAAGTGTAGTGTGTGAGTGTGTGTATGCGTAATAGTGTGTGGAGTGCTGGTGTCGTGCTGGAGCTGAGCAGGTCCTCGTTCTGCCTGGCAACCCTAAGGAGACAAACAGAGGTATTAGCGCTGCACAGTAGCAGGAGGTGTAATTAAGATTGCCGCTTACTTGCAGGTGGCAATGCTGAGCCGCAGCTTGTCTTGTGGGCAGCTGCCAGAGGAAGAGCGTCCAGCTCGGTGTCGAGGAGTGGGGGAGAGCCTCCGGTGCCAGGGAGGAGCTGCGCCGCCGCCGGGAAGAGAGGATCCGCTGCCTGGGGGATCCACCTGTGCACAGGGGAATGGAACTTGACAAGGTGAGTGCTGAGATCGCTTATGTGTTCCAACGTGGTGCGCTTGGTCCGACGAGGAGCCTAGTTGAGGCTGTTGATGAGAGACATGTTTCCGCTGATTTGACAGACGGCTCCGTGCTGAGTCGCTGGCAGGCCTGGCTCTTAAAGCCCGCTGATGACTGGTGACAGGTGTGCATGCAGCTGAAACAGATGATGGCCCTGTGGGCGCCATGACAGTACTCCCCCCTCTAGAGGTGCCTCCTGGCACCTGTCCTATCTTACCTGGGTGTGTCCGGTGGAAGTCACAGATGAGCTGTTTATCCAGGATCAGAGACGGACACACCCAGGATCGATGCTTGGGGCCGAATCCCTCCCAGTCCAACAGGTACTGTAGGCCACGACCCCGTCGACGGACATCCAAGATGGTGGTGACTCCCCATGCCGGGTGGCCATTGATCATCCTCGGCGGGGGGGGGAGGTGCCGCAGTGGGCGGGCAGAGGGGGTCGGTAATGACGGGCTTCACCTGGGAAACGTGGAAGGTGGGACAGATGCGAAGGGAGGGGGGGAGAGCTAGGCGGACAGCCACAGGGTTGATTACATGAACAACGGGAAAAGGCCCAATGAAACGCTTAGACAGCTTACGTTTCTCTGCCTTCAGGTTAATATTGCGCGTTGAGAGCCATACCTGCTGACCCACCTTGTACTCAGGGGCCGGTCTCCTGCAACGATTGGCCATCCTGATGTTGCGTTCCGTGGTCCGGAGAAGAACCCTGCGGGTGGTGGTCCAGAGCCGGCGGCAGCGCCTGACATGGGTGTGGACAGAAGGCACCGCCGCCTCCTTCTCCTCCTCCGGAAACAGGGGAGGATCGTACCCCAAGGATGCCCTGAAGGGGGACTTACCAATCACTGAAGAAACCGTGGAATTGTGGACGTACTCAATCCACGGCAGGTGACTGCTCCATGAAGAGGGACTGGAGACAATGACACAGCGCAGGGCAGCCTCCAGCTCCTGATTCGCTCTCTCACACTGCCCGTTGCTCTGGGGATGGTATCCGGATGACAGGCTCACCGTCGATCCTAACACTTGGCAGAACGCCCTCCAAACCTGCAACACAAACTGGGGGCCCCGGTCTGAGACGACATCCGTGGGGATCCCATGGAGGCGAACGACATGCTGAACCAGCAGATCCGCCGTCTCCCGCGGGGTCGGTAACCCCCAGAGAGGGACAAAGTGGGCCGCCTTGGAGAAGCGGTCGACGATGGTCAGGATCGTCGTGAATTGATTCGATGGTGGGAGGCCTGTCACAAAGTCCAAAGCAACGTGCGACCAGGGGCAACTAGGGACCGGCAGGGGGTGGAGCAAACCAGCCGGAGGTGAAGAGGAAGACTTCCCGGTGGCACACTGAGCGCAGGCCCGGATGTAGTTATTAATGTCCTTCCACAGCCCCGGCCACCAAAACACCCTCTGGAGGAGCACAATTGTGCGGGACACCCCAGGGTGGCATGCCAACTTCGAGGCATGAACCCATTGAATGACCTCCCCCCGGACCGGCGTGGGGACAAACAACCACCCCGGGGGGCCGCCTCCTGGATCGGGCTTAGCCTCCTGTGCCTTCAACACCTTCTCCCGAATATCCCACAAGAGGGCACCCACAACGCAGGATAGGGGAAGGATGGTCTGATCCTGGTTCACAGATACCTCCGCCGAGAACTGCCTGGAGAGGGCGTCCGGTTTAGCATTCTTGGACCCGGAGCAGTAGGTGATGGTGAAGTTGAACCGACCAAAAAAGAGGGACCAGCGGGCCTGACGAGAATTCAACCGCTTGGCTGTCCTCAGATATTCCAAATTCTTGTGGTCGGTCCAAACTATAAAAGGCTGGGCAGCACCCTCCAGCCAGTGGCGCCACTCCTCCAAAGTGAGCTTCACAGCCAGCAGCTCCCTATCGCCGATGCTGTAGTTCCTCTCTGCTGGCGATAGGCGGTGCGAGAAGAAGGCGCAGGGGCGGATCACCCCGTCTACTGGAGAGCGCTGAAACAGTACCGCCCCCACCCCGGAGTCCGATGTCCACCTCTACCAAGCACTGGAGAGCAGGGTCCACCTGCGTCAGGACGCGGGACGATGAAAACTCCCTCTTGAGTGTATCAAAAGCAGCCGCGGCCTCCTCCGTCCACTGGAAAGGGATCTTCGGGGACATGAGACAGGTCAGCGGGCGAGCCACCACACTATATTTAGGCACAAAGCGGTGGTAAAAATTGGCAAACCCCAAGAACTGCTGCAATTGCTTCCTGGACGGGGGGGGGGGGGCAATCCACCACTGCCTTAACTTTGGCCGAGTCGGGGAGAACCTGGTTGTGCGAGATCACAAAGCCGAGGAAGGACGTCCGCTGAACGTGAAACTCACTTCTTGGCCTTCACATACAATTGGTTCTCCAGGAGCCGCTGGAGGACCCGCCTCACGTGCACCCAGCGCTCCTCAAGCAATTGGGAGAAGATGAGGATGTCATTGAGATATACAAAGACAAAGGCACCCAGAAAGTCCCGAAGGACGTCGTTGATTAAGCGCTGGAAGACGGCCGGAGCGTTGGTCAACCCAAACGGCATTACCAGGTACTCAAAATGTCCACTTGGGGTCCGGAAGCCCGTCTTCCACTCATCTCCCTCCTTGATCCGTATGAGGTGGTACACGTTGCGTAGGTCCAATTTATTAAACCAAGAATCCCCCTGGAGAGTCAAAAGCCGAGTCCATGAGAGTCAGGGTATAATTGTCCTTTATAGTAATGTCATTCAGACCCCTAAAGTCAATACATGGTCGCAGGGAGCCGTCCTTCTTACCAACGAAGAAGAATCCCGCCCCCACCGCCGAAGAAGACGGGCGGATGATCCCAGAGCTGAGCGACTCCTTGATATACGTGTCCATCGCCTCCCACTCTGGAGCAGACAGGCTGTACAAATGGCTTGATGGAAGCGGGGCGCCAGCCCGGAGATTGATAGCGCAGTCATAAGGGCGGTGGGGGGGAAGGGACAGTGCCCGAGATTTACTGAAGACTGCCCCCAGGTCGTGATACTCCACAGGTACCTTGGACAGATCCAGGGGAGGAGACACAGGTGGGGCCACAGACACAGACGGAGCACATGCCACGGACTGCAGGCATGCGCTGAGGCAGAATGAGCTCCAAGAAGCGATGCTGCCTGTTTGCCAATCAAATGAGGGGTTGTGCAATTGCAGCCAAGGATAGCCCAGGATGACCGGGGAGGTGGAGGTAGGCAGCACCAGAAAACGCAGATCCTCCCGGTGGTTCCCAGAAACAATCACCAACACCGGGGCAGTCTGCTGAGAGATGGCTGTTACAGGGGCCTTAGATAGGGTGATCAACTTGAGCGGTGGCTGGAGAGTTTGACATGGAAGTCTTAACCGGGTTGCCAGGTCTCCTGATTTGAAACTCTGCTCAGCCCCCGAGTCAATCAGTGCGTGAGTGGAGTGTTCAGTGTGTTTGTAGATGAGTCGAATGGGTACAAGACAGCAGGTGAGGGGTTTTGGCTGGGACATGTCCGTGAGTCCCCCTACTGTGACCCACGGACCTCCTCTTTTAACCGACTCGTACAGTTAGCCAAATTATGTGAACCATTACCACAATAATAGCACAGCCCTAACTCTCTACGGCGCTGTCTCTCAGCGGGCGGAATCTTAGAGTGCCCGACTACCATATCCTCCTGCCCCGGAAGTTCCTCCGAGGAGGGCAGGGCCAACTCAGCTGACTGTGAGGAACGAAAAAACTGCACGCTCGAGCGGCTAGAAGCTCTTCGCTCGGTGGCTCGTTCCCTCAGCCTATTATCTAAGCTAATGGTAAGTGATATTAGCTCATTCAAATGTTCCGGTTTATCCCGTGTAGCTAGCTCATCTCTTAATCCCGGGCTTAAGCTACGGATAAATATGCTACATAACGAAGCGTCTTCCCACCCAACCTCAGCGGCTACTACCCGGAAATCGACTGCGTAATCCGCAGCGGACCTACCGCCCTGTCGAAGGTTTAGCAACCGGGTAGTAAGCACTGTGTCCCAATCAGTGTGGTCAAACACTTCGTGAAATTCGGCGAGGAATTGTTGGTATGTTAAATTGGCATAGCTGGGCTTAGCCATAACGGTGTAGGCCCAGGCTAGCGCCCTACCTTCTAGCAGATTAGCTATGTAGCCCATCTTACTATGGTCCATGGGGAAATCCCCCAGTACCCGCTGGAAAACCGTCTCACATTGTAAGATTAACCCCCGGGCCTCCCCGAGCTTCCCACTGAAGCGAGCAGGCGTAGGCACCGGTGTGAGACGGGTTAAGGGAGTCTGGTTAACCTGGCTAGGCGGGGGGCTAGCGGGGCCTGATGGCACCCCAGAAGCCGGTGGGAATGCCCGCTGTCCTTCCAGACGATCCAACTGGCTGTTAATTTGGGTCAATTGAGTTAGGATACAACATTTTGCTGGTAAATTAACTGCTCCACTCGAGCGTCTAGGGTGTTAGCATGCTGCCTGCTGGGTCGTCCTGACGGAGCCGTACTGACATAATTTCTGGACCCAGGGGACAGAAGACAAACTTGAGGAGTTACAATTATCCTTTTATTCACCCAAAGTGTAGTGTGTGAGTGTGTGTATGCATAATGGTGTGTAGAGTGCTGGTGTCGTGCTGGAGCTGAGCAGGTCCTCGTTCTGCCTGGCAACCCTAAGGAGACAAACAGAGGTATTAGCACTGCACAGTAGCGGGAGGTGTAATTAAGACTGCCGCTTACTTGCAAGTGGCAATGCTGAGCCGCAGCTTGTCTTGTGGGCGGCTGCCAGAGGAAGAGCGTCCAGCTCGGTGTCGAGGAGCGGAGGAGAGCCTCCGGTGCTGGGGAGGAGCTGCGCTGCCACCGGGAAGAGAGGATCCGCCGCCTGGGGGGTCCACCTGTGCACAGGGGAATGGAACTTGACAAGGTGAGTGCTGAGATCGCTTACGTGTTCCAACGTGGTGTGCTTGGTCCGACGAGGAGCCTCGTTGAGGCTGTTGACGAGAGACGTGTTTCCGCTGATTTGACAGACGGCTCCGTGCTGAGTCGCTGGCAGGCCTGGCTCTTAAAGCCCGCTGATGACTGGCGACAGGTGTGCACGCAGCTGAAACAGATGATGGCCCTACGGGCGCCATGACAGTTTTTGCTGAATTAATAAATATGAAAACCTTTTTTCTTCTTCTTCTTCTTCTCCATCTAAGATCTCATTTTTGGGGTAGTGAACGTGCATGAAAACTCACCATTTTTTGTTGACAATGGATATTAGTCCCACCCTGAATGCGTCTATATAAAAATAATAAAAGTCATAGCGTCTCCTAGTGATTAAAGGAAGAATTGCTGAAAACTGTTTTCTTTATTTGTCGCTCACCAGGTGAAAAAATGATATGAAGAAATGACTTGGGCTCATGACAGTATATGTACATAGTACAGAGCTGTTTCCATGGCGACCGGCATGCTTCAATGGGTTCCTCGCCATGCAAAACATGACGGCTACAGCTCAGACAATCTTCATCTGATTTGGATCGAACTTTGCACAAATCATACTAATCCCACTCTGAGCATGTCTGTATATCAATATTCACAAAACTGTCACACCACCACCTACTGCTGACATGAGGTACTGCACAAAATTGTATCAACTTTCGCGCAAAGACCAGTAGTCAGAATGTCATTGGATTACCCTCAGTGGAAGTCACTTTCATCCTGCGATAATCACAGTTGCCATGGAAACCCACTCCTTGCCATTCAATATGTTTTATACTTTGGAGGGTTGCGAAAGACCATCCATCCATCTTCTACCGCTTTTCCGGAGGTCCGGGTTGTGGAGGTAGCAGTTCAAGCAGAGAAGCCCAGACCTCCCTCTTGTAGGAAAAAGTCAATTTTGGACAACTTCTAGAAAACCCCCCAGAAAACAGTGTTGATTAGATGCTAAGGGCTGTAATTTAAATGTTGATGGTAAATAGGAGCATTTATGGGAAATGTTACTAAAGGACTGAATCTGATCTGTTTGAATGTAAACTGTTAGTGAAAGCAGTAGCGCTTGAGCGCCACAGGTGGCACTCGGTAGTAATAAGACGCTGAACAGTGTTAGAGAACAAGAGAAGAAGAGTAGAGATTGTTCCAGAGAGTGTGAAGAAAATGGTGTCGAGTGATGTGGCCGCTGTTGGCCGATGTGCCGTGTAAGAGTGCCGTGCCGTGTGTGGTGGAAAGTCAATAAACCGCTGAAAAGTCTGACAGCTTGGCCCTCATCCTTCCCCTTCGCCCTCCAGGGTGTAACAAAACTTGGTAGCAGAGGATGGTTCAGTCGTGTCTAAGATGGTGAGTGCAAATAAAAAAAAAAAAGGCAGAAACTGTCATAACTCTGGCTCTCACGAGCCAGGAAAGGAGATACGAGGGCGACCAGTGAGTTAGCGTAGTTTATTAACAAAGCACACACTACACTAAATAACGAACAGAAAAGTAAAGAGCCACGTGGGGCTAAAACACACACAGAACTAAGGGTAACATACCACCCAGGGAGAAAGGCTAGAGAGGCGGCGAGGGAAAAATACACGCCGAGTCGCAACACTTACTTTGGGTGAAGCGCCGAGGTAACGGCGGACTGAAGCTGGACGTAGGAGCTAACAGTCGTGGGAACACAAGGAACGTCTTCCCATAGCGAGGTCGCAGCGACGAGTAACTCTCGGCTGCTCGCTTAAATGGGGGAGATGATTGGGAATAGGAGACAGCTGTCCCAGCGCAGCTGAACTAGACAGCTGGCAATCAGCTGGGCGCTGTCAAAGAGCGGGCCATGGAAGACCCGGCACGGACTACCCCGGAGCAGGAGCGAACTGGACAACCTGAACGCAGAGAAAAGATAGTTCAGGTCGTGACAGTACTCCTCCCCCGAGCCGCGCCTCCTGGAGCGGCCTAACCCCCCCCCCCCCCCCGAGGGAAGACCAGGGAGGGCGGTGGGGGCCAGATCTGGGAGAAAGGGAGGGACCAGAAAAAGGAGGCAGGGAAAAAAAAAAAACCTAGATACAGTATAGGGTCAGATACCATAATAATCTTAACCCCCCCCCCCCCCCAAAAAAAACCATCACCCCCTCCCCTGCAGAGGCCAGACGGTCTGTGCAGGTGACCACAGGAGGTGGGGAGAAACGACAAGAACCAAAATGCAGAAACATAGCGACACAGTCATGGAAAAAGTTCACAATAACTTAGGGTGAGGACAATAAAAAAAAACTCATGTCCCGAAGGCCAAAAACTACAAAACTCTGAACATATGGTTAAAATAGACTTACACAAGTAAACCCCGACCAAGACAGAATATACAAAGGATGCAAACCGGGCATAAGATCCAAAAATAGAGCCTGGAACTGCAAATTGGCATGAAGATAAAAATACAAAAGGAACAACTCCTCAAACACGTATTAGCACAAAAGTGTCACTAAACAGTCTGGAGGAGGATATAAATACAGAAAAACAAGACTACTCGGAATGAGGCCAGGCAATGTGAAGCAAATGCTACTTAAGGAGAAATTAGAATAGGATCATACTGGGATTATAAAACAAAGAAAATAGTCCAAGGAAATTTTAACTGGGATAACCCCACAATAAGGACTCTAGGGCAGAGAGTTCTTTGATGTCCTGAAAAGTATTAAATTAGGGAGGACAATCAAACACAAGGCAACAAACAGTCAGTCAATTCTTCCAGGACGTCAGCAGGTGGAGCGGGGCAGGCGATGACAGCTTGTCCGGCGGGCGGCCCGAACTCCACCAGGCCAGGAACCACAACACCAGTTCGGGTGGCCTACCCGAGTCCCAGGCTAGGAGACACAGTTTCTCCGGAGGCCGACCCAGATCACCGAACCAGCCAGATGGCTTCCCAGGCGGTCGTCCCGTGACCTCAGACCACGGAGAGCTGAGGGAGAAGTCTTGGTGCAGCTTCCTCCCTGAGGGAAAAGGCAGGAGGAAACTGACCCAGGTGAGAAAAACCCCCACAGTAGTAGGGGGAGAAGAGATGGAGGCCAGGGGCAAAGTTAGCCTGCCATCTAATGGCAACAAGGGTAGGGGGAAACTGGCCCGGGTGAGAGGAACCCCAACAGCGGCAGGAGGAGAAATGATGGAGGCAAGGGACGAAGTCAGCCTGACGTCAGGCGAACACAATCCTCCAGCTCCCACACTAACCGTTACCCGGACCGGCGCAGCACCCCCGGTGGACCCCGATCGGGCCGGCGAAACACTCCCGGTGGATCCCAGCTGGACCGGCGAAACACTCCCGGTGGACCCCAGCTGGACCGGCGAAACACTCCCGGTGGACCCCAGCTGGACCGGCGAAACACTCCCGGTGGACTCCAGCTGGACCGAGACAGCACTCCCGGTGGACTCCAGCTGGACCGGCGAAACACTCCCGGTGGACCCCAGCTGGACCGGCGAAACACTCCCGGTGGACCCCAGCTGGACCGGCGAAACACTCCCGGGCGCAGCATCTGAGGCGAACACCGTGCAGGGAACCGGAACCTCCGAGATGGCACCCAGAGCAGGTTCGTCTCCGGTGACCCTGGGGAGAGGCTCAGAGGGACAAAAGGAACCGGGATCAGGATCACCGGCAGCGGCAGAGCCCGGCGGAACAGGCTCGAGCGCAGCAGACGGCTGCACCCGGCCCGCCCCCCCGAGAGACAGGCAATAATGCTCCAGAATAGAGAAGAGAAAAACAAAATAGAGCACTTGCCTGATCTCGGGTTCTACCGCCATCCAGGACTTCGATGCTCCGGGCTCAGCGTGCAGGACTCCGTCCTCTGGCTCCAACTCGACTGCGAATGGCTCCGCAGCCGGCATGATGGTTTCCACAGTCAAACGACCTCCAAACGCCGAAGACCGCGTCGACAGCCCACCTGGCATGGGGGCAGGAGATCTGGACTCTGCTGGGCCGAACCATTCCTTCGTGGAGACCCGGGGACACTTAATCGTCGGCGCTGGCTCCAACAGGCAGTTCGACCTTCTCCTCTGCCCATAACGTGGCTGCGGGGCTGGGGCAAAACCCTCCAGGGCCGCAGGCCGCCTCCTCCTCGCGCAGAGGACGCAGGTTCATATTCAGTTTTTGCAGCGGGAGGAGAGAGCTCAGGGGACTGTGAACCCTGAACTCCTCCCCCAGGAATCAAACAAGGCAATTCACTCATAATGGGAGGAGAATGAAAGGACACTTGCCTGATTCCCGGAGGGCCGGTGGAACCCGCTACAAGGGACTCGAGTCTCTCTTCTCCCAACCGGATAGAAGTGGGGAACCCCCCGGACAGATGAGGCGGTGCTACCCGCACCGGATCGGGACCTGGAACACCTGGAGATGAATTTGCGCTTCTCCCAGCGGCCGGAGTGAATGACGAAGAGGGGGGTGAAACAGCTGAGGAGAGCTGGGGGCCCAAAGCTGACGGGACAGCGGGGAGAGCGGGCCCAGGAGCGGGAGCAGCTGATTCACTTCTTCGGCGAGACACGGGAGCAACAGCAGGCTGGGAGGCGGAATTCGTGTGGTTTCCTGGAGCGGGATCCGGACGGGACTCTCGCTGAGATGAGTGGGGAATTTGGGAGCGACGTCTTCTGAACGTGAGGTCGGGAAAACGCCGCTCCTGTGCGATGAGCGAAGCCAACAGGTCAGCGTATTCCGGATAATCGTTCAGCTCCGGGTTCTTCTCGACCAGCCTGACCACCGCAATCACGTTCTTCATGGCTACGGGGGGAACGGCGGCGGAAGAAGCGGCTGCCACTCGATCCGCAATGCGCATCGCTGTCATTTTCATCTTCTCCGGGGGAAACCCGGTTGACGTCACTCTATCCAGGGGATCACCCCTGGGTGAGGCGAACTCCTGGACTGGACCGGCGGCAGGAGCGGGATTCCGAAGCGAGGAGCGAAGGCGTCCTGTCCTCGGCTTCCTGCCGGAGTTCTCCTCCAGCCTACGGAGCCTCTCCCAGGCCACAGAGATGTCTGCCCTCCTCGCCTTAACCTCGGGGAGAAGGAAGTAGCGAGAAAAGCAGTTAAGCATACCCTCGGCGAGCTCCAGGCGCCAGCGTATCTCGCTGGGGGCATCGTAGAGGTCCGTGGTGAACAACGTTCCGTCCACAAGGTCCAGAGTCTCCGAGAGATCGTGGCCTGGGTGCCGCATGAGTCTCTTGGAAGGAGACATGATACTGGCTCGCCCGTACCCAGAGGAAGAGAAAAAAAAGGCGTTGAGTCCTTACAGCCAACTCACGGTCGCGGCCGTCTCACTATGGCTGCGACCTACTGTCATAACTCTGGCTCTCACGAGCCAGGAAAGGAGATACGAGGGCGACCAGTGAGTTAGCGTAGTTTATTAACAAAGCACACACTACACTAAATAACGAACAGAAAAGTAAAGAGCCACGTGGGGCTAAAACACACACAGAACTAAGGGTAACATACCACCCAGGGAGAAAGGCTAGAGAGGCGGCGAGGGAAAAATACACGCCGAGTCGCAACACTTACTTTGGGTGAAGCGCCGAGGTAACGGCGGACTGAAGCTGGACGTAGGAGCTAACAGTCGTGGGAACACAAGGAACGTCTTCCCATAGCGAGGTCGCAGCGACGAGTAACTCTCGGCTGCTCGCTTAAATGGGGGAGATGATTGGGAATAGGAGACAGCTGTCCCAGCGCAGCTGAACTAGACAGCTGGCAATCAGCTGGGCGCTGTCAAAGAGCGGGCCATGGAAGACCCGGCACGGACTACCCCGGAGCAGGAGCGAACTGGACAACCTGAACGCAGAGAAAAGATAGTTCAGGTCGTGACAGAAACGATGGAACTGGAGCAGCTACAAGATAAGCTAAACGAGGCCTTGGTGCCGTTGCAGGCCGAGCAGTTAAACGAGGTCTGTTTATTTGCAAAGATAAACCCAGCCAAGCCGTCTAAAAAGTACACGTTGATACGACTGTTAAACGAGGAGGTGGAAAAAACCATTGACAGCGAAGGGGAGGATGTAGCCCGCGCGTTTCTGCTAAAGCTAAAAGCATGTGCTACCAAAGCTAAGTGAACCGTTGACGCAGGCAGCGGCAGCGGCCGGCACGAGCCGGGAGGCAGAGGCACCCGCCAGTTTACAGAGTCAATTTGCCGCTCTGCATGAAAGTATCCTTGATTCAGCTAAAAAGGGTTGAAGAGGAAATAGCGAGGCTGACCGATGACGAGGCCACGCAGCCACAGAGTCGCCATTTTGTGACACAGCCCGCGGTCCCCGCAGTGCCCCTACTGCCAGAAGGGACCATTAAACGGGAGTTTAGGATAAATGGGCAGATAGGGGAGAGGGGCCAAAAAGATAAGTTGTCTTATTCCAATCTCATTCACCAGATCGATATGGTCCTAAAGAAAAAGCACAGTGAGGCTGAGATAATTGAGGCTGTTGTCAGAGCAGTGAGTCCCGGATTGAGTTTGCACGCTATGCTGGAGATCAAGTCAGATCTCACCCTGCCACAGCTGCGCATTATCCTGCGAGGACATTATAAAGAGGATAGTTCTACTGACTTGTATCATCGTCTGATAAACCTCACGCAAGACAGTAATGAGTCACCTCAGAACTTCCTGTTTCGTGCCATTGAGCTAAAGGAAAGACTTTCAGCACCATCCAGAGAGCCTGGCACGGAAGAGCAGTTTAGTTCTGATCTTATTAAGAGGAAGTTTCTGAGGGCGGTGGAAACAGGACTGATCAGTGCTGATGTGAAGTATCAACTGAAGCGCTATTTGGAGGATCCTGCCATCACCGACGAGCTTCTGATTTCTAAGATGAATGCAGCAGCCAGTCTTGAATGGGAGCGACACCAAAAATTCAAGAGGCACATGAAAGAACCAAAAGTTCGAGAATGCCGAGTGGAAAACCTGATGGGTCAGTATGCAACCGTGGAAGAAGTGGATGGCCAAGAGCGCTCTCCACCATCGACAAAAGGTAAAATCCTTAAATCCCAAAGCACAGTGACCCGTACAGGATCTGAGCTCTTGGACATAGTCACGCAGCTGAAGAGTGACATGGAGGAGGTCAAGAAGGCCATACGTGGGTCTCCCAGAGCACCTCACGCTCAAGGAGGACACGTGGCTGCAAGAGCTGTCAGTCCACCAGCAATGGCGATCAGTGCGACCACTGCTTCAGATGTGGGTTCAGCGGCCACATGTCAAGGGAATGTCGGATAGGAAGGAGACTCGGAAGAAGGACAGGGCAAGTAGACACGGCGGCCAATACTGTTGCAACCACATCAGAACAAGCTAACACACAAGAACTGTATGAGCTAGTTACTGACAGTATTCGGAGGTTGGAAGCAAGGCTGGTAGCTAAGGCCGAGGCACCTCCTGAAGAAACGGTCCGTGTTAATCTACTGTCCCCTAATCGCCAATTACAGTTGCTCAATTTGGTTGGAAAAAAATATGTCATAACCTGCTTCCTCAATGATAAGGAGACAGAAGCATTGTGGGGCACAGGGTCACAGGTCTGCTTAATGAATGACACCTGGAGACAGGAGCACCTGCCACACACCACCGTCAGAGACTTAGCTGAGTTGGTGGGTCCAAGTATTCTGAATGGGAGGGCAGTGAACCAGACACCGATTCCATTCTCAGGGTGGGTCGAAGTCACTTTCAAGCTGCCGACAGTTAGTCGCCCACCGGTGGAACTTTTAGTTCCTGTGCTAGTGGTGAAGGAGGAGGGAGTGGCAGAGCCGCCTATCATTGGGTTCAACGTGATTGACCATGTCCTGAAGATGGGCATTAAACCCCCTTGTGCCATCAGTGAAGCTGTTAGTGCAGCCTTCTCATTTGACTGTAAAAAAACAGAGGTATTTTTGAAAGTGATGCAAAGTGAGGAGGATAGGCTGGGGGAAGGAATGGTAAAAGTTGGCAGTGAGTTGGTTACCATCCCTGCTGGCCAAACCAAAGCAGTCAAAGGTTGTGTCAGAGCAGGCTCACTTCCAGACACACAAGACATCTTATTTGAGCCAAGTCAGTACACCCAATTACCGGAGGGTTTGCAGATGCAAAGTGGGTTGGTGCAGTTATGGAAAGGGGAAACATAGATTTGAACATAGAACATATATGGCTCAATCTCTCTCTCTCTCTGACCACTGCTTCTGACACACGCATTCCCTGTCTCCTGACGAGAGCCTGAAGGCTCGCTCCAGTACGCTTATACAGTGCTGGAGTGAGTTCTCGTGATGGCGATGAATAAAAATTCCCTTTTAAACCATCAGTTCGCCGTGCCTTATTTCACTATCGCCACACTGTTCGATCTATGTTCAAAATACCTATAACAAACAGTATGTCCCGTGATATCCAGCTGCCCGCTAAGACCATTTTGGGGGAAACGCAGAGAGTTAAAACTGCTTACCCGGCAGACATTAGACCCCCTGCTGTAAACCAAGCAACAGTCGACCTGACGACGAGTGAAACAGGAAGAAATAAAGAGACCGAGATGAACTGTGCCGTCAAAGAGACTATGGACATGTGGGACCCCCCAGTTCCCCTTGATCATCTCTTGCCCATACAACAAGAGCAAGTAAAACAGCTACTGCGGGAGGAACGGCAAGCGTTTTCCCGTGATGAGTATGATGTAGGGACAATTCCCTCTTTACAGTTGAAGATCCGACTCAAGGATCCCACTCCTGTTACAAAGACTTATGTCTCTGTTCCCAAACCACTTCATAAAGAAGTAAAGGAGTATTTAGAAGACCTGCTTAACAGGGGCTGGATCACCAAATCTAAGTCATCGTATTCCAGTCCAATCGTCTGTGTGCGAAAGAAAGATGGAGGTCTGCGTTTGTGCTGCGACTTTAGAGAGTTGAACAAGAAGTCCATCCCTGACAGACACCCAATTCCCCGGATACAAGATATGCTAAACAGTCTAAATGGGAGTGTGTGGTTTTCAGTCCTCGACCAAGGGAAGGCGTATCACCAGGGTTTCCTGGAAGAGTCGAGTAGGCCCCTCACTGCATTTATCACTCCCTGGGGTTTGTTCGAGTGGGTAAGAATTCCATTTGGTTTGTCCTCAGCACCAGCAGCATTCCAAAGATCTATGGAGGAGTGCTTGTGGGGGCTGAGGGATATTTGTCTGCCTTACCTCGATGATAACCTTGTTCATTCACAGACTTTTGAAGACCACTTGCGAGACCTGAGAAGCGTCCTGCACCGCTATCAAAGCCATGGGGTGAAGCTGACTCCCCGGAATTGTGAGTTATTCAAGCAGCAGGTACGTTTCCTTGGTAAAATGGTAACAGGACAGGGCTACACCATGGACCCTGCGGACATCGCCCCGGTGCAGACACTCAAACAGCAGCAACCTTCCACTGTTGGAGAGCTAAGGAAATTGCTAGGTTTTATTTCATATTACCGCAGCTATATTCCAAACTTCTCCCGTATAGCAAAGCCTCTTTACGACCTTCTTGCTAACGATCACACAGATAAAGTAAAGAAAAACTCAAAAAAAACATATCAAAAAGAAAGACGGTGGTGCGGCGGATGATAAAATAAAATAAGCAGCGATGCTGAGGTTTTAAGTAGAGTTTATTAAATCATACCGCCGTCACGAGCTCCGCTCCCGGCGCCGTGCATGCGCACCGGGAGCGAGCTCAGCGGCTCTCAGAGAAGGAGGACACAAAGTCTGTGTCCAGCAGCAGCGGTTGAGGAAGTGGAATTGAGAGAGCGAGTTACAGAACCTGTGCAGTATTTATACCCAACTCAGACAATACATCAAAGCGGATTCACAGCAGTTGGTACGATCAAAGGGACTGCAGAACAGGCATGAGACATTTGCATTTATAAGACTGAAAGGGTTAATGTATAGTTAGTGCCAGAATAATAATTCTGTAGGTGATCTCCCATTATGCTCTACACATATTCCATACAAATTCTGTTTGCATGCTTATGAACAAGTATGTTATGGTATATTGATAACAGGAATGAGACAAAGGTATAGAGCCCTCTCTGTCTTTTCTCTCTCTCTTTTAAGTCAGGTCTTTAACATTAGATACACACCCAAACCCAACACCCACGCACACTGTTGATAGCACATTCTAGAATGAAGAGGCGTGTTCAGTGGATGGCCTGTTCCCGCCATAGGTAGATTAGCCAATCAGATAGTCGCGTACAAGCCCATCCCATTGTACTGGCTCGCCCAACCCGAGGGGATAATTGTAACCTGCACCCGGAAGTCGGGGTTCAGTGTGGCAACGCTCCAGAGGGAGCTGGGTCACGCTGCACCCAGCGCTGCTTGCTTTACATGTGACTTCTAAATAAATGTACCATCCTTTAAATTGAAGAAATCTCCGGTTTGTTCTTGGACCTTTCAATCCAAGAATCGGGTATTTTTCTAACAATTGGTGCAGGTGACCCGGATTGAATTACTTCAAGACGAGCCAAAAAAACTACATCGGAAGGACCCTTTTACAGACCACTGTGGCGCGCCTGAATAAAAAGGTAAGCAGAGCCTTTTGTCTACAAAATTCTGCAGTTTGGCCACTCTAAATTTACAGTTGTCTGATTAAGGGGTATATCCGATCTCGAAATTTATCATTTGGTTGGGAGTCATATGTAAAGTTTAAACAATAGTTTGAAAAGTTAAAGAGAGTGCACGTGTTCTATGTTCAGTCTGAGATAGAATGGCCGCGGCCCTGGACATGTATGACGGGTGCGTGGTCCGCCAAATTTTAAAACGTTTTGGATTCAGTCTGAGCCAAAATGACGAGACTTAGGATGCCAGGGTGACTAATAATCACCCAGGTTCGTCTCCCAAATGAAAAGAGCCAGGTTTTAGCAACCTGATGCCGGGGGGAGCCATTGAAGCGTTCGACCCGATGCCACTCTGGAAGTGAAGCCGCGATCATTTAATTTGCTAAACACAAGACACCGCTTGTTCTCGTAGTCGAAAAGAGGCCACGAGAGAAAGTGTCCGCTGTGATTAGAGTTAATCACGCTACCGCTTGTACAAGGGGACTTGCCGAGGCCTTTGTGAAAGTAGCCTCTGTTTAACAAAAGATTAAATGGATCGGCGAGATTCTGGGTTGCAGTCTGTACCCAGAATTAATAAGACAATAGGAGGCAACGGCCGTGCCTGTCTTCCAAATTGATCTCCAGGGTTAAGCCTGATGCCGGGGGGGTTAAAGAATCGACCCGATGCCGTTAAAAGGAACGATGCCACGTAGGTGAAGTATTTCGGTGTGGTAGACTGCAAGTCTAAATGAAAACATTACTGGCACCTGCTTCTAGGGGGAACTACCTGTATTGTTCAGCACTACTACTAAGGGGACACCATTAGAATAAGAGTGTAAAAATCCCACGCAGAATCCATGTTCAGTCTTTTGTCGTGTGTGTTGCAGAATAAATGGCAAGAGTTAGCCAAAGAAATAACTCAAGTGTGATCATTGCTACACGGTAGGATATCACACAATTGGCGACGAGGATTAAAAAAAAAAATTAGTGGCGAGAAACAGAGAACATTGCAAGTGTGGCGAACTCAAGTGACTCCAGTAGTTCGAGTGTAAGTTCAGAGGAGGAAAACGAGGTTTCCCCACCACGACGAGCAATGGCGGCTGTAATCGGAACGGTAACCCCTTTTGATAACTCGACTCAGTCATGGGAAGAATATAGTGAAATGTTGGACTTTTTCTTCGAAGCTAATGACATTGAGGAGCCAGACAAACGGAAGGCTGTACTGTTGAGTGGAGTTGGTGCAACTACTTGCAGCTTGTTGAGAAATTTAATAAGCCCTGCATTACCGAAAGATAAAACGTACGACCAGCTTACTGCTGAGCTTCAGAAGCACTTCAGCCCCAAACCGAGTGAAATCGTGCAACGATTCAAATTTAATTCACGCATAAGGAGGAACACTGAGTCCATAGCAGAGTATGTGGCAGAATTGAGGAAATTAGCACTGCACTGTGATTACAAAGATTCATTGGAAGAAATGTTAAGAGACAGACTTGTGTGTGGAGTGAATGATGACCGAATGCAACGGCGACTTTTATCTGAAACAAAACTCACTTTTGCAAAGGCTTTGGAATTATGCCAAGCGATGGAAACAGCATCTAAAGATGTGAGAGAAATGTAAGGGAAGCTAGCAGAGGACACAGCAACGCATGTTCGTGTGCCTAAGACCCAAGTAGGTGTCCACAAAGTGTCGACTGACAAACTTCAGCGCAAATTCCCCAGTTGTTATCACTGCAAAGGCCAGCACAATGCCGCCGAGTGCAAATTTGCCACTGAGCTGTGTCATAATTGTGGCAAGCGAGGGCACATTAAGAAAGCATGTAGAACAAAGGTGGGCAATGCACAGGTGCAGAAGGCAACAGTTAAAGGGCAAAAGAATGAAAACAAGGGCCCAGGAAAGGAACAGCGAGCGAATCAACTTAGAGGGGAGGGAGAAAGTGATACAGAAGACATGGGTTTTCACACAATTTACAACATGTCAGATGAGCTGACCAAGGTAGCGCCCATCACGCGTACCATGAATGTTAATGGAATGAAAGTAACATTTGAAGTTGATACAGGCTGTGGAGTAACCATATTAAGTAAACAGCAATATACACAACTGTGGAAGAAAACAGACACAGCAGAATTAAATCCCTGTTCATTAAAATTAAAAACATACACAGGAGAGAAGCTAGACGTGCTAGGCATGGCACAAGTGAAGGTGCAACACAAAAACAAAGAAAAGGACTTACCTGTAGTAGTAGTTGGGAGCGAAGGACCAAATCTACTCGGGCGAAGTTGGCTACAAGAACTGGCCATGATTGATCAGTTGGTGAATAAGGTGGAATCTCAGCCCAAATTGCAGCTGGAGGAGATCCTCGGAAGACACGCTGAGGTGTTCAAAGAAGGCTTAGGACAGCTAAAAGGTGTCACTGCAAAGATTAATGTGGACAAGGAGGCCCAACCACGATTCTGCAAACCCCGACCGGTGCCCTATGCAGTCAAGCCACTGGTCGAAAGCGAGCTACAGAGGTTGCAGAATGGGCGGCGCCCATAGTCCCAGTGCGAAAGCCGGATGGCTCCATTAGAATATGTGGAGATTACAAACTCACTGTCAATCGAGAAAGTATGTAACCATCAATACACACAAAGGCTTATATACCTACACACGCTTACCATTTGGAGTAGCTTCCAGTCCTGCTATATTCCAGAGAACTATGGAGGGCATCCTAGGTGGAATTCCGAATGTTGCCATTTATTTGGATGACATCCTTTGTACAGGACCAAATGAACAAGAACATCTGAAAACGCTGGAGGAAGTGCTTCAACGGTTGGAGAAAAGCGGTCTGAGGTTGAAAAGAAGCAAGTGTGAGTTCATGGGAAAAGAGGTGGTGTTCCTAGGCCACAAGATCAACGCCAGTGGTCTACACCCTCTAACAGACAAAGTGGAAGCCATTGCGGAGGCGCCTGAGCCACAAAATGTTACTGAGTTAAAAGCCTACCTGGGCTTGTTGAACTATTACCATAGGTTCCTCCCAAAGCTCTCCACGCTGCTGGCACCACTACATACCTTACTTAAGAAGGAAGAAAAATGGTCATGGGGGGTCAAGCAGCAGAAGGCGTTTGAAGAGTCCAAAGCGCTACTTCAGTCCTGTAGTGTGTTAGTGCATTATGATTCAAACAAACCACTCATCCTGGCGTGTGACGCATCACCCTATGGTGTGGGAGCTGTACTCTCTCATCGTATGGAGGATGGCTCAGAGAGACCCATAGGGTTCGTCTCAAGAACTCTTAGTGCAGCTGAGAAAAACTACTCCCAGCTAGACAAGGAGGGCCTTGCAGTAGTATTTGGTGTAAAAAAGTTCCACAAATACCTGTACGGGAGACGGTTCGCTATAGTGACTGACCACAAGCCACTAATTTCACTGTTCAGTGAAATGAGAGCCATACCCCAGATGACATCTCAGAGAATTCAGAGATGGGCCGTTACATTAGCAGCGTATGAGTACACCATCAGTTACAAAGCCGGACGGGACCATACGAATGCTGACGCGATGAGTAGGCTACCCTTGGATGGAGGAAGAGACAGCACGCCTGAGGAGGAGGAGAGAGTGCTATTGTTTGAAGATATCGGCGTGCCCCTGGTGAATGCACAACAAATAAAGAAGTGGACAGACAAAGACCCTGTTCTAGCAAGAGTGCGAGAATACATCTTGCGAGGATGGCCGAAGATGAACAGTCCTGAGTTCATTCCCTATGCCCGACGACAGGATGAGCTCAGCACCCAGGAAGGTTGTATCCTGTGGGGAGGACGCGTGGTTGTTCCACCACCTGGTTGGAATGCCTTACTGCAACAACTACACCAAGCACACCCTGGCATCACTCGCATGAAAGCGTTGGCGAGGAGTTACATGTGGTGGCCCAACATGGATGCAGAGGTGGAGGCGCTTGTGAAGTCATGTGCGGCATGCCAGGAGAACAGGAACAGTCCTCCAGCAGCCCCACTACATCCCTGGGAAGTTCCAGATAAACCATGGAGAAGAATTCACATTGACTACGCAGGTCCATGGATGGGAAGAATGTTCCTGATCATAGTTGACGCATACTCAAAGTGGATCGATGCATATTCTGTGAGTAGCTCTACTTCTACTGTTACCATTGAATGTCTTAGAAAGAGTTTCAGCCAACATGGCATACCTGAAATCATAGTATCAGATAACGGTACATGTTTTACGAGTGAACAGTTCCAAGAGTTTTCTGAAAAGAATGGCATACGTCACATCACGACTGTGCCATACCATCCTTCTTCTAATGGCTTAGCCGAGAGGGCCGTGCAGACGTTCAAGTCACTCATGAAAAAGATGGCAGGAGACTCTATTGAAACTCGAATGTCGACATTTGACTTAATACATCCAGACTTCAGAAACAAAGTGCATGATAAACAAGAGAGACAAAAAGGTTATCATGACATGCATGCTAGAGAGAGAATACTGAGAGAAGGAGACGTGGTCTACACCCGCAACTTTGGCTCAGGACCAGCCTGGGTACCAGGAGAAATAACAGAAAAGACAGGCCCTGTGTCATTCAAGGTGACATTAGGCCATGGACAAGTGGTGAGGCGACACATCGACCAAGTTCGTGGTAGGAGCTCCATTCCCCTGCCGATGGCACCAGAGGTGTTGTCTGACAACCATTCTGAGGAGAGCATCAACGAACCACCACTTCAGGTGATACCTGAGGTACCCGTCTCTGCAGATTCTACGGGCAGCACTGCAGCAGCCGAAACAGTGGAGCAGTCTGAGTCTTCACCTGCAGTTGGCTCACCCGCCGTGAGAAGATCTCAGCGAGCTAGGAAAGCTCCAGACTACTTGAAGGACTATACTTAGTCAGTTGTGAGTTCCCCAGCCACAGGACAAGAATGCGTCCTGGAACCTCACTGGGATGCGGTAGTCAAACCAATTCCCCAGTTAGACTGTTATGTGTGTTATACATGTGAAAAAAAAAAAAGAGAGAAAGAAATTATGTGTATGACACATGTGGTTAAGAAGTTAAACAGTAACTGTGATAGTTTAGGGTTAAATGGGAGTTCCAGGATGTCTAGTAATTGGCTAGTGTAATTAAGAGTAGTTTAATCTAGAGGGGAGGGATGTGGTAGACTGCAAGTCTAAATGAAAACATTACTGGCACCTGCCTCTAGGGGGAACTACCTGTATTGTTCAGCACTACTACTAAGGGGACACCATTAGAATAAGAGTGTAAAAACCCCGCGCAGAATCCATGTTCAGTCTTTTGTCGTGTGTGTTGCAGAATAAATGGCAAGAGTTAGCCAAAGAAATAACTCAAGTGTGATCATTGCTACACGGTAGGATATCACATTCGGAGCAGTCTGTTGCAAAATAAATACGAGACTTAGGGAATAGCGGGATCACCTGCATTCGTCTCCCAAATTGATCTCCAGGGTTAAGCCTGATGCCGGGGGGGGTTAAAGAATCGACCCGATGCCGTTAAAAAACGATGCCACGTTGGTGAAGTATTTCGGAGCAGTCTGTTGCGAAATAAATAAGAGACTTAGAGAACTGCGGGATCAGCCGCATTTGTCTCCCAAATTAAAGGCAAATTTCAGTTACAGTCTGTGCTGGAATAAGAGACTTAGACGTCTCCCAAATTAACCATCCAGGGTTAGCCTGATTTCGGTTACAGTAGTGAGCATGTATAAAGGTACTCTTAATACGTTATAAGAATCTCAGACTACAGTATGAGTGAGTAACGTAACAAGCAGCCACAAGAATCTTTTTTCCACCTTTAGTGAGGGTCTGCTCATAAGTATAAAATAATAGCTTACAGAATTGCATAAGATTCTTTTATTCCAACAATAGTGAATGCATTCATAAGTATAGAACTGATTTCTGTAAAATTTTGTGTATCTAGGGGATAAAAGTGTGGTTTGGGAAAATACCGGGAGCTGAGAATATTTAGTAAAATTTTTTCCCACAATGATTTAACTAATGGCGGGCTCCAGACCGTGTGGTCAGAACAAAGGAAAAGTATGCACCCCCACCACTGAGCGCGGGCTCCAGACCGCGTGGTCAAGAACAAAGAAAAGTAATGGGCCCCCACCACCGAGTGGAGGTGCGATTGGTAAAACAGGTTACTGAGAGAAGAATTATTTGAGGTAACAGCATTAAAATGAAGCGCTAAATTAAAGTTGTAAAGCTGTGGTAGCGTGTGTATAGCTGGGATTAAGGAGGCAGTGCTCCATTTTTCTTAAACTTAAAAAAAAAAAAAAAAAACACATGGTTTGTGAACAATAGGCTCAGGGGCCATTTTGCACGTGTCCCATTTACTGCGCATGCGAGGGCGCCATTTTGAATCACCTTCAAGCTGCGGCACAGTGCCTCCATCGTGTGGCCAAATATAGGAAGTGCACTATTTCACGAAATTACTGCCAACAAAACTTAAAACCTTAAGAATAAATCTGGAACTTTATCTCTCTGGTTGAAAGGAAGGCTTTAAAAATTCCATGCATGGTGAAAAAACAATAAAGACCTCCGGGGCCTGCTAAAATGCAGGTTTGCCTATAATGAGGCAAAGCACGCCCATTCAGCTTGGAGAAGAGAGATAAAAAGTTCAACTCTAAAATTAGGCAGCGGGAACTGGAGAATAAGGAGATTTATTCCTCAACAAAACTGTAGGAAATCCTACACTATATAAAGGTGAGAGAATTTAAATGCAAAATTGCAGGTTGGTATAGATAAGTAAATATATAAATGAATTAAATTATAAATACAAAAATAATTAAATAAATACAACAAACGAAAATATGAATGAATAAAATAAATAGGAGTTTTTGTTGTGGAGATGAGAGTGGGCAGAATATGGAAATGGAAATTTGTTTTTGAAGAAAATTGAAAACTGATGAAATGTTAAAGTTTTGTGCAGGACGCAAGACAAAAACAAAATATGGAGAAACGATTGGAGGAAGGAAAACGTAAGAATAAGAGACTTATGCTGCAACGGTGAGAACAAATGCAAAATAATCAATAAACACGATATAACAGAAAAGGACAAAAACACGCTGTTTAATAGCTTGTTTCTCTCCATTAAATTTGAGACAGTGTTGGCTGTGGACAACCCCTCCCCCAGCAGCTGCCTCCTCCTTCTCGCAGTGACCCCCCTCCTCCCTCCACTTCGCTGTCCCACTCCAGCAATCAAAGAAAGCAACACAATGGGTCAAAAGAGGAACAATTGAGCACACCAGCAGAGTGAGTCCTCACACATCTGATATTGTATAGTATTCCTGTATATATATCAAGCCGCTGAGGCTGGTAGAAAATTAAGGTTGTTGTTGTTCTCTATTTGTGAAATGTGGGGTGATTCATCACTCAGTTGATATCTGTACTGTATTCCTGTGTGTGTATCAACCAGTTGAGACTGATTAACACCTATATGAAATGTCTCTAGCCTGTAAGCCCGGCTCCCTGGGGTCGGCGCTATCCTAGACAAGGGCTAGATGGTTGACAAAGGTCCCAATCACAGATCAAAAGAAAGGAAGGGAGAAATTTGCCAGATGGGTCAAACAAATGCAGGACAGAGGAATGTTCGCAGGATGTGAAAACAGCCCCCCCATCAGGGAGACCTAGCTATACAGTATTGTTGCCTTCCATATCAGAGATGTGCCAAGACCACATACTGAGCAGACTCAATACATGACCAATCTTCAAAAAAGCCATACCCATGCCCCATCTGAGTTGACCTGTCAGTATCAGCTGCATGACCACAGGAGGTCAGAATAGTCAGAGGCCCCCGTGGGACTAATACTTCCTATGTTAAGCAATTTGGCCACTGAGCTCAAACACCCAAAAGGGCCCCCGAGGGGTCCCCCAAAATTAGCAACACAACAGGTATCCTTCCCTACAGGATGTTGAAAAAGAACCGGCTTTGATATTAAGCCGTTCTGTTTCAAGGGGGGAGAGGTCAAGACAGGAACAGATAGAAAAGTTACTAGTCCACTAAGGTTTGAAGGCTCCATTAAAGGAATAGAACAATGTATCAAGGAAGAGGAATCCAACGGGGTCAAATTAAACAATGGCTCCTCTGATTGCACAATTCAACATAAGTTATCCAAAAAGCATGATGGCTGAGGCTGCAGCTTATATTGCCCACCCATTCTCCATCTAAGAAGCTTAACATAAGGTATGAGCATGGAGGTGCAAAATATGATAAAAATGCCGATTTATAATCACGGCCTAAGACAAAGGTTGAAAATTTAAGCAAAAAGGTATAAGGGTAAAGCTGCAAGGTTTGGAGGAAATTGCACAATTGAGGAAATTTGCCAAATATTACAAAATGTCACAAATTCCTGAAAAGGAACTTGCAAATTTACAAGGAAAAAATTTAAAATTTGTTAGGAGAAAATAACTATTAAGAGAAAAGGTTGCAAAGTTAGAAGGGAAGTGTTTAAATTTGAAAAAAGCTGTAAGCTTACGTGAAAGCCACATTAAGATAAGGTAAGCCTTTATTGGTCCCACAACGGGGAAATTCTAGGATTGCAATGGCACAGGGATAACAACACATAGAGCAATAATTTAGAAGATATGAAAATAAGAGCAGTGAATATGCATATGTACACATAAATATAAATACACGGTGCGGAGCATTACAGATTTCCTTACACTTTGTATGGAGATGGGGGATGGCAGCGTAACAAGGGTTATGGTTTTGGATCATCCAGAGATGAGTAAAAAGCACTATGGAAGACGATGAATTAAAACAAACACAACCAGAGTAGACTAGAGAAACAAAGAGATAATTTGGGGTAAAAACAGCAAACACTCGGCCGTATAGACCCAAGAATGAAGCATATACATACATATAGCTGTGTGCACACCAGCCTTATCCAAGGGATCATCATAGAGCACGCACAGAGCGGAGGTGGAGCATGAACAAGGCTCTAATGTCCTGTGCACATAGATCTACAGCTCTGGCACACACAAGACAACCAGTGTAGCTTGACAAACAAACCAGCGGTTCACACCCGCATGGTCTGTGTGTCACATGGTTAAGTCCTGATTTAAATACCACTTAGAATTGTTTTGGGGGGACTAATGAAAGTTTTATATTTTCGTATCTAAAATTGTTATAGTTTTGTAGGCATAGTGTTAGTTCGTCTGAAGGTTATCTGTTCAGAAGAAAAAAAAAGACAGAAGACTCCACCACACCAAGATACAGATGACTCTGTTAAACTTAAGTTTTCATAATAATCAGCAGACGTCTTAGTGTAATACATTCCTTGAAAGGCAGATGTTCAGACCCAGAGGCATCATTTAATTCCAAAACAAATTCAAAAGGTCAGTAATTAAAAGGCATCCAAGGCCAGGGTATAAATCAAGAGATGAGTGTTGTCACAAAACAGAATTTTGAATTGAGCCATGTTGGTCTATTTACAAAGCTGACTTTTCAGAATGAAGCCGATCACTTTTATGTGCAGGATCTTGCATGGAGCATTAGCTGTGGACAGTAGTCAGTAGTATGAACGACGGGACAGTGAACAGAAGGAAATTCCAATACTGAAAGAGATTATAGATGTGAGATGTTTCATCAGCCAGTCCAGGGAAAGGTGAAGTCTTGTACACAGATGGATAGTGGATGGAAAAGAATTGAGTGAGTGTTTCTGATGGGAAAAAGTACTTAGGGGAAGAGAAGAAGAACGGTGGATTTAGCAAGTGTAGAAAATACTTCTGATGTTGAGATGAAAATGGGGAAAGAAATGAAAGCAGAGTATGTGTAACCAAAGAAAAATAAAGATCCACGTAAAATTTGAAGCAGTAGGTTTAAAAACCAAACAAACAGAAAATCAACAATAAATAATTTTTTGCTAAGAGTGCCAGGAAGAAGGCACAAATGCAGGTAGCCATCTTAGATGTTTCCAAGTACTTAAAGCAGCAATGAGGCATTAGGTGTCCATTCTTTCAGTGCATTTCCTTAATTGTGGATATTAACATTTATTTAGTAATGAGCAAACACTCACAGCGAGGATTATAGCCTTACTATATACTTGGTTATTTAAAATCAATCTAACACCCCAGTTATGTTCCTCCCCAACAGAGGGTATGCATTTGATGTTACTCACCACATAATGGTGTGATATGTGATATATGATACGTCATATTTCAGGAATATGACAGTAATGAGGAACGTGATTTTTCCTGATTCGGCGGTGGCCAAGCTGGGTCAGGGTAAACTACATTCACTCCACAATTTACCAAGGAATATATAAAATGAGGCATTCAAGGAAAAAATTTGAATCAAATTCTAATTAGGCAAAACGTCCACCTTTCACTTGACTGAAAGTGTGACACAACTTTTAATCATTTATTTAAATTCAACTGGACAAACTGATCTTATTTATCAATGCTGAAGCATATCAAAATGCATAGGTGGTTAATTTGTTTTTCTTAAATGAAATTGGTAAACTAGTTAAGCTGTGACTATTGAAACCTTATTGAACAGAACTCTTGGAAGACAAAGGTCCGCACAGTAGTGCAGATAGTATCTGTTGGCATGGTGAAGAGTTAATCTTATTATCCCATCTTGTATTAATTAGGAAAACTAAATGAAGACTTTGAAGCAGTTCCTTTCTTGACTCAATGTTGGAAATCTAGATAAGAAGGGAAAAGAAAATTTGGAGAAAGACTGAACTTATTTATGGAATGGCTGACACAAGGGGAGCCTGAGGCTCCCCATGAATCTGTTTCTCTTATAAAAGCAGGACAAGAGGACAAGGGGGGAGGACGGCAAGGAGGAGGAGGAGGAGGGAGCACACCCCACAATGGCCGCTGCTGGCAGGAGAGGCATCCACCTCCACCACTGAAAACTGGACTGCATACTTAAAGACTAGAACAGATAAGTGGACTCACTTCTACACGTATGCAGAAAATTAGCAAAAATTAAATTACTGCATGTAAAGTAAGAATTCTGGGTAATGACATACAGGACTCTGAGTCAGAAAAATAACGATCAAATTCTGCAAATAACAAGCTACCAGTAGAACACCTATCAACATCTGTAAAAGTAGCATTGTACCCAATGTACTATAGGCAATTGAATGGATCTGATCCAAATTGTGAACTACCATCATTTGTAAATCCATCCTCTAGATTGGTCATAAAATTAGACTGATAAACAAGGAAATGTGTGGAAGCATCCATTGTCCTAATTGAAGAGGATAAGAGGCATTTCAACCAATGGGGGGTTCCACACATTGTGGATGTCGACCGACCCATAATGACTATGTTTTATCGGGCTTTTATTGAATCTGTTTTATCCTTTTCTTTAATGTCATGGTTTGGTCAGATAAAACTGAAACAGAGGAAATCCTTGGATCAGGTAGTCAGATGGTCCAGTCGTTTGCTTGGTGAGTCACAGCTGAGCCTGGCATCCCTGTACGCCAAACAAGTACAGAGGATGGCCGACTCGATTTTAAATGATGACTCCCACCCTTTGCACTGCAACTTTCAGCTTCTTCCCTCCAGACGGAGGTTTGCTGTCCCAAAAAGTAGAACCCAGCGCTACAAAAACAGCTTTGTCCCTGCTGCTGTCAAAGAGTTGAACAAGCTATAAAATTATATTGTACATATTCTATATTTACCTATTTTGAAAGATGTGTGCCTGTGTTTGTGTCTATGTTGAATGTAATTAGTGGCTTGTAAATATGGATGTCACCAACTGCAAAACAAATCTACCTACAGGTACAAATAAAGTAACCTGAACCTGAACCTGAACACATCCCGCTGGTTAGACCCAAACACATGGATTGGAAAATGTTGGACATATTGTCATCTCTAGTGCAGAATAGAGCCATCCATGGAAAAGCAGTAACAGAATATTAACAGAATATTCTCCCAAAATAAAACCATAAGCATTGTCTCTCAACTGGGTAACCACAGCACAAAAGGCGGCACAAAGATGCCCAGAAATCTCCTATATGACCAATCTTAACATTAACAAATGAGGGGGTGAGGAAAATTTGAAGCAAATTCCAAATTGGTTATGGTGAAAGGATAACCAAATGCAGATCTAATAAAAGGAGCAGAGTACAACACTATAGGCCATATATTGAGAAGCCCAGAAGGGCGTTAACAAATGCAATTTTCCACAGTGGGAGTCGTCAACAAGTCTTAGACCAACTGCTGGGTCGAGAGGAAGAGCTGAGGACCCCAAGACGAAAGATGATGACGAGGAAAACCATTCTGCCATCACAGATTATTTGTAAACACAGTGTGCTAATGATAATACATAAATCATACATAGCTCACCACACGGATGTAGGGGTGTGAGACTTATAGGGTTCTTGCGTTATTTATCTCCATCATGCTAATTACGGTTAGGTAATCTGAATAAGGGAGAAGGTTAGAAGCTCTGAATGCCTGAATACAACAATGCATGAATAAGGATGTCTCCTAATGTTGAATAATATTGTTTACTACCTACCCACTGAACATATAGGTCCCATCACCCAACGCACACATCACAACACAATCATCACATGCAGATTTCATATAGCCAACAATCACACACTCAAGGCTACTGGGAGATAACTTACAACAACACATAGATAACTACAGATGTAGTGAGTAAGGATAAAACTGTACAGGCTCCATACATTGTGATGGCAACCCCTCAGACCATTATTGGTCCTGCCCCAGCTGAGCCCTTTGTATCGGCACTTGATCAAAGGTGTAGGGTACAGGGAAGATGCATGCCGGAGAGCACCAGACCATCATGATGTGTGCCTGCGACATAGAAAAGGTCGTAGGGCGAGTGACTGTGTGACTTCAGTCCCCAGAAGAAGAATGGACTGGTACCCAAGCGCATCCACCGCACCTCCAGCATCCAGGGTGGAGCCAGGAGCTCGAGACTTACCAACACCAGCATGTTCACCTCTTTCCAGCGACACGGGGGTGGCATCCCTGGGACAGCATCACTGAGCTGTTCACTGGCTGGACTGGATGTTACATACCCTCTGCTGCACCCACCAGACTGTCCTGTAGACCTCATGGGATGAGGTGTGCCTCTGAGAGCGGGGACACAGTTGTTTCGTTCCTGTGTCACCAAGATGGAACTATGCTCCACAGCTGCAGATACGGGAAGCAGACGCAGAGGAAGGTCGAACCTCTGTCGCAACCGTGTGATGAGTGCAGTTGAATGATGTGAGCCCTGGCAAGGGTCAACCGGTGGACAAAGGTTTTGTGGACTGATTCTATTCGACCCTATGACCCCTACATGGTCCACTCCACTGGACAAAGAACAATGATCATGAGGAGACCTCGAGGGGGGTACAGGACCTGGTGACAGTTTACCTCTTAGACATCACTGCACCATGCTAAGGTGTCCACAGGGGGGAGGCACGGGTAGCAGAACCAATGGTGCAAGCCTCTTGGGTTGACAGACAGTGCAGGGACCTGCTTATTCACCATCTGTTAATTGCTAGAGTCTCTCACACCATACATGGTTGACATGATAAAATCATGTCAAAGGGGGGATTGAAAGGGTTTATGTATAGTTAGTGCCAGAATAATAATTCTGTAGGTGATCTCCCATTATGCTCTACACATATTCCATACAAATTCTGTTTGCATGCTTATGAACAAGTATGTTATGGTATATTGATAACAGGAATGAGACAAAGGTATAGAGCCCTCTCTGTCTTTTCTCTCTCTCTTTTAAGTCAGGTCTTTAACATTAGATACACACCCAAACCCAACACCCACGCACACTGTTGATAGCACATTCTAGAATGAAGAGGCGTGTTCAGTGGATGGCCTGTTCCCGCCATAGGTAGATTAGCCAATCAGATAGTCGCGTACAAGCCCATCCCATTGTACTGGCTCGCCCAACCCGAGGGGATAATTGTAACCTGCACCCGGAAGTCGGGGTTCAGTGTGGCAACGCTCCAGAGGGAGCTGGGTCACGCTGCACCCAGCGCTGCTTGCTTTACATGTGACTTCTAAATAAATGTACCATCCTTTAAATTGAAGAAATCTCCGGTTTGTTCTTGGACCTTTCAATCAAAGAATCGGGTATTTTTCTAACAAGACCTACATAACAATAGGCAGATGCAGTCCTCTGCTCCAGCTTGCAGGACAAAGAGGTTACAAGGCACATCTACATACTGATCTGTCTCTAGGTCACAGTAAGGACAGGACGCATGAACACTATACATGAATGGCACATTACATCACAATACATGAATGGCACATTGCATCACAATACATGCATGGCACATTACATCACAATACATGAATGGCACATTACATCTCAGTAGTGCTGCGGGAAAAACCAAGAGAAGAGAGCTGAGTGTCCTTAATCTGTTGTGGGGGTTAACCGAACCGCCACAGTGGCCAGTTGCCCTCATCCCATGCAATCAGGTGGCGCCCAGAGCATCAAGCAGTACTTGGTCAGCTTGTTGATTTTCTTTCCCAACCCCCAGTGTTAGGTTACCCGAACTTTGAGGAACCCTTCATTTTGCACTGTGACGCTTCACAGGAGGGGCTTGGGGCGGTGTTATACCAGCGACAACAAGACAAACTGGTGGTGATAGCGTATGGCTCCAGGACACTGTCAAATCCAGAGAAGAACTACCACCTTCATTCAGGGAAGCTGGAGTTTCTTGCCATGAAGTGGGCCATCTGTGAGAAGTTTCAGGATTATCTGTACTATTCTCCGCCATTCACGGTCTACACAGACAATAATCCCCTAACGTATGTGCTCACCACCGCAAAGTTAAATGCAACCACACAGAGGTGGGTAGCAGAACTAGCTGATTTCCAGTTTGTGATTAAGTATCGCCCTGGGAAAGCAAACCGAGATGCAGACGGCCTTTCACATATGCCCCTAGATATGGAGCAGTACATGAACAAATGCACACAAAATGTTGATCCTGATGTAATGAATTGTGTGGCGCAGGCAGTCAAGGTAAAGTCACAAGGAAATGAACCATGGCTCTGCCCAGTCACCATTTCTACTCTCATTAGTGAAGCAGATCGAGAAGCCAGCTCTGTAGCTGAAATATCAAAGACTGTTCTAAAAAGAGCTCAAGAAGAAGACTCCGTGATTGGAGAGGTGTTGCGTTATGTGTTGTCAAAACAATGGCCAAGAAGTGGAAAGCAGCTGAACGGTAAAATTGCAGCTTTAGTCAGGCAAAAACACAAGCTGTACCTGGAAGATGATGGACTGCTTTACAGGAGAACGGCATCACATGACCAGCTACTTCTACCCCAAAAGTTT
Source organism: Pholidichthys leucotaenia (assembly GCA_020510985.1). Lineage (NCBI taxonomy): Eukaryota > Metazoa > Chordata > Actinopteri > Cichliformes > Pholidichthyidae > Pholidichthys > Pholidichthys leucotaenia. The sequence goes on along the minus strand of CM035843.1, from coordinate 320,806,185 downwards.
CACAAGCTCGTGTTTAAAGAGCTCCACGAAAACATGGGCCATTTAGGGGTAGAGAGAGTGATGAACTTGATAAGAGAGCATTTTTATTGGGCTCATATGCAAAGAGATGTTGAACACTACATCACTAAAGTTTGCAGTTGTTTGAAGAACAAACATCCCAATAAGATAACAAGGGCACCACTGACTAACATTGTCACCATGTATCCATTCAAATTAGTGTCCGTTGATTTCCTGCACTTGGAAAAGTGCAAAGGAGGATATGAGTATATCCTGGTTGTAATGGACCACTTCACTCGCTTTGCCCAGGCTTACCCTTGTCGCAACAAAGCCGCCCACACCGCTGCTGAGAAGATCTTTGGGGATTTCGCCCTCAAATTTGGTTTCCCCACACGACTCCATCACGATCAGGGTAGAGAGTTCCAAAATAAACTCTTTGCAAAACTCCAGGAGTACAGTGGTGTGCAGGGGTCCCGAACAACGCCCTACCATCCCCAAGGGAATCGGCAGGTGGAACGATTCAATCGTACACTGTTGGCAATGCTCAGAAATTTGCCCGAAGCAGCCAAGGAAGACTGGAAGTCCTCTCTGGCAAAAGTGGTTCATGCCTGTAATTGCACGCACAGTGAGGCTACGGGGTACGCACCATATTTTCTGCTATTTGGCCGTAGTCCAAAGTTCCCTATTGATCTAATGTCTGGCCTCACAACAAGAGAGCAGAGTGTTTCTCAGCAGGACTATGCTGAAAAGTGGAGAGCTACAATGACTGAAGCTTACAAACTCGCCTCTAAAACAGCAAACAAAGAAGGGATGAGAAGTAAAGCCCTCTATGATAAAAGGGTTCACGGTGCTGAGTTGTCCCCTGGATCCAGAGTACTGGTCCGAAACTTGACCGAAAAAGGTGGGCCAGGAAAATTAAGATCATTCTGGGAAGACGAGGTGTATGTCGTGACCCAAAAGAAGTACCCAGACAGTCCAGTATATGAAATCAGACCTGAAAATGGTAAGGGATGCACTCGGGTCATGCACAGAAACCTTTTGCTACCCTGTGACTTTCTTTCCATGGAAACAGTGGAACATGCCCCTGATAAAACAAGAGAAAGAGAGTCTAAAAGACAAAGGCATGTAGACAGACAAAATGGCACGGATGATGAAGATGAAGAAGGTTGGAGTGCCATAATCGGATTATGAGCTGGAAAGGATCAAAATCACCGTCCACTGAGAGCCGATGCACCGGAGTTCTACCCGCACAGTGACACTACTCCGGAGGATGAGAACCAGGACCTAGATGACGTCACGCAGGTGCAGCTGGCACCAGAGGTCAACAATCCGGTGGTCCCAGATCCAGCTGAGGCAGACCAGGACCAGGGTGATGAGGTATCGGAGTCCAGTTCCAGTGACCAGGAGGGACCTGACGAGATTCCTGCTAAAACGTATCCTTCAAGAATGAAAAAACAGCCGTTGAGATTTACTTATACAAAGTTAGGCCAACCTTGCACTTCATCTGTTTAGAACAAATGTATAGAAGCTAGAGATAACCATTGTTCAGACATGAATGTTTTGGAAAGTAAATGAGTAGTGACTAACCACATTACCAAGTTACTTTTATGGTTGATTAAAAAGGAATAAAAGAAAAAAAATTAAAAAAAAACAAAAAAAGAGATTTTCAGTGTGTTACTAAGGCACAGGCATCACACAAAGGTTTATTTGGTAGGCTATGACTAGATTGAGTACCCTTACTCTCAGGAAAGATGCAGATACCCACCATGATGGACGGAGCGGTTGATGGTTATCGTGCACAAAGACCTCTTCTGCAAATGTATTGCATGGAACAGGAGATACATGCTGTACTATGGACTATTACCAGTTTGCATCTTTATGGACTTTAATGAACTCTGACTCCTGTTTAGTAATACCCTACTTACATGAGATACATGGTTACCAAATGTGGACTGTGAAAGAGAAAAAAAACAGTAGTTTTGGGAAAGTTGTAATGTCGGGACTGTAGAAGAGCTTGGAAGAACGAGGCAGTATGATATATAAACCAAAGTTTATTATCAGCTCCTCTAACAAGTCTCATCTAAGTGCAGAAGCAGCAGAAGGAAAAAGAGACCGAATACCTCCGGCTCTCTGACTTTATACTTGCACATAACAAAAGACATGCATATCAAAGGCTGACATCCCTCATTATCTTAATCCCCCCATTGTCTTGGTACTTCCTCTCTTCGCCCTGGGGGGGTGAGGGTAGCTCCTCCGGTCTCCACCGCAGTGTCTGGGAACGTCTTTGTTCTTCACTGGCGGTTGAGAGTCTTTGTCCTTTCTGAGGTGTGAAGTCGCTTTACATATGTAATCACCAAACATTCTCACATGCTTCAACATATGTAGGTTATGGAATATATGCTTAATATAGCCCACAGGGACGACATTAAATTTTTGAGGGGTGAGTGTAGGAAAAAGTCAATTTTGGACAACTTCCAGAAAAACCCCCAGAAAACAGTGCTGATTAGATGCTAAGGGCTGTAATTTAAATGTTGATGGTAAATAGGAGCATTTATGGGAAATGTTACTAAAGGACTGAATCTGAACTGTTTGAATGTAAACTGTTAGTGAAAGCAGTAGCGCTTTTGCGCCACAGGTGGCGCTCGGTAGTAATAAGACGCTGAACAGTGTTAGAGAACAAGAGAAGAAGAGTAGAGATTGGTGAAGAAAATGGTGTCGAGTGATGTGGCTGCTGTTGGCCGATGTGCCGTGTAAGAGTGCCGTGCCGTGTGTGGTGGAAAGTCATTAAACCGCTGAAAAGTCTGACAGCTTGGCCCTCATCCTTCCCCTTCGCCCTCCGGGGTGTAACACTCTCCTCTGCCACCTGCTCCAGCTCGTCAGAGAGGATACCAAGGCGTTCCCAGACCAGCTGGGAGACATAGTAGCTCCACCGAGTCCTGGGTCTGCCCCGGGGTCTCCTTTCAGTGGGACGTGCCCGAAACACCTCAAGTGGGAAGCGTCCAGGAAGCATCCTAATCAGATGCCCATACCACCTCAACTGACTCCTTTCAATGTGGAGAAGCAGCGGTTCTACTCTGAGCCTCTCCCGGATGACTGAGCTCCTCACCTTTCTCTGAGGGTGAGTCCAGCAATCCTATGGAGAAAGCTCATTTCAGCCGCTTGTATCCGGGATCTTGTTCTTTCGGTCATTACCCAAAGCTCGTGACGATAGGTGAGGGTAGGAACGTAGATTAACTGGTAAATCGACAGCTTTGCCTTAGAGCTCAGCTCCCTCTTCACCACAACAGACCAGTACAACGTCCGCATCACTGCAGATGCTGCGCCAATCCGTCTGTCAATCTCTTGCTCTATTTTCCCCTCACTCGTGAACAAGACCCCAAGATACTTAAACTCCTCCACTTGGGGCAGGAGCCTGTCCCCAACCCAGAGAGGACAATCCACCTTTTTCCGGCTGAGGACCATGGACTCGGACTTGGAGGTGCTGATTCTCATCCCAGCCACTTCACACTCAGCGGCAAACCGTCCCAGCAAGAGCTGTAGGTCATTGCTGGATGAAGCCAACAGGACAACATCATCTGCAAACAACAGAGATGAGATCCTGTGGTCACCAAGCATGACACCCTCCATTCCCTGGCTGCGCCTAGAAATCCTGTTCATAAAAATTATGAATAAGATCGGTGACAAAGGGCAGCCCTGGCGGAGTCCAACTCTCACTGGGAATGAGTCTGACCGAGTGTTGGCTATATGAACCAAACTCTCACAATGGTCATACACAGACCGAATAGCTCGTAACAACAAGCCCGATACCCCATACTCCCGAAGCACCCCCCACAAAAAACCACGAGGGAAGCAGTCAAACGCCTTCTCCAAGTCCACAAAACACATGTAAACTGGTTGGGAAAACTCCCACAAACCCTCAAGAATTCTCGAGAGGGTAAAGAGCTGGTCCGATGTGTCACGTCCAGGACGAAAACCACATTACTCCTCCTGAATCCGAGGTTCGACCAACGGCCGGACTCTCCTCTCCAGTATCTTGGCATAGACCTTCCCAGGGAGGCTGAGGAGTGTGATCCCTCTAAAGTTGGAGCATACCCTCCGGTCCCCTTTTTTGAAGACAGGAACCACCACCCCGGTTTGCCATGCCAAAGGCACTGCCCCCAACCTCCACACAATGTTGCAAAGGCGTGTCAACCATGACAGCCCTATAACATCCAGGGCCTTGAGGGACTCAGGGCGAATCTTGTCCAACCCCGGGGCCTGGCCACCAAGGAGATTTTTAACCACCTTGGCGACCTCAGCCCCTGTGATAGGCGAGTCATCCCCCTCGTCCACAAACCCTGCTTCCTCTGTGGAAGGCGTATCAGTGGGATTGAGGAGATCCTCGAAGTATTCCTTCCACTGCCCGACGATATCCCCAGTCGAAGTCAACAGCGCCCCATTCGCATCATACACAGTGTGGACAGGGAGCTGCTTTCACCTCCTGAGCTGCCGGACAGTTTGCCAGAATCTCTTCAAGGCCGACCGAAAGTCTTGTTCCACAGCCTCACCGAACTCCTCCCATACCCGGTTTTTTGCTTCAGCAACCACCCGAGCTGCACTCTGCTTGGCCTGCTGGTACGCCTCAGCTGCTTCGGCAGTCCCACAAGCCAACCAAGCTTGATAGGACTCCTTCTTCAGCTTAATGGCCCCCCTCAGAATCAGAAAAAGAATCAGAAAAAGATTTATTGCCAAGCACATTTACAAGTAAATAACAGGTAAATATACGAGGGATTTGACTTGACACTGAGAATGTCATGAATGACATTATCAATGACGCGGCAGCCATGGAGGCACCTGTCAGCAGGAGGGGAACAGGAAGCAATGGGGGAAAGGGGGGGGGGGTAGACACAATAGGAGAGAGAAAAAAGCATTGTTTATCAGAATATAGTTCATATATGACCGATATTATGATTACAAGAAAAAAACTCTCAATGCACAATTAGCAGATAATAGAATCCACACAATGACACAAAGAGAGCAGTGAATGAATATCTTCAAGTCAGTATAGTGTATCAGTTGTGTGTGAGTTGGATGCAATCAGTGGCAATCAGTTGGAGGACAACAAAAGTCTCTTCCCGCAGCAGATGTTATGACTACAGTCTGAAGCAGAGGGCACATGTCCTTGAGCACGGCAGATGGAATAGTTTGCCAGACAGCTGTCCTTGAGAGTCAAATGCTGCCCGCCAGTGTTATGAAAACAAATATACTGTAGATTATCTGGAGGACCGAGTGCTGAGGGCGCCGAGAGAAACAGGTCGAATAGCACTAACTTCAGAGAAAAAAACTTTCTATTCTCTTACAGATTCAGTGCTCCAATCCTTCATGGCCAGGCATTGAAATCGATTCATGGACAGCTCTCAGCGTGATCGTGATGTAATCCATTTTCCTGTACAGTTCTCCATTAGCCGCTGTCAGAGTCTTGCCCAGTTGGTCAATTTGATGGGTGAGCCTCGCCGGGTCCGCTTTTTGATAGGCTCTATCCATCTTCTTCAATTTGCGGTACACCAGAACAATCCCAGATCCAAACAGTAGAATTCCGCTGACCATTGCTCCGAAAAGGTATAAATCTTCAATATCTTCAATAGAAAGATCACACAGGCACAAGAGTTTCCAATTGCTTGTGTCCTTCAAATAACCCGCGGCAGCAGTGCCTGCGGGGCAGATCGGCTCCCCCGGGCCAGATTTTCTCGTTGAAAAAACGGTGTCAATTGCGTTCAAAGCCCAGCTTATTAAATCCATAATTTCATTCGATAAATCAGCAGTAAAGACACGCAGACAGACGATAGCAAGCTGGGATCCAGTCAGTTAGGGAAGGAGAGAGATAAGGAGCGGGGCTGGAGCTGGGAAGAAAAGCGTCTGCTGTCTTTGGAGGGCGGAAGTGAGAAGCATCACATCACTGGTATCCACCACTTGGTTCGGGGGTTGCCACCACGAGATGCACCGACCACCTTGTGGCCACAGCTCTGGGCCGCCGCTTCAACAACAGAGGTGGAGAACATGGCCCATTCAGACTCCATGTCTCCAGACTCCCTCGGAATGTGGTTGAAGTTCTTCCGGAGGTGGGAGTTGAAGGCCTCCCGGACAGGGGCCTCAGCCAGACATTCCCAGCACACCCTCACTATACGTTTGGGTCTACCAGGTCTGAATGGCATCCTCCCCTGCCATCGGATCCAACTCATCACCAGGTGGTGATCAGTTGACAGCTCTGTACCTCTCTTTACCCGAGTGTCCAAGACATACGGTCACAGGTCTGATGACACGATAACAAAATCGATCATTGACCTGCGACCTAAGGTGTCCTGGTGCCAGGTGCACACATGGACACCCTTATGCTTGAACATGGTGTTCGTTATGGACAAACTGTGGTTAGCACAGAAGTCCAATAACTGAACACCACTCTGGTTCAGATCGGGCAGGCCGTTCCTCCCAATCACTCCCCTCCACGTTTCACTGTCGTTGCCCATGTGCGCATTGAAGTCCCCCAGTAGGACAATGGAGTCTCCAAGAGGAGCACCCTCCAGCACCCCAGTCACAGACTCCAAAAAGGGTGGGTACTCTGAAACATCATTTGGTGCATAGGCACAAATGATGGTCAGGACCCGTTTCCCAACCCGAAGGTGCAGGGAAGCAACCCATTCATCCACTGGGCAAAACTCCAATATAGAGGCAGCAAGGTGGGGGGATACAAGAATACCCACCCCTCCTCGTCGCCTCTCACCCGGGGCAACTCCAGAAAAGGCCAAGCTCCAGCCCCTCTCCAGGAGACTGGTTCCGGAACCGGAGCTGTGTGTTGAGGTGAGGCCGACTATATCTAGCCGGTATCTCTCAACCTCGTACACCAGCTCAGGCTCCTTTCCCACCAGAGAGGTGACATTCTACATACCAAAAGCCAGTTTAGAAAGCTTGGGATCAGTTCACCAAGGTCTCCGCCTTTGACCGCCACCTAATCCACATAGCACCGGACCCCCATGATCCCTCCTGCAGGTGGTGAGCCCACTGGAGGGGACGACCCATGTAACTTCTTTGGGCTGAGCCCGGCCAGGTCCCATGGGTGGAAACCCAGCCACCAGACGCTAGCCATCGAGCCCCTCCCCCAGGCCTTGCTCCAGGGTGGGGCCCCGGTAACCCCATACCGGGCGGGGTACACTGAATCCTTGATCTAGAATTTATCATGAGAGTCTTGCAAAAGTCCAAGGGTCACCAAATGTGGAACGTAAGGCAAGGTGGCTCTCTTCTATAGTTCTGTATGGGTCTGCAACATGTACCTGAAATGTAAGTGTTGCCATGGCCACATGTCCAAGTTTACCTTATCGCAATATGTTGGTCAGTTGTAACTTGGACAAACTTTATCTGATTTTCACCAAATTTTCTACGATTTATCTTAGTCTGACCCCGCATGCTCCTACGTAAAAATGGTTGACAAAACTTATAGCACCACCTACTGCTCACAGGAAGTACTTCTCCAAACGGTTTTCTTTATTATTCACGGAGCGCATGCTGTGACGATGGGAAATTTTCCATGCTGGCTGGGTCCGATGGATGCCAGGTTCTGCGGGTGCATGGGGGGTGAGCGTCCGCTTACAACTGCTTGCAGCTTTAATTTTTTTTTCCTTCTCCATCTAAGATCTTATTTTTGGGGTAGTCAGCGTGCATGAAAACTCACCATTTTTTGCAGGAACCTCAAGACTAGCAAAAAAATTGAATATTTTGGAGGAAATATTAATGAATCCACAAAAATGGCTCTACAGCGGTGTTAACCATTCCTGCTTCTGGTCTCCTAACCGTGGTTGGGGGACGCAGGGGAGATCTGTCTTCTCCAGGGCCGGAGGCGCTTTTTCCTCCTCCGGGGTCAACTCCCGAGTAAAACCTCACTCTTGTTAAACAGGAGATATGGTGGTACACAGAGGCACAGGCTGTATTGCTGAAGTGTTGGGGCTTTATTTACAGACTGCAATATTGTTAGCAACCATTTCTACCTGCTCCGGTCGCCTCGCTCTCTTCTCTGATCCGCCCAAAATCATACACACCGTTCACTCGTCGGTGCCGTTCCACACACACCTGGGGCGCGCCTCGGCTGCGCGCACGCACTCACTCACATTCACGCACTGAGCTGTCCTATCTAAACACCTGCATTAGGCACATCTTACAACACTACCCCCACCATGGATTGGCAATTAATACTAATTCCATTCCATTTAAACCATATAAAATTGGTACACACTCTCTACATTTGTACGCCTAGCAGTAGCCGTAGCAGTGTCCAATATATAACAGGGATTCAAATAGGTTGGTAGGTTACGAGTATCTATGCAGTGGTAAAACTAGCTCATTTGGCAGTGAAAACGTGAGGGGCAGATACTTGGAATACCATTGTTTCTAATTAAACAAGGAGGTACATTATACTTTAAAATCTATTTCTAGGCGACCGGGAGTAATACTGTTTAACTAATCAGCATACAATACTTTCAAATGGAATCAAGTGCAGGTGGGTATATGAAAGCATTGTTACTTCAGCTTTTTTTTTTTTCAAACAAACATATAGAACATTATAACTAGAGTCCAAAAATGTGAACTGGAGAGTCTCTAGTGCAAATGTGAACTGCTACAGTTGGCTCATTCAGTAACCCAGTCCCCGTAACGGTCCGGTCCTCTGCGCCGACGTTTGGGCCGTGACACGTGCTGAGCCTGATGGCATGGTTCTCCCACCGCACCCCCACCATGGCCAAATATCACATGGAAAGGAGTGGGTGGAAGAGACCCGATCACATTGGGGGCATTAGCAGGTGGAGTGGACGGCCGGGAACTGCTGGGGCCATCACTGGAGGCGGTAGCGAACAGGTTGTACAGGCTGAGGTCCTGGTCTGCTGGGTCCCCCTCCACAGCCGGTGGCAAATTGCGCGGGGCTGCCGAATGGCGTGAACAAATCCTCTCCAACAGGTGCGCCCGCGCAGCTCTCATCACACAGAAATGGGCCACAATGTCCACACTTCGTCTCAGCCCGACATTCATAAGCCCTCACAGCACCTCGTCTGCACTCCTGATGATTAGCAAGCGACATGAACGTGTTTGAGTAGTTAGTCTCTTGTCTGTAGATATCGGCGGGATAGCGAGCGGCCGCCATGTCTCATTAGCTTAGCTGCCATCACAGTCACTCGGCCCAGCTGCCGCTGTCCTTTTCTTTCTGTACTCACCACCCTCTTAACAACGTGAGAGTCCCTTCGTGGTCGCCAGTGTTAACCGTTCCTGCTTCTGGTCTCCTAACCGTGGTTGGGGGACGCAGGGGAGATCTGTCTTCTCCAGGGCCGGAGGCGCTTTTTCCTCCTCCGGGGTCAACTCCCGAGTAAAACCTCACTCTTGTTAAACAGGAGATATGGTGGTACACAGAGGCACAGGCCGTATTGCTGAAGCGTTGGGGCTTTATTTACAGGTTGCAATATTGTTAGCAACCATTTCTACCTGCTCCGGTCGCCTCGCTCTCTTCTCTCATCCGCCCAAAATCATACACACCGTTCACTCGTCGGTGCCGTTCCACACACACCTGGGGCGTGCCTCGGCTGCGCGCACGCACTCACTCACATTCACGCACTGAGCTGTCCTATCTAAACACCTGCATTAGGCACATCTTACAACACTACCCCCACCATGGATTGGCAATTAATACTAATTCCATTCCATTTAAACCATATAAAATTGGTACACACTCTCTACATTTGTACGCCTAGCAGTAGCCGTAGCAGTGTCCAATATATAACAGGGATTCAAATAGGTTGGTAGGTTACGAGTATCTATGCAGTGGTAAAACTAGCTCATTTGGCAGTGAAAACGTGAGGGGCAAATACTTGGAATACCATTGTTTCTAATTAAACAAGGAGGTACATTATACTTTAAAATCTATTTCTAGGCGACCGGGAGTAATACTGTCTAACTAATCAGCATACAATACTTTCAAATGGAATCAAGTGCAGGTGGGTATATGAAAGCATTGTTACTTCAGCTTTTTTTTTTTTCAAACAAACATATAGAACATTATAACTAGAGTCCAAAAATGTGAACTGGAGAGTCTCTAGTGCAAATGTGAACTGCTACAGTTGGCTCATTCAGTAACCCAGTCCCCGTAACGGTCCGGTCCTCTGCGCCGACGTTTGGGCCGTGACACGTGCTGAGCCTGATGGCGTGGTTCTCCCACCGCACCCCCACCATGGCCAAATATCACATGGGAAGGAGTGGGTGGAAGAGACCCGATCACATTGGGGGCATTAGCAGGTGGAGTGGACGGCCGGGAACTGCTGGGGCCATCACTGGAGGCGGTAGCGAACAGGTTGTACAGGCTGAGGTCCTGGTCTGCTGGGTCCCCCTCCACAGCCGGTGGCAAATTGCGCGGGGCTGCCGAATGGCGTGAACAAATCCTCTCCAACAGGTGCGCCCGCGCAGCTCTCATCACACAGAAATGGGCCACAATGTCCACACTTCGTCTCAGCCCGACATTCATAAGCCCTCACAGCACCTCGTCTGCACTCCTGATGATTAGCAAGCGACATGAACGTGTTTGAGTAGTTAGTCTCTTGTCTGTAGATATCGGCGGGATAGCGAGCGGCCGCCATGTCTCATTAGCTTAGCTGCCATCACAGTCACTCGGCCCAGCTGCCGCTGTCCTTTTCTTTCTGTACTCACCACCCTCTTAACAACGTGAGAGTCCCTTCGTGGTCGCCAGTGTTAACCGTTCCTGCTTCTGGTCTCCTAACCGTGGTTGGGGGACGCAGGGGAGATCTGTCTTCTCCAGGGCCGGAGGCGCTTTTTCCTCCTCCGGGGTCAACTCCCGAGTAAAACCTCACTCTTGTTAAACAGGAGATATGGTGGTACACAGAGGCACAGGCCATATTGCTGAAGCGTTGGGGCTTTATTTACAGGCTGCAATATTGTTAGCAACCATTTCTACCTGCTCCGGTCGCCTCGCTCTCTTCTCTCATCCGCCCAAAATCATACACACCGTTCACTCGTCGGGGCCGTTCCACACACACCTGGGGCGCGCCTCGGCTGCGCGCATGCACTCACTCATGTTCACGCACTGAGCTGTCCTATCTAAACACCTGCATTAGGCACATCTTACAACAGCGCCACTTAACATGTAAAGTCAATGGGGAGTGACACACGCTTACTTTCGCATAGAAAGATGAAAATTGGGTGAGGTGTTTATCATGTCAAGACATGCAAAAAACTCCATAGAAGTGATGGTCTACACCCAACAGGAAGTTGGTCATTTTGGCAGGAAGTGGCGGTGACCAGATTTCCACCTTGAATTTCCAGATTTCCACCCTTTGATCAAACTCGTTCTAGGGTTTTAGTCTGATTGAGCTTATTTGTGGTGACAATCATTTATCCCCATGTGCCATTAAAAGTTATTGAAAACTTTTCCAAAAGCTCGACGGTTTGGCCATAGGGGCGTGGCAAAGTTTGATGCCTCGCCATGATCATTCTGTGACCATTCTGATGGCAATAACTCTGGTATACATTGTCAGATTTCAACCAAATTCCATACTATAGATATTAGTCCAATTCCAAACAGTTCTTTAGAACAATATTCATGGAAATCTACAGCACCACCTATAGGAGGCAGAAAGTTTTACATCAGAAAGTTTGCATCATGTTGCTTTTTTAATACCTCAGGAATGGAATGTCGGATTGGCACCAAGATAGGTATGATATATATGGGTATGCCTCCAAACAATTATAACTATGAATATTCATGAGTAGCAATAGCGCCCTCTCTTGGAGATATGAAGGTTACGCCAAAGGTTTTCTTCAATATCTGAAATAAATCTGATTGGTACCATTTATGATGACAATTATCTATACCCATATGCCATCAAAATATGGTGAAAACTTTTCCAAATGCCCGACAGTTTGACGGAAATGGTGTGGCCAAGTTTGCAGTATCACCATCACTCTTCCAATTTCTTTAACTATAGCATACATTGACAGATTTCAACCAAAGTTTGGGTGGTGAATAGGTAGTCAATACTGATAATTTCTATAATAAAGAATGAAACATAGCAACAGCACCCCCTACCGCCAATGGACAGAAAGTTGCCATAACACACATGTAGAATGTCCGATTGCTGCTAAACTTTATATATGTGATACTGGTCAGACCTAGAAAAGATTTTTGTAATGATAACAAACATTGCTATAACACCACCTAGGAAAACAAACAAAGCTTTATACCTGAGGCATATTTTGTCCAAATTCAACTAAATTTTGTGTTGCGCGTTGGTAGCCTATATTGAACATTTGTATAATGAGAAATGACATATAGTTATAGCACCCCCTAGCAGAAAAAACAAAGCCTTATAACTCTGAAATACTTCGTTCAAATTCAACCAAATTTTGTGTGGTGCATGATTAACCAGCACTTAATCTTTCTATAATGAACAGTTACACATAGTTCTAGCGCCCACTGGCAGAAAAACAAAGCTTAATAAACTCTGGCATACTTTGTCCAAAGTCAACCAAATTTAGCATCTTGAATAGGCAGCCAATGGTGACCTTTTCTATAATATACTATGAGACACAGCAGTAGCGCCCCCTACCGCCAATGGACAGGAAGTTGTCATAACTCACAGGTAATGGACCCAAACTTGATATACACGGTACTAGTACCACCCAGAACAGATTTATATGAATATACCATATACAGCTATAGTGCCCCCTAGGTTTAAAAAAAAAACCCCAACAATTATAGCGATGACATAGCTTGTCTAAATTCAAACTAATTTCCTGGTTAAATTTTCACCAGAAGTGGCCTTTAGGCTATGGATAAACAAGTTAGATTTTTGAGGTAATTCACGAGCTTATACAGTATCTCTGCCGAAGCGCTCTCTTGCAATGTACAAATCGACAGGTGGACGGACTGCTATGGATGGCGGTATGGATGGATGGACGGGCGAATGGACTGATGGACAAATGGATGGCAGATGGATGGGTGTTTGGTGTTATAGAAGGACGAATGGATGGAAAAAGAGCGGGAGGGAGAGAGATGGGGAGGGAGGAATGGAGCCTGCGCGGAGTTGCGCGCTCTGAGTGGCAAGGCCGAGGTCTAGCGAGGACGCAAGGGTCTGTTTATCGCTGCTGCAGCTTTAATTTACTTTTTAGCTTGCTTTGTAATTCTTATGTGATCCTTTTGCAACTTGCTGTAATGCTTTAATGTTTTATTGTACAGCATTTTGAATTATCTTGTACACGAAATGTGCTATACACATAAACTTGCCTTGCCAAAGTTGCTTATAAGCGGACTTAGCAACTTTGGCCATGGACACCTGCTTGTTAAAGGTGTACTGCCTGGTCTCAGTCCACCTACATTGTTTCTGTGAATGTTTTGAGTTTTTATCTGAAAAAAAAAAATTATAGTGTCAGCCAAAGTGTTTGCATGTTTGGATAACAACATATAGAATTTATGAGATTGCTGTTGATTCCAATATTTATGTGCAAAAACCTCATTGTTGTTTAGAAACTACACTATAATTGTCCATTGTTGATGCATAGAATATGTATTTATACAGTATCTACATTTATATATCCAGTAAATCTATGTATTTTTCCATGTAACCTTGTGACTTATTTTAATTGCTTTTAATCCTACATCAAATTTGTTTCCGGTTCAAAATGCATCATAAGTGATAAATATATCTTATTATACCTAACTCAGTACTGTTTACTTGTTGAAATATATATTTTACGGCTAATATAACCCCATAACTACAATATGGCACCTGGTGATCAATTTTTGTCAGCTGATCACTTTTTGCCATGACACTGGCATTGCTTTGCCTGTTTGTCTCTTAGCAACATTACTCCAAATTTATGTACAGATTTTGATGAAATTTTCAGGACAGGTGTGCAATGGCATGGGGAACAGATGATTACATTTTTGTGGTGATCCAGATCACCACCTGGATCCGGGAATTTATAGGAAAAATCGGTATCAACTTGGTAACATTTTACTTTTGCTGGTACACCAGAATTTCTGGAACCAAGTTACCTAATACTATTTATTTGTTATTTGTTATTTCAATAAATCTTATAGAAGGAAACTTGAATTAGTATTTTTCATCAATATCAAATTCATAAATGCTGCATTTATAAGGGCGCATTCATACGGCCACTGTTTGGTCCAGACCAAAGGACCAAACAGTGGCTTCCATGGATAGTTCTGTTCGTTTGGTGCAGTCTAAAGGTGCGTTGGAACTCTGGTGCGCACCAAACAAGCGAAGTCTGGTACCCCTGAAAACAGGGGTCTCGGTTCACGTGCAAACGAAGTCCGGTGCACTCTGCTTGTAGTGTGAATCCAAACGGACTATTCAGCGGACCAAAGGGTAGAAGTGCCCCTTGGCGTTTGTGTAACCATAGCAATACGTAGCCTGAAAAGGGGAAGTGGCGTTTACCGTAGTACATTTTGGGTAGAAAATAACAAACACAACTGAGCAAATCCAAGAAATCCTTTTACCGGAGAAAGCCCTGGAGAAAAGTTAAATGTCTCGTTTGTGGCAGACAAACAACCCGGCTGAAGGGAACGGATTTCTGTTTTCAGTCCTGGCGAATCAATGAGCCTGATTTTTATTCTTCGCCAAGATTTTTTTCTTCCTAGTCAATGGTGGTTTCAGCTACAGCGCCCCAAATGAGCAGTTGTTGTAACTGCATGACGTTGTCCAGGCAGTTTGGTCCTCTGCAGTGTGAGTGCAAAACAAACCAAACGAAGGTGTAAAAATTCTCGGCATTCCTTGCCCAGTTGGACCGAGACCTCCTGACTATCTGGGTCTGAATGCAGCCTAAAACTGCTGCATTTCTAATTGTCATTTGGCAGAAATGAGCTGCTTGGCAGAGGTCTGCGCTCTCCAAGTGCTTTTCTAGTTGAGTTCCACGTCTCCATTGTCATAAATGCCCTTCAGGGCGGAATTAAAGGCACCAAACACAAGCTGTGAGTTTGCAAATTTAATAGTGGAAGAACACAAATACACAAACAAAACCCAACAAAACTAATAGGAGCAGGCGGATACAGGAGAAGCCCAAAATAGCAACAGTTAAGGCGAGAAAAGTCGCTGGCTAAACCTGGAGAATTGGATGTGGAACACATGCTAGGAATACACAGAGAAAAAAATAAAGAGGCACTAACGTCTGATCATAGATAGTTGAGAGTAGGGTGCTGCACCGAAAAATAGTGCACAGCCCCTTAAATAAGGCTAGAAGCAAAATGAAACAAGTGATCACAGGTGTGGGTTACCTGAGCGGGCAAGAGAAAGCAACAAAACAATTTAGACCAGCTGGGAGTGATGAGAGGAGGGAGTGATCAGAGTTGACAGCTGACAGGGCCATGCCCATACAGAGCAAAACCCCAGAAAGCCACTGAGAGCTGTCAACCCTGAGAGAACACAACAGAATATAAATATAATGGGATGGCAGAAAATAAAGACAAGTAACCTCAAAAATGTAATTAACAAACTATAATGAACATAGATGGGAAAATAAATCATACTGAGATACAATGCAGGATAAGTGACAAGGTAACCAAGGATAAAATGACAGGAAAGCAACTTAAAATGACAACACAGTACAAATATGAAATAAAAGGCAAAAAGACTGAGCCTGTTGGTATCCCCCCACTCTCAGATCATGACATCCATTGTCTTTTTTGTTCTGTTTTAGTCAATTTGTTAATTTTATTCCAGATTTTTTTTTTGCCATCTCCTTTTGCAATTTTGATAAGTTATAAAAAGTTTGCCTCAGCCTTCCTCAGAGTCTGTGTTACCTTATTTCTAGCAGATGTAAAGTTTTGTCTGTCTGTAGTTAAATCAGACTTTAACGCTATTTTGAGGAGTTGATTTCTGATCTTTAATTGAAAACATTCGGGGTTGAGCCATGGTAAACTGATTCTTCATCTATTTTCTTTTCTTAAAAATGCTGCAATAGAGAATAGCACTCTGATGTCACTTCCTGTTGTGGCCGCCATGTTGGGAGAGTAGCACTGTAGTATGTCTGTGTTTCACTGGTGCAGTAAACATGCCAGAAGGTAAGTGTTATGAATTATTAGGGCCTGAGCCACTGACAACGTCAGTCAGCGAAAGCCCTATTGTATCCGCTCGCGTTTATTTATTATTTTTCACTATTATTCTGCCTAAATGATCGCATTTTTCACCCTCTGAACGTTAACCAAAACGCAATTTTTTTTGGCAAACCCCTCAGACCCGGCAAAAAATTCGATAAACTGGAAAACATATGTGCCCCCCCACCCCTCATTTTTGTGGGTGGGGCCAAACGTACAAGGTCTATGGAGACAGAAGACCATAAACTTTACCGTAGACACATCAAATTTGGGTGAGGTGTGAATCACCTCAAGACATGCAAAAAACATCATTGTGGCCCATACCCACCGCCAACAGGAAGGCCGCCATCTTGCCTCAAAGTCGCCCCACCTCCAATTCGGGAAAAAAGTCACACCTCGCATTTGAACGCACTTGTCCTAGGGACCTGCTCCAATTGAGCTCATTTTTGCATGGCGGCATCTATAGGCATTGGCCATTAAAAGTTATATAAATTAAGTCAAAATCTCAAAAGGCGTGGCCAGGGCGCCATGGCGAAGTTTGACTCCTCCCCTTACAAATTCAACCAGCTGTAACTCCCGCAAAAATTGTCCCATGTCCACAAAACTTTCCATCAAGGAAAATAGTGCCACCCCGGATACAATGACATCAAAATACCGGCCAAAAGATACTCATGCACAGCTGGCCAGAATGACGTGAAATTTTCAGAGATTCATCAGAACACAGACATGATCATAACTCATCATCAACGTTAGTATGACGTCATACATGTTACCATGGACACGCCCTTCTCGCCATTCAACCCATGAGCTTATGGGGCGGGGTGGGAAGGTCTTGGAGGTCTAAATTTTTCAACATATGTTGAGGTCACTGTCATATGCAGTCCAATATGGGTGGACAACACATAACTTACAGGGAAGTGTTGCCATGGCAACATGGCGACGGTTGACTACACACCATGACATTTCGGACAGTTGTATCTTGGACAACCTTTTTCTGATGTCCACAAAACTTCCCATCAAGGAAAATAGTGCCACCCCGGATACAATGACATCAAAATACCGGACAATAGATATAGCGCCACATAGTGGCTAACGAAAGAATTGCTGAAAAGTGTTTTATTTATTACTCACGTACGGCTGGCCAGAATGACGTGAAATTTTCAGAGATTCATCAGAACACAGACATGATCATAACTGAACATCAACGTTAGTATGACGTCATACATGTTACCATGGACACGCCCTTCTCGCCATTCAACCCATGAGCTTATGGGGCGGGGTGGGAAGGTCTTGGAGGTCTAAATTTTTCAACATATGTTGAGGTCACTGTCATATGCAGTCCAATATGGGTGGACAACACATAACTTACAGGGAAGTGTTGCCATGGCAACATGGCGACGGTTGACTACACGCAATGAAATTTCGGAAAGTTGTATCTTGGACAGCCTTTTTCTGATGTCCACAAAACTTTCCATCAAGGAAAATAGTGCCACCCCGGATACAATGACATCAAAATACCGGACAAAAGATATAGTGCCACATAGTGGCTAACGAAGGAATTGCTGAAAACTGTTTTATTTATTACTCACACACGGCTGGCCAGAATGACGTGAAATTTTCAGAGATTCATCAGAACACAGACATGATCATAACTGAACATCAACGTTATTATGACGTCATACATGTTACCATGGACACGCCCTTCTCGCCATTCAACCCATGAGCTTATGGGGCGGGGTGGGAAGGTCTTGGAGGTCTAAATTTTTCAACATATGTTGAGGTCACTGTCACATGCAGTCCAATATGGGTGGACAACACATAACTTACAGGGAAGTGTTGCCATGGCAATATGGCGACGGTTGACTACACGCCATGAAATTTCAGAAAGTTGTATATTGGACAAACTTTTTCAGATTTCCACCAAATTTTCAAAAATGGATAATAATCGCACCCTATCTCAATATCTCTCTCAAATCTCAAAAGGCGTGGCCAGGGCGCCATGGCGAAGTTTGACTCCTCCCCTTACAAATTCAACCAGCTGTAACTCCCGCAAAAATTGTCCGATGTCCACAAAACTTTCCATCAAGGAAAATAGTGCCACCCCGGACACAATGACATCAAAATACCGGACAAAAGATATAGCGCCACATAGTGGCTAATGCAAGAATTGCTGAAAACTGTTTTATTTATTACTCACGCACGGCTGGCCAGAATGACGTGAAATTTTCAGAGATTCATCAGAACACAGACATGATCATAACTCATCATCAACATAATGCCACTGCCGCAGCAGACCACCGTGTCATACAATGTCTTCAGCAGCGCCCCTTGTACACCAAAAGACCTGAGTCTCCTCAGTAGGAACAGCCTGCGCTGTCCCTTCTTGTAGAGTGCGTCAGTATAGTGTGACCAGTCTAGTTCATTGTTCAGATGAACACCCAGGTACTTATAGGATGTCACCATCTCAATGTCTGTTCCCTGTATATTTACTGGTGATGTGAGGTGTTGTCCTGAAATGAGAGTGGAGCAACTTCAGCAGAGGGACATGACTGAAAGTTTGGAGACATTGTTTTTGGGCACAATGACTACGGCACCTCCACCTAATTCTGCGTGGAAGAAGTCGATTGGAGTAAATGGCCAGCAGGTACTGTTCAAAGCGAGGGAGGACGGGCGGCGGGTTCCGCGGTCGCGCGGGGGGGCGAAGGCCCGTTTACACCTGCCTGCAGGTTTAATTTGTCTTTGTGTTTGTTCCCATAACAGATGTTAGCAAATCGAGCTGTAGTAATAGCACTGCATTGCGTCCCGGCCAGGTCATGACAAAGACCATATAAAAGGGGAACTTCCTGCCGTCCAGCTTGGTGCTCAGCAATAATGGAACGTAGGATTTGTGGCGGCGCCTTGCATGGCAGCGACCCCTCTGATTCTAGATGTGATTAACATTGTGGATAAGAGAAACATAATTTTGTTCTACTGTACATGATTGGCTGTATGGATTGAATGACAATAAAGTTGGCTTTATCTTTACCTTAAAAAAATCATTCCTAATTTTGGCTAAGCCCATTTTTTTAGATTAAAATTTTCTGAGATTCACTGGCTATCTAAACGGGACACACGGTTATATTTGAGATCTATCACTCTTTTTTAACCTGGGTATAGTTATTATACTAACTTGGTTATAACGGTTGTCCATATCTCTTTATATTTATCTGGCTATGCAGCTTTATGCAAAAAAAAAAAGGCCAACACTTGTTGAATAGCATATTTGATCAAATATTTTGATAATTTGATATTTTGAAATTGATTATATGTAAACACAATCTCCGTAGGATAAGGAAGCAATTACATTATTACCAGATATTATAGATTTATTTTTATTTCATGAATTACAAAACCTGGTAAATTAATAAACACAATTATGGCATTGGAAAAATCTGACACTCAACATACTTAATAAATGAAGCACATTAAAAAAAAATCACTATTATGTGTTGTGGTCTTATTCAAAAATGTTGCAACTCATTGAAAAATAGCATAGTTTGGTTGTTTAGTTGGTGTGTGTAATTAATTATGGATGTGGGGTGCCTGGACCTTTGCACTTTCCCAGTTGTGTATTTATGCAATTAATTTTAATTGTGATTATTTTGCTAAATAGAGAATATATACCTTCATGTCTTACAGAGAATGTATAAACATTTTCAAATGAAGAATATGCACTGTCCAGATTTTCGCAAAAATTTGTCTAGGGCTGGCCATTTTTTAAAGTCATGTAATTACTTTGTAAACCTTTTCAAATTGTGATCAGAAACCTCTTTATACTTACCTAAACATGATCAGCATCCTAAATTGTCTCCTCCTTCTCTAGATCCTGCACCATCAACGTTATGAACAGTAACCACGGTTATATGGGCAAAATATCTTCAATCTGATTACAATTCCGATTAGAATTTTACTGTTTACATGGATCCTAAAAAAAGCTGATCTGATTAGGACGTGCGTTTCCATGTGTCACAAGTTTGAGCGGACTAAATCATTTTGACATGCGCACGCCGACATTTCGATATTCCGAAAATAGTACAAGAAGAAGCAACTTCCGGTGTAAACAAACCCCATGTCATGTCTTTCTCTTTTTGAAATGGACCTGTATTGTGTTATTCAGACTGTACTTTTGCTTCTGCTGGTCTCCGTAATGAAGCTACAAGAACATATTTCTGCATATGGCGAACAGAGGGAGACAGCAGGACAATAAAGACCAGTTTTGTTTTACTCCCGCTATGTCTTCCGCTAGCTGCTGTAAAGGCAGAAATACGTCACATCGACGTGTGGCTGACGTACATGACGACATGCGCAGTAAACATATTTTTGACCCAAGCTTCGGAATAAGGGTTTATGGGTGGTGCAGTGGCGCAGTGGTTAGCACTGCGGCAGCACAGCAACTCACCCTTCGCTATGGGATCCCTGGTTCAATCCCAGCCCCTGACCAACAGTGATCTGTGTGGAGTTTGCATATTCTCCCCGTGTCTGCGTTGGTTTTCTCCGGGATTCCTCCGGTTTCCTCCCACAGGCCAAAAACATGCAAGTTAGGTTAACTGGAGACTCTAAAGTGGTCCTAGGTGTGAATGTGTGAGTGAATGGTTAAGGGATAGCGCCGTACCGTGGCTGTTTCATCCATCCAGGTGGATGCCCTCAATTTCCCCTCTGGGGATCAATAAAGTATACAAATACCATTCGGATTAACAATCAGCATAACCAATCCTCTCAATCGGAATGAAATTTTGATCTGAATGAGCGTGATCAGGTCAGACTATTCAGACTGGCGTGTTTACATGAAGCATTCTTATTCTGATCAGGCTTTTAATCCAGTTACTTGTGTCCATGTAAACATGGCTACTGTTGGGAGTAACGTTGCAACGCCCAACACGTTACCGTAATGCATTACAGTAATGTGTTACAGTAATGCGTTACTGTAATGCCACTATTTTTGCAGTAACAGAATTACTGTTTAAAAATTCAGTCATGTGTTACAGTTACTAAAATTCAATCAGATGCGTTACTCGTTACTTGATTTATTAATATGGATAGATATGCTCTGCACTGTGTGTGTTTATATATTTACATATTTATTCCATCTAGCTACAATGCTCTGCACTGGGTGTGTTTATATTTATATATCTATATATTTATTCCATCTAGCTACAATGCTCAGCACTGGGTGTGTTTATATTTATATATCTATATATTTATTCCATCTAGCTACAATGCTCAGCACTGGGTGTGTTTATATTTATATATCTATATATTTATTCCATCTAGCTACAATGCTCCGCACTGTGTTTTTATATATCTACATATTATTCCATCTAGCTACATTGCTCCGCACTGTGTGTGTTTATATACTTGCATATTTATTCCACCTAGCTGCAATGCTCCGTACTGTGGGTGTTTATATATTTACATATTTATTCCATCTAGCTACAATGCTCTGCACTGTGTGTCTGTGTGTGTGTGTGTGTATATATATATTTTATAGTAATATGTACATATGTATATTAGCTGCTCTTGCTTGCTTGTTTTTTTTCTTGCCTTCTGATTGTTGCTCTGAGTGTTGCTATCCCTGTGCTGTTGCAATCCTGGAATTTCCCCGTTGTGGGACTAATAAAGGCTTATCTTATCTTATCTTATCTTATCTTATATTTTTAGCACAAATAAGTGACTATACAAACTGACCCTACATAGTGGACACAGCTGTTAGTCGATGTGACCTGTTGCAGAGAGCCTGAGTCTTAATTACTGAGCAGAGGAAAAGATGAAGCTTCTTTGTTTTTGTGGAAATAGACAGATTATTTTTCCTTTGTCACAGTTAAGGACAAAAGCATAGTGGTGGGTTGCAAACTAAAGTGCCAGTTGAGACTTAGGGCAATCTTCAATGCTATGCTAACAACACCGTGAAGTGGATCTACTCTATTCTGAACAGCCACGGCTGGATGTAAAGTGGAAATACTCATCTCAACACCCACGGCTGGATTTCAAGCATAGGTATGCATCTGGACAGTTTGTGACCCAGTTTGTGACAGTTTGTGACCCAGCAAGAATTAAATCAACTGACTGCCAGATACGCTGTTCCAGACTGAAGACGGGATAACATTTTTCCATCCAACAGCTGAACTGTGATCCACTGAAATTAAAATTCATTTATTTGCTACCTGGATAAAGATTATTCAAAAATGGACTTTGATCTCCAAAAGGAATTTGAGGGACTGGATCATGTCTCTGTCATAGCAGACATTTGGACAGTGGATAATGGACATTTTCTTTGGATCACTGCACATCGGATTAAATCCATAATCTTAAAGGTAAGATAAACATGGACAGCTTTATGCAGTGCTGGCAACTCTTACTCCAAAATGAGGAAAATACTGACAATATCATGTTGACTTTCTTCAGATTTTTCTGAAGAAAGTCAACATGAAGAAAGTGGCACCCACGGCTTAAATAAGCAGCCCCGGATTACCAACACCTGCGAGGTCCTGAGTGGTGATAATTGCTGGCAGCCATGACAGCCCGTGAACAGAATCTGACAGCCGGAAATGATGCACGAGCTGTCACAGCGCCAGCAACGATCAATACAATAAACCAAAGAAAGAAATACAGACTAAAAATGAATAAACCAAAAACAGAAACCAAATACAGTCAACAAGGAGAACAGAAAAATAAACAAACAGAAAAAGACAAAATAAATCTAATAACTAAGCATGGCCCCTGCCCGTCTACCGGATCATGACAGATGCAGTGAATCATTACATTTTAGTTACAAAAAAAATATTTAGATCAATTTTTCTAATGTGGCCATGCAATGTTTTAATCTTATCTGTATGACAGACAACAATGTGTAATGGTGAATAGTGAAAGATCTTCTTTCTTAGCCTCTTAAAACTCTACTTTTCCATCCACAGAATGTTTCACATTGGCTGGAAATTGGCAGGAATGCTAAGGGGTTAAGTATGCATTTAAAAGTAACGTGAAGGTTACTTTTCCAAGTAACTAGTTACTTTTGTCATGCAGTAATTGATAAAGTAACTCAGTTACTTTTGAAAAGAAGTAACTAGTAACTGTAATTAGTTGCTATTTTTTAGTAACTTCCCCAACACTGGTTATGAACTCCCTAAAGCCGTGGGTACCCCTGACATCTGATGGGCATGGTGAGTGTGCACACTGCACTGGGTTCATAGTTGCATCTTTTTGCACATGTGTATTTTTTTATTTCTGTTAAAGACCTGTCACTGTGCATTTATTAAACTTTGTTATATTTTTGTGAATTCACAAAGGCACCCATTCATAACGTACTACACAGTAATTGTTTACTCTATTTGCATTGTTTTTAAACATAAGAAATGCATATTTTCATATTGGGTTTGATATTTTGATTCTTACATAACAATGAATTACCTGTTCACCTCTGTACATTCATTTGATTTTAATAAATGCAGCGTTTCCTCTGGCTTAAAGACCTTGATGCGGTGGCAACATATTTTGGGGGGGGGGGGACGGGGGGAGGGGGCAGAAAACACATGACATGACTGTAACCGGAATATGTTAATTTTACACTATTTTTTTTTTTTAATTTTGCACAGCAATATTACATAATGGAACTAACCATTTGAAGTATTGTACAACCAAGGCTTGAATGTTGGTATATTGGGCCAGTTGGGGTCCCACCCAGATGTCCTGTTTGGACTTTTTACAGGTACATCTCAAAAAATTAGAATATCATGAAAAAGTTCAATATTTTTTGTCACTCATTTCAGAAAGTGAAACCCATATATTATATAGATTCATTACACAGAGAGTGATATATTTCAAGTGTTTATTTATTTTAATTTTGATGATTATGGCTTACAGCCCATGAAAACCCCAAATTCAGTTTCTCAAAAAATTTGAATATTACATAAAATTAATTTTCAAAAACATTTTTTTAATAGAAATGTTGGCCGACTGAAAAGTATGTCCATGTACACACTCAATACTTGGTAGGGGCAAATTTTGGATTAATTACTGTATCAATGTGGCATGGCATGGAGGTGATCAGCTTGTGGCACTGCTGAGGTGTTATGAAGGTCCAGGTTGCTTTGATAGTGACCTTCAGCTCATCTGCATTGTTGGGTCTGGTGTCTCTCATCTTCCTCTTGACAATCCTCCATAGATTCTCTATGGGGTTTAGGTCAGGAGAGTTTGCTGGCTAATCAAACACAGTGATGCCATGGTCATTTAACCAGGTTTTGATACTTTCAGCAGTGTGTGAGGGTGCCAAGTCCTGCTGGAAAGTGAAATCATCTTCTCCATAAAGCTTGTCAGCAGAGGGAAGCATGAAGTGCTCTAAAATTTCCTGGTAGATGACTGTGCTGACTTTGGTCTTGATAAAACACAGTAGACAAACACCAGCTGATGATATGGTTTCTCAAATCATCACCGACTGTGGAAACGTCACACTAAACCTCAAGCAGCTTAGATTCTGAGCCTCTCCACTCTTTCTCCAGACTCTGGGACTTTGATTTCCAAAGGAAATGCAAAATTTACTTTTATCTAAACAGAAGTCATCTGCTGCTGTTTATCCACTGTGTTTTATCAAGATCAAAGTCAGCGCAGTCGTCGACCAGGAAATTTTAGAGCACTTCATGCTTCCCTCTGCTGATAAGCTTTATGGAGAAGCTGATTTCACTTTACAGCAGGACTTGGCACCTGCCCACACAACCAAAAGTATCAAAACCTGGTTTAATGACCATGGCATCACTGTGTTTGATTAGCCAGCAAACTCTCCTGACCTAAACCCCATAGAAAATCTATGGCATATTGTCAGGAGGAAGATGAGAGACAGCAGACCCAACAATGCAGACAAGCTGAAGGTCACTATCAAAACAACCTGGACTTTCATAACACCTCAGCAGAACCACAGGCTAATCACCTCCATGCCACGCCACATTGATACATCAATCATTTTAGTCATCCGGTGACTTTCATTCTCATTCCTCTACTGCCTAACTGTGTGTTGGTGTATGTGTTTTAGCATACATCAATACTAGGATTGAGTTACTGTGTTAGTGTGTCACGACCTATTAGAATTGTTGTTTCTGTACCTTTAACTTGGCATTCATTCGGAGAGCAAAGTAAGAATTTCATTGCTCAGGAAATGTAGCATTTCTTAACTGTGCACATGATAATAAAGCCTTTGAATCTTGAATCTTTGATTGTGTAAATATTAATTACAGGATACCTAAATATTGAAAATGAATGGGATAGCCAATGTTAGCGACTGTTTCGGATCCCTTGTTTGTTTGTCAGATCACTTATTTGTCTGATTTTTTATCACTTACCAGATAATAGTGTATGTTGCACTTTGGGGAATGGGAGTTGTTCAGTCATTTAGTTTATATCACTGTTCAGTGATGTAGTTCAGTGTAGTATTGAATTTCTTCTGTGTATTGTCAATAAACTCATGCATTACTATAACAGGACATGTTTACAATGATTTGAGACCATATTTTAGCAATATTTTGTTATTTAAAGGTTTTTTAAAACTTTAATGCTAAGACTGACGCGGTGCTCACATCGTTGCACTGGGGCGATACTGAGGCCAAATAATGAGCTGAACCTTGAGGGCGTGACTGGCAAAGACTAACAATGTGAGCGCCGTGGCTCTATTGTAAGCGTTTGTTTTTTAATGATGCGAGAAGATTATTTATTATTTTTATTCCGCCTAAACGATCACATTTTTGCCCCTCTAAACGTTAACCAAAATGCAACATTTTTTTTTTTTTGCACACACCTCAGACCCGGTGAAAAATTTTATAAACTGGAAAAGAATATGTGCCCCATGCTGAAAATTTATCTAGTGTATGGTTGACACATCCCGCATTCGTGGAGCAAAGGTTGTAGGGCCTTCCCACCATGTTTTTTTTTTTTTTTTACCTTTGCAGTCTGTACTAGTCAGAACACCGGAGGAGGTGGATCCAATCAGCTAATCGCTCAAACCACAGAGCTCAGCTGTTTTCCATGATAAATCAGCCTCAGGGCAAAAGCACACTCCATGCATTCTTTTTTCACTTTACTGAAAATAACTTTTTTTTTATCGCCATCAGTTAGCATGCCTTTGAGCCAGGTCATGTCTGGCCGCTGCTTCTCCTGGCATGTTCTGTGTTGATTTGTCAGACCCGGTCCCCATCAGTGTTGCCCATTTGTCAGTAAATATTTAAATAAAAATTATTTATTTCATTATTTGAGCGTTTTTGTGTCCAGTTTGGGTCGTCGTTTAGTCAAACTGTGCATGTGGCCACATATGATAGATATGCAGTTGATCCGGGCATTCTGCTCCACAATTATTAACTTTTAATTTTTAGAGAGCCGTGCGAGCACACTGAGAGGAGCACTATCGGCGACAGCGAGTCGTGGTCCTGCAAAGGGTCTCCTGTCTACTGCTGAATGGGCGGGCTGGGCTTGCTTCAATGCAAAGGACCACGTTCTGCTCGCTGTGTTGGAGAAGGCAGACCCTGGGTTCCCGCTGGCATTCCCCGAATTATCCTTTAGATGTACACAATCACGGCAACATTACAGTGTAATTTTTTAAGCATTACATCTTCACGATTCTCTCTTTCTTGTCAAATTTGTCACTGTTCACTTCCTTTTTTTTGTTTGCAAAACGCTGTGGTGACTGACTGATCGTTATGCAGCGTATTATCCAGTCAACATGGTCATGACGTTGTGTATTATCCAATCAGCATGAACGTGATGGCTGCATATTATCCAATCAGCACAGAGTCAATCCGAAACCCCACACACACTGAAGGGCATGAAGAGACAGCGATGACAGAGTGGTGGCTAAACTTTTATTGATAAAAATTACATATTTTGACTGAACGACTCCATGTTCGGGGATGCACACCCTTGTAACCTGAGCAAAGCGCTTTTGAAATCTGAAGTCAGTCTGAAGACTGGTTCAAGAGAGATATGTGGAACAGACAGATCGATACTTTTTAAAATATCACAATACCACAACGGCTAGAACGTTAACCAGAACGGTTACAAGTTGATCCAGCCCTTTAGATGCGCTTACCTTCCAGAGACACTTTCCACACAACATTCAGTTTGCACAGTACATGCCAGTTGACAAACAACAATGAATGACTATGTACGCTAGGGATGAGCATATCAGTACTCAGGTATCGATACTTTGACGCCAGCTGGTTGATACTTTGAACTCAAAATTAAAATATCACGATACCACTATGTTAATACAGAACGTGCAATTTGTTTTCACTTCTGAGAGTTTTAGGCATTAAATTTATGTGTGAAAACCGGTGAAAAACCAGCCTAGGTATATTTTAGAGATGGTTTGCTGTGTGACATAATTATGGCAGCCTATCAGATGTCAGAGCCGACGACTCACTGCACACCGCACAGCCAAGCACTCACTCCCATGCAGAGTAAGTAGGGGTAGCAGTGTCGGGGGCGGTGATCACCAAATTAAGAAATTGAATTAATTTCTTAATTAATTAAGTTGTTTATGAAACCGCAATCATGTGATTTGGGGCAAAAAGTATCAGTATCGGTTTTATTATCATTTTATAAGCATTTCTTTCAAGTGTTTATGTTCATAAGTGTTATTCTTATTTCATATTGCCCTTGCAATAAAGTTGTTAATGAAACTGCAATCATGTGATGTTGGGCAAAAAGTATCGGTATTAAAGAAAAAGTCCCATAAATTATTGGTATTGTATCGAAAGGAAAAATGCTGGTATCGCCCATCCCTAACGTACACACAGAACATTCAGTGAATGATTACTACAACCTCGTGTGGACTGGTGACGGCACTGCATCAGAATAATAAGAACAGCGGTAGAAGTGCAAACTTTTATTGATAATAATTACACATGGGCTGCACGGTGGCGCAGTGGTTTAGCACTGTGGCAGCACAGTTTTACCCTCGGCCGGGGGATCGCGGGAATCATGAGATCGTGGGTTCGATCCCAGCCCCCGACCAACAGTGAGCTGTGTGGAGTTTGCATGTTCTCCCCGTGTTGCGCGGGTTTACTCCGGGATTTCTCCGGTTTCCTCCCGCACACCAAAAACATGTAGGTTTAGGGCGCTCGCGCACGCAGCGACCAGCAGCCGGTGGCTTGTCACCAGACTGCAAACCAAGTCTACCTACGGGTACAAATAAGTAACAAAAAAAAAAAATATATATATATTTTTTCTGAACACCCCCATACTCAGAGATGCACAGCAAAACACGTATAAAACTTTAGATCAGTCTGAGGAACACTTCAAGAGATATGTGTGGAACAGACAGACAGACAGACACACACACACACACACACACACACACACACACAGATTTTGTGCATTTATAGATAGATGAGCTGGAAAGACTATTGTTAGATATTCCCCATATTAACAATGGGCACACGGATGTGGGGACGTACACACGAAGTGACATCATCATGCCATGCTTATATTAGGAGTCTGATGGCGGGAGTTGTCCTCTTTCACGGTGAAATGGCTACGGGTGGCACTGTTGGGGGAGCTGCACCTCCTACTGGAGATGGAGACGATGGAATTAGCGTCCCAGCTGGAGATAATGGCCCAGGTAGCATTGCAGCTAGCGGGCCCCAGCCCGCATTCCACACAGTCAACTCCTCCGGCACGGACGGTTGCCCTGGTTGCTGAGCCTGCTGACCCCACACCTTCTCGGGAGGGCCCCAAGGTAGACACCGCAGGACAGCAGGGCACCGCAGCGCAATGACCCAGTGGTAAACTCAGTTTGGACGACGATGACTCGAGTCTGCTGCACTCAGACATGGACGCAGCCACTCCCTGCCTCACACCACACGCAGAGCAGATCCCAGCAGAACCTGAGCAACCACATGAACCCCAGTCCACAGCCACATGGGACCCGGAGCCGGTCTCTGCACAGCACGAGCATTCTCAAGTTGCAGCCTCATCGCATGAGGGAGAGTATGATTTTGCGGATATGGGTACAGCCGAAGATCAGAGCATGGAGAGAGAACATGACACAGAGAGAGAACACAGCACGGAGACAGAGCACAAGCCGGACTCGCCTCCAGTCCTCGCCTGGCATAAGCCTCAAGGAGCTGCCGTGGAGCCACAACAGAGGGAGTACATGGAGAAAAGGGACCCTGGTGAATGACGACAACCTGGCGTGTGTCCTGTCGCCAACGACAGTAACACATCACCGCAACCACAACCAGCACCGGGAGAGAATGGGCAGAAGCTGAACTCATCTCACATCCTCGCAGAGTATCAGCCTCGGGGAATCGCCACAGCACGGCAGGATGGAGAGTTCATGACCCAGCGGGATCCAGCAGAGCATCGCCAACTGAGGGCACGTCCTGCCGCCGGCATGAATGGCACGCCGCCACAGCAGCAACCAGCATCAGAGACGAGAGAGCAGCAGCACCGAGTGCAGCCGAACAGATCACTGCTCGCACTACTTAAATGGGTTTGAGTCCATTGATCCGACTGCCTGGACCCACAGATGATCCTGTCATCGCAGATGAGACTCACCACACAAAAGAGGCCAGAAGGTAAGAACAGCTGCCTTGGATCAAGACACAGCCCTGGAGCCGACCCAGCTGGTGTGGGACCTGGGCTGGGACCTTACTGACGAGTGAGCCATGACTCCAGTGAGATGGCACCCAGGTCCACTGCAGGCGGCACCTCCAGGGGCACACCCATCCCGGGCTCGACTGAGGTCCCTGAAGGTGAACTGTTAAGATGACGTGATTGCAACATATTGGCAGAATAACCCACTCAAACATGCAGAGTGTTACCGGCAGTCTACCCAGTTGCCCAGATTCATACTGGTTTAAAGTAAAGTGTTCACAATGCTTTGGGTTTTTCAGGGGATGGGGGTTAATGTTAGATATTCCCCATATTAACAATGGGTGCACGAACGTGAGGACACACGCACGACGTGACATCGTCATGCCGTGTCTATATTAGGAGTCTGACAGCGGGAGTCATCCTGTTTTGGGTGCTCCGCCTCTGTGATAGTCAGAACCTGTATTAGCTTAACCGCTAAGGTAATACAGCGTTAGCTTGTTGCTATTTGCTGTGACACGTGTATTACCAGTGTGCTTGTAATAAAGTTCAAGTTTGGTACAACGCCTGCCTCCATTGTCCTATTTCAAGACATAACAACTATGTCTCCCAACTGGTCTGGGAATGCCTTGGTATAGAATAGGACAGGATAGAATAGAATAGAATAGAATAGAATAGAACAGGCTTTATTGTCATTGTACAGTTGTACAGTACAACGAAATTGTGGGTGCTCCACCAGGCTACTGCGCAATAAAGTAAGAGAGAAGGATTAGCTAAAACACGGTTACAGAACACACAATTAAATACACGATTGAAATAAAAGTAAAAATATAAAAAAATGGCCCAGGATTATGGAAATATACACAGGTATGGTAGCGGCTATGCGAGTGGAACTATGTACATAAGAGTGCAGAGTGCAGAACACACAATTGAATAAAATGGCCCAAGGATTATGGAAAATATACACAGTAGTGGTTTCACGGATGGGTCAATGTACATGAAAGTGCAGAGTGCAGAGACAGGTGAGTTATTGTGATAATTAAAAAGGTCCTCAGTTCTGTGCATGAGAGCGTTGGGAGGGAGGGGGTGGGGCCTCTGTCTGTTTGTAGTTCTGATGGCCCAGGGGAAGAAGCTGTTTGTCAGTCTAGAGGTGTGGGACCTGATTGATCTGAACCATCGTCCAGATGGCAGCAGGTCAAACAAGTGGTGGGCGGGATGTGAGGGGTCTCCTGTGATGGCCTTAAACTTTCTGAGACAGGAGGATCTGGAGATGTCTTCCAGGAAGGGCAGCAGGATGCCAATAATTTTTTTGGGTGGTGTTGATGACCCTCTGCACAGCCTTCCTGTTCTTGGCCGTGGAGCCAGCGTACCACACACCCAGACAGTAGATGAGCACGCTCTCCACTGAGCAGCGATAGAAGGCCAGCAGCAGCTTCTGGTCCAGGCTGTTCTTCCTCAGGACACAGAGGAAGTGCAGCCGCTGCTGGGATTTATTCTCCAGGGTCTTGATGTTGACAGTCCAGGAGAGGTCAGATTTGATGTGGGTGCCCAGGAACCTGAAGATGGGGATGTCTTCCAGGCAGTCGCCATTTATGAGGAGGAAGGGGTGGTCCTGTCTGTTCTTCCTGAAGTCCAGTATGAGTTCTTTGGGGTTTTTTTTTTATGTTTAGTTTAAGGTTGTTTGCTTGGCACTACAGCAGCAGGTTCTCTACCTCCACCATGTATGCCTTCTCATCGTCATCGGTGATGAGCCCAACCAAGGTGGTGTTGTCCGCTTGCTTGACGGTGACAGTGGTTGGTTGGGTTGGAATACAGTCAAAGGTGTACAGGGAGTACTGTCGAGGGCTTAGCACACAGCTCTGGGAGGAGCCAGTGCTAAGAGAGTGTGGAGGAGTGGTGGGGGGCTGTGGGCAGTTGGTGAGAAAGGATTTTTATCTAGGAGCAGGTGGGGGATCTGGATAAGATGCAGTTTGTTGATCAGGATGTCTGGCATGATGGTGTTGAAAGCTGAGCTGTAGTCCACAAAGAGCATCCTCACTTAGCTCCTTGGATTCTCCAGGTGGCTCAGCACTCTGTGGAAAGTGGTGGCGATGGGGTCTTCTGTACACTGGTTCTCCCTGTTGGTGAACTGATGGGGGCTGAAGGAGGGGGAAAGACAGTCCCTGATGTGCTGCAACACCAGTCGCTCAAAACACTTTGAGTACTATGGGTCTGTAGTCATTCAGGCTGTCAATTGTGGACTTTTTGGGGATGGGGATGATGGTGGAGGCCTTGACGCAGGAGGGGACAGTGGCTTGCTACTGGACAGTTAGCCAAGCAGCAAAGCCAGACACCACTAACACACGCGGTAACCACAGGAGGGCCTGGTGATACGGCAGAAGAGGTCGAAGTAAACACTGTAGATTGAAGGAACATTATGAAGCACTTCCCATGTGGCAACTGTGGCCCCCCGATGCACCGAGAGAGCGCACTCCTGCTCAGCCAGGGAGTAGCGATGCCAGCACACAGAGAGAGTGTCAGAGCGTGAGTTGAGCCATCTTGTATTATAAATTATATTTTCCTGTTTCTGGCCTGTTTCGCCCCCAGCGACCCACCTCTCCGCCGAGAACGAAGAAGGAGAGAAGAGAGAGTCGGCGCTGCCCCTCTCAACACACCATTGCAGCTCCAGCACCCCCCCACCTCCCCCATAGACCATCGCCAGACGGGCTCCGCAGTCACCCAGAGGGAGTCATCTGGCGCATCACAGGCAGCAGAGTGGGAGTCGAGGCAAGTACCATATTCTCATTTTTTTTTCTCTGCTATTGATGAGAGGTCTTGCTTTGCTCCTGATAGGGGTGGGGGTGGGGGGGCGCTAAATTCACCTCACCTGTCTGTGCTGATTGTTCTACTGCTGTTTCAACATCCTTCCCCTCACCTGCGTCTGCTCTTTCCTCTTCCCTGAGCCCCGCCGGAGGAGGTCACCCACTAAACGAGGATTCGTTCCCCCTGGTTGAGGTGGCTGTGCTGGGGTGGACCCCCGAGTGTTTGGGCTGGAGGTTTTGCAGCCGCTGCCGCTTGGGGTCACTGGTCTGCGTTTCACATCAGAGGTCGCCGCAGTTCAGCCTGCTTCATTGAGACCTGTCGTGGTGCCGGAGGTCGGCACACCACCACCTGTATGTGAATTGAAGACTCCCACATCTGTGTGTTCTGTGGCAGAAAATTCAGCATCTGTGTTATGTGGCAGATGTTTCAGCATCCGTGAGTCCTGCAGCAGAAATTTCTGCATCAGTGTTTCCTGTGTCAGAAAGTCCTGTATCTAAGTGTTTTGAACCAGAAAATTCTGCATTAATGTGTTTTGAACCAGAGTTTTCTGCATCTATGTCTCATGAATCAGAAATTTCTGCATCTACCTAAGTCTTGTGTGCCAGAAATGTCTGCTTCCATGTCCCTTGTGCCAGAAATATCCGCATCTGTGTTTTCTGAGCTAAAGAATCATGTATTTGTGTCTCATGAGCTTGAAATTCCTGTGTGTGCATCCCCTGAGCCAGAAATTTCCACTGTGGTGTGTAATGCACCGGAAATTTCTGTAGAAATGTGTCCTGAGTCAGAAAATTCTGCATTAATGTGTTTTGAACCAGAGTTTTCTGCATTTATGTCTCCTGAATCTGAAATTTTGGCACCTAAGTCTTGTGTGCCAGAAATGTCTGCTTTTGTGTCCCTGGTGCCAGAAAACCCTGCATTGGTGTGTTTTGCACCGGAGTTTCCTGTTTTTGTGAGTTCCACGCCTGAGTTTTCTGCATGTGTGTCTCATGAACCTGGAATTTCTGCATCTGTGTTTCCCGTGACTGAAATGTCTGTATCTGTAGTGGTTCTGGACAGGTCTGCTCGAAAACCCTCCACATTGGAGAGTTTTCGAGCATGAACCGCCTTTTTAAGGTCATGCCACAGCATCTCAATTGGATTCAGGTCAGGACTTTGACTAGGCCACTCCAAACTCTTCACTTTGTTTTTCTTAAGCCATTCAGAGTTGGACTTGCTGGTGTGTTTTGGATCATTGTTCTGCTGCAGAATCCAAGTGCAGTTCAGCTTGAGGTCACAAACAGATGACCGAACATTCTCCTTCAGGATTTTTTGGTAGACAGCAGAATTCATGGTTCTATTTATCACAGCAAGTCTTCCAGGTCCTGAAGCAGCAAAACAGCCCCAGACCATTGCACTACCACCACCATATTTTACTATTGGTATGATGTTCCTTTTCTGAAATGCTGTTACTTTTACGCCGGATGTAATGGGACACACACCTTCCAAAAAGTTCAACTTTTGTCTGGTCAGCCCACAAAGTATTTTCCCAAAAGTCTTGAGGATCATCAAGATGTTTTCTGGCAAAACTGAGATGAGCCTTTATGTTGTTTTTGCTCAGCAGTGGTTTTCGTCTTGGAACTCTGCCATGAAGGCCATTTTTGCCCAGTCTCTTTCTTATGGTGGAGTCATAAACACTGACCTTAACTGAGGCAAGTGAGGCCTGCAGTTCTTTGGATGTTGTTGTGGGGTCTTTTGTGACCTCTTAGATGAGTCATCGCTGTTCTCGGGGTAATTTTGATCGACCGGCCACTCCTGAGAAGGTTGATCACTGTTCCATGTTTTCACCATTTGTGGATAATGGCTCTCACTGTGGTTTGTTGGAGTCCCAAAGCTTTAGAAATGGTTTTGTAACCTTTTTCAGACTGATAGCTCTCAATTACTTTGTTTCTCATTTGTTCCAGAATTTCTTTGGATTGCAGCATGAT
Source organism: Pholidichthys leucotaenia (assembly GCA_020510985.1). NCBI lineage: Eukaryota > Metazoa > Chordata > Actinopteri > Cichliformes > Pholidichthyidae > Pholidichthys > Pholidichthys leucotaenia. The sequence goes on along the minus strand of CM035843.1, from coordinate 320,771,682 downwards.
GTCTAGCTTTTGAGGATCTTTTGGTCTCCTTCACTTTGTCAAGCAGGCCCTATTTAAGGGATTTCTTGATTGAGAACAGGTGTTGCAGTAATCAGGCCTGGGTGTGGCTAGAGAAATTGAACTCAGCTTTCCAAAGATGTGATAAACCACAGTTAATTTAACAGGGGAAATCATTCTTTCACACAGGGCCATGTAAGTTTGAATTTTTTTTTTTACCCTTAATAATAAACACCTTTATTTAAAAACTGCATTTTGTGTTTACTTGTGCTATCTTTGTCTAATATTTAAATTTGTTTGACAATCTGAAACATTTAAGTGTGATAAACATACAAAAAATGAAAAATCAGGAAGGGGCAAACATTTTTTCACACCACTGTTTATCTTTTGATCATTCAATCTTATTCCATTTTAAGGTGTTTTTAATAAAACTCCTCCACCTTTTCCATGATCCCTGTCTTTCCTATACACATCGTAACCAGGCATTGTAACAACAGTTTCAGGTGATGAGGGTGATTACCAGGTTTCAGAAAGACCCATAAAATCAATATTAGAATTTATCAACAAATGTTCCAGTTGTTCTTGTTTGGAGATCATACTCCGTACATTTAAGTGCCTCCCAAGCAGATCTTTTGTTTACTTTGAGGGTCCCAAATAAGCTTTGCCTGGTTCAGAGTTTGAAAAAATTTGAGGAACCTATGTTTTCTTAAAACTGGATTTCTTTGACGAGTTTTACTCACTGACGGCTGGTTGTTGTATTGCTGCTGGGATGGAGTCTGACCACTGGGTTGCCGTGGTGAAGACTGGCTGCTGGATTGTGGTATAGAGAGCTGCCGAGCTGAGATGGTGAAGGCCATCTGTTAGGCTGCAACGATGAGGGCTGGCTGCTGAGCCATGACAGTAAGAGCGAGTTGCTGGGTAGCGAGTTGCCGAGCCCCAGTAACGTGAGCTCGGTGCTGAGCTATGATGACATGATCTCGCCGCTGGACCATGGTGGTAATTGCTGGCTGCCGAGCGGTGCTGGCGTAGACTCTCTGCTGTGCCGCAATGATGTGGGCTTTCCACTGGGCTGTGGTGGAATGAGTTTGTTGGGCTGTGGAAGCGTGAGCGTACTGCTGTACTTTGTGGGTGAAGGCTAATCGCTCGTCTACCTTGACTCGGGCTCACCACTGGCCTGCAGTGATACTGGTTGGCTGCAGTACTACGGTGACGTCAGTGGGCTGCTGGGCTTCGGTGGTGCTGGTAGGTTGCTGGGTTTGTGTGAATGCTGGCCCAGTTCCCAGTAGCAATGGTGTTTGAGGCCACACTAGCCCTGCTAGCGGTGGTAGTAGTGGTGCCATTAGTCCCATTAGCATAGGTGGTATTGGCACCGCTAGCCCCGTTAGCATTGGTGGCCGTAGCCACATTCCAAGTAACATTGGTGGAATGGGCTGCACTAGCCCTGGCAATATTGGAAGAGGTAGCAGCATTAGCTTTGCTAGCATTGATGGTTGTGTCCATTCTAGTCCCGTTAACAGCTGTGGTGATTGTTGTATTGTCCCCACTGGTAATGGTGGTGTTAGCCATGCTAGTCCCACTAGCATTGGAGGTGTCTGTCTTGCATACAAGTCTGTGGTTGCCGGTCCTGGATTTATTTCCACGTCACCAGCCAGGACCAAGATAATGCTGAGGCAATTAATCCCACAAAGCTACTGGCAGTGCAGGTTTGCTCATGGCATGATAGTGGTCTGGCACGTCCTTTGTCCAGGTAACTCATGTACAAGAAATACTGCACTCCTTTACCTGTGGTGGAGAGCAGAATTCATGGTTCCTTCAATTACGGCAAGTTGTCCAGGTCTTGAAGCAGCAAAGCAGCCCCAGACCATCACACTACCACCACTGTGTTTGACTGTTGGTGTGATTTTCTTTTAATGAAGTGCTATGTTAATTTTACGCCAGGTGTAATGGGAGGTACACCCTCAAAAGTTCAACTTATGTTACGTCAGGTCACGGAATTTTTTCCCAAAAGTCTTGGAGATCATCAAGCACATGTGAGATGAGCCTTTATGTTCTTTTTGGTCAGCAGTGGTTTTTGCCTTGGAACTCTCCCATTGATGAGATTTCGCCCAGTCTCTCTTATTACTGAATCATGGATCAGTGTTCAAATTGAGGCAAATGAGGCCTGCAGTTCTTTAGATGTTTTTCTGGATTATTGTTTCTCATCTGTTCTTGAATTTGCTCAGATCGTGACATAATGTGTCTGCCTGACAAACATGACTTAAACCACTGCAAAGATGCTCCTTTAGTGTTCCAGAAGTAAAGTTATTGTCAATTGTGGCAAAAGCAGCATTGAGATCTAAAGGCATAAGTAGCCAAGTCCATGATCAGATGTCAATAACTCATTAGTGACTTTTGAAATTCTTCAAATAAATTATTTCTTTATAAACAGTCATAAAATGATAAACCACAACTCTTTCTTTTGGGGGGGAAAAGGTAAATTAACGATTCACAGTTACCTAAAGCAAGTGGACCAGTTGCGTTTTTTTTTGAAGTACTGGTTTAGTTACTGTATAGAACTCTTAAAGACCTGGAGTAGGTAGCTTCAGCTTGTTCAGGTTATCCCTCTGGATTAAAGTATGTTTGGCAGGTGAGATGGAACAGTTATGATGGACAGCCGCTGCACCGTGTAGCTGGACTGTGGAGTTTGGAGTGGAGGAGGGTGATGAGGAGGTTAGGGACAGGCATGACAGACTCTTTTCCAGCTGGTGCTGAGGGGTCAGACTGTGTTGTGATGTGTGCATGTCATGAACTCTCCTTAGGGAGGTGAGACTCAGTGGCTCCAGACCCCCATGGTAGGACTGCTAAAGGGATCCTGATACCCCCAGACCTCCACCCACTAAATTAGTTGGTTATTGGGCATAGCTCTGAAATGTGTGCTGTTACTGTTTGTGTTCATTCCACTGATTACAGTTGCGTGTAATCTTTTTGTGTGGGTGTAAAAACAGTAATTCTGCAACTGCTCTGCATGTTTTGTCCATTTCTTTACATAAATTTAGAAGGAAGAATAACTTACCACTAACTGGGTTTAAAATCTAAAAAAATAATACAACACAGCCACATCTCCAGTTATAAGAGGGTGTGCATATTTATGCAACCAGGTTATTGTAAGTTTTTTTTAAATTTTCCTCTTAAAAGATTTCAGTTTGTTTTTCAATTGGGTTGTACAGGTTTTAGGTTACATTAATGGTGGAAAAAGTTTTGAAATGATTTATCTTGGTCCCATTGTTTTTTACTTCACAAGAACCTGGAATTTGAACAGGGATGTGTAGACTTTTTATATCCACTGTATGTAGCCTGGATCATTTATAATCCAAAATCTAAATATTAAAATGACAACACATGCAACCAAACTTCAAGCAGTGAAGCTGAAACATTATAGTAGTGATTGTCATAAAGTTTGTTTCATCACACATCCACATTACTTTTTTCTGCATGCACTCATCGCTTTAGGCCAAAACAGAAAAAATGATCTTTAGTTTTAATATAAGTAATTGATCACTGCAGTGGTTAGCACTGTGGCAGCACAGCAAAAAGGTCATGAGTTTGAGTCCACCCTTGACCATCGTGGGTTCAATCCCATCCCTGACCATCGGTGACCCTTCTGTGTTGAGTTTGTATGTTCTTCCCGTGTCTCCATGGGTTTTCTCCAGGTACTCCGGTTTCATCCCACAGGCCAAAGATATGCAGGTTAGGTTAACTGGCATCAATTGTGGATTCTAAATTGTCCTTAGGTATGAATGTGAGAGTGAATGGTTGTCTGTCTCCCCAATTCTCTTCACATATAGCTCCACATCGAGAAATTACTGTGCTGTTAAAGTTGAGGCAGTGCAAGCCCCAGCCTGCAAAGGGAAGCCATGGGAGGCCAGAACAGGTGCTTGTGTTCTCTCCTTTCTCTTTTCATCCTGCACTCTCTGTTCCTCTTTCTCCTCCCCACACCTGTTGAAGTGTGAGGAGTCATGCTGTTTCACCCAAGCAGCTCCACGGAGTCTGAGCCATGCAAACAGCAGGGGGAGGGGGGGGGGTTGGAGGTAATGTGTGGATAATCACTTATGTTTTATCTGGTTTCCCACCTCCACCTCCTGTGTCAAGTGTTACTTTTTTGTGACTTTCTTCGAGAAAAGCAAAAGGGGAGACTGGTTAGCATGTGAGAATGCCAGTGGGAGTTGCCAGTAATTACTTTTTTTTAAAGAAAGAAAAGGCTACGCAAACTGCTACAATACACCTGTTCCATCTGCTCAGAGAAGGAACTGGCAGCAGAGTCCTCGGGGCATTTGATTCCTGACTGATGTCTCCCAAGGGGGCCGGTTGTCCTTAGTGGACCACAGGATGCCCAAAACCCTGTCTGATGTCCCCACAACAAAGATTTACCCAGCTGTTTGGGATCTGTGAGTGTGACAGTGGAATCATGAATCTTTAAGTATACAAAGATACTGATATAGATGTAGAAAAAGGTCACGACATATGATGGCCGTGATGGGACAAACTCTAAAACTGAACTTTAGTGACAGAAAAATACACAACTACAGATGGAAGTTGGTACTGTAGGAACATAGATATATACACCTTACACTTGTCTTTACAAATCTGGAGATAAAAGAAAATACTCATTTTCTTAACCTTTTCGGGACACAGGGGACAACCATTCACACACGCCCAGCCAGCATGCCTATGTGGGCTCCACCATAGGTTTAATCTGGACTTTCTTATGGGTCCCATGTGGGTGGTTCCATGTTGGCCCCATCTGTGTTTGTCCACATGGACTTTACCTGTGGCACAGATACGAGGGGGTGGGCTAAAAAGTTCATAGTGGTCAAATTTGACCAAATGTGGTTTATTTTTCAACTGCAGGGATCCAAGCACTGATGCAACACTGATGGAAGAAGTGTGTGGACCGAAGGGGAGACTATATTGAAAAATAAACCACATTTGGTCAAATTTGACCACTATGAACTTTTCAGCCCCCCCTCGTAAGCAGTTAATCTGATTACCCACTTTAAGCCCAAATGGGCCACAAATGAGTTTAATGCCGGTGAGCAGGTTTCTGTAATATTAGCGTCATAGGTGAAGTCCAAGCGGGCAAACCCACATGGGACCCATAAAACAGCCCAGTTTAAACCTATGGTGAGGCCCACATGGGCATGGTAGCTGGGACCTAAAAACAATTTTGAATGCCCAGTTAATGCCAATTATCCATGGATGGCTTTGGATTATGGTTATGGTACGTGTCCACTTGATCTGTCATTTCTTTGTTTCCTGTTCAGTGTCTACGTGAAATGCAACATAAAGCATTTGGCTCCAGCGCAGTGAGATATGCGCTGCGGTGTGTTGGATGGGTTGCCCATATCTCTCATTTGCATAAAGCTGATATTTTTAACTTTATGCATTGAGAGCCGGCACCTGGCATGTGTCTGCTGCAGCAATGTTTTCCTGAGAGATTAAACCAGCGATTGTTGATGTAAAAAAAAAACCCTTCAGATTCATTAAGTGCACCTTCCTGCCACAAATATTGTTAGAAACACTTTTCACTGTCTTGTTTTGGGTTATCAGACAAAGTTTAATTCATAATCTGCAATGTTGTCTGGGAGCTCACATTTATGGAAGACCGCCCTGGCTGAATGCGCCAACCAATCAGGTGCAGCCTTTGTGTTCTCAGCAGCAGGACCAATGAGAGTCTTTCCCCCTTGACAGGCCTCTCTGACTATTGGTTTTGCACAGTGTCATTACCTGTCACTCCATCTGGTTACACCTCATCCCCGCACTCAACACACAACCCCATGCTATTCCTTCCAACAAAAAACAGACCAGTGGGCATGTACCAGTAAGCCCCTTTTTCACAAGTACCTACTCAGCCCAACTCGCCTCGACTCTACTCAGCTTGACACGGTGTGGTTGGTTTTCCATTTCAAAGGAGTACTAACTCAAGTGGGTGGGTTCATTACTGGAAGGCAGCCCGTTATCCTGTTATGTTGTTTACATGCTGACATTTTCACTGATAAATAATGTAAAAGATGCTTAATATCATAAAACACTCACCAGCTTCCCCGTGAGCAGCCATCAGCTCGAAGACCTCCTGGTATACTTTCATTTCTGCTCGCTCCAGGAGAGCTGACGGGGCTGAAAAGTTCATAGTTGTCTAATTTGACCAAATGTAGTTTATTTTTCAGGTGCAGGGATCCAAGCACAGCAACACCAATGGAAGAACTGTTCGCACCGACAGGGAGACTGTTGAAAAATAACCACATCTGATCAAATTTGACTACTGTATGAACTTTTCAGCCACAGCGCCGGCGGAGTGTTCCAAAATGAAATACCAAGAGGTCTCTGAGCTGATGGCTGCTCACGGGGAAGATGGTGAGTGTTTTGTGACAGTGTTGATTTGTCTGTAGTCATTTATTTCATTGATTACTACAAAAATAATAAAAACTCATGGCCGAATTTATAAATGGCAGTTTTGAATCTTGTGAAGATGCCGCTCTCATTCACGGTTGTTGTGCTCTGGCCAATCAGTGGTCTTTCACCAGGATATATCCTCATTTTTAAACAACCGCATGGGTATCCCACAAGGGTCCATTCTTGGTCCTTTACTTTTCAGCATTTTTATTAATGACTTGCCGCTACACTGCTCAGCTGCAACATGCCAACTTTATGCAGATGATGCAGTTATTTACACAGCTGCCAAGACTCCAGCACAGGCTGCAGATGTACTATCTACAAGTATGGTTGATGTCCAAGAGTGGCTCCTCCAGATCCATCTATTGCTGAACCTTCAGAAAACAGTTTCAATGTGCTTTTCAATCAAAAAATGTAACCTGCAACGTTTTAAAGTTAATATACATGATCAAGACATCATTTTAGTTACAGAATTTAAATACCTTGGCATTGTACTAGATCCTCAACTCAAATTTAATCTTCATATAAAGAAAATTTCAAAAACAGTAAAAAAAAAATCTGAACTGCTTTAAATTAATTAGATATTACATACCTTACGAAGCAGCTGTACTGTATATGCATTCTATGGTTTTTTCTCATATATCATACTGTTTGACAGTCTGGGCTCAAGCAGCCCCTTCCACAATAAGACATATAGGTTCATTATATAATCAAACTCTAAAAATTTTGGACAAAAAGCCCATTAGGTGGCATCACTGTGATATTTTAAAAAAAATACAACCTATTGAGTTTTGAGAGTTTCATTGACCTCTGTTTTCTGAAATTAACTTTCAAATGTTTCCATAAATCAGCACCCGAGCCACTTGCTGGTTTCATCCAAAGACAGGACAGCAGCAGAGCTACCAGGAGTTCTGTTAACAATAACTGTAAAATATTCCACCGCAGAACCACATTTGGACAAACAGCTTTCTCTATAAAGGGCAGTCACATCTGGAATACAATGCCAAATGAAATTAAAATAATAACGGACTTTAAAACATTCACTAAAAAGGTTAAAAACTGGCTGAAAAATAAACAAGAATGTACCCATGTATGAAATGATTGTCTGCAGGGTGAGAGTGAATGAAGGGAAGGAATGAATGTGTTTGTTTATAGTGAGTGACGAAGGGAGGGAGGCCTGAAATAGGCAAATGTGAGTCAGGTTGTTATATTGTGTATTTATAATATTTATAATATTTATAATTGTGTATTTATAATGTATTTACAATCTTTTTTGCATTGATGTATGTGGTTATTGTGTATTCTGTTTTCATTTTTTTATCTTTTCCTTTTTACTTGCTTCTCCTTTCTAAAGCCCATCCAGGGACAAGAGTTGCAAATCAGCTAATAGCTATACACTCTTTGTGCAACACATCAGATTGATTGTCATTGATTAATTGTCTATGTTTATTGCACTGTCCCTGTCAAATAAACAAATAATCTAATCTAATCTGCAATCGGCTGACATCACATTTTCATCTCAACTCAGCACAATAGGAACCTCACTGAAGTAGGTCCCCAAAATGGAAAACCCTACAAACCGAACAGAGTTGAGGCGAGTAGGGCTGAGTAGGTACTGGCAGAAAAACGGCTTTAGTCAGCCAGAGCAGGAAACCACACAGACACATGGAGAAAATGTAAATTCCACGCAGATATTCACCAGCTTGTCTGTGTCCATCACAGCCTGTCAGCTTGTCTAAAAGTCCATCAAAAGAGTGGTGATGTAAAATATTTTACTGTCAATCGGGTTCTATACTTAAACTAGAAAAGAACTCGGAGAGCGCAGACCTCCGCCAAGCGCCACAGTTCCCCCATACAGTGTTTGTGTGTACGTTTTCAGATTCCTTGACCATGAAAACATATGACTAGCAATTGGATTGACAATGATAGGATTAGTGGTTCAGTTTTTATTGACGAAAATGGCATTTTCCGTAATGGCGGTTTTCTTCTGGACGGTGATCCGGATCACCACCAAAATCTAATCATCTGTAGGATACCCCATTTCTGACAATCTGTGAAAATTTCATGAAAATCTGTCCATAACTTTTTGAGTTATCTTGCTAACAAACAAACAGACAGACAGACAATCAAACAGACAGACAAACCAACGCCGATGAAAACATAATCTCCTTAGCGGAGGTAATTAAGAGTAGATGTCCTAGATGCAAAAACATACAGGTGACTATATATGCAGAACAAACTCAAAACTTTAATCCTGAGCTAATGATCAGTGTTAAACAATGCTACTTTCTTCTTGACTACTCTGTTCTGTAACCTAATTTTTTCTGGTCTTTGTAAATCATTGTTTTTCAGTGATACTGTTAAAAAGTGTCTGCCTAAGCTGTGAGAGGATTGAGAAAAACATTTATAGCAACCACCAAAGGACTTTCTCATAACACATTATGAACATTTTGGCTGTGTATAGTTGACGAGATTTTTTATTCAAATAAATACATAGTTTAATGTCCAACAGTACTTAGTTTGAATATGCTCAAAGGTGACTGAGATTGGCACATTGTCAACTGTGAGAAAATGTTTTTACTACCTTGAATTAGAAATGAACAAATCCCAGCAACATATATAGTACAAATAACCACATCTGGAAAGGCTTTAAAGAAAGGTTTCAAATGCTGCATTTTGTGTGTTTGTCATGTGTGGAAATCCTTTCAACATTCTCCACAGGGGTGATGTTTTCTCTTTGGGTTTCAAAAACAAGCTCTCAGGTGATTATTTCAATGTGCTGAGGGTTTTTCTTTTGTTGGTGGTCACATTTGGACTTCCAATTTTTATTTTTTTTTATTTTTTTTTTTGTGGTTTGGGTTTTGTTTTTAGTTGTTGTTGTCATTTGTTTTTTGGTACTTTATTAAGGAAACCAAGGGCATCCAGTCAGTTGTATGAGACGGGTCCACTGTGCCAATTCCTTACCTTAACATATGCATTCACACCTAGGGCCACTTGTAGGATTACCAATTATCCTAATGTGTTACACTGTGTATCTCCATAATGTCACCATGTTACATTGTGTATCAAATCAAAGTCCAGGAGACCCTTGAAAAAGAGATTTGCAATCTCAGTGGGACCATCCCAGTCGTGTGGAGTCGACAGACTGCTTTCCATCTTGTACGTCGACGATATAGTCCTGTTTTGCAAGAATATCAATACGCTACAGGGTGTTATAACCATTTTTGATAAAACACTTTAATGTTTTAGGCTACAGATATCAGTTACCGGGCAGCACGGTGGAGGAGTGGTTAGCACTGCGGCAGCACAGCAACTCACCCTTGGCCGAGGGATCGTGGGTTCGATCCCAGCCCCCGACCAACAGTGATCTGTGTGGAGTTTGCATGTTCTCCCCATGTCTGCGTGGGTTTACTCCGGGATTTCTCCGGTTTCCTCCCACATGCCAAAAACATGCACATTAGGTTAATTGGCATCAAGCTGGGAATTCTAAATTGTCCTTAGGTATGACTGTGAGAATGAATGGTTGTCTGTCTCTCTGTGTTGGCCCTGCGATGGACTGGCAATCTGTACAGGGTGTACCCTGCCTCTCACCCAAAGATGCTGGGATAGGCTCCAACCCCCCCGCGACCCGAAAAGGATTAAGCGGAAGAAGATGGATGGATGGATGGATATCAGTTACCAAGACAGAAACAATGGCCTTCACTGCCCCAGAAGAGACCATGGCCAGTAAATCATTGATATCCATTGGCGAAACACTTAAGAATGTAAAGGAGTTTACATACAGTCTTGTGAAAAAGTGTTTGCCCCTTCCTGATTTCTCTTTTTTTTTTTTTGTATGTTTGTCACATTTAAATGTTTCAGATCATCAAACAAATTTAAATATTAGACAAAGATAACACAAGTAAACACAAAATGCATTTTTTAAATGAAGGTGTTTATTATGAAGGGGGAAAAAAATCCAAACCTACATGGTCCTGTGTGAAAAAGTGATTGCCCCCTAAACCTAATAACTGGTTGGGCCACCCTTAGCAACAACAACTGCAATCAAACGTTTGCAATAACTCTTTTACAGCATCTTTTACAGCGCCGTGGAGGAATTTTGGCCCACTCATCTTTGCAGAATTGTTGTAATTCAGCCACATTGGAGGGTTTTCGAGCATGAACAGCCTTTTTAAGGTCATGCCACAGCATTTCAATCGGATTCAGGTCAGGATTTTGACTAGGCCACTCCAAAGTCTTCATTTTGTTTTTCTTAAGTCATTCAGTGGTGGACTTGCTGGTGTGTTTTGGATCACTGTCCTGCTACAGAGCCCAAGTGCACTTCAGCTTGAGGTCATGAACAGATGGCCGGACATTCTCCTTCAGGATTTTTTGGTAGACAGCAGAATTCCTGGTTCCATTTACCACAGCAAGTCTTCCAGGTCCTGAAGCAACAAAACAGCCCCAGACCATCACACTACCACCACCATATTTTACTGTTGGTATGATGTTCCTTTTTTGAAATGCTGTGTTACTTTTATGCCGGATGTAATGGGACACACACCTTCCAAAAAGTTCAGCTTTTGTCTTGTCAGGCCACAGAGTATTTTCCCAAAAGTCTTGGGGATTTCTTGATTGACAACAGGTGTTGCAGTAATCAGGCCTGGGTGTGGCTACAGAAATTCAACTCAGCTTTCCAAAGATGTGATAAACAACAATTAATTTATGTTTTAACAGGAAGGGGGGATCATTTTTTCCACACAGGGCCATGTAGGTTTGAATTTTTTTTACCCTTAATAATAAGCACCTTCATTTAAAAACTGCATTTTGTGTTTCCTTGTGTAATCTTTGTCTAATATTTAAATTTGTTTGATGATCTGAAACACGTAAGTGTGACAAACATACAGAAAAATGAGAAATCAGAAGGGGGTAAACACTTTTTCACGCCATTGTATCTTGGTCACAAAATAGCCGATAGTGATCAGAAGCCTGAGACATTCCTCTCATATAGGATCTCTCCAGCGTTTCAAAAATGGTCAAAGTTAAAGCATGTACTAACAGATAGACATATCCAAATGTCCACCAGAGTTAAGTTCCTAGAAACCTGCATTTGAAGCAGACTGCTTTACTCCATCCAAGCCTGTCCATTGTCAGCAAAAAAACTTAGCAAGATTGAAACAATATGGCATGGCTTCTTGAGGAAGTTGGTCAAAAATGGGTAAAAGCGAACAAATGCTCTCATGCACAAACCTAAGAGCAATAGTGTGCAGCTGGACACAGCGAGCAAACTGGACTGGAGCTTTATGTTACTGAATGAGGATCTTAGGACAATCACTAACACTCTACCCATCTCAGATTTCTGTATATCACACCGGCTGAAGTATATTACTCATGTCACCAGACTGGAGAACACAGCCCTACAGAAACAATTTCTGTTTAGAACGAACGTCAAGAAATACTATCATGACGTGTGGAAAAAGTGTGAGACAGTTACTGGTTTGTCTGCTAGTCAAGCACAACGTGAAATGCAAGACAAACATGGGTTCCACATCCTTATGTCCCACATATTTGGAACATAGATGGGCACTCGAGAGAGTTCAGAACTCTTCTGAGAATCAATGATGATGATCCTCTTAAAATAAAAGTTAAATAAAAAAAATGATGCATGTTTGTTAGCTTTGTGCATGTGTGTGTGCTGGTATGTGTTTGAGTGCATGGACGCCAGTCATCTGCTCAGGTCTTCTAACTGGTAATCTGAGCATAGAGATTAGAAAGACAAACAGCAGAGAAGAATGTTTCTGGATGAGTCAAGTAGGTATTTACAGCAGCCTTCGGGCTGTTTGACCCTCTTCTTCTTCTCTCTCTGACCTCCTCCCACTTCCATGCACATTAATGTAAAAATATCAAAGAGGACGTTACTTTTTGAAACCAAGATACCATTTTTTTGTGTTCCATTTTTCAACTATTTTGTTTAAGATCGCTAAACCTTAATCATGAATGTAGTACAAAACATTCATGCATAACATTTATAAAGTAGAGATTAAGTCTCAATTTATAATTTGTACAAATATGAATGCATCAGTGGCTAGGGATGAGTTGATACCACTTTTTCAATTCCAATACCGATACCGATACTGCGACTTTGAATATCGGCCGATACCAAAGCAAACACGATACAGTTGCTCTCATTTAAAACAACAAAAGCACAGAACATACTGGCTGCACGGTGGCGCAGTGGTTTAGCACTGTGGCAGCACAGTTTACCCTCGGCCGGGGGACCGCGGGGATTATGAGATCGTGGGTTCGATCCCAGCCCCCGACCAACAGTGAGCTGTGTGGAGTTTGCATGTTCTCCCTGTGTTGCGTGGGTTTACTCCGGGATTTCTCCGGTTTCCTCCCGCATACCAAAAACATGTAGGTTTAGGGCGCTCGCGCACGCAGCGACCAGCAGCCGGTGGCTTGTCACCAGACTGCAAACCAAATCTACCTACGGGTACAAATAAGTAACAAAAAAAAAAACAAAAAACGAACTTTGGTAATGACTGGTTATATTTTGTATATAAAAACATAAATCTAAAGGTCAGAGAATATATTACAAATTTGACTCAGTTCAGCAATGCTGTTGCTTTTTTTTCATTTTAAACTTTGTAACATGGGCAGCATTTCACTAGTCAGTGTTATGTAAACATGCATTCTGAAGTTGTAAGTGCAAGTTTATGCAAAACCTTAAAGCTGAGTATTTAAGTAAACATTCAGGTGAAATTCAAAGTGCCACTATGTATGAGGTAAAAAAATGCTGTAGATCTGAAAATAAAGGAACTAACCCTTTAAGTTGTATTTTTGTCATGTGGGAATGTGAAAGTGACGAGGCAGAGTTTATCTCACGAGTCAGGTTTATTCACATTCTCCGACATCAGCAAAACAGAAAGAGAAAGAAACCCCCAGACATTCGTCCCTTTTATACCCCAGGACATCAAAGCACACAGTCACATTGTATTTAATCCCAAGTAACAATGCGTCTTCTTCCAGATCTTAACACCTCCACCCCCAGTCTCTGGCCGCTAGGCGAAATCCCCCAAGGCCGTCTCTTTGCATGCCAAAGACTAAACTTTCACACCTTCCTGTTATCTCCAAAGAGGCTCAGTCCTTTGTTCAATCTCAGATGTGAAGCCTATGGTGGTATACATATGAAGCATACAGTGATATACATATGTGCATACAGTATGTGTCCCACAGTCATTCATTATTATTATTATTATCATAAGTATTCTCCTGGTCCTCGGTTTATTTAGTAGTGTTCCTGATATTATTCTAGATAAGATAAGAGATAAGATAAGCCTTTATTAGTCCCACAACAGGGAAATTCCAGGATTGCAACAGCACAGGGATAGCAACACTCAGAGCAACAATCAGAAGGCAAGAAAAAAACAAGCAAGCAAGAGCGGCTAATATACATATGTACATATTACTATAAAATAAATATATACACACACACACACAGACACACAGTGCAGAGCATTGTAGCTAGATGGAATAAATATGTAAATATATAAACACCCACAGTACGGAGCATTGCAGCTAGGTGGAATAAATATGCAAGTATATAAACACACACAGTGCGGAGCAATGTAGCTAGATGGAATAATATGTAGATATATAAAAACACAGTGCGGAGCATTGTAGCTAGATGGAATAAATATGTAAATATATAAACACACACAGTGCAGAGCATTGTTGCTAGATGGGATGAAACAGCATAACTGTCTACTTAGTTATCCTACATGGTATGATTATGTGCCCATACATATTCTCACCCTCCATAGCGACCGGTATGTTCCTAGTTGTATGCCGGAGGGGACCATTGTGTAAGTCTATTGCATCTTTTGCATTCAAAAAACTATTAGTTTGTTACGTCTTTTTGCTATCTCTGCGAGCAGCCCTGCTTAGGTTGTACAGTCTGACAGCCGTTGGTAGGAAGGACCTACGAAACCTCTCGGTTGTGCACCTGGGATGATGTAGTCTGCTGCTAAATGAGCTCCTCAGTGCATCCAGTATGTCCTGCATAGGGTGGAACTCGGACTCCAGCAGAGATGACAGTTTAGCCACCGTCCTTCTCTCTCCTATCTCCTCCATCGGATCAAGGCGCTGCCCCAGGACAGAGCTAGCTTTCTTAATCAGTTTGTTCAGTCTCTTCCTATCGGCTGCAGTAATGCCACTGCCCCAGCAGACCACTCCAAAAGTGATGGCTGATGCCACCACCGTGTCATAGAATGACTTCAGCAGCGCCCCTTGTACACCAAAAGACCTGAGTCTCCTCAGCAGGAACAGCCTGCGCTGTCCCTTCTTGTAGAGTGCGTCAGTATTGTGTGACCAGTCTAGTTTATTGTTCAGATGAACACCCAGGTACTTATAGGATGTCACCATCTCGATGTCTGTTCCCTGTATATTTACTGGTGCTGTGAGGGGCTGCCCATGCCTGCGGCAGTCCACCACCAGCTCCTTAGTTTTCCTCGCGTTGATCTGGAGGCAGTTCCGATGGCACCAGTCCACGAAGTCCTGGATAAGCCCTCTGTACTCAGCTTCATCTCCATTGGAGATGAGGCCAACGATCGCAGAGTCATCAGAGAACTTCTGTAGATGGCAGTGTGTTGTGTTGTGTGAGAAGTCTGCAGTATAAAGAGTGAACAGGAAGGGAGCCAGCACCGTTCCCTGGGGGGCCCCCGTGCTACTGATGATCGTGTCGGACACACAGTCCCGGGTTCTCACAAACTGAGGCCGGTTCGTGAGGTAGTCCAGGATCCATGATGCAGGGGTGCTGGTCCACCCCTGCTCGCAGCAGCTTGTCCTTCAGGATCATCGGTTGGATGGTGTTGAAAGCACTGGAGAAGTCAAAGAACATGATCCTCACCATATTCCCGGGCTTCTCCAGGTGGGACAGAGAACGGTGAAGGAGGAAGATCACCGCATCCTCCACCCCAATGCCATGCTGGTAGGCGAACTGGAGTGGATCCATCACTGGTTCCACCAGGGGGCGGAGGTGAGCAAGGAGCAGTCTCTCCAGGGTCTTCATCAAGTGGGACGTCAAGGCCACTGGTCTGTAGCTGTTCAGGTCTTTGGGGTGGGAAGTTTTTGGTACAGGTACCACACAAGATGTTTTCCACAGCTGTGGTACCCTCCCCAGTTTCAGGCTCATGTTGAAGATATACGTCACAATCCCACACAGCTGGTCTGCACAGGACTTGAGGAGCTTTGCGCTGATGCCGTCCGGTCCCGGCGCCTTCCTCACTTTGATCTTCCTCAGCTCCGTCCTCACCTGGGTCTCGGTCAGGGTCAGGATGGGGGGCTGTGTGTTGGGAGTGGGGGGGTATTGGTGGAGTGGGGAGTGGGCAGCAGGACTTGATTTCTTTAGAGGCAGCAGTGGTTGTTGTGCAGACAGGGGGGAGGGCGGTTGGTCAAATCTATTGAAAAACAGATTCAGGTTGTTCGCCCACTCCCTGCCCCCCGTGGCCTGGGGGGAGGTATTCTGGAGCCCCGAGATGGTTTTGAGGTTTCTCCAGACCCCGCTGATGTCGCTCTGTTGCAGCTTGTCCTCCATCTTCTTCCTGAAGCTGTCCTTGCCTTCTCTGATCTTTCTCCTCAGCTCCCTCTGTACGGACTTCAGCATCTCCCTGTTCCCCGACCTGAAGATCCTCTTCTTCTCTCTCAGAAGTGTTTTTATCTCAGGGTTGATCCAGGGTTTGTTGTTTGAGTGACGCCGTACGGTCTTGGTGGGAACGGATTTGTCCACACAGAAGCTGAGGTAGCCCGTGAAGGTGTGAATGAGGCCATCGATGTCCTCACCATGTGGATCGCAGAGCTGCTTCCAGGCGGTGGCTTCAAAACAGTCCTTTAGAGTGTCCATTGTCTCCTCAGACCATAACTCCACAGTGTGCATGGCCGGAGGTTGTCTGTGCACTAGGGGTTTGTACACCGGCTGGAGATGAACCAAGTTGTGATCCGATCTCCCGAGTGGGGGGAGTTGTGATGAGGTGTACGCCTCCTTAGTGTTTGCGTAGAATAAATCCAGTGTTTTATTGTCTCTAGTGTGGCATGTGACATACTGGGTGAACGTGGGTAGAATGGGAGATAGTGAAACATGGTTGAAATCGCCTGAGATGAGGAGAAGAGCATCTGGGTGTTCTATCTGCAGCCTGCTGGTTACTGAATGGATGACGTCACGCGCTGTCCCAGCGTTCGCCGTCGGATTTGCATAAACAACAATGCGGATCACGTGTGAGTGTTCTCTCGGGAGATATGTAGGCCTCATGCTAACAGCTAGCAACTCAATGTCTTTGCTGCAGTGTCGTTGTTTAACAGTGATATGTCCCGGTCTGCACCAGTTGTTGTTAACATACATTATCACTCCACCGCCCCTTGCTTTGCCACTGTCTGGTGTTCGGTCAGCTCGTATCATGTGAAAACCCTCCAGCTCAATGTTAGCATCTGCTGCTAGTTCAGTTAGCCACGTCTCAGTAAACAAAAGGAGAGAGCACTCCCGGTATGTGCTATCATAACGGGAGATAGCCGCTAGCTCATCTAACTTTCCCAGTATCGACCGTACATTTCCCATGACAACAGATGGAAGGGAGGGTCTGTACCTTATATTTTTTGTCCTCCGCCTTACTCCAGCCCGGCAGCCGCGGTGTTTTCGCCTCAGTTCTCTCGGTATGTCGAGTTTTTCCAATGGGACCGGGTGGCGGTTGAATGCTAGCAGCTCTTCCCTGCTGTATTGTATCCTGCTATAAACAGTGGCTCCGTCCACCGGCTCAGGAGACATTTGGGACGATCTGTGTGGCCGTGATATAAGTGGGGTGAAAAAAAAAGACGAATCAAAAGAGAGAGGAAGGGAAAAAGACTCGGAATCGAGCCGCTGTTGCAAAAGGCAGCCTACTCGTGTGGCGCCGAGAGAAAAAAAAAAAAAAAAAAAAAAATTCTCTGTCCATTCTTAGTTTTTAGGTTTGCTCTTATTTTGAAGTTATTCTTGTTCCATTTCATGTAGCCTCATTGTTCTATTCCTGCTTTCCAGTTGGTTATAATTTGCTATTTATGTTTCTATCACCGACCACTCATCAGCTGTAACTCTCCCCCCGAAAGGTAAGCCCATGTTATGTCTTTGTTCCTCTTGTTTTCCAACTACCCGTCTGTGTCTTCGTCTTTTACTTTCAGTTTGGTTCTTTCAGTTTCACTTTTAGCATCTTCCAGCCTCCGAGCTGGAAAAGCAGCAGCTGCTGATGTGCGACACATGTCCTTCTGCTCGGTTCTTGACAGAATTCAGCATACTCCTTTACTGTGATACTTTTGCAAGTGTTTTATCAAGTTGGTGGTGTTAAAATTGTAAACACTGGTACCACACAGCAAACATACCAAGGCCAGTCCCACAGACAGGCTCCAGTGACGTGGCACTTGTTGCGTCTGTTTATAGAAGCAGCGCACAGCATGGCTGAGAACATGATCGCACCTTCATTTTAATATTATTAATGTATTGGATTGGTATTACTTTTATTCCTTACCAATACTGATCCAGCCATTTTGCCTGGATCGAACCCAATACAGCTCATCCCTATCAGTAACCAAAAACATACTGTGTGATATGGTCTTATACTTTCTTTTACACTGTGATCATAATATCATAATGACGTGAACTTGCTTTTATTTTTTTCTCTTCTCTGTCATGCTAAATGTGTGTCAAGCAGGGACGTGCAAAGAACATTTTGAGGGGCTATTGCTCTAACCTGAAAATTACAAGGAAAAAAAAATTGTATTTTTTTAAATTTTCTATACTTTATTGATCCCCAGAGGGGAAATTGAGGGCATCCACCTGGATGGATGAAGCAGCCACTGTACGGCGCTATCCCTTAACCATTCACACACACATTCACACCTAGGGCCACTTTAGAGTCTCCAATTAACCTAACCTGCATGTTTTTGGCCTGTGGGAGAAAACTGGAGAAATCCCGGAGTAGAATGTGAATTTATAAGAAAAAAGTTGCATATTCTTGAGACAAATTGCAACTTTCTGATGAAGAGTCATATGTATGTACAATTACAATCAATGAAAATGTATCAGAAAATGAGAAATTTTACTCCTGTACTAAATTTGTGAGAAAAAAGTCACAAAATTACAAAACAACATATTTACAAGAAAATTTCTTTTTTTTTTTTTAAGTTATAAATTGAAAGACATGAGGGGGAAAATTTTTGAGGACAAGTTACAAAGTTGGAAGTAAAAAGATATGAATTTATGACAGAAACATCAATTCAACAGGGAAAAAAGCCTAAATTTTCACAATTTTTTGGTAAAACTATTTAATTAAAAGAAACAAAGAAAGAAGAAAAATGTTTTCAAGCATTCCAAAAAATAAGCAAATTATAAGAATGTTCAAAAAATCACATAAAAATTCAAAATTTACAAGGCAGCAACTCTAATATAAAAACCATGCAAATTTCAGAGAAAAAAGGCACAGATTTATAATTAAAAAGTTCCAGATGTACTGAACTACTGTGCAGTCTAAAAGTTAAAGAAAAAATATGAGAGAAGGAAAAAACTGCAAATTTATGAGTAGAGTTACAAGTTTACAGAAAAACAATTCGCAACGGTTATTTTTTTTTTATTCTTATTTTTTTCCCTTTAGAGGGGAAGCTCAGACAAAAATAATAAGTGCTCTGTTGATCAGGTGACAATAGCCCATACCTGTGCACATCCTTGGTGCAAAGAAAACCAAAATTCTTTTATTCTTTATTTATTTTATCCTACTTATTCCTGGGCCCCATGATGCCTTGCGTGAATTATGGATGCAACTTCCGGTACTATTCATCTTCATTCATTCATTCATTCATTCATTCATCTTCTTCCGCTTAATCCTTTCCGGGTCGCGGGGGGGCTGGAGCAGCATCTTTGGGCGAGAGGCAGGGTACACCCTGGACAGATCGCTAGTCCATCGCAGGGCCAACACAGAGAGACAGACAACCATTCACTCTCACAGTCATACCTAAGGACAATTTAGAATCCCCAGTTTGATGCCAATTAACCTAACTTGCATGTTTTTGGCATGTGGGAGGAAACCGAAGAAATCCTGGAGTAAACCCACGCAGACACGGGTAGAACATGCAAACTCCACACAGATCACTGTTGGTCGGGGGCTGGGATCAAACCCAGGATCCCCCGGCCAAGGGTGAGTTGCTGTGCTGCCGCAGTGCTAACCACTCCTCCACCGCGCTGCCCCAGTACTAGTGGGATACTAGTTTCCGGTAGTCTCCGTTACTAGTTTAGAACATATGATTGTCACTGAAACGGGACACTTTTCCTTGTTAAAAAGCAACGACTTTGGCATCATAAATGCCGGAATATGGCCTCTTGCACCTCAAAACAGTAACATAATCATACCACTTCCCACGACTATCGAGGGATGGGAAGATGACCTGAAAAAGTGGCCTCGTACACAGTAGCTCTGTTAGTTATCGCCGCTGCTAAGATGCTAATGGTGTAAACAAATGACCCTTGCTGGCAAAATGAATCACTTTGAGGACATTTTCAAAACTGACATAATGTTATTTTCATTGTCTGTATTGAAAAACCTTCAAAATGATATTTAATTTGTAGGTAATACACAAAAATTGACCTAGAAAAAGATGTTTATAGTTTAGCTAGGTTGAATACTCGTGTTCGATTGGTCGGGAGTTATGTCTTTCACAAAAACATAGGTATTTTTAGAAAGTACAATTTACTCCGGGATTTCTCCGGTTTTCTCCCACATGCCAAAAACATGCAAGTTAGGTTAATTGGCATCAAACTGGGGATTCTAAATTGTCCTTAGGTATAACTGTGAGAGTGAATGGTTGTCTGTCTCTCTGTGTTGGCCCTGCGATGGACTGGCGATCTGTCCAGGGTGTACCCTGCCTCTCGCCCAAACACGCTGGGATAGGCTCCAGCCCCCCCGCAACCCGAAAAGGATTAAGCGGAAGAAGATGAACAATTTATAAGCTTTAAAATGATACCAAACACTCATGGGGGTTTTCCCGGGACTTGCCGCTAGCAAGCAAAGAAAGAGTCGTAATTTATGACTTCTCTGCCTGTAGCTCATAATGGCGCGATGCACACTCTGACTCAGTTTGCCAGCACGGGTCACAATATCAATGTCTCCACCGCAATAAAGTTGGCTGCATTTTGTTAAAATATGTTGGACATAATCAGATTTACCTCAGAACAGATGTAGAATTTAGTCAGAGCCACAAAGAAGCCTCCATTTATCCAGTCTATTGGCACAACCAGGAATGCCAGCAAGTACCAGAACAATGCCAAAACATTCAAAAAAATACAAAAACTAGAAGAGCTGAAATTAGCTGCCACTTGAGTGCAAAACACGTATGTGGACTATACATTAAAATAAATTTGAAAAACCTTTAAACACTATTTAAAATACCCCGCTACTCCACTCAAACTGATTGATTTAATGCTTGGTCAGCTGAAACTGGAAGTTCCGTCCATAATCGTTCCTATAGTGGCACCCCCAGGAATAAGATGGATATTCTTTCTTTATTCTTTTATATTGACTCTCGCACCTCTATTTTAACCAGACACATGAGAAAACACTGTTGTTTATGAACAATGAAATGTTCTGTTGCTTTTTTTTTTTTTTAAATGGCATTTCACCAATGACACAGCTATTCAGTCTCTCATTTATGTGATGAGGATTTATTTAGAAACATTTGTAATTTGAATTTATGTAACATTAACTGTGTTAATGTTGCTGCATACCCCATGTGATGGAGAAATCCTAAAGAATATGTTGTTTTATATCCAACGTATTTGGTGCTTGATATAGCATCTGCTGTGCACAGGGACATTAAGGTTTGCTGCAGTTCTCCAACAGCTTGCAATGAAGCCACCGTATGGGCAGCAATGACACCATCTCAGAAAGAGAGCCTGAGCAGAGCAGTTCCAGTTTCAGAGGAACATCTGTCCTCTCACGACAAACTGGACACCAGACCGTCAGATCTGGTCCCTAATCACTCTGTCACAGTCCAGCAACCTGAACTTCCTCTCAGATAACCCAGAGTCAGTGCGAGTGTATGACAGAGTAAAAAGGAAGGGTGTACAGGTCCATGCACAGACGAAGGGGACAGGTGTCAGGGACAGGAGATGCCATGTGGCCTGGGGGTGTGGTCAGGTGGTGACACACCTGTTCCTGCTTGCACAAGAGGCTCTGGTTACACACAGTCACACAGCAACACACACAAAGTATGCACATCAGCTCGAGCATGAGTCCTGACTCGCACCATGAGACCATCTTCCCCCTCGTGCAACATGAGTTTGAAAGTCATGACAAGATGTGTTTTTAATGTGCCAAAGAAAATATGACAAGGTAACAAATGTAAGACATGAGGAGACACTTAACATCACCATTTAACACACGACACAGCTTTATGAGGATATTTATATTCATATTTATGAGGATATAGTATGTAATTTCCCAGTTTGGGATCAATAAAGTACATCTATCTATCTATCTATCTATCTATCTATCTATATTTGGGTACAACGAGAAGTATGTTACTGATCATGTGGCTGAATGGTTAACGCACTGACATTTTCCGCTCCATTTTCCCCTCCCCCCTCCACCTAATCATGGTGGAGGGGTTTTTTGTGCCCTAGTGATCCCAGGAGCTATGTTGTTGTTTAATTTGCCCTTGGAAGGGTTTCCCAAAGCTTAATTGGTCCTGGGTGAAGGGCCAGACCAAGAGCAACCCAGTGGATCCCCATGAAAAAAAGGGCAGCAAGGATCGAGTGTACCCCACCCATTTTGGGACAGGTGCTACAGTGGGGTAAAAAAGTATTTAGTCAGCCACCAATTGTGCAAGTTCTCCCACTTAAAAGATGGGAGAAGTCTCCAATTTTCATCATAGGTATACTTCAACTATGAGAGACAAAATAAGAAAAAAAAAAAATCCAGAAAATCACATTGAAGGATTTTTAATGAATTAATTGGTAAATTCCTCGGTAAAATAAGTATTTGGTCAATAACAAAAGTTCATCTCAATACTTTGTTATATACCCTTTGTTGGCAGTGACAGAGGTCAAACGTTTTCTGTAAGTTTACACAAGGTTTTCACACACTGTTGCTGGTATTTTGGCCCATTCCTCCATGCAGATCTCCTCTAGAGCAGTGATGTTTTGGGGCTGTCGCTGGGCAACACAGACTTTCAACTCCCTCCAAAGATTTTCTATGGGGTTGAGATCTGGAGACTGGCTAGGCCACTCCAGGACCTTGAAATGCTTCTTACGAAGCCAGTCCTTCGTTGCCCGGGCAGTGTGTTTGGGATCATTGCCATGCTGAAAGACCCAGCCACGTTTCATCTTCAATGCCCTTGCTGGTGGAAGGAGGTTTTCACTCAAAATCTCACGATACATGGCCCCATTCATTCTTTCCTTTACACGGATCAGTCGTCCTGGTCCCTTTGCAGAAAAACAGCCCCAAAGCATGATGTTTCCACCCCCATGCTTCACAGTAGGTATGGTGTTCTTTCTCCTCCAAACACGATAAGTTGAGTTTTTACCAAAAAGTTCTATTTTGGTTTCATCTGACCATATGACATTCTCCCAATCCTCTTCTGGATCATCCAAATGCTCTCTAGCAAACTTCAGACGGGCCTGGACATGTACTGGCTTAAGCAGGGGGACACGTCTGGCACTGCAGGATTTGAGTCCCTGGCGGCGTAGTGTGTTTCTGATGTAGCCTTTGTTACTTTGGTCCCAGCTCTCTGCAGGTCATTCACTAGGTCCCCCCATGTGGTTTTTGGATTTTTGCTCACCGTTCTCGTGATCATTTTGACCCCACGGGGTGAGATCTTGCGTGGATCCCCAGATCGAGGGAGATTATCAGTGGTCTTGTATGTCTTCCATTTTCTAATAATTGCTCCCACAGTTGATTTCTTCACACCAAGCTGCTTACCTATTGCAGATTCAGTCTTCCCAGCCTGGGGCAGGTCTACAATTTTGTTTCTGGTGTCCTTTGACAGCTCTTTGGTCTTGGCCATAGTGGAGTTTGGAGTCTGACTGTTTGAGGTTGTGGACAGGTGTCTTTTATACTGATAACGAGTTCAAACAGGTGCCATTAATACAGGTAACGAGTGGAGGACAGAGGAGCCTCTTAAAGAAGAAGTTACAGATCTGTGAGAGCCAGAAATCTTGCTTATTTGTAGGTGACCAAATACTTATTTTACCAAGGAATTTACCAATTAATTCATTAAAAATCCTTCAATGTGATTTTCTGGATTTTTTTTTCTCATTTTGTCTCTCATAGTTGAGGTGTACCTATGATGAAAATTGGAGACCTCTCTCATCTTTTAAGTGGGAGAACTTGCACAATTGGTGGCTGACTAAATACTTTTTTGCCCCACTGTATATGAACTGAGTGGTAGTCTGGGCTTCTGTGCTTGGACTGCTGCCCCCGTGACCTGGACCCCCGGACAAGTGGTAGAAGATGAATGGCTCTCAGAGAGAGTGTAAGGTTTAATTTAATAAATGTCTTTTTCTGTCATATGTTCACCTGTCAGATGGTAATCTCTGTTTCACAAGACATTTGCAATTGTCTTCACTTTTCACTTTATGCCAGTTATGATTATACAACAGAACCAATGACATGCTATGATTTTTTCTTCCTTGATGCCCAAATTACCCAAAATGAAACTGGATACCTGACAGATGAAAATTTTTGTTGGTTATTCCTCTGGCTGCTAATTTAGCCCCAACCCGAGACAAGGAGTAAACTAGAAAATTTGAGTAAATTAATCAAATAGTATTATTACTCCCAAAAGAGTCTTTTTCAGATCTTATGGCCATTTATTCATTTTAACTTCACACTTGTGATACTGTGGTTGAAACAGGGTATCGTGGTCTGCTGTGCCTCTTTAAAAGATTGTAAGTGGATAGCAGTTTGTGTTGCACAAGCAATGTTTCTTTTAAAAAACAAAAAGGGAGATAGGGAGATACACATCTGGCCCTGGGGTGTGGATTACAGGCAGGTGCATTTGCCTTCTCATCAAGGGAAAGGATAGAATAGGACAAGACGGTGGAAGGAGGAGAAGGAGTAAGGAGGCAATCTGCACAAACGTACACATGAATACACAAATCCTATATCCCTACTTAAAGACAGCGTTCCTCTTACCCTCCCTCGTTCTCTGCCATATCCTTCATTTAGTGGAATGTGCTGGGACAATAGAACTGTCCCAGCCCTTCAGCTGGGCCCACACAGGTCCTGACAGGAAGACAAAAGTGCACCTTGCACCTCTCAACACTACCAGCAGCACCCTGGAGCAAATACCTGAATACCTGTGGTAAAGAAACTCAGTAGAAAGCGTTAGGGAGATTCAAATAAAAAAAATCGTCAGCCGATGAGAGTTTTTTTCTCTGATCTGCTCAGTGTAACGCTGATATTGCAAAGGGGTCCAAAAAAAACCCCATAGAGCTCTGTTGCTATGTTGGTATCCTGACCCTTATACTGTATATTTATTATTAACCGTGCTGCACTTTCTTTTAAGTCCATTCTGATAGCTTTCTTAGTAATAACCTCCTACATGTGTACTCTCAATTTTCTACTTTCCATAGGCCTGCTCTTATTTTTTCATGACTATGACTTGCTGACTTGTTGCTCTGTGGTTTGTGCAAGATATACTTCTTTGCGTGCACCACTTATATTTCTCATTAGCCCATAGTATAGTGAAAGAGAGCTCAGATATCAATGATCAGCATTAAACTTTTTTTTCAGTAAACCCCAAATTTGCAGCATCTCCTTCAAAATCACCCCTGAACTTCACTCTTTCCTAAGGCAGTCTCATGCAGCTGTACAATTTAGCATTATATTATTTTGCTGATGTCTTTCTGATTATACACGGAAAATCTGATTTTGTTCTCCATTTTTTCCCTATTAAACTTCATACTTATTGTATAATACTCATGCCTGTCCTCATCTTTTTGATTTCAGTATAGGACAAAATAGACAACACAATTTTTACACTTCTACATTATCTACAGTTTTTTTTTTTCCTATATTGAAATAAAAAAAAGAAATTACACAATAAACAGATAGATTTGAAACATAAGAGTCGTGGCGGAGTGGTTAGCACTACGGCAGCACAGCAACTCACCCTTGGCCGGGGGATCCTGGGTTCGATCCCAGCCCCCGGCCAACAGTGATCTGTGTGAGGTTTGCATGTTCTCCCCATGTCTGCGTGGGTTTACTCCGGGATTTCTCCGGTTTCCTCCCACATGCCAAAAACATGCAAGTTAGGTTAATTGGCATCAAACTGGGGATTCTAAATTGTCCTTAGGTATAACTGTGAGAGTGAATGGTTGTCTGTCTCTCTGTGTTGGCCCTGCGATGGACTGGCGATCTGTCCAGGGTGTACCCTGCCTCTCGCCCAAAGATGCTGGGATAGGCTCTAGCCCCCCTGTGACCCGAAAAGGATTAAGCGGAAGAAGATGAATGACTCTCATGATGGATGTAAAACCAAGGATTCAGTGTACCCCACTCCATATGTGGTTAACAGAGCCCCACCCTAGAGTCAGGCCTGGTGAAAGGGCTCAGTGAGCCTATGTGAATCTGATGGCAGTAAAAAGATGATACCTTGGCAGTCCAATCCCTGGCTTCCGAAACTGGCTTTTGGGATTTGGAACAAGGGCACGAGGTTGAGAGATACCAGCTAGGGCTCAGCTCAGGTTCTGGAACCAGTCTTCTGGAAAGGGGCTGGACCTTGGCCTATCTGGAGTTGTCCTGGATGACAGGCAGCAAGCAGTGTGGGTATTCTTGTATTCTCTTGTGTTGCTGCCTCTGTGATGGAGTCATGGTTGACACACCTCTGCAACATTGGGTTTAGGTCAGGGACAGTGTCTCTGGCATGGCAAACTGGGGTGGTGGTTCCCCTCTTCAAGGGGCCGGAGGGTGTGTTCCAACTTTAGCGGGATCACACTCCTCAGCCTCCTTGGGAAGGTCTATGGCAAGGTACCTGAGAGGAGTCCATCCGCTGGTCAAACCTTGGATTCAGGAGGAATGTTTGTCCTGGTTGTGGAACATTGAACCAACTCTTTACCTTCTCAACAGTCCTTGAGGGTTTGTCGGAATTTTCCCATCCAGTCTACATGTGACTCCAACTGGGTCATACCAAAGACCATATAAAAATAGTACTTCCTGCCTTCTAGCTTTGTGCTCAGCATAATAGAATGGGGTAAGTGAAGTCTGTCATGGTGGTGTCTTGCAGCAGTGGCCCCTCTCATTGGAGAAATTTAATTTTGTTCTGCTGTACATGCTTGGGTGTATGGATTGAATGACAATAAACTGGGCTTTCTACTCTTCTTCTTCTCTGTGCTTTGTTGCTACAAACAATCGAATCTCTATGTGGCCATTTTAAGAGTTTGGTTTGTATTGCCAACAATCAGTCAAACTCCTTTCCAGTGAAAGTTGGACTCCGCCAAGGTTGCCCTTTGTCACTGATCCTATTCATAAGTTTTACGGGCAGGATTTCTAGGTGCAGACAAGGAATGGATGGTGTCCAGTTCAGTGACCATATGATCTTGTATTTGCTCTTCACAGATAATGTGGTCCTGTTGGTTTCATCGAGCAACGACCTACAGGTCTTACTATAGCTGGTTGCTACGGAGTGTAAAGCAACCGGGATGAAAATCGGCACCTCCAAGTTTGAGTCCATGGTCTTCAACTGGAAAAGGGTACATTGTCCTCTCTGGGTAAACACGTTGTTGATATACTATCTTTTAAAGTTTATTTTCATGAAAATATTATCTAGCACACCGTTAAATCTAAGATCTTTGCCATTTCTTGTGTTTATGTTTGCCTTTGTTGTGCTGTTGAAATTAATGGATGTGTTTGCATTCCTTGATACCTTTTTAACAGGTATGAATTTTTGGGAAGGGTCCTGATTCCAAGACATAGTGTCCAGTCCATACATCAACAATGCCTTTACTTTCTCTTGCCTCCATATTCTTACATGAGTAAATAGAAGTCAACTAGTTTATCTGTTCCCTAACTGTTGGATGGAGTTGAAATGTGTGTGCATGCAGGTCTGAATGACACAAACTAGGAAACCTCTCTTGGGCACAATGGCTCTCATTTGTTTATCCTCCTGTTCCTTTATGACTCATCCTCTGCTCTCTGCCCTATGACCCTGTGGGATAGGGCGTCTATGTCTGAGGAAAACACCAGCCAGATCACAACCACCATTAAAGGGGGTGACAGGAGTGCGGAGGTGGGCGGGAAATGGTGTGTCACCCCCCCCCCCTCCTAGAGCCCATATCCTGTCCTTGGGTGAAACTTGTTTATTTGAACAAAGATATGCGTACATTCTTTGTGTGTGCCACATGTACATGGACTTCTGCCAGCAGACTTCTGCAGTCCTTCAAATTACAGTTTTAACAAAATGCCATTCATTTTTGAGTAAACACTCAAAAGTATACAGGTGCAGCTCAGTAAATTAGAATATTATCAAAAAGTTGATTTATTTCACTAATTCAGTTAAACAGTGAAACTTGTATATAATATAGATTAATTACGTACACACAGTGTGATATAGTTCAAGTGTTTTTTTTTTCTTTTAATTTTGATGATTATGGCTTACTGCTAATGAAAACCCAAAACACAGAGTTTCTCAAAAAATTTGAATATTACAAAAGATCAGTTTTTTTAAAAAAGTGGATTTTAAATAGAAATGTTGGCTGACTCAAAAGTTTGTCTATGTACATACTCAATATTTGGTCGGGGCTTCTTTTGCCTCAATTACTGCATCTATGTGGTGTGTCATGGAAGTGATCAGACCGTGGCACTGCTGAGGTGTTATGGAGGCCCAGGTTGGTTTGATAGCGGCCTTCAGCTCATCTGCATTGTTGGGTCTGGTGTGTCTCATCTTCTTTTTGACAATACTCTGTAGATTCTCTATGGCAGGGGTCACCAACCTTTTTGAAACCAAGAGCTACTTCATGGGTATCGAGTCATGTGAAGGGCACCAGCTTGACACACTCCTCTAAAATAACAAATTGTGTGTGTGTGTGTGTATATATATATATATATATATATATATATATACACACACATAAATAAATAATTATCAATAACTTAGAGTGGGTAACAGGCAAGATCAATATTCAACACTTTATTTTTATTAATCTCAGCAATTGTTCAGATGATCCCTTCTACATTTCATAAAAAAATGTCCAGTTTTCACCAGTCCCTTTTAACCATAAAAAACTAAACCCTTTTAATTCATGAACTATGTTGAACCATGTTTGAAAAAGTTATGCAACATTTAAGAAAAATCAACTTTCATATTAAATAAATCTTATCACATTTTTAACTGAACAAATCTGCTGCAATTCTGCTCAAAATCTGTTACATTTAATAAACACACTTTTGTGTGTTCTTCTTCACTGGAATTATATCCATACAGTTCTTGCCAAGAATCATGCTTGAGCAACCAGCACTGTCCTTTCATGAGAAGAAACTAAACAAGCACTGAGAGTGCTTATATGCACGGTGGAGCAGTGGTTAGCACCGCGGCAGCAGTTTACCCTCGGCCGGGGGATCGCGGGTTCGATCCCTGGCCAACAGTGATCTGTGTGGAGTTTGCATGTTCTCATTTTTCATGCAAAAACATGCAGGTTAGGGAGTTAAGAGGCGCTTGCGCACGCAGCGGCTGGTGGCTTGTTACCGGACTGCAGAACAAATCTACCTATGGTGTTTGGGTCAGGAGGGTTTGCTAGCCAGTCAGTCACAGTGATACCATGGTCAATAAACTAGGTACTGGTACTTTTGGCAGTGTGGGCAGGTGCCAAGTCCTGCTGAAAATGAAATCAGCATTTCCATAAAGCTTGTTAGCAGAGGGAAGCATGAAGTTCTCTACACTGTAAAAAACAAGTTGTCTCAACTTAAAAAAGTTAGTGTTTAGGCTGCCTTGAAATTTTAAAAGGAACTCTGATTATATTGGCATGTTAGCTCTATATGCTTTATTTTTATGTTACTAACATAACTATAATATAATTTTTTTGAAAATAATTCCCAGTTTTATATATTTTTAAAAAACTTTATTACGATTTTTGTTTACGTCGCAATGCATTCTGGGTAGTGACGTAGAATGGTTGCAGCCGTTTTTTTCTGTCTTATACAAGCCAAGAAGCGAAGCTCCTAACTACTGCCATTTGTCAGTGAAAATGCCACATTGCGCGGCTTTTAGATGTAATTTCCAATCAAAGGGAAATAAAGAGAGCGGGGTGAGCCTCCATAGCTTTCCTAAAGAGGGAAAATGGAGGAAAAAGTGGGGCGGCAGCGGCTCAGCAGGTAGTCTAATAACCCGATGGTTGGCGGTTCGCATCACGCTCTCCCCAGATATCCTGCCGTTGTGTCCCTGGGCAAGACACTTCACCCGCATTGCCTCCAGTGCCCATAACACTGGGTATGAATGTGTAAAAATGTTTAAATGCTCGGTGGTGGCCGGAGAGGCTGTTGGCGCTGATTGACAGCCACATTTCCCTCACTGTGAGTGTCTGTGATCACGCGCTGTAGCGCATGCCTGATAAAGCTGACATATGTATTAATCACGCTGTGATAATAGCACAATATCGCTCAAAGCGCGCGCATGAGACATGTCTGTGATCGCACGCTTGTGTTGACCGTTCCTGCCTTTCGTCTCCTAACCGTGGTTTTGGGACGCAGGGGAGATGCATCTTCCTCCGCGGTTTAATTCCCGAGTAAATCTCACTCTTGTGGTACACAGAAGCACAGGCCGTTTTGCTGAAGCGTTGGGGCTTTATTTATATACCGCACTGTTGTCAGCAACAAATTCTACCTGCTCTGGTCGCCTCGCTCTTTCTATTTATCCGCACCAAATCACACACCGTTCGCCACACACACCGGGGACGGGGGGGGGGGGGCGCTCCTCGGCTGCGCAAACGCCATTACTCACTCACGTCCACGCACCGAGCTGCTGCCCCATCCAAACAAACGCACCAGACACATCCCACAACACTTGATAGAGCTGACATATGTATTAATCACGCTATGATAAAGCACAATATCCCGCAAAGCGCACAAGCGTGCGCTTTGCGCACCAGTGTGGCGGATGAAATAAGGGAACCCAGTGCTGAGGCACAGAATAAGTGCAGGCAGGACACTGCGAACTGAAGTTTAAAAGGGTGTTTATTTCATCCTCCAGCACGAAGCTCACTCCAGCGTTCTGGAGCGAGCCCCCCTTTTTTTTATTACTTATTTTGTACCCATAGGTAGATTTGTTTTGCAGTCTGGTGACAAGCCACCAGCTGCCAGTCGCTGCGTGCGCAAGCGCCCCTTAACTCCCTAACCTGCATGTTTTTGACATGTGGGAGGAAACTGGAGAAATCCCGGAGTAAACCCACGCAAACACGGGGAGAATATGCAAACTCCACACAGATCACTGTTGGCCAGGGGCAGGGATCGAACCCACGATCTCCGCGATCCCCCGGCCGAGGGTAAACTGTGCTGCCCACTGCGCGCTGTGGTTAGTACAAAATAAGTAATTAAAAAAAAGGCTTGCTCCACAGCGCTGGAGTATGAAATAAACACCCTTTTAAACTTCAGTTCACGTGTCCTGCCTGCAATTATTCCGTGCCTCCACACTGGGTTCCCTTATTTCATCCGCCACACTGGTGCGCAAAGCGCACGCTTGTGCGCTTTGAGCGATATTGTGCTTTATTACAGCGTGATTAATACATATGTCAGCTTTATCAGGCATGCGCTACAGCGCGTGATCACAGACACTCAGAGTGAGGGAAATGTGGCTGCCAATCAGCGCCAACAGCCTCTCCGGCCACCACCGAGCATTTAAACATTTTTACACATTCATACCCGGTGTTATGGGCACTGGAGGCAATGCGGGTGAAGTGTCTTGCCCAGGGACACAACGGCAGGATATCTGGGGAGAGCGTGATGCGAACCGCCAACCATCGGGTTATTAGACTACCTGCTCTACCTCCTGAGCCGCTGCCGCCCCACTTTATAAGACAGAAAAAACGGCTGCAACCATTCTACGTCACTACCCAGAATGCATTGCGAGGTAAACAATAATGGCGATTTACATCGTAATAAAGTTTTTTAAAAATAAATAAAACTGGGAATTATTTTCAAAAAAATTATATTATAGTTATGTTACTAACATAAAAATAAAGCATATAGAGCTAACATGCCAATATAATCAGAGTTCCTTTTAAGTTGACTGAACTTGAGAAGATAAGTGGTAAAGACACATAAAACACATAAACACATAAATTGTGGGGAACCCATGCTGGGACCCACGCTGTAGAGTTCAGTAGTTTCCTCTCAGACTGAGAGAGCATGGAGGTCAAAGGGCTGGGGAGTGAGGGGAATTGTCTTGGGGGAGTGAATGGTGAATGCAGGACCTCAGGTAGCAGGGAGGTGTGAGTGTCGGGATATAAAAGATAGAGTCCCTGCTATAAATGTTTAATGTTCAATGTTCTGATTTTGGAAGATGTGAGATTGAAATAAAGTTTGTCTGCTCGGAAAGTCAGTCTGGTTATTTCATCTCCCCAAAATTCAAGTTCAGTCAACTTAAAATTTCAAGGCAGCCCGAACACTAACTTATAAGTAGAAAAACCCTAGTTATTTTTTACAGCGTAAAATTTCATGATAGACAGCTGCACTGATTTTGAACTTGATAAAAGACAGTGAACCAACACCAGCAGAGGACATGGCTCCCCAAATCATCACTGACTGTGGAAACTTCACACTGGTCCTCAAGCAAGTTGGATTCTGTGCCTCTCCACTTTTCTTCCAGACCTTGATTTTCAAATGACAGGACTTGGTACCTGATATGGAGAGCCATGTCATCTGCCGGTGTTGGTCCACTGTGTTTTATCAAGTTCAAAGTCAGTGCAGCTGTCGACCAAAAAATTTTAGAGCACTTCATGCTTCCCTCTGCTGACAAGCTTTATAGAGATGCTGATTTCATTTTCCACTAGGACTTGGCACCTGCCCACACTCATTGTAAAAAAAAGTTGTCTCAAATTGAAAAAGTTAGTGTTCAGGGTGCCTTAAAATTTTAAGTTCACTGAACTTGAGAACATAAGTGGTAAAGTTTAAAACATATACACTCCAGTTCAGTCAACTTAAAATTTTAAGGCAGCTTGACTACTAAGGGGCAGATTTACTAACATGCTGCGCCATTGAAAAAACTCTACTGTTGAAATTTACTAAAGGGTGCAGACCAGAATTAGTGGAGGAAAGCCGTGGACTATGTTAATTTTGCACCTGGCCTCATTGCATATGTATTTGGGGGAGCTGTCATGTCAACGTGCAAATTTGAGGGAGGGGAGTATTTAAATGACTGGCACAAGGTTTACGGTTGTCAATCTTCTGCTAAATGCAGCAGGATTAACAGTGGTGTGAAAAAGTGTTTGCCCCCTTCCTGGTTTCTCTTTTTTTTTTTGTATGTTTGTGACATAACGCATGGCTCAGGAGACACACACGCAGGCTCAGGGTAGATCTAATAGCTTTATTAACAACAGGGATGTGTGACTGCGTGTCTGTAGAATAAGGATGTATTGGTGGTGGCGTCTGCGTCAGGCACGGGGGCAGGAAGCCGTTCAGCCGGACAACCCTATGGGAGGAAGCAGAGGGAGAAGGGTAACGGGCACCACACCAATACAGAGGATAATAATGGTTTTGCTGGCTTACTTGGTTAGGACAGGTGGCTGGCGTCGACAAGGGCGGAGCCCGGGAGACAGCGACCTGGAGTGCCTGTAGCAGCAGCAAGGAGGCAGCGGCGAGATGGGGAAGTCCGCTGCCGGTGAATCCACCTGTGCACAGGGGAGAAGGCTGGAGAAAAGGAGGTAAGGGGAGCTTACCCAGATTATCTTGCTCGTAGGCGAGAGTTCCGTTGTAGCAAGAGATGCCGAAGTAGAGAGACGGCTTCAGACCGAAGCCCAGGGCAGAGTGGGTTAAATACCTCGCCGCTGACGAGATGCAGGTGTGCGCGCAGCTGGCGCCGCTGATGAGTGGCGAGTCATGACAGTACTCCCCCCTCTAGCAGCGCCTCCTGGCGATGGTTTCTCTGGGTGCGCTCGATGGAACTCAGCGATGAGAGACCGGTCCAACACACATGAGGAATGCACCCATTGTCTCCATTCGGGTCCATAGCCCTCCCAGTCCACCAAATACTGCAACCCGCGACCCCGGCGCCGGGAGTCCAAGATGTCGGAGACAGTCCAGGCCGGGTGGCCACCAATCATCCGGGGAGCAGGATGCGCTGCAGGTGGAGGGCAGAGGGGGTCAGAGACCACCGGTTTAACCTTGGAGACGTGGAAGGTGGGATGGATGCGGAGGGAGGAGGGAATAGCCACACGCACAGTCACCGGGTTGATGATCTTGGTAATGGGAAATGGGCCGATGAACCATTGGGCCAGCTTCCTCCTCTCACCCTTTAAGTTTACGTCCTGTGTGGACACCCAGACTTGTTGTCCCACCTGGTAGGCAGGGGCAGGTCTCCTGTGCCGGTCTGCCGTGGATTTGTTGCGCTCCGCTGTGCGTAAAAGCGCATTGCGCGCCGTAGTCCAAAAGGAGCGGCACCGCCTGAGGTGCGCCTGGGCTGAGGGGACAGCCAATTCGCCCTCCTGCGCGGGGAATAGAGGTGGATCGTAACCCAGGGATGCCTTGAAGGGAGACATCCCGGTGGCAGAAGAGCGGGAGGTGTTGTGGGCGTACTCCACCCAGGTGAGGTGTGAGCTCCAGGACGCGGGCTTAGATGTGGTGACGCAGCGGAGCGCAGCCTCCAGCTCCTGATTGGTCCACTCACACTGCCCGTTGGATTGGGGGTGACGGCCGGAGGTGAGGCTTACTTTGGCTCCCAGGGCGTTGCAAAAGGATCTCCAGACGTCGGAAGAGAACTGGGGACCACGATCGGAGACCACGTCGACTGGTATTCCGTGCAGTCTGACCACGTGCTGGATGAGGAGGTCCGCCGTCTCCAAGGCTGAGGGGAGTCCACGTAGGGGCACAAAGTGGGCGGCCTTGGAGAAACGGTCAACGATGGTCAGAACTGTGTCGAAGTTGTTGGAGACAGGGAGGCCGGTGACAAAGTCTAGGGCGATGTGCGACCAGGGCCTGCCAGGGACGGGCAGGGGCTGGAGCAGACCCGCAGGGGGAGCGTTACCTGACTTACTGGTGGCGCAGACGGGGCAGGCCCGGGTGTAGCGGGCGGCGTCCTTCCGCAGACCTGGCCACCAAAAGGACCGCTGGAGGAGGTCGATCATCCGGGAAGCTCCAGGATGGCAGGTGAGCTTAGAGGTATGGAGCCAGTGGATAACGTCCCCCCGGACAGCAGATGGCACGAAGAGCCTCCCCTCCGGTCCGCCGCCAGGGTCCGGTTCCGACTCCTGCGCCCTCCGGATCTTGTCCTCAATGTCCCAGGAAACAGCCCCCATGACGCACGACCTGGGCAGGATGGTGTGAACAGCATCTTCCGAGGCCACCGGGGCGAATTGCCTGGAGAGGGTGTCGGGCAGGCCGTTCTTGGAGCCAGGCCTGTAGGTGATGTTGAATTTAAACCTTGCAAAGAACAGGGACCAGCACGCCTGGCGGGCGTTCAGACGCTTGGCAGATCTTAGATACTCCAAGTTCTTGTGGTCAGTAAGAACCACGAATGGCAAGGCGGCCCCCTTCAGCCAGTGGCGCCACTCCTGAAGCGCGAGCTTGATGGCCAGAAGCTCTCTGTCCCCCACGTCATAATTATGCTCCGCCGGGGACAAGCACCGAGAGAAGAAGGCGCAGGGTCGCTTGACTCCATTGGCAGGAGACCGCTGGGATAACACCGCCCCCACCCCCGTGTCCGAAGCGTCCACCTCCACAATGCACTGCAGCGCGGGATCGACCTGGCTGAGGACACGGAAGGAGGAAAACTCCGTCTTCAGCGCCTGGAAGGCCGTTGCGGTCTCTTCAGTCCACCGGAACGGGGTCTTAGGGGAGGTGAGGCGGGTCAGAGGACCGACGATGGCTCCAAAGTTAGGGACGAAGCGGCGGTAGAAATTGGCGAACCCGACGAACTGCTGGACCTGTTTCCTAGAGGTTGGTGTGGGCCAATCCACCACTGCTTTGACCTTCGCTGGGTCCGGGAGCACCTGGTCATGGGAGATGACGAACCCCAGGAAGGACGTGGTCTTGGCGTAGAACTCACACTTCTCCGCCTTGACATATAGTCGATTCTCCAGCAGCCTCTGCAAGACCCGCCTCACATGGACCCGGTGCTCATCCCTGGACCTGGAGAAGATGAGGATATCGTCCAGGTAAACGAACACGAACAGGCCGATGAAATCCCGGAGGACATCATTAATGAGGTGCTGAAAGACGGCTGGAGCGTTGGTCAACCCAAACGGCATAACAAGATATTCAAAATGACCGTTAGGGGTACGGAAGGCAGTCTTCCATTCATCTCCCTCCTGGATCCGGACGAGGTGGTATGCGCTGCGGAGATCCAGCTTGGTAAACCAGGTCGCCCCCTGGAGGGAGTGGAAGGCGGTGTCCATCAGGGGCAGGGTGTAACGGTCCTTCTCCGTGATGTCATTGAGAGCTCGGTAATCTATGCAAGGATGAAGGGACCCGTCCTTTTTACTCACGAAGAAGAACCCTGCGCCTAATGGTGAGGAAGATGGTCGGATAATCCCAGCGCTGAGCGGCTCCTTCAAGAAGGTGTTCATTGCCTCCTTCTCCGGCGCTGACAGACTGTAGAGGCGTCCCGAGGATAGGGGCGCCCCCTGGTGGATGTTGATGGCACAGTCGTAGGGCCAGTGAGGAGGAAGAGACATCGCCTTGGACTTGCTGAAGACCGCTCCCAGGTTGTGGAACTCTGAGGGCACCAGGGTGAGATCCGGAGACGCGGCGTCCTTAGCTATGGGGGACGAGGACGGGGCGCAGGCAGCGGATTGGAGACAGGTGTCCATACAAAAGGTGCTCCAAGCAGACACTTTACCGGTCTTCCAGTCCAAGACGGGGTTGTGGAGGCGGAGCCAAGGGTATCCGAGAATGACAGGTGAAACCGAGGTGGGCAGAACGTAGAAGGAGATATCCTCCTGGTGGTTTCCTGAGATGATTACCGGGACAGGGGATGTCCGGTGGGTCACTTTTCCCAGGGAGACACGGGAGAGATTAACTAGGGCAAGAAGAGGATCAAGGGGGTGACAACGGATGCCCAATCGGGTTGGCAGCCTCTGTGAAATGAAGCTACCCCCCGCGCCTGAATCCACCAGTGCATGAGTGAGGTGCCCTGTGAGATTGTGACAGAAGCAGATGGGCAGCGTCAAATGTGTGAGGGGATTTAACCGATTAGCGTCCGCGAGGCCCCCTACAGTGACTCGCGGACCTCCCCGTTTGGCTTCTCCGGACAATGCTCCACCGTGTGCTGGCTGCCCCGGCAATACATGCAAAGGCCCAGCTCACGGCGGCGTTGTTTCTCCGCCAAGGGGAGCTTTGTTCGACCCGTCACCATTGGCTCCGACTCCTCGGAGACCTCTGGCGGCGGTAACGCCAGGTGGCGAGCTTGGGGCAGGCGCGCCGAGGCACCCCGCGAGCGAGAAGAGGACTTCCGCTCCGAGGCGCGCTCACGCAACCTGTTATCCAAGCTAATAGCGAGGGAGATCAGCTCCGCTAGAGTCTCCAGGATATCCCGGCCAGCCAGCTCATCCCTCAGACCTGAGTTGAGGCTGCGGAGGAAGATGCCACAGAGCGCACGCTCTTCCCAGCCAACTTCCTCCGTGGTAACCCGGAAGTTGATTGCGTATTCGGCCACCGATCGGCTCCCCTGTTGGAGGCCGAGAAGGCGGTCGACCTGGACACTGTCCAAACGCGAGTGATCAAACACTTCCAGGAATTGTCGCACGAACTGGCCATAGGTGAGGGTGGCGTAGCTGGGCTTCGTCATAATGGCATAAGCCCAGGTAAGCGCTCGACCCTCCAAGAGGTTACCTACATAGCCAATCCAACTGTGGTCTGAGGGGAAGTCTCCGGGAACGCGATGGAACACGGACTCACACTGCATGATAAAACCCCTCGCTCCACCAAGCTTGCCGCTAAAGCAAGCAGGAGTGGGGATTGGTGTGAGCCGTGCTGGCGCACCCGGAGCAGGCTGGACAGCCGCCGGAGCAGCGGAGGCTGCGCCACCCAGACGAACCGAGGGGAACGGCTGCTGGGGGTCCAGGCGGTCTAATCGGCTAGTTATCACTGTTAATTGGTTCAGTATCACCTGTTGTTGGTGGGCTATTAGATCCACCCGAGCCTCAAGGGTGGAAAGATGGCGTGCGAGCCCGCTGTCTGCCGAGCCGCTCTGCTGAAGCCGTACTGACATAATGCATGGCTCAGGAGACACACACGCAGGCTCAGGGATAGATCTAATAGCTTTATTAACAACAGGGATGTGTGACTGCGTGTCTGTAGAATAAGGATGTATTGGTGGTGGCATCTGCGTCAGGCACGGGGGCAGGAAGCCGTTCAGCCGGACAACCCTATGGGAGGAAGCAGAGGGAGAAGGGTAACGGGCACCACACCAATACAGAGGATAATAACGGTTTTGCTGGCTTACTTGGTTAGGACAGGTGGCTGGCGTCGACAAGGGTGGAGCCCGGGAGACAGCGACCTGGAGTGCCTGTAGCAGCAGCAAGGAGGCAGCGGCGAGATGGGGAAGTCCGCCGCCGGGGAATCCACCTGTGCACAGGGGAGAAGGCTGGAGAAAAGGAGGTAAGGGGAGCTTACCCAGATTATCTTGCTCGTAGGCGAGAGTTCCGTTGTAGCAAGAGATGCCGAAGTAGAGAGACGGCTTCAGGCCGAAGCCCAGGGCAGAGTGGGTTAAATACCTCGCCGCTGATGAGATGCAGGTGTGCGCGCAGCTGGCGCCGCTGATGAGCGGCGAGTCATGACAGTTTGTCACACTTAAATGTTTCAGATCATCAAACAAATTTAAATGCAGACAAAGATAACACAAGTAAACACAAAATGCAGTTTTTAAATGAAGGTGTTTATTATTAATGGGAAAAAAATCCAAACCTACATGGCCCTGTGTGAAAAAGTGATTGCCCCCTAACCCTAATAACTGGTTGGGCCACCCTTAGCAGCAACAACTGCAATCAAGCGTTTGCAATAACTGGCAATGAGTCTTTTATAGGGCTGTGGAGGAATTTTGGCCCACTCATCCTTGCAGAATTGTTGTAATTCAGCCACATTGGAGGGTTTTTGAGCATGAACCACCTTTTTAAGGTCATGTCGTAGCATCTCAATTTGATTCAGGTCAGGACTTTGACTAGGCCACTCCAAAGTCTCCATTTTGTTTTTCTTAACCTCTTGTGCTCCGTTGTACCGCGGGCGGGCAAGTCTCTGCGTCCTAGTGCGCACGAGGGCGCTCTTGTGCGCCCTTGTGCGCTCTCGACGCATGATCCTGATGGTGCAGATGGAGATGGTGATGGCGTCCAAGCGCGCACTGAAAATAAAAGCTGCAGACACAGCTGCGAACAGATTAGTTCATCTGATTGACCTGTCATTCGACTAATAAGAGCCTTGAATTGGGTTTCTGAAACCTTGAAGAGCCAATGAATGAAAACCTAGCCAGAAGGACCCGCCTCCCAACGCTGTTGTTTTTTCTTCCAGCAGAGTAGACGTTATGATTTCTTCCATGGTCATCATAAACCGACAGAGGCTGACGACGAAGGCTGAGTGACACACACGCCTTCGCCAGTCTTTTTTTAATTACTACTG
Source organism: Pholidichthys leucotaenia (assembly GCA_020510985.1). Classification (NCBI taxonomy): domain Eukaryota; kingdom Metazoa; phylum Chordata; class Actinopteri; order Cichliformes; family Pholidichthyidae; genus Pholidichthys; species Pholidichthys leucotaenia. Next base: position 320,732,458 of record CM035843.1, on the reverse strand, counting down.
TTATTTGTTTTGAAAAATCGTTCGCCAAAAACCGCAATCATGGAAGCACAAAACCGCAATAATGGAATTATATTTTGACTGGGTCGCGGGACCAGAACCAGAGCGGACCAGCGTCGGTTCGTCTGACAATGAGGAAGAGAAGTTGGCCAGGACAATGTGGCTGTGAAAAGGTAAGGTGTTATAAGCCAAATTATTTTTTATCCCTGAAAATTGTAATCCAAAATGACTTTTGGATTACACACACACAGACAGCCCTGAGTGTGACCTTTCATTAGAGCCCTAAATGAAGCTTCTATATTGAATCATTCAAAAGTTACAGACGTTTTTCCAAACTGTGCCATTTGGCACAATCTGGCACAGTTCCAAAACGCCTGGGAACAGCCTGAGGAAAAAGCTGTGTAAAATATTCATTTTTTGTGGTATTGTTACAAAATTTGGACCTCAGCTGGATAACACTTGGTTCTACATTTCTGTTGCATTTTCCAGCCCGGATCTGAAGCTGTGTGTTATTTGCAAGCATTTGTATCCAAAAAAACACCCAGGCCAAATTTATTTTCTTCAAGTTCACTATGTTTAGATGACTGTAACTCAGTGGCCGGAGCACTTAGAGAGATCATGTTTTTTTTGCCAAAAAATTCAAAGTGTTTTCTTTTAAATGAGACCAACCCCATGGAGATGCTGCAAAGGGTTGAATAACAGCTTTCGATTTACTTTGGGCACATTATTTTTTGGCGTTTTTAGGAAAATTGACTGGAGTGCAAGTAGTCTAGTGGCTAGGAGGGGTTCCCATGCACCCCCCGGAAATCAACTTTTAACCAGCATTTCTGGAATGCTCTGGATAAGCTGTTAACGAAATGCCTTGTTCCCAAACTTGCAAAATGTCCCACGTGACTTTTTTATGCTAATTTTATGTAAATTATTGCCGCCATTACCAGAAAATGCATTTTTTGTTATATCTCTTTAAATGTTTGAGAAAACTCCTTAATTATGGCTTCTACACCCATGTTATGAAGGTCAATTGTCACATTGAACCTATTTTCAGAATGCCCATATTTGTATAGAACAAGAAAATATGCAAATTAGGTCCGCCATTGTGCAAAAATCTTTATTTCTCTATATCTCTACCAGTCTTGGACATAGCCTCACCAAAATGGTTTCTACCTCCCTTATTACATGGTCAAACAATACGATAACGTTATCATTGTTGTGAATACACGTGTTACTAGTATGTTATGAAATCCTGTAATTACGGCTGCCATTAAGAAAAAATAGTTTTTTCGCCCTATTTTGGCTCCTTTTAGAGATAAACGTTATCTGGGAGCTTCTACCTCCCTATTAACTAATGGGAGCGTTCTTGTCGTTACATGATGAAATCCAGCTGTGACCTCTTGAATCATTATTCCTCCCGCGCTGTTTACGATGTTGTTGCCATGGATATTCGTTGTCGTTTTGTTGAGATTGTCCCACTCACAATGGAAAACGGCATTAGCTTCTCCCATCACAATTTGAGGTGAAAGGTAGGTCGAAGACTCATCTAAAGCTTTGGCCAATGCAGTTTCCAGTTCCAATCCGAACTCGTAAGTCTCCGAGTGACCAAGCCTGTTCAAGATCATAGTTAGTTGCTTGCTCCTAAATAAGTGACGTACTGTGACACAAAGTAACAGGTGTTTCGGAAGCTTCCACTTGCCGTCAGTGACTGCACGACACAAATCTTGACCAATGGAGAAAACCAGCCGATCCACCTTTTCACTTGTCTGGATTCCCTCTTTTCCTGGCATTACAATGTTGAGGAATCGTGCTAGCTCTGGAGGCAGGATAGCTTCAGAACTGAGCTCTACGTCATCAGCTGTCGGTGGCCATGGTAATTCTTTGGCCTGCTTGTAGGCATTTAAGATAATGCCCCGAAGAAGGAATGCCACGTCCTGGAGTTTGTCTTTATTTCCTAGAGTATAAGCTTGGGAGAGAGCATCAGAGATCGCGAGTTTTGAACTGTAAACAAGCCAGAATGATAGAGCGCCACAAGTGTCCTGTTGGACTTTCGTGAAGCAGACATCCTTGATGATCGGATCATTCTGTAAACGTTTCATTAGCTTCTCAGATCGGTAGCTGTCGATCTCGTACCCATTTCGAACCAGCTCATTGACATAGAGAAGACGCAGATCGCACATACGAATAACTTCATTCTGCAGAACAATATGAATTTTGACATTCTCCAGTACCAAAGAAAACGCCTTTTCGTGGGCGCAAGACATCAAAGTATCCTTGGCTTCACTGATCCTAAGAATACTACGCTCATAATTGGCAAACGCTGTACGGAACGACGCCAGGCATGACGGATGGTGCTTGGCTTCTGCAGCGAAAAGGTCTACGTCTTTTACTAGAGCATGAAGACGGGTAAGGCCCATTTTCTTGGCGCGAGACGCGATATGTTGCCATGCATTTTCTTTATTCTTTCAAGAGGGAAAGGGGATCGTTCTTTCGGTTTTGTGGTCACGCCCTTTAATCTCTACCTTTTCACAGAAAATACACTCCTCTGGGAATATGGGACCAGTTGTTCCAGCAGACGACAATCGGCGTTTGATGCGTTGAGGCTGAGAACTCGTGCTAGATGGCTCAGAGTCTTCGATTTCTAGGCGATCAAGGTTTCTGATGAATCGAACATAGCACCGGCGGTGGTATCCTATTAATTCTAAATCATCTGGAAGAGTTTCTGGGATTTTATTGCAGACTAACTCCATCCGATACGGCGAGTCGTGGGACTGACGGAGACGTTTACTTCGGATTTCATGGAGCTGGTGCAGTTTCTCAGAAGCCGTCCCTTTTATTTGAGTAAAGGGAGTAAAGGAGCCATGATCTTTGATAGAAGGCTCATGGAGGATGCATGTCGTAGGTCGAGCTCATTTTCGATTTGACATGTCTGGTCAATATTACAACTCTATCCCATCTGTCTACGTGGAAAAGAAAAATATGCCGTGAAATGTTGAAAAATCATCAATTGAAAATGATTTCAAACTACTGTCCGCCAATTTGTTTTTATCACGTTTGCAAAAACTTAATAACAATTCAATACTAATTCGAATTTTTTCAACTATTTCAAAAAACATGACTTTTAATAAATGGGAAAAAGTATAGGAAGTATACTCACCTTGAAGGAAGTCGAAAGTGCTATAATGGTGCGTGCATTTACAGAGCCCCTAAAGGAGCTGGTAGCCGCCATTTTGTTTTGAAACGGCCAAGAAAGACTGGGCACTAACACAGGGTTCCCAGCAACAGTACCACAGCATAGAAATCACGTTTTCGCATGCAATTATAAAATAAAAGCACATTTCAAAACAAATGCATCGCTATCTAAGAAATTTGGCAAACTGATTGTGATTTTAATTGATTTTCATAATTCACTACCTCATTTGTAGTATTTGTGGATAGGTGCTTTAACCATTTATTATGAAAATGGATAAGGTGAGAAAGAAAACTTGAATAGCACAATCAATCTTCGTGTTCCTTGACCATGTTAATAGGGAGGTAGAAGCTCCCAGAAAATATTTATCTTTAAAAGGTACCAAAATAAGGCGAAAAAAACTATTTTTTCTTAGTGGCAGCCGTAATTACAGGATTTCGTAACATACTAGTAACACGTGTATTCACAACAATGATAACGTTATCGTATTGTTTGACCATGTAATAAGGGAGGTAGAAACCATTTTGGTGAGGCTATGTCCAAGACTGGTAGAGATATAGAGAAATAAAGATTTTTGCACAATGGCGGACCTAATTTGCATATTTTCTTGTTCTATACAAATATGGGCATTCTGGAAATAGGTTCAATGTGACAATTGACCTTCATAACATGGGTGTAGAAGCCATAATTCAGGAGTTTTCTCAAACATTTAAAGAGATATAACAAAAAATGCATTTTCTGGTAATGGCGGCAATAATTTACATAAAATTAGCAGAAAAAAGTCACGTGGGACATTTTGCAAGCTTGGGAACAAGGCATTTCATAAACAGCTTATCCAGAGCATTCCAGAAATGCTGGTTAAAAGTTGATTTCCGGGGGGTGCATGGGAACCCCTCCTAGCCACTAGACTAAAGGGGTTAAGCCATTCAGAGGTGGACTTGCTGGTGTGTTTTGGATCATTGTCCTGCTGCAGAACCCAAGTGCACTTCAGCTTGAGGTCACGAACAGATGGCCGGACATTCTCCTTCAGGATTTTTTGGTAGACAGCAGAATTCATGGTTCCATTTACCACAGCAAGTCTTCCAGGTCCTGAAGGAGCAAAACAGCACCAGACCATCACACTACCACTACCATATTTTACTATTGGTATGATGTTCCTTTTCTGAAATGCTGTGTTACTTTTATGCCGGATGTAATGGGACACACACCGTCCAAAAAGTTCAACTTTTTTCTGGTCAGTCCACAGAGTATTTTCCCAGAAGTCATAGGGATCATCAAGCTGTTTACTGGCAAAACTGAGACCAGCCTTTATGTTCTTTTTGCTCAGCAGTGGTTTTCATCTTGGAACTCTGCCATGCAGGCCATTTTTGCCCAGTCTTTCTTATGGTGGAGTTATGAACACTGACCTTAAGTGAGGCAGGTGAGGCCTGCAGTTCTTTGACTGTTGTTGTGCGGTCTTTTGTGACCTCTTGGATGAGTTGTCGCTGCACTATTGGGGTAATTTTGGTCGGCTGGCCACTCCTGGGAAGGTTCACCACTGTTCCATGTTTTTGCCGTTTGTGGATAATGGCTCTCACTGTTGTTCGCTAGAGTCCCAAAGCTTTAGAAATGGCTAGAAAATTGAACTCAGCTTTCCAAAGATGTGATAAACTACAGTTAATTTATGTTTTAACAGGAAGGGGGGGGGAATCACATTTTCACACAGGGCCATGTAGGTTTGGATTTTTTTTTGTCCTTAATAATTGTCATGAGTTGCCCTTCAGGGTCCAGAGAAAGACCCAGATTCTGAACTGCTAGTTTGCAAAATTTATTATAAAAACAGAAACTCAAAGTGCACCAACACAAAAACCCAAACTTGTCAAGTAACAAATAAACAAACTTACGAGTATGCTCACCAGAACAAGGACAGGGTTCTGGTGAGGATGAGGGGGAAGAACTCCAATACTGCGGCAACCAGAAATGAAAACAACAGTCCTTAAATCAGGCTAGACACAAATGAAACAAGTGATCGCAGGTGTGGGTCACCTGAGCGGGCAGGAGAAAACAAAGATATAATTTAGACCACCTGGGAGTAATGAGAAGGGAGAGAACGACTGGAGCTGTCAGCTGAAAGGGCCATGCCCACACAGGGCAAACACCCGGAAAGCCACTGACAGCTGTCAACCCCGAGAGAGAATCACAACAGAACACAAATATAATGAAATGGCAAAAATAGAGACAAGTAATCTCAAAAATGTAAACAAACTATAATAAACATAAACAGGGAAAATAACTCACACAATACATAACATATGACAAATCGACCAAGAATAAAATAACAGGAATAGCAACTCAAAATGACAACTCAATACAAATATGAAAAAGGCAGAAAGACTGAGCCCGGTGGAATCCCCCCGTGCTCAGATCATGACAATAATAAACACCTTCAATTAAAAACTGCATTTTGTGTTTACTTGTGTTATCTTTTTTTTTTTTGTAACTTTGATTTTTATTCATTTTTCATCATACATATTACATTCAGATCACAGTCTCTATATTTAAAAAAAGGAGCTAGAGGAAGAAAAAAAAAAAGAAAAAGGGGGAGGGTGACAAATGGAGCATCAAGTTTTTAGTTTCCATCTCTTAATTCTTCTGGTTTTTCAGTGTCTTTGGTTATTCTTTCAATTTCTGTCTCGTTGTTGCACTTTGTAGTGTGTCCATTTCCACCATTTTTTTTTCATATTGTCTTTCTTGTGATTGTTTTTTTTTACATGCAGTCAGCAATATTTTAACTAGATATCTGTCCTCAGCCTGTATTACATTGTCTCTTTTAAGATCACATAAATACATCAAGTTACAGTTCATTGGTATATTATATCCTAATATCCTCTCTATTGTCACATGTATAGATTTCCAGAATGAGATTTTGCAGCATTTCCAAAACATATGTGAGTGGTCTGCATTTTGAGCTCCACAGCCCCTCCAGCATATAGATTGGGTATTTGTATATTTTCTTTGAATCTGTGGTGTAATGAAATAGCGAATCAGGTTTTTCCATCCAAATTCCCTCCATGTCCTTGAACTTGTTGATGTGTGTTGTGTTTTCCATATTTCTTGCCAGTTTTCTTCTGTTATGTTTAAATTTAGCTCTTTCTCCCATTTCTCCTTTATATAGTTACTTGAATGTTTGTTTGCCGTAAGTTTCTGATATAGCTTTGAAATAATTCTTATTTTATTTCCTGCATACAAGCTTAAAATGAATTGTATAATCTCACTCACATCTGTGTGGAGGTTATGCCTAATCTTCCTCATATAATAATCTCTCATCTGCAGATATCTAAAGAATTCAGATTTTTCTAGTTTAAATTTTCTTCTGATGTTTACAAAACTCCCGAAATCTTTTTTTCCGATATTGCCCTATGCTGTGATTCCCTTGTTCACCAGATTTTGTATCCCCTATCTTGTTTTGCCGGTTCAAACTGACTGTCAAATGCTACCCATTTCAATAGTTTTATGTCCTCCTTTATATTATACTTTTGTACTATTTTATACCACAGTTCCAAAGTAAATTTAGTGATTGGGTCTATTTGTTTGATTTGCTTATATGCATCCTTATCTCCTATTATGCTTTGTACTGGGAGTCCCTCAATTTCCTTTTCCATTTCTTTCCATTTTGCCTCATATCCTCCGTTGCACCAACATATGATATATCTTATTTGTGCTGAGTAGTAATATTCCTTTAGACTCGGTAGACCCATGCCTCCTTTCTCTTTTGGTAATTGGAGAGTTTTATATTTCACTCTTGGCTTTTTACCTCCCCAAACAAATCTCGATATCATCCTGTCCCACTTTGAGAACTGGGCACCAGGAATCTCTGTTGGTAGAGCCTGGAAGAGGTAAAGCAGTCTAGGTTGTATGCTGATTTTGACTGTCTTAATTTTTGAATTCAGATCCATATTTAAGCTTGACCATCTATCAATATCTTTTTTTATTTCTTGTTCTAACCTATCATAGTTTGCTTTATAGATTTTGCTTAAATCTTTAGGTATGTTCACTCCAAGGTATTTTATTTCTTTTTGTTTCCAGTTTAGTTTGATCTTATCAGTTATCTGGTTTAAAGGGTTATAGTGGAATGTCAGTATTTGTGTTTTTGTTATGTTTATCTTGTATCCTGATAATTTTCCAAAATTTTCTATCAAGTCCATCATTTCCATTATTGATTCATCTGGTTGTTCAAGGTAAACTATAATATCGTCTGCAAATAGCCCAATCTTGTGTTCCGCTCCCTTTATTGTTACACCTTTTAATTTCTTATTTTGTCGCATCGCTTGAGCCAGTGGCTCTATGAACAGAGCAAACAAGGTGGACGATAGGCAGCATCCCTGCCTAGTTGATCTTTGTATATTTACTTTGTCTGTTAAGCTACCGTTTATCTTGATTCTTGCCACGGGTTTTTGATACAGTGTCTTTATGCATTGCACTGACTTTTCGTTAAATCCAAAGCGTTCCAGCACATTATATAGGAACATCCAATTAACCCTATCAAATGCTTTTTCTGCGTCTAAACTCATTATTACTGCGCTTTTCTTTTCTTTATGTATTTGATTAATTATGTGTAATGTTCTCCTGATATTATCATGTGTTTGGCGTCCCTCTAAGAAACCAGTTTGATCATCCTCTATCAATTCCGTCAAGAATGTCTTTATTCGTTTACAGATAATTGTATATATTTTATAATCCACATTTAATAAAGAGATTGGCCTATAGTTTCTGCATTGTTCCCTATCTTTCCCTGGCTTTAAAATAACTAAAATAATGGCTTTGTTCCATGATGGAGGTATTTTGTTGTTGTTTAATGTCCAATTAAATGACTTTAGGAGCTGTGGCGTGAGTTCTTCTATGAACAGTTTATAAAACTCAGAGGGGTATCCATCACTACCTGGTGATTTACTGTTTTTAAGTGACTTAATCACATCTTTAATCTCTTGTGTTGTTATTTCTGCTGTTAGCTTTTCATTTTGTTGGTTTCCTATTGATGGCAAGTCCAATGTGCATAGAAATTTTTTAATATCCTTAACATTTGTCTCTTCAGGTTGCGAGTATAGTTCTTGATAGAATTTATGGAATATTTCTTCGATGTTTTCTGGGGTAACTGTGGTTTTATTTGTGATGGGGTCCTTAATCTTATATACATTATTCACTGTTTGTTGTTTTCTTAACTGTTTTGCCAGCAGTTTTGTGGCCTTTGGCCAAGTTTCATAATATTTTTGTTTTAAATATCTATTTTTCCTTTTGATTTCATCTATTTGTATTTCTTTTATCTTTATTTTTTCTTACTTAGTTTCTTGATATATTTTTGGGTCATTTGTGCATTGATGTTTATGTTCTAATTCCCTCAGTCTCTCACATCTTTGTTCATATGATTCCAGTTTAGACTTTTTTGCCTTTCCTGATTCAACAATTAATTTACCTCTTAACACGGCTTTTAGTGCGTCCCATAGTATTGTTGGGTCCACTTCTCCATTATCATTCTCCTTGATATACTCATTTATGTTTACCTTTATTCTTTCTTTCATTTTCTCATCTTTTAATAGTCCTACATTAAGTTTCCATGTTGTTTGTCGTTTTCTATTGTTTAAATATATTTCCATGTATATAGGATTATGATCTGATATTTCTGCCCCTCCAATCCGACAGTTTCTCACCCTGTGTCTGTCACCTTCATTCATAAGGAAGTAATCTATTCTAGAGTGTACTTTATGGACTGCTGAATAATGTGTATAGTCTTTTTCGAGTGGGTGCAGGTCCCTCCATATGTCTACCATACCCATTTCTGCCAGTGAGGTTCTTATGAACTTTGTTACATGTTTTTTTGTCTTCTTAACACTTGTCGTGTCAACTTCATGATCCATGACGGGATTTAAGTCTCCTCCACAAATTAGGACTCCTTCACTGTGCGTTGCTATGAGATCAAACAGTTGTTGAAAAAAACCCTTGTCACTTTCTGGTGGGGCATAGATGTTCACTAATGTGATCTGCATACCATCTATTCTTCCCTTTATTATTGCATATCTGCCTTCTTTATCCTGGATTTCTTGTTCACATTCAAATTGTATTTTATTTGAAATTAGTATCATAATCCCCCTTTTAGTTCCTCCCTTAAATGAACTGTAGTAGGAGTTCTTATAGCCAAATCTCTTTAGTTTCTCATGTTCTGTCTTGTTCAAATGTGTCTCTTGTATAAATACAATTTCGGCTTTTTCCTTCTTGAATTTTCTTATTATTCTTTCCCTTTTAACAGGTGAGTTCAGACCATTCACGTTTAATGTCATTATCTTAAGATTTTTAACCATATTCATGTTTTTCCATTTTTTTAACTTGTGCTCCTAACCCCTTTAACAACAAAACTAACACATATTTGTACAAAAACACATTAACGAATCTCGACCTCCGTACTTTGGGCCTTTCTTCTGCTCACTGGTCCCTGTTGGAGGGTGGAGGGAATGTCCTCACCGAGTGAGGGGCCCTCCCTAGACCTCTAGTTACTATCCAAGTAATAGTCATTAGTCTAGAAATGTCCAACAAAAATCACTTAAACCTCTCCTAGCCGTTTGTTTCTCTTTTACCTTGTCTTCTTGGCCTTCATTTCTTCTGTGTCCTTCTTAATCTTTGTTATAATCTAGGCTTTCCGTTGAAAGCCTTGCAGTTTTTCTTGGGCCCGGTGCGCCACGTCCGTCTCCCGCCTTCTGCCGCTCACTCGCCTCCACTCCGGCTGTCGCAATGCGTTCCGTGTCGCCGCTGCTCCAGCCGCTTCCTCCGGTACGCTCACCACAAAGCCTTGCTCCGTCATGTCCCGCGCTGCCTCTCTGGCCGTGTTGTAGGTTTTCACGCCTTCCTCCCATTGAATTCTCATCTTCGTTAGCGGCGTTTGGAATCTAATTTTTTTCTCTTTCAGAGTTTTTTTTAATGTTGGCATATTTCTTTAGCTGCTGCACAATTTCTGTCTGGTAGTCATGGTCAAAGAATATCTGTTTGTCGCCGACTCGTATCTTTTTTTTCCACGCTTGTGTCAGGATTCTTTCTTTTACGTCGTATTTTAGAAAGTTTACCACAAGTGACCTGGGTGTAGAGTTTGGATTCGGGTTCTGTGCCAAGGCTCTGTGCGCTCGTTGGATCTGTAGGTCTGTTTCATCGGGCAGCTCAAGCTCTTTTTTTAAGAATTGATCCATGAATTTCGTCATCGAGTTGCCTTCAATGCCCTCCGGAATCCCGAAGATGCGTATATTGCTCCGCCTGGACCTGCTCTCCAGGTCGGTTATTTTTTCCTGCATCCTCTGTGTTTGTGCCGTCAGGGTCTGCAGCCGCTCGCTTGCCTCGGTCCTCCAGTCTTCCAACTCTGATATTCGAGCCTGTGCTTCTGCCAAACATGCCCGTTAAGTGCGCAGTTCCTCCATGTTTTCAGCTAGCTTGCGTTCCATTTCTTTTCGGAGGCCCATAATTTCCTCCTTCATCTCTTTTTTCAGATCTTCCTTAAGAGCCGTTAAATCCTGTTGGAGTTGTCGCTTGAAGTCTTTTATGTCTGTACTTATATTGGCGAAGCCATTGTTCATAATATCAAGCTTGGCGTCCTCCATTTTCTCTGCTGTAGTCACCTCGTTTTTTGGGGCCTCGTGTTCAGTGATTTCTCCTGCGTTGTTGAAGAGGGATTCTTTAGTTTTACCCTGCTTTTGTCCGTGTGCCCGGCTTCTTCGCGTTTTCATCCCTTGGTTTATTGTTCCATTTATGTCAAGTTGGCCATTTACCAAAGATTTTAAATCCGACTAGGGAGAGCTCTCTGTTTAAACGTTATGTCTCTCCGCCATCTTCCCGGAAGTCCCCTACTTGTGTTATCTTTAAATGATGATCTGAAACATATAAGTGTGACAAACATACAAACAAATGAGAAATCAGGAATGGAGCAAATACTTTTTCACACCACTGTAAAGTCAAAAAAAAAAGCTTGTCTTAATTCATCTGCACCTGACATGATAGCGATCATTGGTGCCAGGAGTAGATACTGGTGAGAACCGAAGGCCCATAGCAGAAGCTTCTCTCTGCCTGTGACTATATTTGGCATGACAGAAGAACAGATTATATGAATATCAACGGTCTCACAGAGATCGGTGTTATGCTGAAGTGGACATCAGCCGGCAGGGTTTTTTTAAAAAATTTAATTTGTTTAAACTGTATATAGCCTACTACATGAATTTGTATCAATAAAATAGAAGCCCTTATACCTGCAGTGGACATACAGATGGTGTCAGTGACCTTTTTCTCTTTTTCTGCGGAGGTTCAGACTTGGACTGGAGTTTTCCTATCAGCTCTCCCTCGCTTTTGAAGCAAAATCTTCCACACTGCCAATTTTCTTCATTTTTTTTCTCTATCCATATTTCTATATTTACAGTATTTCTTTTTGCTTTGCATAAAATGGTAATTCAATTCCCTCTTCTTGCTATTTCTCTGTCCCAGTTCAGGATACACAATATAGGAAGAAAAAAACAACAATGAGATTATTAACAAAAAGACTGCACAGATCCATAGAAACATCCCCCGGAATCGCAACACCATAACTCAATGGCATTTATAAAATGTTGTGAACTGGGAGACCTGTAGAGTTTGTTAAAACAAAGTTATTCACATAATAAAACCCCAGAGTCTCCATCAGACCATCTTGATGGTTCTAGTGTTAATAAATTAAACATGTTGGTCAATAATCAGTTTATTCATGTGTATTTCTATTTTAAATTAGATACAAATGCTTCATTTATACATATACACATACCTCATCCTGGCTGTGGTACAATATCAAGCATTGACAAACAGCTGATGTCTGGGCGCATGTGTTGGCGTCTGTTTGTAAACTGTCACAACGCTGTCAAAGCATTATCTTGTCAGTTTTTTTTGTTGTATTAGCTCCGTTTTAAATTTTTATCTCTTTATCTCTTTAACTGATATTGTAGAAGATGTGAAAATGACGAGGCAGAGTTCTTTCTCAGAGTCAGCTTTATTCACATCTCCATCATTTCAAAGCAGAGAAAAAAGAGAGTGAAACAGTCAACTCTCGTCCTTAAATATCAGGGACTTCACACCTCATAGATCACATGTCACACAGACAACCTTGCATAATAAAGACAGTCACAATGCATTTCACCACCTTGCATAATAAAGACAGTCACAATGCATTTCTCTCCATGATATCACTTCCATTGTCTCCCATGCATCCTTTCCTTAATCCCTTAATTGACCCCCCACAGTCTCCAGCCTTGCATACCAAGGCTAAGATTCCTGCCTTTGTTCTGACCTAAAATGTGAGTCACAAAACCGGTCCAACAGGTCCCATGTGTGTTCACCACACAAGCCCCCCCAGCATTTTAGAAAAATAGAACAACAAGAAGATAACCACATGCATGCCGTGATAGCATCAATACTGTCATGACTCGCCGCTCATCAGCGGCGCCAGCTGCGCGCACACCTGCATTTCGTCAGCGGCGAGGTATTTAACCCACTCTGCCCTGGGTTTCGGCCTGAAGCCGTCTCTCTACTTCGGCATCTCTTGCTACAACGGAACTCTCGCCTACGAGCAAGAAAATCTGGGTAAGCTCCCCTTACCTCCTTTCCTCCAGCCTTCTCCCCTGTGCACAGGTGGACTCCCCGGCGGCGGACTTCCCCATCTTGCCGCTGCCTCTTCGCTGCTGATACAGGCACTCCAGGTCGCTGTCTCCCGGGCTCCGCCCTTGTCGACGCCAGCCACCTGTCCTAACCAAGTAAGCCAGCAAAACCGTTATTATCCTCTGTATTGGTGTGGTGCCCGTTACCCTTCTCCCTCTGTTTCCTCCCATAGGGTTGTCCGGCTGAACGGCTTCCTGCCCCCGTGCCTGACGCAGACGCCACCACCAATACATCCTTATTCTACAGACACACAGTCACACATCCCTGTTGTTAATAAAGCTATTAAATCTACCCTGAGCCTGCGTGTGTGTCTCCTGAGCCGTGCGTTATGTCAAATACACATCAGTCCACATGCTGGATAGGCTTCAGCCTCCTGCCGAATCTGCTGTAGCTGGGGTTCACCGTCTCTGCGGCGCTGTCACGCTGGGGGTTTGTCGTATGGGGGCGGAAACCCTTTGTCAGTCTCTGCGGGTGTTCTGGGGAAACATTACTTTGGGAAACATTACTGTGTGAAACCCTCCGTGGTGGTCTACCTCGCCGCGGGGCCTTTGCCAACAGCACTTCCTCATCTGCCACCACAAAAGCGGGTTTAAGTCTGTTTATGCCAATTTTCTCTTTCCTACCCCCCAAATCTAGCAAAAACTGCTTGTCCCCTGTTTCTAGCACTCTGAATGGTCCGTCATAAGGCGGCCGCAGCGGGGTTCGATGCGCATTGTGTCTAACAAAAACAAACTCTGCGTTCTTCAAAGTTTTAGGCACAAAAACGTGCGGAAAACTGTGGTGCGCGGGGCCGGGCAGCGTGCTTGATTCTATGTTACTCCGCAACAGCTGAGACGGGGAGGCGTTTGGCGCAGGGTTATCTGGGAGAAACTCCCCAGGCAGCCGGAGTGGCTGCGCAAACACGAGCTCCGCTGGTGAGGCTTCTAGATCCTCTTTAGGTGCAGAACGCAACCCCAATAACACCCATGGTAACTTGTCAACCCAATTTGTATCCGTCAGTGACGCTCTGAGAGCCGCTTTCAATGACCTATGAAAACGTTCGCATAACCCGTTAGCCTGCGGATTGTACGCGGTTGTGTGGTGAATTGTGACACCCAGGCTGCGGGCCATTGTCTACCAAAGCTCGGAAACAAATTGAGGGCCTCTGTTGGACGTAATGTCCGACGGAACGCCGAAGCGCGCCACCCAAGCTGTTAAAAACGCGCGCGCCACTTCCTTGGCCATGGTTGATGCCAGCGGGACCACTTCAGGCCAGCACGTGGTGCGGTCCACCATTGTCAGAAGATGTGTGCACCCCTGTGACAGTGGGAGGGGTCCAACGAGGTCCACATGAACGTGATCGAACCTCTTGTCCGGAATGTGAAACTGTTCCAAAGGAGCCCTCGTGTGCCTGTGTGCTTTGGCTCGTTGACACGCCGTGCAGGCTGCTGCCCACTCTTTGACCTGTTTGCGGAGGCTCGGCCACACAAATTTCTCTCCCACCATTTTGACCGACGCGCGCACTCCAGGGTGCGCCAAAGAATGAACCGAGTCAAAAATGCAGCGGCGCCACGCGGCCGGTACTACTGGACGCGGCCGTCCAGTGGAGAGATCGCAGATTAGTGGGGGCAAACCGTCTTGCAGCACCCTGCTCTCCAGCCTTAACCCTGTTGGTCCAGACTGGAGCGCACGCACGTCCACATCATTAACCTGCTCCGCAGCCATGGCTGCATAATCTAACCCTATGCTGACTGGGGCCGCCACGGTGCGCGAGAGGCAATCTGCCACTACATTGAGTTTGCCTGCCACATGCTAAATATCAGTGGTAAACTCTGATATGGCGGCCAGCTGTCTCTGCTGCCGGCCTGAGCACGGTTCAGAGACCTTGGCCATCGTGAATGTTAGCGGTTTGTGATCAACGAACGCGGTGAAAGAGCGTCCTTCCAGCCAGAACTGAAAGTGGCGGATGACCAAATGGAGAGCGAGCAGCTCCCTGTCGAACACGCTGTATTTATGTTCGCTATCGCGCAAGGTCCTGCTGAAAAAGGCGAGGGGCTGCCAAACCCCGGCTACATGTTGCTCCATGACCGCCCCTATGGCCACCTCTGACGCGTCAGTGGTGATCGCTATGCGGGCCGTTGGGTCTGGGTGTGCCAACAACGCAGCCTTTGCCAAGGCTGCTTTCACCTCCGAGAACGCCTGGTCCCGCTCCGGGGACCACTCGACCTTATCCGCGGGTTTCTTTTTTTTGAACACGGCATACAGCGGCTGCATGAGTTGCGCCGCGCGGGGGAGAAAACGGTTATAAAAATTTACCATTCCCAAAAACTCCTGCAATGCCCTGACTGTCTGCGGCCGGGGAAAATCTGCCACAGCGCGCACTTTGTCAGGCAACGGAACTGCTCCTTCGGGGAAGACGCGGTGTCCTAAAAAAATCGATCTGCGCCACCCCGAACTGACACTTCGCTGGGTTGATTATTAACCCGTGATCTCCCAACCTTTGGAAAACTGTGGCCAGGTGTTTTTCGTGTTCGTCTTCGGACGCGCTGGCTACTAAAATATCGTCCAGGTAGACGAACACGAAAGGGAGATCGTGAAGCACCGCGTCCATCATGCGTTGGAACGTCTGAGCAGCCCCTTTAAGTCTGAATGGCATGCATAAAAACTCGAATAAACCAAACGGAGTTATTACCGCTGTTTTGGGTATGTCCTCAGCCGCACTGGGACTTGGTGGTAACCGCGGACCAAGTCTATTTTAGAAAAAATGCACGCCCCTGCCAAATGAACCAAAAAGTCTTGGATATGTGGGATTTGGTAGCGGTCGTGCGCTGTAGCATTGTTTAACCTGTGGAAATCCCCGCAAGGGCGCCATGATCCATCAGCTTTCGGGACCATATGTAGGGGGAAGCCCACGGACTGTTTGAACGTCGGATAATGCCCAACCTCTCCAGGTCGGCGAACTCCTCGCGCGCTATGGCTAGTTTAACTGCGTCCAAGCACCGAGCTTTTGCAAAAATGGGCAGTCCGGTGGTGGTAATAAAATGCTCCACCCCGTGCTTAGCGACTGTTGCCGAAAATGTGGGGACCGTGAGTGCTGGGAACTGAGTGAGCAGTGTGTGTAACTTACCGCCCGCTGCTGTGACGTTGGCTTATGCTGTTGGCGGGGCCACTCGCGCTGTACAGGGGATAGAATCAAAAGAAAGTGTATTAACCAGGCGCCTGTTAGCGAGATCAACCAACAACCCATGTGAGCACAAAAAATCAGACCCCAGCATATTGAAATTTACTGTTGTTACAACAAAAGTCCACTCATATGCATGGCCGTGTAGAGACGGAAGTCTTCTCACCAAAGGTCTTAATCTCCGAGCTGTTCGCCGCTGTCACCCGGGGACCTCCGGAACCAGCCAGTCTGTCCGCGTAGGAAGGTGTGATGAAACTCAACTGGGAGCCTGTGTCGACGAGGAACTGCCTCCCGGAGCGTGCGTCTGACAAGTAGAGCAGCTTGTTCTCTTCCCCGAGGGCCGCAGCTGCTACCGACCCCCGGTCATTTCCCGAACGCCCAAACTGGCACGGCGGTACACACTTGCGTGCCCTCTCTGCGAAGCGGCGATGGTAGAAACAAAAGATGTCCGGTCCACGCTCCCTGGCCCTTGCCGCCGCCGTTGTCGGTGAGTCTGGCACCGCTGCCTCTGGCCTCCTGTCGTCTCCGGTCGTTGCGCCGAGTTCCGCTGCAGTGGCCGTGGCTGCGCGCCGCTTGGTGGCGTTGACAATCCGCTGCGCCTCTCGGCCCAGCGCGCGGTAGTCCCGTAGGGCCAACAGTGGCGAACTGGCCAGAACCGCTCTCACTGCTGACAGTAGAGTCCTGAGGAAGAGGTGGGTGAAAATGAAGTGATCGTCGTCAGAGTCTTTCAACCTCAACAACTTCTCCATCAGGCTCGCGGGCATGTTGTTTTCCTCCTCCGTCAGCGCCAGGAGCCTCTCTGCTCGCTCCTCCACCGAGGGGGTGAATTGCTGGATGAGTGCAGCCTTCAACGTGCCGTATTTGTCGCTCTCCGGCAGCTGGTCGATCAGGCTCTCCACATGCTTGGCTGTGTTGTTGTCCAGCTTTGCGACTACGTGGTAGAATTTTGTAGCATCTACCGATATCCCCCGGAGGTTGAACTGCTCCTCAACCGCGTTGAACCAGGAGCGCGGATTGTTCTGCCAGAAGTCCGGTAGCTGGACTGTAGCGGCATTCGCTTGGCTGGGGGCTCCTGACGCGGCTGGCCCGGGGGAATTTTCTTCTTCCATGATACGTCTCGGGTCACCAGTGTGGAAGATGTGAAAATGACGAGGCAGAGTTCTTTCTCAGAGTCAGCTTTATTCACATCTCCATCATTTCAAAGCAAAGAAAAAAGAGAGTGAAACAGTCAACTCTCGTCCTTAAATATCAGGGACTTCACACCTCATAGATCACATGTCACACAGACAACCTTGCATAATAAAGACAGTCACAATGCATTTCACCACCTTGCATAATAAAGACAGTCACAATGCATTTCTCTCCATGATATCACTTCCATTGTCTCCCATGCATCCTTTCCTTAATCCCTTAATTGACCCCCCACAGTCTCCAGCCTTGCATACCAAGGCTAAGATTCCTGCCTTTGTTCTGACCTAAAATGTGAGTCACAAAACCGGTCCAACAGGTCCCATGTGTGTTCACCACAATATTAATTTTTTACTTAGTGTTAGCTTAGTAAATACGAAAGCCCAATCAGGTACACAGGTGAATCAGACCACGAGCAGGGCTGTTCACCAGGTGCGGCTAACCTGTTTTAGCTAGCTAGCTAGCTACGTCTGGCCTGGAAAGCCATGGCTCCATCCCCTACTTGTGTCAGCTGTGTCTCCCTTTCTAAGAAGGTTTCTGAGATGGAATTAAGACTCTCTAACCTTTATAAGATTTGAGAGGCTGAAAACCACCTGGACACTATCATTTTTGGACGGACTCGCAGCTAGCAGAGACGGCTACTTACCTGGGTGAAAGCACATCTCCACTTCCACCCTTGCTCCGGTCACCTCAGCTATTCAGGACTCCAGCATCAAACACTGGCTTCAGCTCGGAGCTAAACCCAAAGCCCCGGGTGGTTCGTCACTGCTTCAATGTGCGCCCTGGACCACAGTTAGGCCAAATAACAAACATCCAAGATTGACCAGACATGACCGAGCATCCTCCCTTCTCCTTTTGCCGGAAAACAGATTTGACATCCTTTCCCTGGAAGATTTCCCCCACCTGGACGTCGATCATCCTCCCATGGCCGCCCCTTCTCCTTCAGCAGTGGCCCAAACCCGCAAGCCCCGGATCAAAACTACCTTAGGTGTGCCAAACTATACACCAGCTCCCAAAAGAAGAGAGCACATCCCTCTCGCATCAGCTCCCCGCCGCCACTGCAGCAACTACGGCAAAATTATCCACCATTTCATAAGCCACGACAAAGCCCCCACAGACGACGCTGGTAATTGGTGATTCAATAATGAGGAACGTCAGAAGCAAGTACTGTGTTACAAAATTTTTTCCTCGGGCTAAAGTGTCAGACAGTGAGGCTCTTACCCCGGACCTATTACACACGTGGACAAAATTGTTGGTACCCCTCTGTTAATGAAAGAAAAACCCACAATGGTCACAGAAATAACTTGAATCTGACAAAAGTGGTAATAAATAAAAATTCTATGAAAATTAACCAATGAAAATCAGACAATGCTTTTGAATTGTGGTTCAACAGAATTATTTTAAAAAACAAACTCATGAAACAGGCCTGGACAAAAATGATGGTACCCTTAACTTAATATTTTGTTGCACAACCTTTTGAGGCAATCACTGCAATCAAACCATTTCTGTAACTGTCAATGAGACTTTTGCACCTCTCAGCAGGTATTTTGGCCCACTCCTCATGAGCAAACTGCTCCAGTTGTCTCAGGTTTGAAGGGTGCCTTCTCCAGACAGCATGTTTCAGCTCCTTCCACAGATGTTCAATAGGATTTAGATCAGGGCTCATAGAAGGCCAGTTTAGAATAGTCCAATGTTTCGCTCTTAGCCATTCTTTGGTGTTTTTAGCTGTGTGTTTTGGGTCATTATCCTGTTGCAAGACCCATGACCTGTGACTGAGACCAAGCTGTCTGACACTGGGCAGCACATTTCTCTCTAGAATACCTTGATAGTCTTGAGATTTCATTGTACCCTGCACAGATTCAAGGCACCCTGTGCCAGATGCAGCAAAGCAGCCCCAGAACATAACAGAACCTCCTCCATGTTTCACAGTAGGGACAATGTTCTTTTCTTGGTATGCTTCATTTTTGCATCTGTGAACATAGAGCTGATGTGCCTTGCCAAAAACATCCAGTTTTGTCTCGTCTGTCCATAGGACATTCTCCCAGAAGCTTTGTGGCTTGTCAACATGCAGTTTGGCAAATTCCAGTCTGGCTATTTTATGATTTGTTTTCAACAGTGGTGTCCTCCTTGGTCGTCTCCCATGAAGTCCACTTTGGCTCAAACAACGACAGATGGTGCAATCTGACACTGATGTACCTTGACCTTGGAGTTCACCATGAATGTGTTTAGAGGTTGTTCTGGGCTCTTTTGTTACCATTCATATTATCCGTCTCCTCCTGCAGCCACGTCCAGGGAGGCTGGCTACAGTCCCATGGATCTTAAATTTCTGAATAATATGTGCAACTGTAGTCACAGGAACATCAAGCTGCTTGGAGATGGTCTTATAGCTTTTACCTTTAACATGTTTGTCTATAATTTTCTTTCTAATCTCCTGAGACAACTCTCTCCTTTGCTTCCTCTGGTCCATGTTTAGTGTGGTACACACCATGTCAACAAACAGCACAGTGACTACTTGTCACCCTTTAAATAACCCGACTGACTGATTACAAGTTTGTAGACACCTGTGATGTTAATTAGAGGACACATCTTGGTTGAACATGTCCCTATGGTCACATTATTTTCAATCTTTTCTAGGGGTACCATCATTTTTGCCCAGACCTGTTTCATGAGTTTGTTTTTTAAAGTAATTCTGTTGAACCACAATTCAAAAGCATTGTCTGATTTTCATTGTTAATTTTCATAGAATTTTTATTTACCACTTTTGTCAGATTCAAGTTATTTCTGTGACCATTGTGGGTTTTTCTTTCATTAACAGAGGGGTACCAACAATTTTGTCCACGGCTGTAAATGAATTCCCACACGCTAAAACTGTTATTATGCACGCTGGATGCAACAGCATCCCAGATGAAGCAACTGAGATCTTAAAGAGTGACTTCAGGAGCCTTCTCTCCACTCTTATGAACTGTGGCAGACGTGTGTTTATTTCTGGGCCGTGTGCTCCTTTCAGAAGAGGTTGCAATTATTTTAGCAGAACTCTCAGCCTTAATACCTGGTTGTGTTCAACATGTCCTACTTTTAACATTGGTTTTATAGACAATTTCAACCTGTTTTGGAACTGCCCATCATATATGAGGCCAAATGGCATCCATCCGAATAAACTTGGTGCACATGTTCTAAGGGACAATCTGTTTTATTCCATTCAGCATTTTTTAGTACAGTGACTGAAAGCTGGTATGTTAACTCTCCCCAAAGTACCTGAGTCTGCCAACCAGCCCTTTTTTGCTTCCACTTCTCATATTTATCTTATTAATCCAAATAATTCTCACTGACATGATTTCTGGCCCAGGAAACACGCACACAGGCTCGGGTGAGATTTAAGAGTTTATTCAACAGCAGGTGTATGGATGAATGAGTGGGAAATGTAAATGTATTCTTGGGGACAGGAGAGCACCGAGGGCAGAACAGACACTGTACAGCCAGGCAACCCTGAGGACAACACAAAGAACAGAGGATGAGCAATTGTCTCAGCAAGGTGGTGAACGTAATAGTGTGGCTTACTTGCAGATGTATTGGTGACTGGCATTGGCAAGAGAAGCTCCCACCTGGGAGACAGCGCCCAGCTGCGCTCGATGCAGTGAGGATGAGAGGAAGGACGACGAAGGAAAATTCCGCCGCCAGGAGGGTCCACCTGTGCACAGGGGAAGAACTGAGGAGAACAGGAAAGAGTACCTTACTTGAGGGTGACGTGTAGCGGCGTTGGCTGAGAGGAGTAGGCGAACGCAGAGCTTGAGCGTGGAGAAGAGCTGATGGCTCCAGGCCGAGGCTGCGGGCAGAGCAGGTTAAATAGCAGCAGCCTGATGAATCCCAGGTGTGCGCATGGCTGGAGTGGATGACAGGCAGGAGCGAGTTGTGACAGTACTCCCCCCCCCGCCGAGCAGCACCTCCTGGCGCTGGCTTGTCAGGATGCGCCCGATGGAACACCTCAATGAGCTGCTTGTCCAGCACGAAGGAGGGGCGCACCCAGCATCGGTGCTCAGGACCATAACCCTCCCAGTCCACCAAATACTGCAACCCCCGGCCCCGGCGTCGGGAGTCCAAGATAGAAGTGACGCTCCATGCCGGATGTCCATCGATCATCCTGGGGGGGGCAGCACTCTGGGGGAAGGACAGAGGGGGTTAGAAACCACAGGTTTAACCTGAGAAACATGAAATGTGGGATGAACACGGAGGGGGGGAGGAGTGCCAAATGCACAGCCACTGGGTTAACCACCTTCGTGACAGGGTAAGGTCCAACGAAGCGCTGAGCCAATTTCTTCTTCTCCCCCTTCAGATTAATATTCTGGGCAGACAACCATACTTGTTGACCCACCTGGTAGCGTGGCGCAGGCCTCCTGTGGTGATTCGCAGACTTGGCGTTCCGCGATGCGGCATGAACCAGGGCCTGACGCGTCTTGGTCCACAGCCGTCGACACCGTCTCACGTGGGCCTGGATGGAGGGGACTGCCACTTCACCTTCTTCCTCAGGGAACAGCGGGGGGTCGTAACCTAAAGACGCCTGAAAGGGGGACATCCCAATGGCCGAAGACAAAGTGGAGTTATGGGCATACTCAACCCAGGGAAGATGAATGCTCCAGGAAGAGGGGTTAGAGGAGGTGACGCAGCGCAGAGCAGCCTCCAGCTCCTGGTTGGTGCGTTTGCACTGCCCATTGGATTGGGAATGATGTCCAGAAGACAGGCTGACTGTGGCCCCTAGGGCGGTGCAGAAGCTCCTCCAGACTTTAGACACAAATTGTGGCCCCCTATCAGAGACAATGTCAACGGGGATGCCATGCAGCCTGACCACATGCTGCACCAACAGATCGGCCGTCTCGCGCGCCGAAGGAAGCCCAGGGAGAGGCACGAAGTGGGCCGCCTTGGAGAACCGGTCTACAATAGTCAAGATGGTGTTAAAAGAGTTGGAGACCGGCAGACCGGTGACGAAGTCCAAGGCAATGTGTGACCAGGGCCTCCCGAGGACCGGCAAGGGATGGAGAAGACCCGCAGGAGGAGCATTAGACAAATTATTCATGGCACACTGCAGGCAGGCTCGCACATAGTTGGAGACATCCTCCCGGAGTCCGGGCCACCAAAAGGACCGCTGGAGGAGATCAACAGACCGGGAGAAACCAGGGTGGCAGGCGAGCCTAGAAGTGTGAGCCCAGTGAATGACGTCACCTCGAACTGACGAGGGCACAAACCATCTTCCCACTGGGCCGCCGCCAGGATCAGGTTCGGACTCCAGAGCCTCCAGGACCTTATCTCTGATGGCCCAGGAAACAGCCCCCACGACGCACGAAGCGGGAATGATGGTATGGACCTCATCTTCTGGGGCTTCAGGGGCGAACAGCCTGGACAGCGCATCAGACTTCCTATTTTTGGAAGCTGGGCGGTAAGTAATGGTGAATCTGAACCTGGCGAAGAACAGCGACCAATGCGCCTGGTGGGCATTCAGGCGCTTGGTCGTCCTGATGTATTCCAAGTTCTTATGATCGGTCTTCACTTCCGCCTCCCAAAGAGAGCAGACGCCTTTTTCTTCTCTCCTGCTCTGACTTATCTCCTTCCTTCCTCCTCTAACTAACTGGATCCCAGCTTGCTATCGTCTGTCTGCGTGTCTCTACTGCTGATTATTGAACGAAATTATGGATTTAATAAGCTGGGCTTTGAACGCAATTGACACTATTTTTTCAACGAGGAAAAGTGCCCCAGGGGAGGTTGTTTGCCCCGCAGGAACGGCTGCTGCGGGCTATTTGAGGGACACAAGTAATTGGAAACTCTTGTGCCTGTCTGATCTTTCCATCGAAGATGTCGAAGATTTGTACGTCTTCGTAGTAATGGTCATTGGGATCGTTCTGATTGGATCTGGGATTGTCCTGGTGTACCGTAAATTGATGAAGATGGACATAGCCTATCAAAATGCTGGCCAGGCGAGGATTAACCATCAAATTGAAAAAATGGAGAGGACTCTGATAGCGGCAATGGAGAACTGTCTAGGAAAATGGATTACATCATGGTCACGCTGAGAGCCGTCCATGAAGAATTCAACGTCCAGCACTGAAGGACTGAAGGATTAAGTACTGAATCTGTAAGAGGATATAAAGTTTCTTTCTCTGGGATCAGTACTATTCGACTAATCTGACCCCCCTCACACAAGTCCTCCAGATTATCTGCAGTTTTTTGTTTTCAAAACATTTGAGCTGCATTGACTCCACGGACAGTCAGCTGCATGGCTCAAGGACAATTGCCAGCAGCTAAGACAAAACATCTCCTGCCAAAGAGACTTTGTTGTTCTTAACTGATACAAACACCTACACTCAACACTACACCCACACTGACTCAAAAACTGATGAAAAAGATCACTCATTCACTGCTCTCTTTGTGTCCTTGTGTACATTCTTGTCTGCATTGAGGGCTTTTTTTCTTGTAATCATAATATTGATCATATACTGTATGACCGGTATTCTGACAATCAATGGTTTTTTGCTCTTTCCTATTGTGTTATCCTTTTCCTCCCTGTGCATCCTGTACCCATCTGATGACAGGCGCGTTCTCAGATGCTGCCGCGTCACCGGAAATGCAGGTCGTTTTCTGTGTCAAGTCAAATCCCTCGTATGTTATCAGTCCCTGTTAATGTACTTGGCAATAAATCTTTTCTGAGTTCTGAGTTCTGAGTTCTGAGTTCCAGACCACGAAAGGCTGAGCCGCCCCTTCCAACCAGTGACGCCACTCCTGCAGCGCGAGCTTCACGGCCAGGAGCTCTCTGTCACCGATGTCATAATTGCGCTCGGCTGAGGAGAGACGCTTGGAGAAGAAAGCGCAGGGGTGCAGTGCCCCCTCAGTCGGGGAGCGCTGAGACAAGACCGCCCCGAACCCAGTGTCAGACGCGTCCACCTCGACAAAACACTGCCGCTCAGGATCCACAAGAGAAAGGACCCGGGAGGATGCGAATTCCTTCTTGAGGGTTTCAAAGGCTGTCTCGGCTTCTGTCGTCCATTGAAAGCGCACCTCCGGTGAGGTGAGGCAGGTCAAAGGGGGGGTGATGGCACTGTAACCAGGGACAAAACGGCGGTAAAAATTAGCGAACCCCAAAAATTGCTCAACCTGCTTCTTAGAGGAGGGAGTAGGCCACTCGACCACAGCTTTAACCTTGGCAGGGTCGGGGAGGAGCTGATTGTTCGAGACAATAAAACCCAGGAAAGAGGTGGTATTGGTAAAGAATTTGCACTTCTCAGCTTTGACGTAAAGTTTATTCTCCAAAAGACGTTGCAGGACCCGCCTCACATGGACCAGATGTTCCTCCCGAGATTGGGAGAAGATCAAAATGTCATCCAGGTAGACGAAAACGAAGACCCCCAGGAAGTCATGAAGAACGTCATTAATCAGGTGTTGGAAGACAGCAGGAGCGTTGGTGAGCCCAAACGGCATGACAAGGTATTCAAAGTGGCTGCTGGGCGTTCGGAAGGCCGTCTTCCACTCATCACCCTCCCGGATCCGGACAAGATGATAAGCACTACGGAGGTCTAATTTGGAGAACCAGGACACCCCCTGGAGGGAATTGAAGGCTGAGTCCATGAGCGGCAGCGTATAACAATCCTTAACCGTGATGTCATTAAGGGCCCTGAAATCAATACAAGGCCTCAAAGAACCATCCTTCTTCGCCACAGAAAAAGAACCCAGAACCCAGGGGGGATGAAGAGGGGCGGATAATTCCGGCACTGAGGGATTCTCGAATATAGGTGTCCATGGCCTCCCGTTCTGGGGCAGAAAGGCTATACAGGCGACCAGAAGGGAGAGGCGCCCCCTGCAGGAGATCAATGGCACAGTCATATGGGTGATGGGGTTGGAGGGATAATGCCTTCAACTTGCTGAAAACCAAGCCCAGGTCGTGAAACTCTGGTGGCACAGCAGAAAGGTCCGGCGGGGCAGAGTCAAGGGCAGGTGCAGGCACAGACAAGGCACAGGCTGCAGACTGGAGACAGGTTCCCAAACAGAAGGTGCTCCACGATAAGATGCACCCGGTCTGCCAATCAAACACCGGGTTGTGGAGGCGTAGCCATGAGTAGCCCAGAATGATGGACGCCGCCGAGGTGGGAAGGACATAGAAACTGAGGTCCTCACGATGGTTGCCAGAGATAATGACGGAGATGGGTTTGGTAATATGAGTGACCTTTTCCAGGGGAGAACTGGTCAGGGCGACGAGATGAAGGGGCAATGCTTGGCAATGGATGCCCAGGCGGGTTGCCAGGCTCTTAGAAATAAAACATTGTTCTGCCCCTGAGTCCACCAGTGCGTGAGATGCGTGACCAATGGAGTTGTGGCAGAGTCTAATTTGAACCTGACATTTTGAGAGGGGATTAGACTGGGAAGCGTCCGCGAGACCCCCTACACTGACTCGCGGACCTCCCCTTTTGGCTTCACCGGGCAGACTTCCACGGGATGTTGGTCATCTCCGCAATACATGCAGAGACCCAACTCCCGGCGGCGCTGTTTCTCCGCAAAGGAAAGTCTAGCCCGCCTGATGATCATAGCGTCGGGATAGTCGGCGGCCTCCGGAGGAGGTAACACCAGGGGGCGATACTGGGGAGCGCGGGAAAGAGCTCCGCGTGAGCGGCTGAATGGCTTCCGCTCGGCGGCCCGCTCCCTCAGCCTGTTATCCAAACTGATGGCCAAAGAAATTAATTCAGGCAGCCGATCCGGCTGTTCCCGGCTGGCCAACTCATCCCGCAAATCAGAATTTAGACTTCGGACGAATAGGCTGCAAAGTTCAGCATCACACCAACCAACCTCTTCCGCTGCCACCCAGAAGTCGACACCGTAGTCGGCCGCTAAGCGGCTACCCTGGCGAAGGCTAAGAAGCTGCTCAGCCAATACGCTATCGCGATCCGAATGATCAAAGACCTCGAGAAAATCTTGCACGAACTGGGCATAGGTCAAGGTCGCGTAGCTGGCCCTTGCCATAACGGCATAAGCCCAGGATAACGCTTGCCCTTCCAGAAGATTAGAAACATACCCAATTCGGCTTTGGTCTGACGGAAAATCCCAGGGCACGCGCTGAAACACCGTCTCACACTGTAGAATAAACCCACGCGCTCTGCTGAGCTTTCCGCTAAAGCGCGCGGGAGTGGGAATTGGGGTGAGACGGGTCGGCGGACCCGGAGCAGAGGAGTTGGCCTGAGGAGCGGGATGAGCTGGCCCACCGAGCTGAGACGGAGGGAGCGCCTGCGGAGGATCGAGGCGATCCAACCGGCTATTAATGGAGGTAAGCTGATTAAGGATTACTTGCTGTTGGTGAACAATTAAGTCCACCCGAGCCTCGAGATTGGAGAGTCGGCGTACATACCCGCTGTTCGCTGGGCCGCTGTGCTGGAGCCGTACTGACATGATTTCTGGCCCAGGAAACACGCACACAGGCTCGGGTGAGATTTAAGAGTTTATTCAACAGCAGGTGTATGGATGAATGAGTGGGAAATGTAAATGTAGTCTTGGGGACAGGAGAGCACCGAGGGCAGAACAGACACCGTACAGCCAGGCAACCCTGAGGACAACACAAAGAACAGAGGATGAGCAATTGTCTCAGCAAGGTGGTGAACGTAATAGTGTGGCTTACTTGCAGATGTATTGGTGACTGGCGTTGGCAAGAGAAGCTCCCGCCTGGGAGACAGCGCCCAGCTGCGCTCGATGCAGTGAGGATGAGAGGAAGGACGACGAAGGGAAATTCCGCCGCCAGGAGGGTCCACCTGTGCACGGGGGAAGAACTGAGGAGAACAGGTAAGAGTACCTTACTTGAGGGCGACGTGTAGCGGCGTTGGCCAAGAGGAGTAGGCGAACGTAGAGCTTGAGCGTGGAGAAGAGCTGACGGCTCCAGGCCGAGGCTGCGGGCAGAGCAGGTTAAATAGCGGCAGCCTGATGAATCCCAGGTGTGCGCACGGCTGGAGCGGATGACAGGTGGGAGCGAGTTGTGACACTCACTGTTTAGACCAGTCTTCAATTCATAACCTCATAGAGATTGTGTCTGTCTCCCATTACCCAAAACATTATAACCCAAGACAAACACAACAAAACTTGATAAATACATGCCTCTCTGCAGCTCTTCTTCATCCGCCATCCTTCAACTTAGCCCCTGTTCTCTCCATCAGAGAATCATTGTCTGCTCCCTCCAAATTTAATAAAAATATAATGTATAAGCAACCCAAAATGATTAAACAAACAGTTGGTAAAACTCAAATTAAACATCAAGTCTCTAAATTTAATGATTTGGCATCTCTTCCTCCTCATAATTTAAAAATTAAATGTGATTTGTTAAATATTAGGTCTCGAGTCTCTACTAGTCCATGATCTGTTAATTGATCATCAGATTGATTTAATATTCCTTACAGAGACTTGGTTAGGGCAAGAGGATTATGATGGTTTAAATGAATCAACTCCCTCTGGTTATTCAAACTATCAAAATTCCAGAAGTTCTGGTCATGGAGGAGGAGTAGCGACAATTTATCATTCTAAATTACTAGTTAATGTAAAGCAACAAACATGTTTTAATTCCTTTGAGGGCCTGGTCCTCAGTACTGGCCATGTTAGCAATCTTAGGTTAAACCCAGTTTTCTTTGCCATAGTTTATCATCCCCCCTCAGCCTACTCAGAGTTTTTATCTGAATTTGCAGAATAATTATAATAGGGGATTTTAATATACATGTAGATGTAGATAGTGACTGTCTTAATAAGGCATTTGTCATGGTCTGAACGTTGATATTGTCCACGCTCGGGTCATGCAGTATTTTCCTCTCGTTCTGTTTTAGTTCCTTGTGGTCCTCCGAGCTTTTATTCTGACAGCGTCTCGGAGTTGCTTCTGGCTGTCAGAGCCAAGCTCCTCTGTGACAGCTGGATTACATTCAGCTGATGATATCCTCATCAGCTGATTAATCCTCTAGCCCTATTTAAGAGAGCAGCTTAGATTACTCCGGGCTGTGACCTCGCATAACGCTGGTCTCCCCGACGTTCGGATGGAGTCCCTATTTCCCGGCTCCAGTCATCCTCTTGACCCTCCATATTCTCAGTAAGTTTATTCCTTAGTCTGTGTACACTACCGTTCAAAAGTTTGGGGTCACCCAGACAATTATTTTGTGTTTTCCATGAAAAGTCACACTTATCTACCACCATGAATTGTAAAATGAATAGAAAATATAGTCAAGACATTAACAAGGTTAGAAATAATGATTTGTATTTGAAATAATAATTTTTTCCAGATACTCAACCTGCTCAAAGGAAGGTCAGTTTTATAGCTTCTCTAACCAGCTAAACTGTTTTCAGCTATACTAACATGATTGCACAAGGGTTTTCTAATCATCCATTAGCCTTCTGACGCAATGAGCAAACACATTGTACCATTAGAACACTGGAGTGATAGTTGCTGGAAATGGGCCTCTATACACCTATGTAGATATTGCACCAAAAACCAAACATTTGCAGCTAGAATAGTCATTTACCACATTAGCAATGTAAATTAGATATTAGAGTGTATTTCTGATTAGTTTAAAATTATCTTCATTGAAAAAAACAGTGCTTTTCTTTAAAAATAAGGAAATTTCTAAGTGACCCCAAACTTTTGAACGGTAATGTATATCGTCGTTATGTCTAGTCATTGTCTTAGTTGTATTTTCGCCCCACGTGGCTCATTATTTTGTCATTTGTCTTTAGTTAATAAAACATACAAACTCACTGGCTGCCTATAGCGTCTGAATGGTGGTCCACGAGGACCACTCCATGACAGCATTTAATTCAATATTAGACTCGATGGGGTTTTCTCAGAAAGTAGAAAATTCTACTCATTATCTTCACCACACATTGGACCTTGTTCTGACATATGACATAGCAATAGAAAATCTGGAGGTGTCTCCTCATAATCCTGTACTGTCAGACCACTGTCTGTTAACGTTTGATTTCACTATTCCTGACTATTTGATTCCTAAAGAAAAAAATTACTACAGCAGATGTCTTTCAGATGATGTTGTTACCAAATTTATGCAGATTGTCTCCTCTACGCCATGTGTCATCACAACAGAAATAAGCTATGGAGAGCTTGCTCCTTCTGTAATTGACAGTATGGTAGATAGTATTACAGCTTCTCTGCATCAGACTCTAGACTTAGTGGCCCCTTTAAAAAAGAAAAAAGCCCAATCAGAGATTTCTATCACCTTGGTTTAACACAGAAACTTGTAGCTTAAAACGGGAGACTCATCAATTAGAAAGAAAATGGCATTCCACTAATTTAGATGAAAACTATTCACCTTGGAGAAATCATCTTTTAATTTATAAAACATCTCTTAGAAAAGCTAGAACAAGTTATTACTCTGCATTAATAGAAGAGAACAAGAATAATCCCAGGTTTCTTTTCAGCACTGGAGCCAGGCTGACAAAGAGTCAGGACTCTGTTAATCCTTGCATTCCCTTAGAGCTTACTAGTCAGGACTTTATGAACTTTTTCAATCATAAAATTTCTTCTATTAGAGATAAAATCAGTCAGATTCTTCCCACCGTTAACTTAAATACAGTAACTACTACAACTCCTTCAATTGATATCTGTTTGGATAAGTTTACTCCTATTGACCTTTTAGAGTTAGATAAATTAATTTCCTCATCCAAGCCTTCAACTTGTTTTATAGACCCTATTCCTACCAGGTTATTTTAAAAAGTATTCCCATTTATTGGCAGCTGTATTCTTCAAATAACCAATTCTTCTTTAACATTAGGCCATGTACCGCAGGCTTTTAAAACTGCTGTAATTAAACCCTTACTCAAAAAGCCAACGCTCGATCGAGGAGTTTTAGCTAACTATCGACCAATCTCTAATCTGCATTTCATTTCAAAAATCTTAGAAAGAGTTGTTACTACACAATTATTTGATCACTTGCAGGGAAATCGTTTATTTGAAGAGTTTCAGTCTGGGTTTAGAATCCATCATAGTACTGAAACAGCCTTAGTGAAGGTCACTAGTGACCTCCTTATCGCATCTGATAACGGACTTGTTTCTGTACTTGTCCTTTTAGACCTTAGTGCAGCTTTTGATACTATCGACCATAATATTCTACTCGATAGATAAGAACACCATGTTGGACTTAATAGAACTTCACTGCAGTAGTTTAGATCTTATTTGTCTGATAGGCTCCAGTTTGTTCATGTCAATAATGAGTTGTCTTCCAACTCAAAGCTCAGTCATGGAGTTCCACAGGGATCTGTGCTAGGCCCTACTCTTTTTAGTTTATATATGCTTCCGTTAGGCAACATCATTAGAAAGCACTGTATACATGCACGGTGGCACAGTGGTTAGCACTGTGGCAGCACAGTTTTACCCTCGGCCGGGGGATCGCGGGGACCGTGAGATCGTGGGTTCGATCCCTGCCCCCGGCCAACAGTGATCTGTGTGGAGTTTGCATGTTCTCCCCGTGTTTGCGTGGGTTTACTCCGGGATTTCTCCGGTTTCCTCCCACATGCCAAAAACATGCAGGTTAGGGAGTTAAGGGGGGCTTGCGCACGCAGCGACCGGCAGCTGGTGGTTTGTCACCAGACTGCAGAACAAATCTACCTACGGGTACAAAATAAGTAATAAAAAAAAAAAAATACATTTTCATTGCTATGCAGATGACACACAATTATACCTGTGAATGAAGCCAAATGATAGTAATCAATTAGCCAAGTTAGAAGCCTGTCTTAAGGAAATCAAAGCTTGGATGACTTGTAATTTCCTGCTATTAAATTCAGATGAGACTGAAGTCATTCTTGCTGGTCCAAAAAACCTTAGAAATACCTTTCCAAATCAAACTCTTAGTTTGGATGTGGTTACTCTTTCTCTTAATAGCTCTATGAGGAACCTTGGAGTTATTTTTGATCAAGATCTGTTTTTCAATTCACATATTAAATTTGTTTCTAAGGCTGCCTTCTATCATTTGCATAATATTGCCAAGATTAGGAGCATCTTGTCTCAGAGTGATGCTGAGAAACTGATCCATGCTTTTGTTAGCTCTAGATTAGATTATTGTAACTCTTTATTATCAGGTTGTCCTACAATATCTTTAAAAAGCATTCAGTTGATCCAAAATGCTGCTGCAAGAGTTTTAACAGGTACTAGAAAGAGAGATCATATCTCTCCGGTTTTGGCCTCCCTTCATTGGCTTCCCATAGAGTTCAGAGTTAAGTTTAAAATCCTTCTTCTCACTTACAAAGCTCTTAACAATCAGGCCCATTTTTATTTAAAAGATCTGATACTACCCTATCATCCTAATAGAGCATTACACTCCCAAAATGCTGGGTTACTTGTAATACCTAGAATTTCCAAAAGTAAAATGGGAGGCAGAGCCTTCAGTTATCAAGCTCCTTTCCTGTGGAACCAGTTACCAATCTGGATTCGGGAGTCAGACTCGATCTCTGTTTTTAAGAATAGGGTAAAAACCTTCCTTTTCGATATAGCTTACAATTAGGAGGGATCATGTGTCTCTAAACCCTCCCTTAGTTATGCTGCTCATAGATTTAGACAGCCGGGGGACCTCCAATAATGTACCAGGCTTCTCCCCTTTAATGTTTGCTCTCTTCATTTCTGTTCTTCTTATCTTCTCTATCCACTCACCCCCTAGCCAGTCGCAGCAGATGACTGCCCCTCCTGAGCCTGGTTCTGCTAGAGGTATCTTCCTGTTAAAAGGGAGTTTTTCCTCTCCACCATTGCCAAGAGCTTGCTCAAAGGGGATTGCTTGATTGCTGGGGTCTTTCTGCAACTGTGGGGGTTTCCCCTACATTTGAAAGTGCTATGAGATGACTGTTGTGAAATGACGCTATATAAATAAAGTTGAATTGAATTGAATAGTAAACAAAAAAAGTCTGCCATGTTAAATGAAAATCTAAATTTTGAAATATAATGAACAAAAAATAAACTATTCTAGTGGGGTTTGCACTTTAACAAAAACTTAAAAAAAAAAAAAAGCTTTATATATTATGCTCCTCCTACCTGACTGTGCCTGTGTTGATGACTTGCTTCCTCATCAGCTGTACCTGTGTGCAATTTTGCGGTGCTCTGGGTGGATGGCTAATAAAGGCTTATCTTATCTTATCTTATCTTATGGATGGTAATTATTGAAAAGAAGTGACTGCGTCTGTGTTCATAACACAGGGTTACAAAAATAATTTTTTTGTAAGTTGTCTGTGTTTTTTCAACTGATTTAAGACAATTTTGCACCGCTGAATTTGAAAATGACATCCGTTTCTCTCGATCAGGTGCTAAGTAAAAGCCTGTACTTAATTAGTACTTACTTAGTACTGTGCATGTACTTACCTTTATATCAAGGTAAGTACATGTAAATTCAATGTTACATCATCATTGTTCAAAATTCAGAGAATTTCAAGACATAAAAAAGAATTTTGCATCATAAAGCGAAAATACCCCTACATGTAAACAAAAACGTATAAAGCAACATGTGGCCATAATTCAAAAAGTTGACCTAATTGAGCAAAACCAATGTGATTTTTGGATTCAGCTCATCGAAAGTGTCCTAAATCAGCTGAAAAAAACTTGCAAAAATTGACCTCTCCCTTTGGTGCTCTGTCTAAATTGCGCACTCGCTAATTTGTCCTGCCTTAGTAAATCTGCCCCTAACTTTTTTAAGTAGCAATACCCTAGTTATTTTTTTACAGTGCTGCCAAAATTACCAATACCTGATTTATTGACCATGGTATCTCTTTGCTTCACTGGCCAGCAAATTCTCCAGACCTAACCTTCATGGACAACCTATACAGTATTGTCAAGAGAAAGATAAGAGACACCAGATCCAGTAATGCAGACGAGCTGAAGGCCACTATCAAAGCAACATGGGCCTCCGTAACGCCTCAGCAGTACCACAGGGTGATCGCCTCCATGCCACGCCACATTAATGCAGTAATTCATGTAAAAGGATCCCTGACCAAATATTGAGTGTGTACATGGATATACTTTTCAGTAGGCCAACATTTCTATTAAAATTCCATTTTTAAAAATTGATCTTATGTAAATTTTTTTTTTTTTTTTTGAGAAAGTGGATTTGGGGTTTTCATAAGGTGTAAGCCACAATCATCAAAATTCAAAGAAATAAGCACTTGAAATATATCTGTGTGCAAAGAATCTTTTTATTACCTAATCTACTGAGATGCATCTGTATGTTCATTTTGGCTGGTGCATCTTTCCCACTGGCCAAAAAACCCCAGTGAAACTCACACTGACTGCATGGGTCAACTGACTCTGCAATAGATGTGGTGTGGTATATATGACTCTTATATCCCATATTTACATATGTTAGAGCAAGTGGAAATGTTTTGTGACAGCATATGTAAGGAACTTCACACCTGGAAAGGACAAAGGATCTCCCCCGCCGGATTAAAGACATTGGACCTCCCAAGACACGGCGGCGGAGACGAACTGGACACCTTTACCCCCTAAGGCGAGAGGAAGAGTTCCCATCACCTCCCAAGACAAGGAGAGGAGATAACAGAACAATGGGGGGGTTAAGATAACGGGGGGATGTCAGCTTTTTCAATGTGTGGCTGATGTCAGCTTTTTCAATGTGTGGCTCTATGTGTGCTTGTATTTAACCAGCAAGCTGAGCAGAGATCTCTCTCTTGCCTTCTGCCAAGCTCTACACCTGATGAGACTCGATAGAAGAGCTATTCATTAAAAACCCTGTTTTTAATACAAAATCGCCTCGTTATTTCAGCTCCTCTACACTGGTGACCTTGACGCGAGAATATGGACCGGAGGCGTTCTTCAAGCTGCTCATCCATGGTGACTCGGGCATACGCCAGTGACGACGCAGACGAGGGAACAAGCAGACAGCTGTTCCCCACGGCAGAGGGCACTGAGAGAGCTCAACCGAGCTCCAGCACCGCCGTGAGTGCCGAGGCAAGGCACTCTCACCCGGCGGGCACAACAGTGATGGTGTGCACGAACGCCGTTGCTGTCAACCTGCCAGACTTCTGGCGAGAAGACCCCGCCTCTTGGTTTCAGCAAGCTGAAGCCTAGTTTATACTGGCGGGCATCACAGCAGACGATATTAAGTTTTACCATATCGTCTCCAAACTCGACTCCGTCACTTCGAAGTGTGTGCGGAGCTTGGTCCGGCGACCACCAGCCCGGGACAAATATGAGACACTCAAGGCGACCATCGTGGCGAATTATGTCCCGTCAGCGGAGGAAAGAGCCGAGAGGATCCTGGCGGTCTACGGCCACAGAGGGAGCAATCCGAGGACCCTCATGGAGGATTTGCTACAACTCAAGGAGGAGGATAATGATAATTTCCTTTTCCAATTCATTTTCCTCAGCACGCTACCACCGCATTTGAGAGGGACACTCGCCAGTATGAAGTGCAATAATCATCAGGATTTCCGCACACTGGCCAACGAGGCTTACCGGCTCGTCAACGCCTGCAGAGAACGGACACCCACAGCGGCATCCGCAGATCTGAAAACTGACACCCCGAGCCTTGGAGAGACTCAACCCACGGTGACAGCGGCGCGGCCCAAGCGCAACGAGCAGAACGACGTCTGCTATTATCACCACCGCTTCGCAGAGAAAGCCCGCAAATGCGTTCCCCCCTGCAAGTTTACGATGTCGTGGAAACGCCAAAGCCGAGGGCCATTAACAGCAGCGGTTCTCGGCGAGAAGAATAAGCTGTTATACGTGACGGATGGATACACAGGCAAGCAGTTCCTCATCGACACGGGAGCTCAGCTGAGTTTCGTCATGCCCTCCCACGCAGATCGAACCGTGGGCACCCGGGGCAACGGAGCAGTGGCAGCCAACGGCTCTGACATCGACACGTTCGGGGAAAAGAGCCTGCACCTCCTCATCCACGGCCGCAGCTACAGATGGACATTTGTTGTAGCAGCAGTGAGCTTTAACTTGTTAGGCGCATATTTTCTGTGTGCACACGGGTTATTAGTGGATCTTGCAAATAGGCGCCTGGTTAATGCACTATCTTTTGCTTCTATTCCATGTTCAGCTCGAGTTTCCCCACCACCTGTGCAGGCCAACGTCACCACAGCGGGAGGTAAGTTTGAACAACTCCTCACCCAATTTCCAGCACTCACAACCCCCAAATTCTCAGCCACTGTAGCCAAACACGGGGTTAAACACTTCATTCCGACAACAGGACCTCCTGTTTTTGCCAAAGCTCGCCGCTTAGACGCGGCCAAGCTCAACATAGCAAAGGATGAATTTGCAGCTCTCGAAAAATTGGGCATTGTTAGACGCTCGAAGAGCCCCTGGGCTTCACCACTTCACATGGTTCCGAAATCTGACGGTTCTTGGAGACCGTGCGGAGATTACCGCAGGCTAAACAACGCTACAGCGCATGACCGCTACCCTATTCCTCACATTCAGGACTTTTCACTGCATTTAGCGGGTGCGCGCATTTTTTCAAAAATAGACTTAGTCCGTGGTTATCACCAAGTCCCAGTCCGAGCTGAAGATATTCCTAAAACAGCGGTAATAACCCCTTTCGGCCTTTTTGAATTCCTATGAATGCCATTCGGCCTCAAAGGCGCTGCTCAAACTTTTCAACGGATGATGGACGCTGTCCTACGCGACCTTCCTTTTGTCTTCGTCTACCTCGATGACATGCTGGTAGCCAGCTCATCCGAGGAAGAACACGAGCAGCACCTCACTACTGTTTTTCAGAAGCTGGAAGAGCATGGACTAATAATCAATCCAGCCAAATGCAAATTCGGCGTATCACAAATTGATTTTTTGGGACATAGAGTCTCCCCAAAAGGTGCATTTCCGCTTCCAGACAAAGTTCATGCGATAGAAGGTTTTCCACGGCCCCAAACGGTTAAATTGCTACAGGAATTTTTGGGGATGGTTAATTTTTACAACCGTTTCCTCCCCCATGCAGCTCAGCTCATGCAACCCCTATATGACGCGCTCAGAAAAAAGAAAGCTTCCAACGCGGTCGAATGGACCCCGGAGCGCGAACGCGCTTTCGCGGAAGTAAAAGGCGCCCTAGCTAACGCCACAATGTTAGTCCACCCAGATCCCTCAGCCCGCATTGCTCTAACCACAGATGCTTCAGACCTGGCTATAGGGGCAGTTGTAGAACAACTTGTCAGCGGGGTCTGGCAACCTTTAGCATTCTTTAGCAAATCGCTAAACCCAACTGAGCGCAAATACAGCACTTTTGACAGAGAGCTGCTGGCGCTTCATTTGTCCATCCGCCACTTCCAGTTTTGGTTAGAAGGGCGGAGTTTCACGGCTTTTGTGGACCATAAGCCGCTCACTTTTGCTATGGCTAAAATTTCAGAACCATGGTCAGGCAGACAACAAAGACAGCTAGCTGTGATTTCAGAGTTCACCACAGACATTCGACACGTAGCAGGCAAACTTAACGTAGTAGCTGACTGTCTCTCTCGCGCTGTGACACCGCCAGAGCACGAGGAGATAGATTACATCGCCTCAGCAACGGAACTCTTCACTAACGCACACACATACGCAGCACCTATCCAGGATGGGATAGATTATGCAGCCATGGCGGAAGAACAAAGCAGTGATGCAGACGTGCGCGCGCTCCTGTCTGGACCAA
The DNA here is from genome assembly GCA_020510985.1 of Pholidichthys leucotaenia. Lineage (NCBI taxonomy): Eukaryota > Metazoa > Chordata > Actinopteri > Cichliformes > Pholidichthyidae > Pholidichthys > Pholidichthys leucotaenia. The sequence continues at coordinate 320,695,623 of CM035843.1, read as the reverse complement.
CAGGGTTAAGGCTGGAGAAAAAAGGGTTGCGCGACGGCGTGCCCCCCCTAATATGCGACGTTTCAACCGGCCGACCTCGCCCGTTAGTACCAGCTGCTTGGTGCCGCCGCATTTTCGACGCAATTCACTCCCTCGCGCACCCAGGTGTGCGCGCCTCAGTCAAAATGGTTGCCGAAAAGTTTGTGTGGCCAGGCCTGTGCAAAAACGTAAAAGAATGGGCAAAAACTTGCATTCCTTGTCAACGCGCCAAAATACACAGACACACAAAAGCCCCTCTGGAGCCTTTTCCAATCCCTGCTAGAAGATTCGACCACATTCATGTCGACCTCGTGGGGCCGCTACCTTCCTCCCAAGGTTTCACACACCTGTTAACAATGATAGACTGCACCACGCGCTGGCCAGAGGCAGTCCCTTTAGCGTCAACCACAATGGAGGAAGTCGCTCGCGTTTTTCTAGCAAACTGGGTGGCACGTTTCGGCGTTCCATCAGACATCACGTCAGACAGAGGGCCTCAATTTATCTCAGAGCTCTGGTCAGCCATGTCCAACAGTTTAGAGGCAACAATTCATCGCACCACCGCTTATCACCCTCAGGCTAATGGGTTATGCGAGCGTTTTCACAGGTCCTTAAAGGCCGCCCTCAGAGCCTCACTAACGGACACAAATTGGGTAAATAAACTTCCCTGGGTTTTATTGGGGTTGCGTACAGCACCTAAAGAGGATTTAGACGCTTCTCCTGCAGAATTAGTTTTTGCCCAGCCTATCAGACTCCCAGGAGAATTTTTATCAGAGAACCCAGAACCAGGACACCTTCCAGTCCCAAGGTTTTTAGGCAGCAGTGGACCGGACTCCCTCCACGGTCCAGCTCATCAGTCTTTTCCACGAGTTTTTGTTCCTCAAACTTTAAAAAATGCTGAGTTCGTTTTTGTTAAGCACGAAGCCCTTAAACCAATGTTACGCCCAGTTTACGATGGCCCGTTCAGAGTGCTGGAAAATGGTGACAAACACTTTGTGCTTGATTATGGGGACAGAAAGGAAGTGGTCAGTGTTGACAGACTCAAACCTGCTTTCTTGCTGAGAGACGAACCCTGCACAGTTGGCACGAGCACCTCGGCGTGGTAGACCCCCCAGAGGAAAAGTCTCAGCCCCCAGGCAGGGAACAAATAATCTCTTTCCTACCCACAATGCAGATTCACCACGAGAAGGTCCCAGCAGGACACCTAAACCAACCTACAGCAGTTTTGGGAGAAGATTAAAGCCCAGACAGCACAGGGACTGATACCAACCACCCCGCAATTATTCACTGATTGCGCTACAACAGTTTAAGGCTACTTATGATTTCACTATGCTGTTATGTTTACCACTGAACTTTCTTAGGAGCATGGCTGCTAGAAAACTTCTCCTGTGGCAACAGCTGTAACACGTAGTATTTCATAGTTATTATCTTAGACTGTGATTCTTTCTGTGTCCTTTCCTAGTGTTTGGGGGGCCTGTGGTATATATGACTCTTATATCCCATATTTACATATGTTAGAGCAAGTGGAAATGTTTTATGACAGCATATGTAAGGAACTTCACACCTGGAAAGGACAAAGGATCTCCCCCGCCGGATTAAAGACATTGGACCTCCCAAGACACGGCGGCGGAGACGGACTGGACACCTTTACCCCCTAAGGCGAGAGGAGGAGTTCCCATCACCTCCCAAGACAAGGAGAGGAGATAACAGAACAATGGGGGGGGGTTAAGATAACGGGGGGATGTCAGCTTTTTCAATGTGTGGCTGATGTCAGCTTTTTCAATGTGTGGCTCTATGTGTGCTTGTATTTAACCAGCGAGCTGAGCAGAGATCTCTCTCTTGCCTTCTGTCAAGCTCTACACCTGATGAGACTCGATAGAAGAGCTATTCATTAAAAACCCTGTTTTTAATACAAAATCGCCTCGTTATTTCAGCTCCTCTACAGTGGTTATTTATCAGATCACATCAGCTTGGATGTGACGTGAACAGCATACCTTGGTAGGTGTCAATGTTACTATTGTTGTGTTGGAGTTTGGGTTCTTATTTGGGTGGTACGGGTGGTGGCTCTGCCCTCTTATACCCACGGGTGGTGGCTCCACCTTTCCAGTTCCGCCACCACCCGTGGGTATAAGAGGGCAGCGGGCAGGAGGGGTGGTCTCTTGGCCACTTCTCTGCTTGGCGGATGCGCTTGTATTGTGAGAAGTGCCTATTAATAAACGTGTGCTCAGTCTTACACTTCGCCTCGTCCTTGGCTCATAGTACTGACACAACATTTGGCAACGAGGATAAAAGCAGGTATGGATGTGTGTGTGACTTCTATTCAGCCATTTTTGGAGCTGCCTGGTGAACTACCCGTTCATTGGTCACGGTGGTTCACCGCGTTCCAGACATATTTGGTGGCGCTGGACTTCGGGCAGATGGAGAAATTGAGGGCACGGCTGTTGTTGCTCCATAACCTGGGAATGGAGGGACGGCGAATTTTGAGCATGTTGGGCAACTGTGATAGCTTTGAAGAAGTAGTGGAGCTAATGGCGCACCATTTTCACGCTGTCATCGTCCGGAGGATTCAGTTTCGACAGCGCTGCCAATGGGCTGGTGAGTCGGTGCAGTGGTTTGTGGCAGACCTGAGACTGCTGGCCAGCGACTGCCAGTTCGGACCATTGGAGGAAGAGATGGTTCCTGACCAGTTGGCGGAACATACCGTCTGCCCTGCTATTAGGTCGAAACTGCTCACGTTCTCGGGTAAACTGATGCTTTCTACAGTCATCAATTTGGCTCAAGAACTGGAGGCGGCGGATGAGCTATCACGGGAGCTAAGTGGGAGTGTGCTTCATCGCCATATTGAATCACAGTTGACGGTGCAGGCAGTGGACCCAGACAGCGACGACAGCGTGGGGGTGAGGAGGAACAGGCCAATGCTGTAAAAATGAAGTCTTCCCCGGGAACGCCAATGTGCATGGGTTGTGAGTCCATGAAGCACCACTATAAGGCCAGGGAGTGTACGGCGAGAGGGACGCGTTGTGGCAAGTGCGGACTCTTGCATCATTTCACCAAGGCATGCCACAAGTTTGAGCGAGGGAATCCAAGACATAAAGGGGACTCTCCTGCCCTCACGGTTGTCCACACTGTGTCCCCGAGTACCTACTAATCTTTCTGTATGGTGGAGTTGGAAGGGGTAGTGGTGCAATTGTTTACTGACACGGGAGCGGTGAGTTGAATTGGGTGACCGTGAGGACTTTTTTCCTGCATTACAGGATTGGAGGCAGTTCGGCACCGCTTTGCGGTTATGGTGGGAGAAGGTTGCCCACGGTGGGATCACAGAGACTGATGGCTCGGTACAAGTCAGCAGAGGTGTGCAACCTGAAGTTCGTTGTGACGGCCCGTGGCGAAAATATAATGGGATGTGATTTGTTTTATGGTTTAGGCTTCACCATCAAAAACGGTGCTGGAGAGGAGTGGTCAGGATGTGGTTTGTGGGATCGGCCAGTCCCGCAAATGGAAGACAGAGCTCTGTTGGACGAGACCTTGCCTGGCACTCTGGAGAGTGAGCAGGGCCAACACCATCCAGGGCCATCACAGGAGGGTTCCAGTGCCAGAGCTCAAGTCGTCCTGGATGAGGGTACTGGGCAGCAAAGTGGGACACCTGTGATGGCGGGTGGCACCAAGAGGCTGACTTCATCTGTTCCCAGATTTCGGCTGCAAGGGGCCGGTGAACAGGAGGTCACAACGGCAAGGGTGGCAGCGGAGACAAAAGCGGTCCGGGAAGGACCGGCTGGCAGGTTAAAACGATGTGTCAAACAGAGACACTGTAAGCCGAGTAGGGTCCCTCTGGGGGTCACGGATGTTGTCCGGGCTTGGGAGAAGGCATGGTTGAGGAGGATTCGGGCCAAGCGCCGGTTGGAAGAGCACCATGGGTGGCTGCAGGTGGTGGCCATACGGGGGGATGTCTATCTCCAATTGTCGGATGGCTTGTGCAGGCATCCTCTTCTTCCGGCTTTCAGAGAGAGCAGATGCATTTCTTCTCCTCTCCCTTCTCCTCCTCCCTTCACTGATCCCAGCTTGCTGTGTCCTGTCTGTGTTTCGCTCTTCTTCTGTTGCATCTCGACCCAAATGGAAAATTATGCAATTGAGCTGGGCTTTAAATGCAATTGACACCACTTTAAAAGAAGATCGGGCCAGGGGGAGCCCAAGTGGGGAGACTCATGGGACAATTGGAAACTCATGTGTCTGTGTGATTCGATTGAAGATGCGGAAGACATCTATCTGTTTGGCTTATGATCACAGGATTTCTACTGTTTGGCTTTGGAGTTTCCTGATGTATTGGAAATTAAAGAAGTTGGGAGAGCTGATGAAAATGCGGACCCGGCGAAGCTCCCTCAACAATTCAACCAGTTGGGGAGTGCACTGATAGTGGCAAATGGTGAACTGAATGACTAACTGATTCAGAAGGTGGAATACATCTTGGAGTCGCTGGGTGCTCTCCAGGGGATGATTTTAAAGCCTGTGAATGTGTGATGCACAGAATCGCATGAGATGGAAAATTTTTATGCTCTAAGTGAACTGTGCTCATCTGGCCTTGATTCGGCGTCCTTGTTATTCATTCCTCCAGGAGAGAAGATAAGGCAGAAGGGAGTTTTGGCTTCTCCCTAACCCAAACACTGATGTGCAGCAACTGAACTCTCTAAGGACAGCATTATCACGTGACTTGCATGGAATTTTACCATCTGACATGAACTGAAGAGAGATGAACATGTTATCTGACATGTTATCTATGTTTAGGACACTAAAGACATAACATCTAGCCGTTGCCGAGGAGAGAGGATTTGTTGTCCACCAGTAACTGATATTTCACACACTGCATTCACACTGATATCACTACCACTGACATACACACACTGGTCTCTCTCTTGCTTTGTTAATGTGTGATCTGTATTGTCTGCTAACTGTGCATTAGAGGTTTTTTTTCTATGTGATCACAATCTTGCTCATACGAGCTTTATTTTGATAAACTATGTTTTTCTCTCTGCCCAATGTGTCATCCCCTCCCCCTCCCCCTCTTTACCCCTCACTGTATGAGGCGCCTTGTATGGCTGCTGCGTCATTAGGGAGCGCTTAACATGAGCACACCTTAGTGATAAGTGAAATTCCTGGTATGTGCAAGCATACTTGGCAATAAAGTTGTTTCTGATTTCTGATTTCTGGCATCCAAATGAGCAGCAGCGCACCCCGGAGAAGGTTGGTGGGCTTGGATCTGATCATGGGAGGTCCTTAGTGGAGGAGGCGCATTGGGGTCGGGTCAGCCAGCGGCGACCCGGGAGGTCATGGGTGTGTTCTTATGTTTGGTGTGAAATGGTTGTGATGTTCTAACAAATATATCTACTGGTTGTCTGTGTTCATGGAGATTTATTTTTATGTTGTGTTTACATTCGGACACGGCGGTGTTTAATGTTGAATTGTTTTGTGTAGAATATAAGCGGCAGAATAATCCGCTTCGCTGTGTGGGGTGAGCTGACAGTTTACCCATCCTCCCCTAATTTAATTATTTTGGTATGTCTGTGTTACGTATGTGTGTGTGTGTGCCATCTGTGTTAAGTTATTATTTTAGCACACATTAAGAAATTTGTAGTTGACAGGGTCCTGTAGTTGACAGGGGAATGAAGTTAAAGCTTTGCCCCGGGTGAACGTCCCGGGCATTCAGAATGGCGGTGGTGATTGGGATTCAGCCCCACCCCCCCTTCACAAATTCCCGGCTATGCCATTGTGACGCCCAAATACTTAAACTCTGTTACATTTTCTATATTTGCTCTGTTTACAGTTATATTTGGATAGTGCGTATGATTTTGTTTGTTGGTATAGTACACGGTAGTGTTATGGCCTGAGTGCCGATTCTGTCCGCGCTCGGGTTGTCCAGTATTTTCTCCGTTGTTATCTGTTGTGGCCATCAGGGCCTTTATTGTGACAGCGTCACGGCGGGACTTCCGGCTGTCAGAGCCAGCTGCGCCGTGACAGCTGATTCACATTCCCTTTGATTACTTGCTCATTGTCTGATTACTCCTTAGCCCTATTTAAGGGAGCAGCTGAGGTTACTCCAGGCTGTGACCTCACATGTGTAACGTTGGTCTCCCCAATGTTCGGCTGGAGTCCCTATTCCCTGGCTCCAGTCATCCTCTTGTTCTCCATATTATCCATAAGTTTACTCCAGAACCTGTATGTGTTGCTACCGTGCCTTAGTCGTGCCTCTTGTTTGTGCTTTTGCCCCATGTGGCTCATTATTTTGTAATCATTTATCTTTCATTAATAAATATGCAAACTCATCGGCTGCCTACAGTGCCTCATTGATGGCCCGGGAGGGCCATCCCATGACAGGTAGCTGTTTTTCCGACGTTCAGAGTGAGGCATGATTGATTAAGCCATTTTGACACTTTCTCCATTGTTGTCATTAACTTGCCTGCCACTTGTTTGGTATCCTTCTCATGTGTGTATATGACTGTGTCATCTGTATACAGTGGTGTGAAAAAGTGTTTGCCCCTATTTCTGATTTCTCTTTATTTTTTGTATGTTTGTCACACTTAAATGTTTCAGATCATCAAACAAATTTAAATATTAGACTGTGGTGGCACTGTGTGGGGGATTCTCACCCCAGAGTCGGGAGCCGGGGGGAAGAGGAAACAATGGGCTGAAGGAGGAAGTGGTACTGGGGGGGTCTCAGATGGAACAGAAAGGACTATTCACCCCCCGGGGAGTAGAGAAGACGCCAGGGCTACTGAATGGTAAATGGTAAATGGTGTTCACTTGTATAGCGCTTTTATTCTCATCTCTTGATGACCAAAGCGCTTTACAGATCCTGCCATCCACCCATTCACTGTTATGGATGGCCCTCACGAGCCATCAATGAGACGCTGCAGGCAGCCGTTGAGTTCGTACGTTTATTAGATAAAGGCAGATTGACAAAATAATAAGCCTCGTGGGGCAAAACACAAATAAAGACGAGACACTTACATATGATCAGCGATGGCGGAACCTGAACGCTGGAAAGAACTGACTTCGGGGTTAGGGAAGCCAGACTGGAAGGTAGGTGAGGTCGCAGCCCCGAGCAAACAGAGCTGCTCCCTTAAATAGTGCTTAACTGATTAATCAGCTGATGAAGGATCATCACCTGATAGGAATCAGGCCGTCCAGCGGGGGCTTCACTGACCGCCGGAAGCCCCGCCGAGACGCTGTCATAATAAAAGTCTAGAGGTGCGCCAGAGGAGAGAACGGAGAACTACCGCACAGCCCGAGTGCCGACAGAGTCAGCACACAGACCATGACAGTTGCCCCCGTTCACGACGCGGATTCTAGACACGATGTAACATCGGGCTGCCCCCAACTGGGAGGCCAAAAAGACCACCCCAGGGAGGGAGGAGGGGGAAAAAGGCCGAAGAGGGTTAGACCCTGGCGACAAGGGTGACGACAGAAAATACAACAAGGAGCAACTACAGAGCATGGGAAAAACACAAAAAAAAATACTCCATAATGCCCAGGTGGACAACAGACAGAATAATAATTGCAAATAAAAGAACCCTATGCCTACAGGCCACAAACAGAAAACCCGGGTCTATAGACCAAGATACACAGTTCCAGAAAAAAACACATATCATCCACCAACAGAGGAAGGGAGGGAGAGAAAAAAACCACACTAAATAGCATTGAAACCCTACAGTTTAAATCCATTCAAATAAACTGTTACGGGCAACGAAAGGACATCTCCCAGCCTATGGAAAGAACAATCACAACGGTGTGGGGGGGGGGGGGGGCTGACACACACGCTAGGGAGCGGTGAAATACACAGTTCATTAACAAAAACACCAGCACATCCCAAAAGGTTACAGCAGAGCAAAGACAAAAAACCAGGGATGACGACAGGCAGAGCACAACAGCATGAAAGCCAATAGTTCGGGGGGTTGCCCTGCATCTAGCGTCCAAATCGCTGGCAGGGGGAAAAGGAACAGTTCGGGGGGCCTACCCCAGTCCCAGGCCAGGAAACACAGTACTTCTGGTGGCCGGGCCAGATCGCCGAATGAAAGGATAAGTTTGTCGGGTGGCCAACCCAGAACGCCAAACGGGCAAGGCAGTCCTCCAGGCGGCCGACCCGCATCACTCAGCCACCAGGACCGCAGGAGAGAAATTGAAGACGGCCTCCCTGGAGAAGGGGAAAACGAGGGAGAGCCGGGCCGAATATGGAGAACCCCAACAGCACCCGGTGGAGATAAATTGGGGGAAGGATGATGGGCCAGTCCAGCGTCAGACGGCAGAGGATCTGCAGCTCCCTCACTGACCTTGAACCGAACTGGCGCTGCGCCCCTGCTGGACCCCGATTGGACCGGAGAGGCACCCACGACGGACCCCGAGTGGGTCAATGCTGCACCCACGATGGACCCCGATTGGGTCGCAGCTGCACCCACGTCGGACCCCGATTGGGTTAATGCTGCACCCGTGATGGACCCCGACTGGGTCGGCACAGCACCAGGGACGAAATTGACTCCGCACCGGTGACCCTGGGAGAAGGCTCAGGAGAAGAAGAAGAACCGGGATCAGGATCACCGTTAGTGACAGAGCCCAGTGAGACGAGCTCGGATGCAGCGGACGGCTGCACCTGGCTCGTCTCTCTGAGACACAGGCAAAAATGCTCTAGAACAGATAGAAGGAAGACAAAATAGAGCACTTGCCTGCACTCGAGTTCTGTCGCCGTCCAGGACTTCGACGATCCGGGTTCAGAAGGCAGAAGGACGTCCTCTGGCTCCCACTCGGCTACGGCGGGCCCCGCAGCCGGCATGATGGATCCCACAGCCTGAGGACCCTCCAACGTTGATGACCACGCTGATGATCCGCACGGCGTGGCGGCAGGAGATCCTCGACCTGCTGAGTCAGACCGCTCTTCCCTGGAGACCCGGGGATGCTTCGTCGTTGGCGCAAGCTCCAAACTGCAGTCCGCTCTCCTCCTCTGCCCATGACGTGGCTGCGGGGCTGGAACCAGGCTCTCCAGGGCCGCGGGCTCCCTCCTCATCCGGCGGCGTAGGCCTGGCACTGGGGAACACTCAGGGGAAGGAGACACAAAGGTAGCAGGTCCATTACTAGTTACTGCAGTAGGTGGAGGAAGTTCAGGGGACTGTGTACCCCGAACTCTGCCCCCAGAAATCAAGCAAGGAAATTCACCCAATGAGGGAACAGAATGAAAAGTCACTTGCCTGATCCGTAGAGGCCCGATAGAACCCGCTGCAGTGGACTTCGTTCCTCCCTTTCCCCGATGGATGGTGACAGAGGACCCCCTGGAAGGACGAGGAGGAGCCGCTTGCAATGGACCGACGACGGGCTTCGCCGAAGCAGGACTCATGGCACTCACAGCGGCTGGGGAAGACGAGGAGGGGACGACAGCCGAGGCAATCCGGGCATGAGGAGCTGACAGGACAGCAGGGAAAGATGACCTGGGGGGAGAGGCTGCGGGGATTCCCTCCTGACGAGACGCAGAAGAGGCAGGAAATGCCGCTCCTGTGCGGAAACAGAGGCGAGCAGGTCGGCGTACTCTGGATAATCACTTAGCTCCGGATTCCTCTCCACCAGCCTGACTGCCGCCGTCACATGCTTGATGATCTGCGTGGGGTGAACGGCGGAGTGAGCTGCAGCCACTCGGTCCCGGATGAAAACAGCTGTCAGTTGTAACTTCTCCGGGGGAATCCCGACTGACGTCTCACTCCTTAGGGGATCACCCCTGGGCGGTGCGAACTCCTGGCCTGGAATGGGGACAGGAATGGGATCCCGAAGCGAGGAGCAAGGATGCCTCCTCTTCGGCTTCCTGCCGGAGTTTCCCTCCAGCCCACGGAGCTTCTCCCGTTGAGCAGCGATGTCCACCCTCCTCGCTGTGATCTCGGAATGGTCCGTGTAGCGAGGATGGCGGTTGATGCTTGCCTCAGCGAGGTCCAGATACCAGCGCGAGCCGCTGGGAAAGGGATGGCTACGAGCGTTGGAAAGGATCCCGTCGATCTCGATGAGAACTATGATTAGCTCGTACCATGACATTCACGCACACATTCACACACTGATGGCAGCATGCTGCCTAACATGGCTCTTCCAGACCCACCAGGAGCAATTGGAGGTGAAGTGTCTTGCCCGGGGACACAATGGCAGGATGCTGGGGAGAGCGGGATTTGAACCGCCAACCATGTGGTTACTGGGCGACCTGCTCTACCTCCTGAGCCACTGCCATCCCCCCTTTCTTCCCCCCTGAAGGAAGAAAGGGTGTGAGAAGCGGGACTGACGTGATGTGATGTTAATGTGCCATGCATGTCTTTGTTCCACTAAATGATGGTTGTTGGACTCCCTCGGTCTCATGGCACGGAATTAAAGGTTGTAAAAAGAAGGTGCTCAGAGACCCAGGAAGAGTTTTACTGTACTTGATGTTGGAGGAGAAAATAAAGTTTGTGTGTCGTGCAGCTCGTGGCCTCGTCTGCTTTCTTCCTCCACATTGGTGACCCTAAGATGTGCCATGGAGAATGAGCAGAGCACCACCCCGGAGACTACCTGGAGGGAGAGCACCAGCACCACGTGCGCTGTCTCAATCAAGCGCCCAGATTTTTGGCTTCACAACCCGACTGCATGGTTCCTACACATAGAAGCCCAGCTCACACTCCATGGGATAACAATGGACAACACAAAGTATTACTATGTGGTTGCTGCACTGGATGCGTGTGCCACGCAACAGGTGACGAGCCTGCTCCAGGAGCCGTTGGCCCAGGGGAAGTATGAAGCACTCAAGCGGATGCTACTCCAGTGCTATACCTTGTCTGACAGTGAGAGGGCAGAGAGACTCCTAACACATTCAGAGTTAGGTGACAGATCAGCCGTGGAGCTCAGGGAGAGCATGTTGGTGCTGAGGGGGAAGAACAACGAATCTTTCCTGTTCACCCACTTGCTCCTCAGGAACCTACCAGCTACAGCGAGGGCGATCCTGGACAACTCGTCGCTGCTGGTGACCAAGGACTACAGCACCCTGGCGCAGGAAGTGGACCGCATCATTTTGGCAACCAGAGCTCTCAGCATGCATGCAGCAGCACCGGCATCCATGAGGGACTCCAGCGAGATCGAGGAGCTGTTGGTGGTAGCTAGGACAGATGCCAAAGGACGCAGAGACGGGGCAATCTGTTTCTATCATCGCTAGTTTGGCTCAGAGGCCCAATGCTGTCTGCCGCCGTGCCAATTCAAGAAGCAGGGAGCACGGCGTGGCCAGCAGACAGTAGCAGCTGCAACCGCTGGCGACAGGAACAAGCTGCTTTATATCACGGACACACGTTCAGGGATACGGTTTTTGGTGGACTGTGGCTCCCAGAAGAGCCTCATCCTGCTGGTTAGCGCAGAAAGGTCAGCAGGAGGCAGCAGTCCCGAGTTCACGGCCGCCAACGAATCCACCATCAGGACGTTTGGCGAATGGACGCTGACGATATGCTTGCACGGACGCAATTATCAGTGGGACTTTGTGGTAGCTGCATGCTCTGCCCCCATTTTAGGCACAGATTTTTTATGTGCTTGTTTGTTGTTAGTTGATGTTGCCAATAGATGATTAGTGGATGCTGTCTCTTTCACTTTACTGCCCAGCACAGCTCCGGGAGCATGGTCAACAACACTGGCTAACATTTTAGCTCCAGATGGTAGGTACCAGCAATTACTTGCACAGTTCCCAGCACTCTCGGTCCCGACTTTTTTGGCTACAGTAACAAAACGTGGGGTCAAACATTTCATAACTACTAAAGGCCCACCGGTGTTCACGCGACCTCGGTGCCTGTACGCAGCTAAGCTGGCCAGCACGTGCGAGGAGTTTGCCAACTTAGAGCAGTTGGGCATCATCAGGCGCACCAGCAGCCCGTGGGCATCCCCACTACATATAGTGTCTAAAGCCGACGGGTCGTGGTAACCGTGCAGTGATTTCCGGTGCTTGAACAACACCGCAGAACATGATCAGTATCCCATCCTGCACATCCAGGATTTTTCCGTGCACCTGGCCGGAATGCATGTTTTTTCGAAAATAGATCTGGTCGGCGGTTACAACCAGGTCCCGGTGAGTGCAGAAGATGTTCCTAAAACAGCGGTAACAACTCCTTTTGGCATTTTTGAGTTTTTACGCATGCCATTTGAATTAAAAGGTGCGGCGCAGACCTTCCAGAGAATGATGGACGCAGTGCTCGGTGACTTGTCCTTCATTTTTGTCTACTTAGACAACATTCTGGTGGCTAGTGCATCTGAGGAGGAGCACATCGCCCATCTCAGGATGGTTTTTCCAGAGATTGGAAACACACAGGCTGATAATGAACCCGGTGAAGTGCCAGTGATTGATTTTTTGGGGCCATTGCATTTCGCCAGAGGGCACAATTCCACTACCGGATAAGATGCGCGCTGTGTTGGACTTTCCACGTCCGCAGACCGTGAGGGCCCTTCAGAAGCTTTTGGGGATGGTTAATTTTTATAACCGTTTCCTCCCCTGGACAGCCCAGCTGATGCAGCCGTTGTATGCTGTACTTAAGAAGAAGAAGCCCGTGGAAAACATCGACTGGACTCCCGAGTGAGTCCAGGCTTTCACAGACGCCAAAACAGCACTTGCGGATGCTGCTTTGATAGCCCACCCTGACCCGTCAGCATGGATAGCGCTCACCACGGATGCGTCTGACGTTGCCATAGGGGCAGTGGCGGAGCAGTACATCTCCGGTTCGTGGCAACCGCTTGCATTTTTCAGACGTACTTTGAGCAACAACGAAAGCAAATACAGCACGTTCGACAGAGACTTGTTGGCTCTCCACCTGGCAACGCGCCATTTCCAGTTTTGGCTAGAGGGACGCGAGTTCACCGCATTCACTGATCATAAGCTGCTGACGTACGCGATGTCCAAGGTTTTGGAACCGTGGTTGGGCCGGCAGCAACAGCATTTTGCTGCGATCTCAGAGTTTATGACCGACATTCAACACGTTGCCAGTAAGCTCAACGTTGTGGCCGATTGCCTGTTGTGCGCATTAGTCTCCCTGGTCTACATGAGAATAGATTTCCCCGCCATGGCCATGGAGCAAGCCAGGGATGTGGACATTTGTGCGCTCCAGTCTGCACCTACTGGGTTAAAGCTGGAGAGCAAGGTGGTCCTTTGCTCTGCGACGTCTCCACTGGTCGCCCGCGCCCAGTGGTTCTGAGCTCTTGGCGCTGCCGCATTTTTGAGTCAGTCCACTCCCTTTCGTATCCAGGCATGTGTACTTCAGCTAAACTGGTGGGGGTGAAATTCATCTGGCCACGCTTGCACAAGGACCTTAAAGAGTGGGCTGCAGCGTGGGTCGCGTGCCAGCGGGCCAAAGTGCACAAGCACACCACAGTCCCCCTCAAGCTGTTCCAAATCCCGGCCAGGAGGTTTGACCACATCCACGTGGATTTGGTGGGACCCCTCCCGCCATCGCAAGGTTTCACGCACCTTTTGTGCGTGAAACACATTCACACACATTCACACACTGCCGCCATCAGTGTGTCAATGTGTGTGTGAATGGGTGGATGGCAGGATCTGTAAAGCGCTTTGGTCATCAAGAGGCGAGAATAAAAGCGCTATATAAGTGTATACCATTTACCATTTTACCATTTTTTGATAATCGTGGACCACACCATGTCCTGGCCTGAAGTGGTCCCGCTTTCTTCCATCACATCCATGGAAGTGGCTTGCGTTTTTTTGTTGGCTTGGGTTGCATGGTTTGGATACCTGTCGGACATCACTTTTGACAGGGCTCCGAAATTCATTTTAGAACTCTGGTCTGCGATGGCCCAGAGCCTGGGGGCCAAAATTCACCGCACTACCGCATACAACCCCCAGGCTAACGGGTTATGTGAGCGTTTTCATAGGTTGCTAAAGGCAGTGCTCAGAACTTTGCTCACGGATGCAAATTGAGTTGACCTCCTGCCCTGCGTTCTTTTAGGGTTGCGGGCCTCGTCTAAGGAGGATCTGGCAGCCTCCCTGGCAGAACTCATTTTATCTCAGCCGCTGCGGATCCCCGGAGAGTTTTTATTGGAAAACCCTGGGCCCGGGGCCAATCCGCCCGCGCAATTTTTGCACAGTACAGAGGCTTTTAATGTGCTGGGCCCAGCCCACCATTGTTTTCCCTGCTCCTTCGTCCCAAAAAGCTTGCAAAACGCCGGTTTTGACGGACCTTTAAGGGTGCTGGAACCTGGGGCAAAGCATTTTGTGTTAGACTTGGGGGGTCGGCATAGGGAGACCGTCTGCATTGACAGGCTGAAGCCCGCTTTTGTGTTAGCAGACGAGCAGGTGGTGTTGGCCCAAGCTACCTGGCGTGGACGTCCACCATCAGTGGCTCCGCAAGTTGGTGTTCCCTCGGTAGAGACCTGCGCTTGTGAAGCTAACATGTCCCCCCTCCAACCTTTTTTCCTCCACAGACTGATGTGCCCTCCCGTACACCTTGCCAGCAGGGTGTTTCGACTGGATCTGCAGCCCACAGCTAAAGCCGCTATGGGCACCGGCTCAAGCCCAAAGGATAGGGGGATTAGTGCCCTTTCTGGGTGTTCGGAGGGGGGGGGGGCTGTGTGGTGGCACTGTGTGGGGGATTCTCCACCCAGAGTCGGGAAGAGGGAACAATGGACTGAAGGAGGAAGTGGTACCGGGGGGTCTCAGATGGAACAGGAAGAACTATTCGCCCCCGGGGAGTAGAGAAGATGCCAGGGCCGCTGAAGGAAGAGAGAGTGTAAGAAGCAGGATTGGCGTTATGTGATGTTAATGTGGCACGCATGTCTTTGTTCCACTAAATGATGGCTGTTGAACTCCCTGGGTCTCATAGCACAGAATTAAAGGTTGTAAAAGGAGGGTGCTCAGAGACCCAGGTAGAGTTTTACTGTACTTGATGTTGGAGGAGAAAATAAAGTTTGTGTGTCATCTAGCTCATTGCCTCGTCTGCTTTCTTCCTCCACAAGACAAAGATAACACAAGTAAACACAAAATGCAGTTT
Organism: Pholidichthys leucotaenia; assembly: GCA_020510985.1. Lineage (NCBI taxonomy): Eukaryota > Metazoa > Chordata > Actinopteri > Cichliformes > Pholidichthyidae > Pholidichthys > Pholidichthys leucotaenia. The sequence goes on along the minus strand of CM035843.1, from coordinate 320,680,597 downwards.
TTAAATGAAGGTGTTTATTATTAAGGGTAAAAAAATCCAAGCCTACATGGCCCTGTGTGAGAAAGTGATTCACCCCCCCCCCCATTAAAATATAAATTAACTGTGGTTTATCAAATCTTTGGAAAGCTGAGTTCAATTTCTCTAGCCACACCCAGGCCTGATTACTGCCACGCCTGTTCTCAATCAAGAAATCACTTAAATAGGACCTGCATGACAAAGTGAAGAAGACCAAAAGATCCTCAAAGTCTAGATATCATGCTGCGATCCAAAGAAATTCAGGAATAAATGAGAAACAAAGTAATTGAGATCTATCAGTCTGGAAAAGGTTATAAAGCTATTTCTAAAGCTCTGCGACTCCAGCAAACAACAGTGAGAGCCATTATGCACAAATGGCGAAAATACGGAACAGTGGTAAACATTCCCAGGAGTCGCCGGCCAACCAAAATTACCCCAAGAGCACAGCGCCGACTCATCCAAGAAGTCACAATAGACCCCACAACAGCATCCAAAGAACTGCAGGCCTCACTTGCCTCAGTTGAGGTCAGTATTCATGACTCCACCATAAGAAGGAGATTGGGCAAAAATGGCCTGCATGGCAGAGTTCCAAGACGAAAACCACTGCTGAGCAAAAAGAACATAAAGGCTGGTCTCAGTTTTGCTAGAAAACATCTTGATGATCCCCAAGACTTTTGGGAAAATACTCTGTGGACTGATGAGACCAAAGTTGAACTTTTTGGAAGGTGTGTGTCCCATTACAGCTGGCGTAAAAGTAACACAGCACTTCAGAAAAGGAACATCATACCAACAGTAAAATATAGTGGTGGTAGTGTGATGGTCTGGGGCTGTTTTGCTTCAGGAAACTGGAAGACTTGCTGTGGTAAATGGAACCAGGAATTCTGCAGTCTACCAAAAATTCCTGAAGGAGAATGTCCAGCCATCTGTTCGTGACCTTAAACTGAAGCGCATTTGGGTTCTGCAGCAGGACAATGATCCAAAACACGCCAGCAAGCCCATCTCTCAATGGCTTAAGAAAAACAAAATGAAGACTTTGGAGTGGCCTAGTCAAAGTCCTGACATGAATCCAATTGAGATGCTGTGGCATGACCTTAAAAAGGCAGTTCATGCTCAAACACCCTCCAATGTGGCTGAATTACACCAATTTGGCAAAGATGAGTGGGCCAAAATTCCTCCACAGTGGTGTAAAAGACGCATTTCCAGTTATTGCAAACGCTTGATTGCAGTTGTTGCTGCTAAGGGTGGCCCAACCAGTTATTAGGTTTAGGGGGCAATCACTTTTTCACACAGGGCCATGTAGGTTTGGATTTTTTCCCCCTTAAAAATAAACACCTTCATTTAAAAATTGCATTTTGTGTTTACTTGTGTTATCTTTGTCTAATATTTAAATTTGTTTGATGATCTGAAACATTTAAGCGTGACAAACATACAAAGAAAAAGAAATCGGGAAGGGGCAAACACTTTTTCACACCACTGTAATATCACTGTAGTGTGAACTTTTCAGATTTTCCATAAATTTCACCCAAAAGCCAAATACCTCTAACTTTTTGTGACTAGCATATGTGTTCACCACAGCCCTTTCCATCCTTTTAGCAAAATCCTCAACCATCTGTCCTTCCACATTTCTCCCTTAAAACCATACCTACCCAGAACCTCCTCATCACCTCTGTTCCCTTCACCTACATGCCCATTAAAGTCTGCTCCAATTACCACTTACTCCCCCCTGAGAATAGTCTCTTCCACTTCATCCAACTTACTCCAGAATTATTCTTTCTCTTCTCCCCGACATCCAACTTGTGGTGCATACGCACTGACAACATTCAACATCACACCTTTGACTTCTAGCTTCAAACTCATGATTCTGTCTGACTCCCTCTTTACCTCCTGAACACTCTTCACATACTCTTCCTTCAAGATTACCCCTACTCCATTTCTCTTCCTATCTACACCATGGTAGAACAGTTTAAATCCACCTCCAGTCCCGTCTAACACACCTTCCCCCTCTCCTCCTCCTTGATCTTTGACCAACAGTGGACCAATTTCCACTGGCACCCTTAACAGCAACGGTGGTGGTTGTTGTTAACCCGGGCCTCGACCGATCCTGTATGAAAGTGTCATTCGTCATGATCCACATGTTTGATTTGGCAAAGGTTTTACGTCAGATGCCCTTCCTGACACAACCGTCCCCATTTACCTGGACTTGGGATTGGCACTATCAGTACACTGGCTTGTGCACCCCCTGTGGCCGGGTTGAAACTCAGGAGATGACACAGAACCTTTAAACTCAGGATATAACAACATAGAACCCTCAAACTCAGGAGATGACAACACAGAACCTTAAAACTCGGGAGGTGGCAATATAGAACCTTGAAACTCAGGAGATGACAACATAGAACCTTAAAACTCATAAGATTACATGGAAACTCTTTGTGCTGGAGAAAACAACATGGGAGCTCTTAGCTGTTGAGAAAACAATTTGGGAGCCTTTTGCTCTGGAGACCACAGCATAGGACTTTTAAACTCAGGAGATAACATAGGAGCCTTTTGCTCAGGCGAAAACAACATAGGGGCCTCTTGCCCTGGAGTAAACAATGTAGGAGCCTTTTGCTCTGGGGATAATAATACAGGAGTCTTAAACTCAGGAGAAAACAACATAGGAGCCTCTTGCTCTGGAGAAAACAATATAGGAGGTCTTTTACCTGAGGGGCCTTTGGTGCAGGGGCTAACAGCAGCTCAGGAGCGACCACCCCAGGTGGCAAAGGTGAAGCGGACTGTTCAGATGACCCAGGTGGAGTGGACTGCTTGGACGACCTAGGTGGAGCGGACTGCTCAGATGGACCAGGTGGAGCAGACTGCTTGGACAACCCAGGTGGAGTGTGCAGTCAGATGATGGCAAAGCCATGGCATGCACCTTGGGGACAGCTGGAGCTGTGACGTGCACCTTGGAGACAGCTGGAGCTGTGGCGTGCTCCTCAGAGACAGCTGGAGCTGTGGTGTACACCTTGGAGACAGTTGGAGCTGTGGCGTGCACCTCAGAGACAGCTGGAGTCATGGCGTGCACCACCATCCCTGATGCAGACACCTCGGGCATGAAGGAAAAGATGGAGGTCGGGTCAGTTCAAGAACCAACAGTGGAGCCCAGTAGAGGGAGGCCAGAAGCAGATGGGAGCTGCAACTGGGTACCACAGCCAGGAGTAAGGCAAGACTCTAAGTTCAGATGTTAATGATACTAAAAGAGGTACTTGCTTTAACTTCTGCTCCACTGTTGGTGAGTTCCCTAGTGGCTCCGCTGCTGAAGAGGCGACTTCCACCTCTGAGGATGCTGGATGGGCCACACATGAAGCATTCAGACATGCAGCAACGGGCAAGGGCACCAGTGCAGCAGAAGTGAGAGCTGGAACTGCAGGGAGCTGTGGTTGACATTGGCGCTTCATCATCGGCGCAGGCTGTGACGAAGATGGTGAACTCTCCTCCTGCCCATAGAGTGGTTGTGGGGCTGGAGAGGCTGGCGCAGGAGCTGGGGAGTGCACCACGAGAGGAGGCTGTTTAGCTTGTTGGCGGCACTTAGTAGAAGCTTGCTTCCCAGCGGAGCCCTCTACACCCAACTGGTCCTTACATAGCTGAGATGCATACTCCGGGAGGAGCTAAGATTTGTACTCCCAAGAGCAGCTCAGTCTGTGACAGCAAAACCTGCCAGCACTCCTCCCGCTCCTCGTCATTGATGATACAGGAGGGCCACACCGCAAACCTGACCAGGCACACAGCAGAAACACCAACTGTTGAGACTGCAGCCGGTAGGTCTGACGTGATGGTAGCTGCTGGAGAAACAGACATGGAGGCAGCCGCTGAAGCACCCAACATGGAATTCAGGAATGCGGGGAGGGGAGACGCGGAAGCCAGGGGACACTTCATCATCCGCACAGACTTCGGTGGGGACAGTGAGCCCTCCCCCAGCCTGCGGAGTGAGAGTTGAAGCTTGAGCATGGAATGTCTCCTCCGCGATGTCCAGGTACCCCAGAGCCTCCTCCATAGAGCGGGAGGCAAGGGCCTCGGACACACAGTCCTGTAGCAGCTCAAACCCCGAACACTCCTCCACATTATATCCGAAGGCTGTGTAGTCCCGACCTGCGGAGCCCGTGTCTAATGGCATCATTTAGAATCAGAATCAGAATCAGATTTATTGCCATTGTTCATGTAGTACACAAACTAGGAATTTGTCTCGGTGCAATGCTGCAACATTAAACATGATAAAAATAAAAGATAGAAATAAAAAACTATACATGCAATAAAATGTAGAGTATGAATGAATAATACTAGACAAAGCAATTATTAAATATATTGGCGAGCAGCAGATATTGTGGAGTACCCCATAGTGCAGTCGGTAATGCAAAAAGAAAACAGTGATGATTGACGTGAGTCTGGTTGAGCTGCTGTACATAGTGCACGAGAGTCTAATAAGTCACTTAGTGTTCAGCAGTCTGATGGCAGAGGGGAAGAAGCTGTTCATGTGACGGGAGGTTTTAGTCTGAATGGACCGAAGTCTTCTACCTGAGGGGAGGGGGGCAAACAGTACGTGACCAGGGTGTGAAGGATCGGCTATGATCCGGCCTGCCCGCCTCCGGGTCCTGGAGATGTACAGATCCTGGAGGGATGGGAGCTTGCAGCCAATCACCTTCTCACGACGCGCTGCAGCCTTAGTCTGTCTGCCTTAGTCTGATCCTTAGTCTGCCGCTTCTTCATTTACATTGTACCGTGATTTTCCCTCTGGCATTCGTCCCTGTCTCTATTCCAGTCCTGTACTAGTAAGTGTGTTTTGCCTTCCACGGTTCATTTTGTGTTCAGCCCTCGTGCTGCCGTTTATTTTGTGCTTCTGCTAATAAACCAATTAATACTGTAGTCCTGCACGCACCTAAGAATCCAATTATTCCTGCCTGCCTGTCAGAGGGTTACATGACAACCTCCACCAATGTTCAGGCCGCTTCTCCCTTACATCATACATCTGTTATTATCCTATCCTTAATCCTTCCCTGAAACCTTCATGTTTCCCCATCCCTCATGTTCTCTAATTTGCTCCATAAGATAAATTCAGGAAAAATGTCACCCTCCAAAAATGTTAATGATGGGACTTTTTTTGCAGTCTTTTGAAGGTGAGATGAGACAACTCATGCAGAGGAGTGATGACATTGTGTAAGAGCTCTGCAGCTTCATGAAGGTTTGAAACTTTACCCCACTCACTGAACCCTCCTGGCTTAAACCTGATATTTGTAAATGCTGCCAGTTCTGATCTCAGCACCATTCTCTACTCTTTGCCCCTCAGTCTGGCCCACTGCACAAACACTGATTCAAGACATACTCAGGGTTGGGAATCAGCAGTAATTTCCAGAATTGATCTGATCCAATAGCGATTCGATATAAATGCCCTCAGGGAAATTACCATTATAAAAATCATTTTACTTGCATAAGAAAAACAATGGACCTCTTGCACAATGTAGAGTAACATACTTCTGCATTCCAGTCCTCCCAGATTTCCAGTTCCAATTCCATTATATTTTCTCATTCCCTGGTGTTTTCTCGTCAATAAATGAATTTTATCACTTCCACTTATCATTGTCCATACTGAAAGTAGTGTGCGGGCAGATCGCTTTTTCTTTATAAAATTTGAGTTTCACATTTTGATCGTTTTTATAACAATACTGAGCCGTTTCATAGAATAGAATAGAATAGGCTTTATTGTCATTGTACAGTTGTAGAGTACAAAGAAATTATGGGTGCTCCACCAAGCTACTGCGCAATAAAGTAAGAGAAGGATTAGATAAAATCACAGTTAGAGAACACATGATTAAACACACAACTGAAATAAACGTAGCCCACAATTCTGGTGATATACACAGGTATGGTAGTGGCTTCACGGATGGAACTACGTACATAAGAGTGTGGAGTGCAGAACACACAATTGAACGCACAATTAAGAAAAATGGCCCAAGGATTATGGAAAATATACATGGCAGTGATTTCACAGATGGGTTAATATACATGAAAGTGTGGAGTGCAAAGACAGGTGTGTTGCTGTGATAATTTAAAAGGTCCTCAGTTCTGTGCATGTGAGCTAGGGGTGAGGTGTAGCGATACTCAAGTATCGATACTTCGATACCAGCTGGTTGGTACTTTGGAGGCGATACTTTTTTAAATATCGCAATACCATTGTGTTAATACAAAACGTGCAATTTGTTTTCACTTTTGAGAGTTTTAGGCATTAAGTTTATGAGTGAAATCGGGTGAAAAACCAGCCTAGGCATGTTTTAGAAATGGTCTGCTGTGTCACATGATTATGGGAGCCTATCAGATGTCAGAGCCGAAGACTCACTGTGCACTGGTAGCCGCAGTCAAGCAGTGACTCCATGCAGCAAAGCAGAGTGAGCTCAGCAGTGTCATGGGCGGCTGAAGAAGTATTACTTCTGAAATGTTACACCATTCATCCAAATTCTATGGTGATACCAAGCAGCATAATTTTGAAAAATAAACAAAATAAGCACTATTTAAGTTTGTAAAATAATAATGTAAAAATAAAATAAATAAATAAATAAATAATAAAATAAAATAAAAATAAAAAAAACACTGCAAAATTACACATACAGTATATGCTGCTTGGTATTACTATAGAATAAGCAGAAGAAGATGGATGGATGGATGGATGGATGGATGGATGGTGAAACATTTCAGAAGTAACTAGAGGGCACTCAGAGAGCGCATACCTCTGCCAAGGCTCCATCCCTCCCTCCCTCCCTTTGTCTTCCCCTCTGTCCCTTTGTCCGTCCATATCGCCATTCATGTGTACATTGCGAGATAGGGCCTTGGCGGAGGTATGCACTCTTGGATCGCCTCCAACATGTGGGCAGTGGTGGTTTAATGGTTAGAGATGTGGACTGGTGAGCGGAGGGCCATGGCTTGGATCCCTGGACCGGCAGGATTAGATCTGGGTGGGACAGATAACATAGCAGTGTTTGCCTCACCCTCCTTAACCTACTGTGGTGCCCTTGAGCAAGGCTCTTAACCCCAACTGCTCCAGTGGAGCTGCTCAGTGTCCACAGGTCAGTCTGTGGTTGTACTGGGCAGCTTCCTGATGTGAATGTTTAACTGTTTGAATGTGAACAGGGTGTCCTTGAAAAAGAGAGGTTGCCTCTTAATGGAACTACCCTGTATAAATAAAGGTTAAATTAAAAAAGACATCTAACGAGTTCATTTTTGGGCCAAGAGCCACTTGTGGTGAAAATTTCATCCAGATCCATCCAGTAGTTTTGGAATATTGTTGCTAACACTCTGTGAGAAGATAAGAGCCCTGGCGGAGGTATGCATTTTGAGATCATCACCAAAATCTAATCATGTGTTCAATGTGCCACACACCTTTCCTGAAAATTTGAATGAAAGGCACTATATAAATGCAATCCATTATTATTATTATTATTATTAACAGACAAACGACAGCAAAAACAGTATGACTACATTATATGACTGTTGTGTAAAGAGTGTGGTGTATGTGTGTGGCCCTTAGGGCTTGCCGTACCCGCCGTGGGTGTGACATCTGGCGGGCTACGGCCAGATTGTACATAGTTCTGTGATCTCTGAATAAAGTGTGAGTTTGCTGCATGGCATAAGACTGACTCCAACTCTGATTTTCCAGACATAACAGTGACTACATAATGATAATAATAATAATGCTAACGATTACAATAATAATAACACCAAGACAATTAAAAGTTATTACTATGGTATTAAGGAGATAAACAGAAGAGGCGACAGACTGTCACCTTGAAATATATCTCGTTGGATTTGCACTTCTCATAAGGTTTGATCACCAGATATCAGAACTGTTTTCCAGTTGGCCATGCTCTGTTGTACCAGTTCTTGGATATTGGGCGCAATTCCACTCTCCTTCATTGTTTCCAATATCCAAATGATACCACACTCATGATCATGAGTGGCACAGGTGTAGTGTGGCCGACTACTGCTTGGACAGTCAGGGGTTTGATTCCCTCTCTGTCTGCAGTCTGCATGTCAAAGTGTCCTTGAGCGAGACACTGAACCCCCAATTGCTCCTGGTGGGTCAGGCCAGTGCCTGTGTATGGCAGCTCCGCTACCATCAGTGTGTGAATGGGTGGACAGCAGGATCTGTAAATTGTTTTGGTCATCTACAGTGGTGTGAAAAAGTGTTTGCCCCGTTCCTGATTTCTCATTTTTTGTGTTTGTCTTACTTAAATGTTTCAGATCATCAAACAAATTTAAATATTAGACAAAGATAACACAAGTAAACACGAAATGCAGTTTTTAAATGAAGGTGTTTATTATTAAGGGGGGAAAAAATCCAAACCTACATGGCCCTGTGTGAAAAAGTGATTGCCCCCTAAACCTAATAACTGATTGGGCCACCCTTAGCAGCAACAACTGCAATTAAGCATTTGAAACAACTGGTAATGAGTCTTTTACAGCGCTGTGGAGGAATTCTGGCCCACTCATCTTTGCCGAATTGGTGTAATTCAGCCACATTGGAGGGTTTTCAAGCATGAACCGCTTTTTTAGGGTCATGCCATAGCATCTCATTTGGATTCAGGTCAGGACTTTGACTAGGCCACTCCAAAGTCTTCATTTTGTTTTTCTTAAGTCATTCAGAGGTGGACTTGCTGGTGTGTTTTGGATCATTGTCCTGCTGCAGAACCCAAATGCACTTCAGCTTGAGGTCACGAACAGATGGCCGGAAATTCTCCTTCAGGATTTTTTGGTTGACAGCAGAATTCCTGGTTCCATTTACCACAGCAATTCTTCCAAGTCCTGAAGCAGCAAAACAGCCCCAGACCATCACACTACCACCACCACCATATTTTACTGTTGGTATGATGTTCCTTTCCTCTGTTACTTTTTCCATGATGGGTCTGGGCAGGAACACAGCACCCACATCAGGCTAATCTTGGGGTGCAGCCCCCACGAGGGTCCAACACCAGTCTGCTGCACCCACGGCAACACGGCCTGCAGAGGGGACCACACGATGACCTCAGACCTCAGGGGAGCTGGACCCGCGACGTCGTCAGGTGGTGAGACCGGCTTCACGAGGACCCCTGGAGATGGTTGTTCCTCTCCGGCGACCCTAGAAAATGGCTCAGGAGCGGGAGAAGAAACAGGGTCGTTAGGGTCGTTGGCAGCGGCGGAGCCCGGCAAGGGAAGTTCAGATGCGGCTGTGCACTGCGCCTGACTCTCCTCACCTAGAGCCAGACAAGATCTCTCTAAAACTGCAATCAGAAAAACAAGAGAGAAAACTTGCCTGAGCTCGAGCTCCACCACTGTCCAGGACTCCATCGATCCTGGTGATGAACGCTCGGGCTTGGCCTCAAGGAGGTCCAGCTCAGGCTCCCAGTCCGCTGTGGACACCTCCGCAGCTGGCAAGATGGTGTTAGCAGTCCCATTGTCCACCTGCAGCAGCTCCAATGCTGGGAATTCATCCGGCATGGCTGCAGGGGAACCTCTCCATGCTGGCTCTGGGAAGGAATCATCCGAAACCACTGGCTCCTCCACCGTCTAATATCCCTGACCTTGGGCTGTCAGGCACTCAGGAATTAAAGGAGGAGACACAGAGGGGGTAAGAGAAGGGTTATTTGCTGTAGCTGGTAGAGGGAGCCCAGCGGACTGCTGTAACTGGGCCCCTCTCCTGGGAGACAGACAAGGTTTGTCATCAAAATGGATTGAATGAAAAGACACTTGCTTGTCATCCCGGTCTTCGATGTTCACTGCTGCAGCTGGCGGGCTGTCATCTCTCTCTGTGTCCACGGTGATACAGTCCTGTTCAACAGATGGAGGAGGATCCATCTCCATGGCAACGGAGGTGGGCGTTTCCGAGGTGGCCCAGTCTAACCTCGTGGGAACTGTAAGGTTGATGGCCGCTGATAGAGGTGAAGGACTCTCACGGTGCCATCTCGCAGGACGACGTCGAGAGCTAGGTGCTGGAGCTTGAGGAGCCAGAACGGGAGCAGGCATCTCGCTCTGGCAGGAGGCAGGAGGAATGGAGGCCCTGGAGCACTTGACCCTCGACGTGAGCTCTGTCTTCCTAGGGGATTTCCTCACCCCTCCACTGCACCCACTCTGCAGTTCTGCCAACCGGTTAATCCTCTCCATTCCCTCAGCATGCCGAGCGAACTGAGGGCACCGCTGGACCTCTGCCTCCGCCAGACCTATGTACCAGAGAATGTCCTCCGGGGTCGAATACACACTGGCCAATGCGATGAGCCCGTCGATGTCCATTAATGCTCTGCAGCACTCCCATCCCAAGCTCAAAGGATAGCTGCGGTGCTCCGAATCCATGGCCAACTCCAACACAGGTCAGTCCCAAAAAATAACAGACAAAAAAGGAAGGGAAAAAGTACGTATGTGTGGGTGTATGCGCTAAATCCTTTTATTGGGCTGGGTCATTCTGTCATGAACCCTCCCGTGCACTTTTCCAATGCGCACGGCAAGGGGTGAAATAAGGATAAGGATTTAGGCGCAGGGTTTACACCACACACATTTATTAAAGAACAAAAACTGACAAACAGTTCCAATGCAAGACATCAGCCCTCAGAGTGATAAGGAGTCCTCCAGGACACTCTACAGTCATGGGTGAGGACACCGGGAAAACAAGCACAGTTAATACTCACAATACTGGAGCTGTCCAAGTGAGTCCAAATAAAGCTCTGAGGGATTACAATCCTTTGCTGACCTTGATTTCACTTGACTTCACAAGATGATTAACGATCGTATGAAGCACAATGACCCAGCAATGCATGACTGGAAAAAAGGCTCCTTAAGTGCATGCATTGCTGGCTCCACAAATTGGGCACACCTGAGCGAGAAGCGGGGAGATGGCACACGGGAGTGGGAACAGCTGGCAGTTATAGAGAGGGGGCGTGGTCAAACCGGCAGACAATTAGACAGTGCTCACTCCAGCGTGAGCCCAAGAGGCTGCCTCACCGCTGTCAGCCAGAAGGCAGTGGCTATGGGTACGGCAAAGCACACAGAAATACATACTAACATACATACAACGTGTCACGTACCCACAGAGAGGCCAGGACTGAGCCGGGGGAAGCCAAGCCGGCTCGGCTCCTGACACAGTTAATTTATGTTTTAACGGGGGACAATCACTTTTTCACACAGGGCCATGTAGAATTGGATTTTTTTTTACCCTCAATAATAAACACCTTCAATTAAAAAATGCATTTTGTGTTATTATTATGCATTTTGTGTTTACTTGTGTTATCTTTGTCTAATATTTAAATTTGTTTGATGATCTGAAACATTTAAGTGTGACATACAAAAAAATGAGAAATCAGGAAGGGGGCAAACACTTTTTCACACCACTGTAGAGATGAGAAAAAACGCTATATAAATGAACGCCATTTACCATAACAATGTGGTGTCATACCATTTTTTTGCAGTTATCAACTACAAATTCACATAGTATCCATATTATCTACTGCAACAAACTTGAAAGTAATATGACCATGGCAAAGGCACAAACGCTCGCCTGGCACCCCGACAGATGTAGACATGTTCCTCCAAGGGTTAGTGTCAGATCAAAGAGTACCGGGTTGTTTGATGTCGCAAAGTCCAGCCTCTCCACCGTCCGTCACCTACCGTTGTTGTCTTCCTGCACCAGCGTCCTATGTCCCGGTCTTCCTTAATTCTGATTGAATTGATTGGCTGCTTAGAAAGATCTGACATTGACGAGCACATCTGTACAAGTAGTCTGACAAGTTGAACTTTTCACAGCCCTAGCACCGCAACCAAAAGTTGCCACCGCTCAAAGCGCTAACGCTGAACTAAATGGAGAATGAATAGAAAATAGTCGCCCACAGCAAAAACGAGTTTGGTGGACACACCGCCTAATACTTTTTCTGCAGTGCTTGGCTTCTGGGTTGTTGAAGTGCATGGCCCTATGGCATGACCACACATGTAACTGAGTGGACACGTCTTAAAGGGACAGTACATGAAAAGTGCCAGATTTGTCAGAGAAGCGTTTGTTTCTCCGGGGCAAAAAAGGAGAAGACCCACTCGCCAGGCGAATCTGGTAAACCATGATTTAATGATGCACAGAAAACAGAACATAAACATTGCACGTGGGAGAACCAATAAGAAACCGTAAATCCAGACACCGTGGTATCAAAGTGTGATGTGAACATAACAATGCAGCAAAGAACACAGATTGAAAAAGCACATATATACAGTACGTAGACAGTGGGATAATCATAAAGAAGCCTTTTCATAAAGAACACAGATGAGAGAGAGGTCATTGAAATTGTTAAATCGTTTAAAAGTAAAACATCTACGGACTGTGATGGTATTGACATGCTCTTAGTCAAAACTATTATTGAATGCTTAGTGAAACCACTGACGTATATCTGTAACCTGTCTCTCCAAACAGGTGTATTTCCCAATGCAATGAAAATAGCTAAAGTAATTCCGATATACAAGACGGGTGACAGAGGGGAACTTTCAAACTATAGACCAATTTCACTATTGCTGCAATTTTCCAAGATACTTGAAAAAATATCCTATGAGAGAATTGACATCTTTATACTGAAGAATAATTTTTTGTGTGAGCAGCAATATGGGTTCAGACACAAGAGGACAACTGCATTTGCTCTAATGGAATTTATAGAAAAAATATCAACTGCCATTGAAAATAAAGAGTATTCAGCTGGGGTATTCCTGGATCTTAAAAAAGCATTTGATACAGTGGATCATAATTTATTATTAAAGAAACTACAAAATTGTGGTATTAGGGGGGTAGCACTATCCTGGTTAAGTAGTTACTTAAAGAATAGATATCAGTATGTATGTGTTGGTAACAAAAACTCACAGTTACTGAAGGTTACTTGTGGAGTCCCACAGAGTTCAGTTTTGGGGCCATTGTTATTCAATATGTATATAAATGATATATGTAAAGTTTCAGAAAAAATGGATTTAATATTGTTTGCCGATGACACTAATTTATTATGCAGTGGAAGCAATTTGGAACAACTTTTGGATACATTTGGAAAGGAATTAGGAAAGCTTAAACTGTGGTTTGATTCAAACAAATTAACGCTCAATTTAAGTAAGACAAAATTTATAGTTTTTAACAACCATCACAACAACTTAGTATCTAAACTCAGTGTAAATGGTGTAGAGATTGAAAGGGTATCTGAAACTAAATTTCTTGGTGTAATAATTGATAATAAACTGTGTTGGAAGTCACATATCAATTATATTAAAGGTAAAATATCCAAATCAATTGCAATACTACACAGAGTGAAATATTTGTTGAATCAACCCACACTATATACCTTGTATCATTCATTAATACTCCCATACATGACATATTGTACTGAAGTATGGGGAAATGCATATAAAACAAACATATATCCAGTCTTTATGCTTCAGAAGAGAGCTATTAGAATAATAAACAAAGCTGCTTACAGGGAACCAACAAACCCGCTTTTTCTTAAATTTAAAGTGGAAAGATCTGGGTGACTTTAAAACTGCAGTAATAATGTTTAAAGTGAAGAATCTATCACTGCCCACAAATATCCAAAAGCTGTTCCAAATAAGGGAGAAACAACATCATTTCAGAGGAACATGTATATTTCAAAAACCTTCAGTGAGAACTATCACCAAGCAACACTGTGTTTCAGTGCAAGGAGTCAGATTATGGAACAATTTTGGACCTGAATTAAAATCATGTACAACGCCTGGACAGTTTAAACAAAAACTAAAGGAAGAAATACTCCAAACATATATACAAGATGACATATAAAATCACATAAGGATTGTCATATCCAGTCTGCGTTGTGTTGTTGCTTAGTTTTTTTTTTGTCACATTTTGTCTTAGTTTTGTTCTGAATTGTAATCGCTCTTGTTCTTTTTGTTTTTCTTTTGAATTCTTGGATGGAATATGGGTGGGCAATATAAGCTGCGGCTTCAGCCATCACCCATTTCGGATAACTTATGTTGAACTGTATAATCAGAGGAGTTATTGTCTAATATGACCTTGTTGGATTTTCTTTCCCCCTTTGTTATATTATTGTTTCTTTTAATCTGTACTATTAATCTATCCGAAATATTGATTGATTGATTGATTGATTGATCATGGCAAACAACACAGGTGGGGAGAGCAATCGTGACAAATGGCTGACACATGAGGAAAAGAGGGGATACACACCAAGCATGATATACTATATGGGTCAAACTAGAACACAAAGCGTGGACAGGGGCTGCAGACCTGTGCAGACCACTACAGCATCCGCCCCCCCCCCCCCAAGGGTCAGAACCCAGATGACCCTAGAGTAACACCCAAAAAAGAAGAAAAAAAAAGAAAACCCACAACCCTCACAGGGCGGGTGGTAGGGGAAAAGGCCAGGCAGGCCAAAACAAACTCTCTCCCCAGAAAAGTCCAACACAGAACATGTCAGGTGGTCTTCCAGAGTCCCAGGGCCACTGGACTGGAGAGCAAGGTGGATCGGGGGCCTATCCAAGTCCATGGGGCCCCAGACCAGAGCACGTCGGGTGGTCTACCAGAGTCCCTAGACCATTGGACCGGAGAACAAAGCAGGTTGGGGGCCTAACCCAGTTCATGGGCCTCCAGATTTTAAAACATAACCAGTCAGGTGGCCTCCTAGAGTCCCTAGACCACCAGACCGGAGAGCAGAACGGGTCCACAGATAATTGCAGGGGCACTTTAAGCTGCAGGTGAAAATGACAAGGAATTCTTAAACTCAGGGTGAGATGGTTGGAGTGTGTTGACCTCCTGATGAGACGGCTGAGGAGCGCTGACCTCTGGATCAGATGACTGAAGCGCGCCGTCCTCATGAGCTGATAGTTTGAGCGTGCTGATCCCCAAATGAGACGGCTGGGGCGTGCTGACCTCAGGCTGAGACGGCAGGGGCGCAGGGAGGAAGAGGTACAGGTTGAAGCAGGCATCACATCAAAACAGTCAGCAGAAGAGCTTGGCGGGAGAGCTCAGAAGCAGATGGATGCTGCAACTGGGTACTCCTCGCTAGGAGTAAGACAGGAACTCTCTAATACAGATAATAAGAAAACAAAGAAGAGGACTTGCCTTAACTCCTGCTCCTCCGCTGGTGACAGCCACGGTCCTGCCGGTGTTGGGATGACGACATCAAGAGGACCAATCTCTGCAGGAGCGTGTATGTGAGGTGAAGCAGTCTCTGTAGGGGCGTGCACATGAGGCGAAACATTCTCCGATGAAGTGTGCACATGAGGCGGACCAATCGTTGCTGGAGCGTGTACGTGAGGCGGGACAGTCACTGCTGGAGTGTGTACATGAGGCGGATCAGTCGCTGTTGAAGCGTGCACATAGAGAGGAGCAGTAACCATGCTTGATCTCATCTCATCCACCATAGACCCAGCTGAAGTGGAGATGACCTTGGGGAAACAAGGGGTTAAGGTGAGTGATGGAATACACAAGGGGATGGCAGCAGAAAAAAACATTTGAGGGCTCAGCAGCAATAAGAGGCGGCAGCTGAGTGTCCTCACTGGGGGCAAGGCAAAACCTTTCACTATTAGATGTTAAAAAATGAGAAAATGGTACTTGCCTTGCTGCTGGCTCTGTTGCTGCTGAGGCTGCCGCTCCTGTAGAATCCACCATTGGAGAACCAAACAAATCGCTCCAGGTGGCTACGGTGACTGTCTGGTGAGAAGCCGTTGCACAGTGGTGAGGAGCTGGAGAGAAAAGTACTGGAGCCAGGGGAGACTTAACTGTCGGCACAGGCTTCAGCATAGAAGGAGCCCCGGTCTTCAGCCTGTGGAGTGGCCGTGGGGCTGGCGGGGCTGCAGTCGGAGCTGGAGCGGACACCGGAGGGTGGCGAGGAGAGGAGGACGCCAGAGGCTAGGGACGCTTCTTTGTCAGCACACATCTCAACGACCCAGGTGCATTCCTCACCATTTCACAGTACATACTGTATGACAGAGGTTAGCGACTGAAAGTAACAGCCCGCCCATCTCGGGATAGCTCTGCAGGCTGGGGAATGCCTTTATTATCCAGGCTGTGGGGTCCAAAAATGTCAGGGTTGCCTCCGTCGAATGGGAGGTGCGGGCGTCTGAAATATGATCCTCAATGGTTTGAGCAGCCCACACCTCATCCACATCTGCAGTTCAAAACTTTTTGTACCATGCCCTGCTGCTGGAGAGGACCAAAAAGAGAACTTTTTAGATTTGATGGGCTCCACTCAAATCACCAAGCATCAAGGATCTTCTCTACAAACATTGAACTGACCCTATCTGTCACAGCCTGATATTCAGAGAGTTCAGATGACAATCATTACATTCCCAGAAAAGCGGCTTTTTTATTCTGAGAAGGCGTTCGCACCCAGCAGCTTCAGGTCCATTTTGAGGCCTTGCGGAGTTTGTTGGACGCTGGCTGAACTTTTTATTAAAGCAACAGCAGCCTGGACAAAGCACAGCCACCGCTGGACATCCTCCACGTCTGCTGAGGCTCTAGCAGCTAGCTATCTGCCATCAGGACAGGCTGTTGCTCCAGCAGCTAGCCGCCTACCACCAGACCAGGCCAAGGCTTCAGCAGGCTGGGCTGAGGCTCCAATAGCTTGCTGCCTACCACCAGGCTGGGCTGAGGCTGCAGCAGTTGGCTTGCTACCACCAGACAGGTACTTTTTTCAGGTCTGATTTTTTTCTGGGACAAGTTTGATTTTTCTGCCTTGGCTATTGTTTAAAATGCCACTAAAGAAAACAACTACTAATGCTGACGGGGAAATGGATGACATTAAGCGTTCTTTAAACTTTATGTTAGAAGAAATCACCAAAGTGTCCAAACAACAAAACAGATTGCTTGAACTAATGGATGGTGTGTGTGTTAAAGAAAATTGTCTTGGATAAAGAAAAGAAAATTAGCTTCTTGGAAAAACATGTGGATGAACTGGAGCAGTACACAAGAATGGATGATATAATTGTGAGTGGATTAAATACCAGACACTGCTCTTTTGCTCGGACTGCAGCTGGAGCAGGTCACCATGACGTGGACAATGAGACGCCAGGGGAGATGCAGTCCCTGGAGCAGCAGGCACTCAAGTTTTTTCATTCTAGAGACATTTCTATTGACAGAAATTTCATCTCAGCTTGCCACACACTCCCACAGAAAGACAATAAGGTAAAACCAGTCATTATCATTCGTTTTACAAACAGAAAAGCCAGAACTGAACTGTTAAGACAAGCAAAAAAACTCAGAGGTACGGATGTACGTACTGTATATGTGAATGAACACCTTACAAAGAAGAACGCCAATATTTCGAGGCAGGCCAGGATTCTCAAGAAACAACACAAAATACAAGCAACTTAGACAAAAAATTGTAAAGTATTGATTGAATTGAATGGGACACCAGAGGAGGCCAAAGTCATTGTGGTAAGGGAGCTGTCTGACTTGGACAAATTTAAGAGACAATTTAAGGTAGATGCATATTCTTTATACTGAAATATGTTTATCACAAAGGAAACCTCACATTATGGATTTGTTACACATTTGCCGAGATGAAGGACACTGTCTGTACTCAAACATTCACACCAGAAATTGGACCTTGTCTGAAATTATTTGAATACACTGAACATAAACAATGTGATAGTGAATCAAATATTGATCCTGGAAACAACTTTTTTTTACAGTTTAAATCATCAATGTAGTTACTTTACTGAGAAACAAATACCACATATTTCTGATAAGACATTTTCAATAATCCATTTTAATAGTAGAAGTCTGCAGATGAATTTTTCTAAAATCCATGAATGCTTGTTACAATACAAATATTTTTCTGTTGTTGCAATATCCCAGACCGTTTAAAAGATGAAAAAAAAAAAACAGTTCAAATTAGAGGTTATGATTTATACACTGTTAGTAGAACAAAAATGAGGGGTGGGGGTGTGGCTTTGTACATACAATCCTCCTACCAACATCAAATTGTTGAACATATGTCTTTTGTTGTAGAGAATGTCATGGAATGTGGTACAGTTGAAATAGAAACACATTATTAGGGGTAGGCGCTATATAAGCCTCAGCTTCAGCCCACACCCTTTTCGGTTTCTTATTGTTCTATTTTCTTTTATCTTTTTCATGGATTATAAAACAAATAAAGTATGAATACAAATACAAAACTTGCATAGTCCATACCTGCTGGGTCCTGTTTGGGTTGGGTCCAGCTGTAATCCTCGGGCATAGCAGGTGACAAGGTGGAGGGTGGCAGTGATGGTAGCGGGGGAAGATGGAGATTCTGCACCCAAGGGTGGAAACAAGCTTGGTCTGGCCTCCAGCAGATTGGTGACTCCACCCCAACAATGCATCTCGTCTCCCCAGGAAGAGCAGCTCTGAGCAGCGGCCGCTAAATCCTCAATCGCTCAGACACACTGCTTCTCTTCCCGACTCCACCTCATCCTCCTCTTACCAGACTCGCCCGCTGGGTCCATTATTGGCTGCGTCATACAGTCAGACAAGCGTTTGCTCCTCCAGGGCAAAGAAGGAGAGGGCCCACTTGCCAGGCGAATCTGGTAAACCATAATTTAATGAAGCACAGAAAACAGAACATAAGCACTGCATGTGGGCAGAACCGATAAGAAACGGTAAATCCAGACAGCATGGTATCAAAGCATAAGATAAGATAGGATAAGATAAGCCTTTATTAGTCCCACAATGGGGAAATTCCAGGATTGCAACAGCACAGGGATAGCAACATTCAGAGCAATAATCAGAAGGCAAGAAAAAAAACAAGAACATCTAGTAAACATATGTACATATTACTATAAATATATATATAGACACACAGTGCGGAGCATTTTGGTTGGTGAATGTGCAGCAGAAAGTCTAAGCTCTCTCTCCGCGGATGCGGCTGGCCAGCTGGAAGTCTTTGGGCATGATGGTGGCCCTCTTGGCGAAGAAGAGACCCACCAGGTAGGCCTCTCTGGTCTCCTGCAGAGCCATGACGGCGAAGCTCAGGAAGCGCAGGTGGGTCTTGAAGTCCTGAGCGATCTCCCTCACCAGGCGCTGGACGGGCAGCTTACGGATGAGCAGCTCCGTGGATTTCTGGTAGTGACGGATCTCTCTCAGAGCCACAGGCCTGTAACGGCGAGGCCTCTTCACTCCGCCGGTGGCTGGAGCGCCTCTCCGAGCAGCCCTGGTGGCTAGCTGCCTCCTGGGGGGCTTCTTCCTCCAGTAAATGTTACGGGCGGTCTGCTTGGTTCTTGCCATCGCTCTTTATTATTCTGTCTTATATTTCTTGCACGCCGCCTCAACTTCAGCCCGGCACCCGCGTCGTTTTCGCTACAGCTCCCGGTATGTCGAGTTTTCCATTAGCACCGGGCGGCAACCAAGTGCTAGCTAACACCAGCTCCTCCCCGCTGCAACGTCTCCCACTGCAAACAGTGGCTCCGTCCGCCGACCCGGGAGATCCCCGGGGCGATCCGTGCGTCCGTGATATATATACAGAGTGAAAGGTGTAGAAAGAAGAAGGAAGATAAAAAAAAGGCTGTTGCAACGGGCAGCCGACTCGTGTGGCGCCGCCGGTCCGGCGGAACCGGATGATGTGAACATAACGACTCGGCAAAGAACACAGACTGAAAAAGCACATACTATATAGACAGAGGGATAATCATGGCAATACAACACAGGTGTGGAGAGCAATCATGACAAATGGCTGACACATGAGGAAAACTGCTGACCGGATGGATGGGGCTGAACAAACACAAAGGGGATACACACCAAACATGATAAATGGGTCAAACTAGAATACGAAGCGTGGACAGGGGCTGCAGACCTATCCAGATCACGACAGGATTAATATATAAAATAATATTTTAAAAAATTCCTGCATCCACATCGTGTTCCAAATCACCACTAAAATCTAATCATCTGTTCCCCATGCCATTACACACCTTTCCTGAATGTCATGTTCTGGTGAGCGCACTCTCCCCCTCCCTTCCTGTTCAACTTTCCCCTACTCCGTGGACAATCACCTCACCTGCATGATGAGACGCACCTGCTACCTCTCTCTTGCCAGCGCTTAAAAGGACTTTCACTTCAATGCTTCAGCGCTGACTCATTGGGTATACTACCTACTAGAAAGTAAGTAGTATTATCCCTCTCTGGGGGAAATTACTAATTCCTCTTATCTTCTCCTCTTCAGGTTGCCACCATCTCCGTGGTGCATCTCTGGGGTTGTTGTGCGCTCACCTGCCTCATCATCACCATCACCACTTCAGCAGCCATATCCATCCGGTCAGACGCCTCACCCAGCTCTACTCCTGTCATTCAGCATCTCCTTCTGGTTCGCCATTTGTGCTGAGTTCTGCTGCTGTGTTCTTTGTTTATCCCACATGAGTGCAGTCCTGTTTTCCCCTTTTTAGTCTCCCTCCTTATCTAACCTGCTCTCGTTTCTCCCTCCAGGCTGGGTCTTCCTCTGGCAAGTGACGTCTTTCATTAATGAAGCTTTTCTTTTTGAATCAATAAAATCCAAATTCAATTTACTTCTCTGTGTCATTGTGTGTTTTCTCTGGTGTCACTCCCTGCACGTGAGCTGTCAATTATTACCGATCATGACACTGAAAATTTCATCAAAATCCATTCATAACTTTTTGAGTTATGTTGCTAACAGACAGACAAACAAACCAACCAACCAACAGACAAACCAACAAACCAAGGCCACTAAAAACATTACCTCCGTCCTCCCTTGGTGGAGGTAAAAAATACTTGAATCCATTTGACTTGACTGAGTTTTCATACAGCATACATACCTGCCTGGACGACTGAGAATCTTCGCCAGATTAAGAAATTGAATTAATTTTGCATTCATTTTAAGTCTTAATTATTTCTATTATAATTGAATTAAAGTATATTTCATTACATCTGCCAAGGAGGTAATGTAATTGGGGTGGTTTGTGTGTTTGTCTGTCAGTCTGTTTGTTTGTCTGTCTGTTAGCAGGATTACGCAATAACTACCACATGGATTTCGATGAAATTTTCACCAGAGGTTGTTGTTGGGCTACAGACAAACCCATAACATTTTGGTGGTGATCCCAGAATACATACCTCCACCAAGGCTCTTATCTTCTCACAGTGTGTTTGTAAGAATCCTCCAA
This sequence comes from Pholidichthys leucotaenia, assembly GCA_020510985.1. Taxonomy (NCBI): domain Eukaryota; kingdom Metazoa; phylum Chordata; class Actinopteri; order Cichliformes; family Pholidichthyidae; genus Pholidichthys; species Pholidichthys leucotaenia. Next base: position 320,659,438 of record CM035843.1, on the reverse strand, counting down.
AGCTCATGGATAGACTTTGATGCAATTTTCACTAGAATTGGCTCGTGGCCTACTCACAAACCCATTACATTTTGGAGGTGATCCATGAGGGACAAAAGGAGCCTTGGTGGAGGTATGTGCTCTCTGAGTACTTTTCTAGTTTTATTTTTATTTACGTTGCTCGTTGTTCTATTTTATTATCATTATCATAGCATTTCTTTCAAGTATTTATGTTCATGAGTTTTATTCATATTTAATATTGCCCTTGCAATTAGTTTAGTTTAATGTTTATTTGAAAGGAAAAATGCATACTAATGAACATTAATACAAATGTAAGTATGCCAGATTTAGCAACACTGCTAATTTCCATCTGTAGTCCCCCGGTAGGTCACAAAAACACACAAATAAACAATCATACATGGGCAGAACAACTGCATTGAAACTGTACAAAGTGGATATGCTAAAGTGCAAGAGTTATGGTGTTACAAAATAAGATATTCAAATGTCACATGAGAAAAGTACTGCGTATGCATACACACACATGCACCCAAGCACCTCACAGCAACAAGAGACAGCAGCAAACAAAAGGTCCACTGGGTTGGTGAGAAAGTTTTTTATCCAGGAGCAGGTGGGGAGAGGATCTGGAGGAGGTGCAGTTTACTGATCAAAATGTCAGAGATGGTGGTGTTGAAAGCCGAGCTGTAATCCACAAAGAGCATCCTCACGTAGCTCCTTGGGTTCTCCAGGTGGCTCAGCGCCCTGTGGAGAATGGTGGGGATGGCGTCTTCCGTAGACCAGTTCTCCCTGTAGGCGAACTGGCAGGGGTCAAAGGAGAGGGGAATACAGTCCCTGATGTACTGGGACACCAGTCGCTCAAAACACTTCATGACTACAGACATGAGTGCTATGGCTCTGTAGTCGTTCAGGCTGTCAGTTGCAGACTTTTTGGTGATGGGGATGATGGTGAAGGCCTTGAGTCAGGAGAGGACGGTGGCTTGTTTCAGGGAGAGGTTGAACAGCTTGGTGAGGATCTCTGCCAGCTGGTCTGCACATGTTTTGACCAACGCTCCTTGGATGCTTCCAGGACCAGCAGCTCTGCAGGGGTTCACTGCTCTCAGTTTCCTCCTCACCTCATGCTCCTGTAGAGAGAGAGGGAAGGGGGGAGAGAGGGGGAGGAGAGGGGGACAGGTTGGGGGAGGTGAGCTCAAACCAGGCAAAGAAGCTGGTAACCCTTTGATGTTTTGCTTTCATAAGACATCAGTATCACCTGCTGTCCCTGGCGCAGTTCTGCGCCTGTCACGTGATGTGTCCCAAAAGCACAGAAAACCCAGTAGTAACAAGCATTTCACATCACAAGATCCAGCCATCCATCCATCTTCTACTGCTTTTCTGGAGGTCCAGGTCGCGGAGGCAGCAGTTCAAGCAGAGAAGCCCAGACTTCCCTCTCCCCAGCCACCTGCTCCAGCTCTCCAGAGAGGATACCAAGGTGCTCCCAGACCAGCTGGGAGACATAGTCTCTCTAGCAAGTCCTGGGTCTGCCCCGGGGTCTCCTCCTGCACGTGACGACAAAGAACAATAGCACCAGTTCGGAGGCGAAATGTAACCGAAATTGAGGTGGAATAATTCATAACATACATGTGACAGTTTCTGGATGTGGGAGAGAAAGTGAAAATGACTAGCAGAAGATGAAATGAAATAAGGACCGTAGATGACAAAAATGGATGAATGAAGGCACGATGAGCGGTAGGTCTGACCATTTTTTATCGGTTTATGTACATTCTGCTGATTCTCTGGTTCATATACTTTGAAGATAAGATAACAAAAAAACAAAAACAAAGACAAAAAAACAAAACCATCTTTTGTGTAAATATGTCCAAAGTCCATTTTGGCTGAAAGTTATGTAATTCAATATGGCTACTGTTGCATTATGCAAATTAGATGCATAAATTTACTCCTGTCTCAAACTTTGAATCATATTCTACATCTTTCTAATTGACAGTAAGCCATTATCTCTTACCACTTTCAAGTTACAGCCTTTGGAATTTCTAATATCGAAACTCAATATTTTTTTCAAAAAAACGCTGACCACCAGAGGGTGGAGGCTGACTGGCGCTCCGGTGCTCCACAGAACTTTAAGAGGTTAAGCTCCTCTACCAGAGTGAGGCTGCTGTTCGGTGTTGGGGGGCCCTGGCCCCTGTGGTTGGTGAGGGCCTGGGTGCCTCTCCACATCTGTTGGGGTTGTTTTCTGTGAGGAAGCCCTCCACTGTCCTCCTGTAGGCGTTGTTAGCGTGTTTTATGCCTCGTCTCAGGTTGGCTCTAGCAGTGCTGTACAGAGAGCTGTCCCTCTGCCTGAAGGCTGAGTTGTGAGCTCTGAGCAGAGCCTGGACCTCACTGGTCATCCAATTCCAGTTAATTCCAGTTAATAGTTCCCCAGTGAGCTTAGCGGCTAGCAACTCTCATGTTTGTATATGTCTGTGCCATTCCAAATACCACTGCACCACTGTGCTCTTGTTTATCTGCTTTTGCTTAATCATTGTACATTTTGTAAATAGGTATTGATAGTTCATTTTTATGTTGATAGTTTGTGTTTCCCATTTGGATCCTTTTTTATAATCTTAATGCAAAAACCAAAAGCTTGATTACGTGTAGCATTGAGCTTGCTAGCTTGTTTTTTATTGCTTATTGTCATGGCTCTTTTTTTACACCTGATGTTTGGAAGAGTTGCCAAAAATCAAGGTGACTGATGTATATCGTCTTGTGAAAGCCAGCTTTAATACGCCATCCTCAGTGCTGGATAAGGGGTTTAAACTTTGTGTCCAGCTACATCTTTAATTATGAAGGTGAGTAACGTCAACCTATACAATCATCACTATAGTTACATTAACAAAACAAAGGAAAGAGTACACACAAACATTATGAATCCATCAAGGTCCCCTTTCTAAGCTGGTGAAGTCCACACGGAGTTATAATCTTATCCTCGGGAAGAACATGTCTGCTGCACACCTTGAACTAGTTGGTGACAGTAAATCCTTCCCGTCTAATCTTAGCTTTCCACTTTTCCCTAAGATCAGCATCTGCTGGAAAAGAGTGAACGTTAACGGTGGCATACTGAGCTGTTGAACAGCAAAGAGGGACTGAGCAATGCTCTGCAGAACTCACCCCCTCCTCATAAACTTGAAAGCACTTTTCTTCATGCTAATGGTTAGTGTTAGCCAAGCCGACAGACGGACTCAATCACGTTGTTTAAAGACAATCATTACTTAAAATGAAACCAAATGTGAAACATGAACTCTCGCTATAACAAATGAACTGTCAGTACCTATTTACAAAATGTACAATGATAAGCATAAGCAGATAAATTGATTTTAAGACGAGAGAAAACTGTAGTGCCAGTGTTACACTGGCAAATATAATGGGATTTGGTTGTGACCGGAAGGGAGTTGTGGGCAGTCCTGTGGAAGTACATCATTCTACACTGTGCAAGAGGTTCATTCTCACTGACCGAATGCTGCAAATTGTACCAGGAATACTCCAACCTGGTTAATTAAATACATAAATTATCACATTAAGATTTGACCCAAAATCAGCCACAACAAAGCACTTTTGATCCAACCTATGATTTCAGAAAGTACCAACAAGTGGCTTCCTTAATGCAAAGGGTGTGCAGTGCCAATCGCCCTTCCACATGTCCAGCTGTCCCTCTGCCATCTGTGAAGCCCCGACACAGTGCCCCACCTCCTCATACATGCCCGGGATTACTTTTTTACTAAAACATTTGCGCGCTAGCAAAACACAGCATGACTGTAGCATATTTATGAGACTTCAGACGCCATCATGGGGTAGTAGTTGCTCAGGAAATAGAGTGGGTCGTTCAATAATTGGAGGGTTTGAGGTTCGAATCCCACTCTCCCCAACCATCCTGCCATTGTGTCACAGATACTGGTGTCACAGTATGTGAGTAAATGTTTGGCTGTGGTTGGAGGGGCCATTTTCGTGGATTGGCAGCCATGTTTCCGTCATTCTGCCTCAGGGCAGCTGTGGCTACAGAGGTAGCTTACCACAGTCAGAGTCTGACTGGGGAGTGAATGAATAATGGACTCACTGTAAAGCACTTTGGGTATCCTGAAAGGTGCTACAGTATATAAATGCAATCCATTATTATCAGCAGGACATACATTCCTACATAAGCTGAGTCAACATTCGCTGCTCTCCAGGTACATCAACAGGTGGAAATCGGCCATGCCGCAGATGCCCCCTCCAGTGCAGCCCACCTCCTGTCGAATGCTTCAACTGGTGCCATACTGGTTTCCGAGATCTGGGGTATTTAACCTCGACGCCATGAGTCCAGCATGCAGCCCTGGCTCTGTTGAGCTCCTCGCTGTCCTTGCAACTCTTGAATCCAAGGTGCTGTCTGCCCTAACCTGGCACTGTCAGCCACACGATGCCCAGCCATGATGATTCACAATCACAGCTGAACTCCCTCGCAAATTCCAAACTAAGCAAGAACTCAAAAGGCCCAGAGAACTCTGGCAAGTTTCACACATGTAAAAAACATTGTATTAAAAGACTGATCCACAGATCGATATGAGCTCATTCAAACATGAATCAATTCAAATCAGAGAATCAATCTTTTGGAGCCACCCCAAGACACTCATACAAATCGGATGCTGTTAGATGCTTTATATGAGATTTTTTTTCCATTTCCACAGTGACAACATTTTAACAAATTAAAGCTTATCCTGCTTCAAATTGTCAAACAGCACATTTTGTAAGCAAAAAAAGCAAATTAGTACTCGTGACTGGATGGTATCTAGAATTCATTGCAAAATTTCAGTCTTTTTTTTTTTATTCATTAGAGTGAGACAATTATAATCAGACGTAATTTCAGAGTAAAGCATGTGGGAAATGTAAATGACTGAAAATTCCCCTTTTATCAGAAGAAAAAAATACATAGAATGATCCTTTTATGCAGAGTAAACAGACCACCAGTCACAGCAGCTCTCTCTGTTCTAGAAGGTGTATGTCTGGGGCTAATGGGTCAGGAATGCCAAATTAGTCAGGGCTTGCATGTGTGACCATGTGACTGTTAAAATACTTTTTTGGGATCCAATATGATATCACACACACACACACACACAAAAATGTGACAAGTCCAGTGATCTCACTGCCTTAAAGCCATGGTGTGACAGACTGCCTCCCACACGCCGCAACCCTGAAAAATGTCCCTGCAGCAAGCCATCAGAGTTAAATTTCAAAATGGCCAAAACACACAAGAAATTGCATTGTGCTTAGTGGCATAATTTTGGTGGAAAACTGAGGGGGTGGGTTTATATGACAAAAATGGAATGTGATATACCTTTACTGCATCATTGTATGCCCAGGGATATTATCTATCTGTCATACTTATCAGCTTCTTTAAAAGTCTGGACAGCTGCCCTGGTGTCCATTTTATATTTCTTAAAATCTTGGCATTTTACTGTATTTCTGAGCAGTGAAGGGTTGTAGTTGAAATGATGAAATAACACCAGGCTCAAGAGCAGACACGGATGAGACCATCTGAGTAGTTTTTAACAATGATTTATTCATTAAACTGTGCAGGTGAATGGATGTGGCGGAGGTCTGGCAACCCTGGAGGAAGGAAGAGAAACACAGAGGTGAGCATACGAACTAAAGGGAATCTGGAGGCTGAAATCTAGGAATTAATTGAGTGATATTCCTTACAGTCTTATCAAGTGGGGAGCAGTGTTGAAGGACTCTTCTGTCAAGGGAGACTGGATGCGCAGTGAGACACCAGGGAACTGAATCACGGAGGATCCTCTGTTGGAGACTCATGGCATGCTGATCAGACCTGGGTGCAGGGGAGAGAAGTGAAGGAACGGTGGGGGAAAAGGAGGTGAGTCGACTTACTGGTAGTGAAGGAGATGTGCACAACCCGGGAGGCAAAATTGTCCAATCTGTGAGGCAGATACTGAGGTCAGGCAGGCAAAGGTCAGAACACGGGTATCCAATCTTAATCTCAGGCAACAAGTCCAAATAGGCAGGCTGGCTCGCAATCAGAACACAGATAGGCAGATGCTAGTCACACAGAGCTCGGGCAGGCTGTCGGATGTAACCAGACAGAATGACGGAAGAGCGCCCCATATATAGGACCTCCCTAAATTGGTGACAGGTGGTGTAATCAACTGCAGGGAGCAGCATCTAATCAGAGGGGAAAGAGCAAGGGCTGAACAGGGAAGACAGGAATTCTAACAGTAACCCCCCCCCCCCCCCCCCAAGGAACGCGTCCTGGTTTAACCCTCAGCTTGTCAGCATACCGTCAATAAAAGTCATGGAGGAGCGAGTCATTCATGATAAAAGATCTGGGGATCCATGATCTCTCTTCGGGTTCATACTTCTCCCAGCCGACCAAGAACTGGATGCCTCGCCCCCTGCGGCGAGCATCCAAAATATGTGTCACAGTGTAGATGAGGCCCCCATCAACCATCTTAGGAGGCGGAGGTGGCTTAGAAGGGGGCTGGCAAATACGAGTTTGACCAATGACGCGCGAAAAGTGGGGTGGACCAGGAACAATGTCAGGACATTGAGTCTGACAGGCGAGGGATATGACGATGGCCTTGATGGAAAAAAGGGCCAATGAACCTGGTGGTGAGCTTCCTGGACTCAGTCTAGAGCAGAAAGTTCTTAGTAGACAATCAAACCTTCTGCCCAACTGCATATGCGGGGGCCGGGCGCGTCTTCTGATTGGCCTAGCAAGTGTTCTCCCTGACCAACCTGAGCAGAGTCTCCTTGGTCTCCCTCCATAGACGTTTACATCTCGCCATGTGAGAGGTGATGGAAGGAACAGCAATTTCTTCTTTGGAGATGGGGAGCAGAGGGAGGTTGTACCCTAACAAGGCCTCGAAAGGGGAGATCCCAGTGGCCGAGGAGATGGCTGAGTTATGGGCATACTCAGTCCAGGGCAGGCAAGTGCTCCAAGATGAAGGATCAGCTGTTGTGATGCAGCGCAGCATTGCCCCCAGCTCCTGACTGGCTTGTTTGCACTGCCCATTGCTCTGTGGGTGATAATCAGAGGTGAGGCTGACCGTGGCCCCAATGGACTTGCAAAAGGCCCGCCACACCTGGGAAACAAACTGGGGCCCATTCAGACACGATGTCCACAGGAATGCCATGGATTCTCACCACGTGGTTGGACAGAAAGTGTGCTGTCACCAAGGCAGATGGTAGCTTTTTGAGGGGCACAAAGTGTGCCACCTTGGAGAACCTGTCCACCACAGTGAGAATGACAGTAAACCAGTTGGAGGGGAGAAAACCTGTAACAAAATCCATAGCGATATTAGCCTATGGACGGCTAGGGACAGGGAGGGACTGCAGGAGACCAGCAGGGGGGTATTAAGGGTCTTGCCTGAGGAACACTGAGGGCAGGCTTGGATGTACTCCTGAACGTCTTTCTCCATGGAGGGCCACCAGAAATTGCATCAGAGAGCTACAAGGGACCTAGTCACCCCCGGGTGACAGGACAACTTGATCGTATGGACCCAATGAATAACATCCCCCTTCACAGCTGCTGGAACGAACATACAGCCTGGGGACTCCCCTCCAGGATCCAGATCCATCAATTGGGCCTCCCTGATCGACCCCCAGGTGAGGGCTCTGATGACGATGGACCGAGGAATGATTGTATCCAGGCCGGGGGAAGATTTGGCAGCGCTGAACTTGTGGGACAAGGCGTCACACTTGGTATTTTTCGGGCCAGGCCTGTATGAAATGGAGAATCTGAATCTACCAAACAACAGTGCCCACCTGGCCTGACTCGAGTTAAGTCTCTTGGCAGATTGAATGTACTCCAAATTCTTGTGGTCAGTCCACACCAAAAATGGATGAGCTGCCCCCTCCAGCCAATGCCACCATTCCTTCGTCAGTTTGACTGCCAACAGCTCTTGGTGGCCTACATCGTAGTTCCTCTCGGCGGGGGACAGTCGCCGAGAGAAATATGCACAGGGGTGTAACTTGTTGTCGGCTGCCGAGCGCTGCGACAAGATGGCCCCCACCCCACTGTCAGAAGCATCCACCTCCACCATGAACTGTCGTGTGGTATCTGGCTGAATGAGGATCGGGGCCTCAGAGAAACAAGCCTTTAGCAGAGAAAACGCCTAATTAGCCTGCTCTGACCAACAAAAGAGAACCTTGACGGAGATGAGGGCAGTGAGTGGTTGGGCTATGGAGCTATAGTTCCTGATGAATCTATGATAAAAATTTGCAAAACCAAGGAATTGCTGCAGCTGCTTGCGGGACGTGGGGATGGACCAATCAGTGACTGCTTTGATCTTAACGGGGTCAGGTTCAGTGTGACCATGGGAGATGATATACCCCAGAAAGGTGGTGGTGGACTTGTGAAACTCACATTTCTCTGCTTTGACATAAAGTTAGTTCTCCAGGAGGCGCTGGAGGGCCATCCTGATGCGTACCCAATGTTCTTCTGGTGAGTGGGAGAAAATTAGAATATCGTTGAGATACACAAGCACAAAGGAGCCCAGAAAGTCAAGCAGGATGTCATTTATCAGTCTCTGGAAAACCACGGGGGCATTAGTGAGACCAAAGGGCATAACACAATACTCGAAGTGCCCTAAATGTGTTTTGAATGTCGTTTTCCACTCACTGTGGAGTTATGGTCTGAGGAGACAATGGACACTCTAAAGGACTGTTTTGAAGCCACTGCCTGGAAGCAGCTCTGCGATCCACATGGTGAGGACATCGATGGCCTCATTCACACCTTCACGGGCTACCTCAGCTTCTGTGTGGACAAATCCGTTCCCACCAAGACCATACGGCGTCACTCAAACAACAAACCCTGGATCAACCCTGAGATAAAAACACTTCTGAGAGAGAAGAAGAGGATCTTCAGGTCGGGGAACAGGGAGATGCTGAAGTCCGTACAGAGGGAGCTGAGGAGAAAGATCAGAGAAGGCAAGGACAGCTTCAGGAAGAAGATGGAGGACAAGCTGCAACAGAGCGACATCAGCGGGGTCTGGAGAAACCTCAAAACCATCTCGGGGCTCCAGAATACCTCCCCCCAGGCCACGGGGGGCAGGGAGTGGGCGAACAACCTGAATCTGTTTTTCAATAGATTTGACCAACCGCCCTCCCCCCTGTCTGCACAACAACCACTGCTGCCTCTAAGAAATCAAGTCCTGCTGCCCACTCCCCACTCCACCGACATCCCCCCCACTCCCAACACACAGCCCCCCATCCTGACCCTGACCAAGACCCAGGTGAGGACGGAGCTGAGGAAGATCAAGGCGAGGAAGGCGTCGGGACCGGACGGCATCAGCGCAAAGCTCCTCAAGTCCTGTGCAGACCAGCTGTGTGGGATTGTGACGTATATCTTCAACATGAGCCTGAAACTGGGGAGGGTACCACAGCTGTGGAAAACATCTTGTGTGGTACCTGTACCAAAAACTTCCCACCCCAAAGACCTGAACAGCTACAGACCGGTGGCCTTGACGTCCAACTTGATGAAGACCCTGGAGAGACTGCTCCTTGCTCATCTCCGCCCCCTGGTGGAACCAGCGATGGATCCACTCCAGTTCGCCTACCAGCATGGCATTGGGGTGGAGGATGCGGTGATCTTCCTCCTTCACCGTTCTCTGTCCCACCTGGAGAAGCCCGGGAATATGGTGAGGATCATGTTCTTTGACTTCTCCAGTGCTTTCAACACCATCCAACCGATGATCCTGAAGGACAAGCTGCTGCGCGCAGGGGTGGACCAGCACCTGTCATCATGGATCCTGGACTACCTCACGAACCGGCCTCAGTTTGTGAGAACCCGGAACTGTGTTTCCGACACGATCATCAGTAGCACGGGGGCCCCCCAGGGAACGGTGCTGGCTCCCTTCCTGTTCACTCTTTATACTGCGGACTTCTCACACAACACAACACATTGCCATCTGCAGAAGTTCTCTGATGACTCTGCGATCGTTGGTCTCATCTCCAACGGAGATGAAGCTGAGTACAGAGGGCTCATCCAGGACTTTGTGGACTGGTGCCATCGGAACTGCCTCCAGATCAACGCGAGGAAAACTAAGGAGCTGGTGGTGGACTGCCGCAGGCATGGGCAGCCCCTCACAGCACCAGTAAATATACAGGGAACAGACATCGAGATGGTGACATCCTATAAGTACCTGGGTATTCATCTGAACAATAAACTAGACTGGTCACACAATACTGACACACTCTACAAGAAGGGACAGCGCAGGCTGTTCCTGCTGAGGAGACTCAGGTCTTTTGGTGTACAAGGGGCGCTGCTGAAGTCATTCTATGACACGGTGGTGGCATCAGCCATCACTTTTGGAGTGGTCTGCTGGGGCAGTGGCATTACTGCAGCCGATAGGAAGAGACTGAACAAATTGATTAAGAAAGCTAGCTCTGTCCTGGGGCAGCGCCTTGATCCGATGGAGGAGATAGGAGAGAGAAGGACGGTGGCTAAACTGTCATCTCTGCTGGAGTCCGAGTTCCACCCTATGCAGGACATACTGGATGCACTGAGGAGCTCATTTAGCAGCAGACTACATCATCCCAGGTGCACAACCGAGAGGTTTCGTAGGTCCTTCCTACCAACGGCTGTCAGACTGTACAACCTAAGCAGGGCTGCTCGCAGAGATAGCAAAAAGACGTAACAAACTAATAGTTTTTTTGAATGCAAAAGATGCAATAGACTTACACAATGGTCCTCTCCGGCATACAACTAGGAACATACCGGTCGCTATGGAGGGTGAGAATATGTATGGGCACATAATCATACCATGTAGGATAACTAAATAGACGGTTATGCTGTTTCATCCCACCTAGCAACAATGCTCTGCACTGTGTGTGTTTATATATTTACATATTTATTCCATCTAGCTACAATGCTCAGCACTGGGTGTGTTTATATTTATATATCTATATATTTATTCCATCTAGCTACAATGCTCCGCACTGTGTTTTTATATATCTACATATTATTCCATCTAGCTACATTGCTCCGCACTGTGTGTGTTTATATACTTGCATATTTATTCCACCTAGCTGCAATGCTCCGTACTGTGGGTGTTTATATATTTACATATTTATTCCATCTAGCTACAATGCTCTGCACTGTGTGTTCATATATTCATATATTTATTCCATCCAGCTACAATGCTCTGCACTGTGTGTCTGTGTGTGTGTGTGTGTATATATATATTTTATAGTAATATGTACATATGTATATTAGCTGCTCTTGCTTGCTTGTTTTTTTTCTTGCCTTCTGATTGTTGCTCTGAGTGTTGCTATCCCTGTGCTGTTGCAATCCTGGAATTTCCCCGTTGTGGGACTAATAAAGGCTTATCTTATCTTATCTTATCTTATCTTATGCCCTTCCTTAATCCTGATGAGGTGGCACGTGTTCCTGAGATCAAGTTTAGTATCGATGGCAGAGCCCTGGAGCTGGTCAAACGTGAAGGAGATCAAAGGAAGCGGATATTTATTTTATTAAGCTCCCGGAAGTCAATACAGGGGTGTAGCGAACCATCCTTTTTCCCAACAAAGAAGAAACCTGCTCCCAGGACTGATGATGAGTGCTGAATCTGACCAGTAGCCAAGGATTCTTTGATGTATTTCTCCATGGCCAGTCGCTCAGAAGCAGATATGTTATAAAGTCTACTGGATGGTAACAGTGCCCCTGTAGAAGCTCAATGGCACAGTCATACGGGCAGTGCGGAGGCAGGGAAGTTGCTTTTTCTTTACAGAATACAGGGCCAGGTCATAGTACTCTGGGGGGACCCTAGACAAATCCAGGGGTTTGGGAGCTGCGGCCTGAATGGGAATGTCGGGGGAGCATGCAGCAGACTGGAGGCATGCAGGACTCCAGGAGCTAACCTCCCCTCTACACAAATCAGTAACTGGGTTATGAATTTTTAACCAGGGATGGGCGAGCACAACAGGTGACGTAAAGGCAGGCAGCACCAGAAAGGAAATTTTTTCACTATGGTTACCAGAGACCATTAAAGATAATGGAACAGTTTGTGTGATTACCTGGGAGAGATGTTGGCTGGAAAGGGCAATGACTGTTTGTGGCTGCGGCAACGAGACACAGGGGATCTTTAACTGAGTTACCAGACTCTCGGAAAGAAAATTTTGTTCAGCCCCGGAATCAACCAAAGCCATACCAACAAACCTGGTGTTCTGGAGCATCAGTCGGATGGGTAGCGCAAGATGCAAGCATGAGGGGACTTGATTACCGCCTGTCAGTCCCCCTACTGTGACTGATGGCCATGATTGTTTGGCTTCTCGGGGCAGTTTGCTATTACATAACCTGCTTGTCTACAGTAAGCACACAACCTCTCTGAGAACCGTTGCTGACATTCGGCTGGAGCAAGTCTAAAGCAGCCGATGGCTATAGGTTCAGGAGCATCATGAGAAGCACCAGCCGGTGGTAACACAAGGACCTGCGAATGCATGAATGCAGCAGGCGGGGGAAGGGGGGGCGGAGCCTGGACTGTTGCTCCCTGGCTCGATTTTGAAGCCGGTTGTCTAGTTTAATCACCAATGAAACCAAGCCATCCAAAGACTCAGGTTCGTCTCGGAGGCAGGCAAGCTTGTCGCGGAGACTAGAATTGAGGCCCTGAACGAACATCGTCTGCAGAGCTGTGCCATCCCACCCCGCTTTGGCTGCCAGGACCTGGATGTTGAGCGTGTGTTCCGCTGCTGAACTGGAGCCCTGGCGGAGATTAGCTAACCATGTGGACATTCTGGCCTCCCAATCAGAATGGTCAAAAACCCAGATAAATTCCTCAAGGAATTGGTCAAGTGTATAAGTATGGAAATTCGGACCCATAATGATGGCCTGAGCCCATGTGAGGGCTGCTCTGTCCAAGAGACCAGCTAAGAAGCTAATGTGGCTTTGATTGTTAGGAAACTCTTCGGGACCACAGTCAAAAACTAAGCGACAGTGGAAAAGAAACCTCTTTGCCCCCCCTAACTTCCTCTCGTAACGAGGGGGTGAAGTGACGACACTTGGCCTGGACGGATTATTGACGCAGATGGAGCCATGTCGGGCGACGCAGCTAACTGGCCCTGAATGCTAGTGTGAAGCTGTATTAGCTGCTCCGACATTTTAGAAACTTGCTGGATAAGCACCTCTAACTGGTAAGCATTCTGCTCAGACCGATTCTCTAAAGCACTGAGACGGGTGGCAAACGATTCCATCGCAGTGTCCACTGAGCCTGAATGCTGGTTACATTCCAACATGATCAAATAACCGCAGGCTCAAGCGCAGACACGGATGAGAGCGTCTGAGTAGTTTTTAACAATGATTTATTTATTAAACCGTGCATGTGAATGGATGTGGCGGAGGTCTGGCATCCCTGGAGGGTGAAGAGAAACACAGAGGTGAGCATACGAGCAAAAGGGAATCTGGAGGCTGAAATCTGGGAATTAATTGAGTGATATTTCTTACAGTCTTATCCAGTGGGGAGCAGTGTTGAAGGACTCTTCTGTCCAGGGAGACTGGATGCACAGTGAAACACCAGGGAACTGAATCACGGAGGATCCTCCACTGGAGACTCATGGCAGGCTGATCAGGCCTGGGTTCAGGGGAGAGGAGTGGAGGAACCATGGGGGAAAAGGAGGTGAGTCGACTTACTGATAGTGAAGGGGATGTGCACAACCCGGGAACAGCGTCTATCAGAGGGAAAAGAGCAAGGGATGAACAGGGCAGACAGGAATCCTAACAGTAGTCACTACTGAACACAAGTCATATATGGGCTTTCTGTTCCTGATATTTTTAATGTCCTCATGCAGATGACTATGAAAAGTCCAACTCACAAAAGTGAATCTCAGACTGTGGATTCATCTCAGTTCATCTGCTGTCTGCCAGCTGCAGCATTATCAGTATTGCACAGGATGTCACTTATGGGTTTTCTTTCTGTGCTACGAGGGGGAGCTGAAAAGTTCATAGTGGTCAAATTTGACCAAATGTGGTTTATTTTTCAACCGCAGGGATCCAAGCACTGCATAACCGATAGAAGTGTGTGGACCGAAGGGAAGACTATGTTGAAAATAAACCACCCTTGGTCAAATTTGACCACTATGAATTTTTCAGCCTATGAACTTTTCAGCCCCCCCCCCACCCCACCCTCGTATTTTCTGAATTTTCTTGTGGCCTTAAAATGACTTGGGCAGCAGTGAACATGTATAGGAGCTCATATACTGTACGTATGTGTTTTCTGTTGGTAGTCAAAAGGATAAAATTTGTTACTACTTTTAACATAGTAATTGTGAGCCTTAGGACCGTGTTCCCTATTGAACATATAGGAAGGCATTTACAAGGGGGGGTTGAAAAGTTCATAAGCTGAAAAGTTCATAGTGGTCAAATTTGACCAAATATGGTTTATTTTTCAAAATAGTCTCCGCTTCAGTCCACATACTTCTTCCATCAATGTTGCAGCGCTTGGATCCCTGCAGTTGAAAAATAAACCACATTTGATCAGATTTGACCTCTATGAACTTTTCAGCTTGTGAACCCCCCCCCCCCCCCATGGTGTCTGTTTTGGTAGATTTTTGTTTGTTTATTTTACTTTAGATGACCTTGAAAAAGTATGAAATTTACTGCTATGGAAAACAGCATCCCTTTAGGGGTCTCTGCAATGGATCATCTGCCTCCATGCCAGCCTTGTCAGGAGCCGAGCTGGCTTGGTTACCCCCGGCTTGGTCCTGATCTCTATGTGGGTTTAGGTGTCACTAGGTATGTGCAAATTATGCATTCCGTGCTTTGTCTTATCCATAGCCACTGCCTTCTGGCCGGCAGCGGTGAGGCAGCCCCTTTGGCTCACGCTGGTGTGAGCGCTGTCTGACTGTCTGCCGGTCCGACCGCGCCCCCCCTCTTATTACTGTCAGCTGTTCCCACTCCCGTTTGCCATCTCCCTGCTCCTCTCCCAGGTGCGACCAATCTACCATCTCCAGCAATGCGTGTACTTTAGGAGCCTTTTGCCAGTCATTCATTGCTGGGTCATTGCACTTCACATACAGTCGTTAATCGTCGTATGAAGTCATGTCACTGAAGGATTGCTTTCACTCTGTGCTTTATTTGGACTCCTCGGACAGCTCCAGTCCTGTGAGTATTACCTGTGTATGTTTTCCCCAGTAGTCCTCACCTACAGACTGTTGAGCGTCCTGGAGGACTCCTTAAGCCATAGTGGAATTTATGCATTGGAGCTGTTTGTCAGTTTTTGTTTAATAAATGTGTGTGTGGTGTAAACCCTGCGTGTAAATCCTTGTCCTTTCACCCCTCGCCATGCGCTATGGAGAGACGCGCGGGTGGGTTCATGACAGAATGACCCAGCCATAAAAGGATTTAGCGGGTTACACCCATCCATCCATCCATCCATCCATCTTTTACCGCTTTTCCGGAGGTCCGGGTTGCGGAGGCAGCAGTTCAAACAGAGAAGCCCAGACTTCCCTTTCCCCACCTCTCTTGTCGGTATAAATGTGCTCACTCAAAGCTCACTGTATGGCTCTTAGACAACGACTTAGGGCTCACTCACAGTGCACAGACAGAGCGCTGGGTGAGTCCCGAGATGGAGGAATAAAACACCTTTAACCTTCAGCTTGTCGTGTCCACCTGCACTTATTTGTTCCTCCACACTGGTTACACCCACAGAAACCTTTTTCCCCTTTGTGAACTGTTTTTCTGGACTTACCTGTTTCTAGAGAGCATCATGCCCCGGTCTCGCCGAGGTAGAGGAGGAACGGCAGCGGGATTTCCCACACTGGAGGAGGGATGGGCCGCCGAGTTCATCCGGAGCTTTGTGAATGAAGCCCTCGCCGCCCGGGGACCTAAGAAGACGCTGCAATGCCTGGATGAAGCAGTAGGGATCCTGAAAGCGCATCCTGGGTTATGGAACTACCCACAGTTCGCCGACCTGCTGTCCACAGTCTGCTCGCTCCAGCGGTCTTTCCCAGGTTTGGCGTGGCCCACAGTGCCGAAACGGAGGTCCGGTAGTGTGCAGACCATCATCCTCCGCGACGCATTGCCCGACCCTCCTTCCGCTCCGGCACGGTCGGTACCAGTAAATAAGAGACAGCATCGCCCGGCGTGGAAGCGCCGGGAGAGGCCTGCTCCTCCATCAGCTGCCATCATCCTTCCAGCTGCTGCGAGATTGGATGGGGCCACCCCAGGAATTCCCACCTCCGTTGCCATGGAGACAGCTCCTCCTCCACCCGTTGAAGAAGGCCAGATCACTGTGGACACAGAGGGGGATGACAGCCTGCCAGCTGCAGCAGTTGACATCAAAGACGGGATAACAGGCAAGTGTTTTCTCATTCAATTCATTTTGATAATAATAAACCTTGTCTGTCTCCCGGGAGAGGGACCCAGTTACAGCAGTCCACTGGGCGCCCTCCTTCAGCTGCAGCTTGTAACTCTTTTCCTGCCCAATCTGCGTCCCCTCCGTTTTCTTCTGAGCATCTGTCAGTCCAGGATCAGAGCCGTTGGACGATGAAGGAGCGGGTGGCTTTGGAGTATCCCACTCCGGAGCCAACACAGAGGTGTTTCCCTGTGGCCACGCCAGTGGAGTCCCCTGCATTGGAGCCACTGCAGGGGAACGAAGGGACTGCAATCACCATCCTGCCAGCTGCGAAGGCGTCCGCAGCGGACTGGGAGCGTGAGCTGGACCTCCTTGAGGCCGGGCCCGAGTGTTCATCATCAGGATCGACAGAGTCCTGGACAGCGGTGGAGCTCGAGCTCAGGCAAGTTTTCTCTCTTGTTTTTCTGATAACAGTATTAGAGAGATCTGGTCTGGCTCTAGGTGGGGAGAGTCAGGCGCAGCGCACAGCTGCGTCTGAACTTCCTTCACTGAGCTCCACCGCTGCCGGTGACCCAAACGACCCTATTTCTTCTCCCGCTCCTGAGTTATCTTCTAGGGTTGCCAGAGAGGAACAACCATCTCCAGGGTTCCTCATGGAACCGGTCTCATCGCCTGACGACGTTGCGGGTCCAGCTCCCCTGTTGTCCGAGGTCGTTGTGTGGTCCCCTCCGCAGGCCCTGTCACCGTGGGTACAGCGTGCTGGCTTTGGACCCTCGTGGGGCTGCGCCCCAGGGGTAGCCCGGCGTGGGTGCTGCGCTCTGGCACAGACCCGTTATGGACGCCATTCTCCAGCGCGGGGTCCATTAAGAGGGCAGCGTTGGCCCAGTCGGGGTCCACCAGATGCTGCGGAGCTCCAATCGGAAGCCACCACGGTTGCAGCTGTGTCCCAAGCCGGGACCTCCAAGGGTGCTGCAGAGCTTCAGCCAGGAGCCACCGCGAGTGCTGAGGGGCTCCAGCCGGGAGCCACCGTGGGTGCAGCAAAGACCCGGTTGGGGTCCACCGCAGGTGCAGCGAAGACCCGGTTGGGGTCCACCGCGGGTGCAGCGGGTCAGCTTAAGAACGCCGTGGCCTTTTCATCTTCTCTGTCTGACGTTGTGGAGGTCGCCATCCTGTGGTCTGGACATCCACCAGGGAGCCTCTCAGTGGGCAAGTCGCCTCCTGCTCCACCGCTCCGGTCTTGGCGGCTTAACGGTGCTGGACAACCGCCAGAGGGACTCACTCCCCAGGTCAGGTGGCTCATGTTTTCCGGCAGACCGCTGGACTCCGTCCACCTGACCTTCTGCTGTGCCTGGGACTCTGGGCGGCCTCCTGAGCCCCAATGCCCGTGGACTTGGGGGAGTTAATTGTGGACCCTGGGCAGGGTATTGTGTTCCCTCCTTTCCTGTTCCCCCTACTCCCACCCGGGTTTGTGTTGTTTGTTCCTGTTGGAGTTGGGGGGGTGGGGGTCTGGGATGTTACTTTGGGTGTCTGGGAATCCACCCCTTAAAGGGGGGCTCTGTCAGGAGCCGAGTTGGCTTCGTTACCCCCGGCTTGGTCCTGATCTCTATGTGGGTTTAGGTGTCACTAGGTATGTGCAAATTATGTATTCTGTGCTTTGCCCTATCCATAGCCACTGCCTTCTGGCCGGCAGTGGTGAGGCAGCCCCTTTGGCTCACGCTGGTGTGAGCGCTGTCTGACTGTCTGCCGGTCCGACCGCGCCCCCTCTCTTATTACTGTCAGCTGTTCCCACTCCCCTTTGCCATCTCCCCGCTCCTCGCCCAGGTGTGACCAATCTACCATCTCCAGCAATGCATGTACTTAAGGAGCCTTTTGCCAGTTACTCATTACTGGGTCATTGCACTTCACATATGGTCGTTAATCGTCGTATGAAGTCATATCATTGAAGGATTGCCTTCACTTGGTGCTTTATTTGGACTACTCGGACAGCGCCAGTCCTGTGGGTATTATCTGTGTGTGTTTTCCCCAGTAGTCCTCACCTATAGACTGTTGAGCGTCCTGGAGGACTCCTTAAGCTATAGTGGAATTTATGCATTGGAACTGTTTGTCAGTTTTTGTGTTTAATAAATGTGTGTGTGGTGTAAACCCTGCGCATAAATCCTCGTCCTTTCACCCCTCACCGTGCGCTATGGAGAGACGCATGGGAGGGTTCATGAGAAACCTTTCCCTTGCGTCCTCTTCTCTCACACCAACTCTCTCCATGTCACTACATCCATGAATCTTCTCTGTGGTCTTCCTTTTTTCCCCTTGCCTGGCAGCTCCATCTTCAACATCCTTCCAATATATCATCATTGTACTGTACTACTTTACAATGACAATAAAGTCTGTTCTATTCTACTCAATCCAATATCTCCACTATCCCTCCTCTGCACATGTCCAAACCATCTCAGCTTTGCATCTCTTACTTTTGTTTCCAAACCGCACAGCCTGAGCTGTCTCTCTGACACACTCATTTCTGATTCTGTCCCTCCTAGTCACTTCCAATGAGAATCTTAGCATCTTCCACTCTTCTACCTCCAGTGCCACCTCCTGTCTTTTTGTCACTGCCACCATCTCCAAACTATGCATCATAGCAGTTCTTGCTCCTGTCTTGTAAACCTTCCATTTCACTCTTGCTGCTATTCTTCTATCACAAATCACCCCTGACACTCGTCTCCACCAACTTCACCCTGCCTGCACTCTTTTCTTTTCCTCTCTTGTGAACAATCCATTGCTTTGGATGGTTGACGGACCAAACGGATGTAGCAGGGAGTACGGGCGTTGACGGATTACAAGTCTAGGCAGGGGGTCGATGATGATGACGCTTTGCTTCCAGACAGGCTCAATAACTTCTTTGCACGTTTTGAAGCATCAAACCCGACAATCAGAGGGAGGGCTGGCCCATCTTCACCATCTGTGGGGTCAGCTATCACCATCAATGCAGTGGACACATGGAGGACCCTAATCAGGGTTAACCCAAGTAAAGCTTCAGATCCAGACAACATCCCGGGACGTGTGCTCCGAGTCTGAGCGAGTGAGTTGGCGGATGTCCTGACTGACATATATAGCATTTCCCTGAGTCAGGCCATCGTCCCCAGATGCTTTAAGACCTCTATCATAGTACCAGTGGCAAAGAAAGTGGTTGTGTCCTGTCTGAATGACTATCGTCCTGTCGCACTGACACCAATTGTGATGAAGTGTTTTGAACGGCTTGTTAAACCACACATCACAGCCTGCCTCCCTGCATCACATGACCCGCTCCAGTTCACGTATCGTTCAAATCGCTCCACAGAGGACGCTATAGTCACCACCCTGCACTCTGTCATTACCCACCTAGATCAGAAAGACACCTATGCCAGACTCCTGTACATTGATTTCAGTTCAGCATTTAACACCATTATTCCCCAGAGACTGATGGAGAAATTACTCCTTCTCGGTCTGAACACCACCACATGTCTCTGGATCCTGGATTTTCTGACCGAGAGACCTCAGTCTGTCCGGGTTGGAAACATCTCCAACTCCATCACACTGAGCACTGGATCCCCTCAAGGCTGTGTACTCAGTCCACTTTTGTTTACACTTTTAACACATGACTGTGTGTCCAGACACGAGGGGAACCAGATTATTAAGTTTGCGGATGACACCACAGTGGTGGGACTTATTCAGAGGGATGAGGAATCAATGTACAGGGAAGAAGTTAGAGACCTGGAGGGCTGGTATAGGGAGAACAATCTGGTGCTCAACATGGACAAAACGAAGGAGATGATTATCGACTTCCGGCGGTCATGGCCTGAGCACGTCCCTCTCTGCATCAGGGCCATTCGGTGGAGAGAGTGGAGAACATCAAGTTCCTCAGAGTGCAGATCTCGCAGGACCTAACCTGGAGCAAGAATTCCTTGGGGATCAGGAAGCGGGCCCAGCAGAGACTGCACTTCTTGAGGAAACTCAAACAGGCCTCTCCCCCCATCTGCATCCTCAGGACCTTCTACAGAGGTGTGGTGGAGAGTGTTCTGACGTACTGCATTGCAACATGGTACTCCAGTTGCAGTATGTCAGACAAAAAAGCTCTGCAGAGGATAGTTAAGGGAGCTGAGAAGGTAATTGGAGTATCCCTCCCCTCTGTTCAAGAACTTTTTCAGAGCCGTTGTAGGAGCAGGGCACTGAACATTGTCAAGGACCACTCTCACCCTCTGCACAAACACTTTGAACTGCTGCCATCTAGCAAACGATTCCGGAGCATCAGAGGCAGAACCACCAGACTGATCAACAACTTCCTTCCACAAGCTGTTAGGATGCTGAACAGTTGATCCGGAATCCTTAACACCTATTACTGCACTTTATGGACATTATGTATATTATATGTATATTATAGTTTTAGTCAGTTTTAAGTATTTATTTCTCTTAGCTACTTAGATTTACTTAGCCATTTTAATTGTTTTATATATACATAGGCAGTTATTATCATTTTAACTGCAACTGTAATAAGTTAACATTACTGTAATATCCAAATGTGTCTCAGGGATGTGTGAATGGCTGTCGGGGTGGGGGTGTGAGTGTGTTTTTAAATTATGTTCTTTTTACATTAAGGATGCCTAGAGAAACGCAATTTCATCTTGCTTGCACTACAGTTGTATGCAAAACATCATGACAATAAAGGTTGATTGATTGATTGATTGATTGATTGATTGATTGATTGATTGATTGATTGATTGAACCCATCACACAAATCACCAACAGCCGTGGACAATTAGGAAACAAAACCCAACACATGAGAACAGGAAATAAGGGCGCTGTCAAAATAAAGATCAATACAGGGGTAACAAGCAGGACAGGATAACAATAATAAGTTAGATCAAGGTTGAAGGTGTGATAAACAATGATACTAGGCACAAAATCACAAAAGCAAACTCAAAACGCGAGCATGGTCCCCAGATTATGCCAAGACCCTAACATAACCCTGCCCATTAAGGGGTGGAATCCAGACACCCCAAGATAATACAAAAAAATTGTGTGTGTGGTGGGGGGCTAAGGCCAAGTGGGCCGAAACAAATTCTTACCCCTCCTACAGAGTCCAAACAACCACAATCATCAGAGAACACCTTCATATAGAACACATGCTATCATAAGACTGAATACACATACATTCTTGGGTACAGATTTTCAGGAGACTGCATAAAACTTTACACCAGGGTGAAGCCCCTTTCATCTGCCCTTCTGAAAATTGGAAGAGGAAAAAAAATTACCAGTTACCAAGTCAGAGATGGGCAACATTTCGGAGATTAAGTGCTGAAAGGGGGTTTGTGTCGGGCTCAAATGCCACAACACCAAAGGGCCAGCACGGTACGTTATTCAGTGCAAGTTCAGTCGGTAAAACGGGTCTGGAAGAGCAGTCATATCACATAATCCTTTATAAGGCCCGTTTGCCTGAACAGCTCCTTTGCAATGTCACATGATATGAGCCTACGATGAAAAGTATGCAAGAAAACTGCTGGGTGGAGATTGTGACACAAAACAACATGCATCAGCAAATATCTAATCAAACAATGCTAGGCAACAGAGTCCATGTGTCAGGAAATGTTTTGACAGTTTAATAGCACACTAATTACAGGCAACTATGATCTTTAAAGGACTGAAGATGGGTATGCAGGGGGGATCAGGCGACCTGCCACGGTCCTTAGGCCACCGGATCACAAGACAAGGTGGGTCGGGGGACCTACGAAAGTCCATGGGGCCCCAGATCAGAGTACAGAGTGGGTCAGGTGGTCTACCAGAGTTCCTGGGCCACCGGACCAGGGAACAGAATGAGTCAGAAGATGATGGGGAGGGCACTTCAATTTCAGGAAAACAGAACAATGGGTCTCCATGCTTCATGCACCATAACATAGGAACTTTTAATTCAGAAACTGATAACAAGAGAGCTTTTAGCTCTGGAGATTATAACAGGAGAGCTTTTAGCTCAGGCAACAACAACAAAAGAGCTTTCCACTCAGCCGCAGGTGGCTGCGGTGCGCTGACTGGAACTCGCTGAACTCAGGAAATGACAGTTGAAATGACAGGAAATGAACTCAGGAAATGACAGCGCTGACTGGAACTCGCTGAACTCAGGAAATGACAGTTATTGCGCACTAACCTCAGGTACGGTTACCAGGTACGCGTCGACTTCAGGGGCAGACGACTGGAACGCATCGTTCTCAGCAGCTGATGACGAAGGCATGCCAGTCTCTAGAACAAATGGCGGATGTACACCGCCCTCTGTAACAAATGGCGGATGGGTGCTGACCTCAGGTGCTGAAGGTTGGAGTGTGCAGAGATCAAGAGCTGATGGTGAAAACATGCTGACCTCAGAAACAGATGACAGCAGTTCGCTGAGCTCGGAGGCAGGTGTCAGTGGCGTGCTGAATACAGGAACAGGTGTCAGAGATGCACCGGCCTCAGAAACACCCAGTGGAGATGCACTTGCCTCAGGAGCTGAAGGTTGGGGTGTGCTGACCTCCAGCGATGGCTACTGAAGTGCAAGAGCATCCGGCCTGGATGCCTGGAGAGCCGTCCTCACAACAGTCACTTTGGACGAAGGAGAGAGGCAGGGAGTGAGTGAGGTGTCACCACAATCACCAGGACCTAGGCAAGTCTTTACTAATATTGATGTTAAAAAAGTAAAGAAAAGAACTTGCCTGAGCTCCTGGTCCACTGGTGCTGGGGTGACTGCCTTTGGGTGAGCTGCAAAAGCCGGGGCATGCATTTCGGGCAGAAGAGGAACAGAAGCATGCTCCTCTGGAACAAACAGAGCTGTGGCGTGCGCCTCAGGGACAGCGGGAGCCGTTGTGTGCACCTTGGGGACGGCTGGAGCTGTGATGCGCACCGCGCAAGCAGCTGGAGGAGCTAGCTCTATAGGCATGGTGATAGGCGAAACTGCACGCGTGATGACCACAAGGCTTGGAAAACACAAAACAGACTAAAAAATAATCAGGCAAGGCAGAAGCGTGTGTTAGACGCCAATATGATTTGAGGTCGTCACACCAGGTAGTGGGCGGTGATCCTTAAATAAAGCAGGACCAATCAAGCAAATCACCAACAGCCGTGGACAATTAGGAAACAAAACCAAACACATGAAGAACAGGAAATAAGGGCACTGTCAAAATAAGGATCAATACAGAGGTAACAAGCAGGACAGGATAGCAATAATAAAACAAAGGATTAGATTAAGATTGAAGGTGTGATAAACAATAATGATACAAGGCACAAAATCACAAAAGCAAACTCAAAACGTGAGCATGGTCCCCAGATCTTTCCTAGACCCTAAAGCCCCTTTTCTACTAATACCTACTTAGCCCTACTTGCCTCGACTCGACTCAGTTTGTAGGGTTTTCCATTAGTACCTGGCTTCTGGGACCTACTTCAGTGAGGTTCCAACCATGCTGAGTCGAGCTGAAAATGTGACGTCAACAGACTGCAGGCCACTTATTGGTCAGGGCGTAGCGTCATGAGAGCGACGTCTTCACCAGACACTGTTGATTCTTTGTATGATATGTTAAACGTACCTTATTTCTCCTATTTTTTATAACCTTTAGTCTGTAAAACATTTACATTTTCAGACATAAAACTTACATACCTACTTAATTGTTCTTTTAATAGAGGTGTGCAATACTTTTTTAAAATCTCTCTTAAAATATTTTTAATAGATGAACTGGAATTTCCCCGTTGTGGGACTAATAAAGGCTTATCTTATCTTAACTGTAATGTCTGATACTGTATGCGTGAGTACCAGTACCAAAAGAAATTGTCCTGTGTGAATTCAGAGGGCAATAAAGTATTTTTAATTAAATTTAGAGGATTAAGCAGTTGAATATGAATGAATGAATGAATGAATGAATGAATGAATGAATATTAGAGTGCATATCTAATATACATTTGAACATTTTGGAGTTTGCTCATTATTTGAAAGAAAACAACTTGTTCGAAGTCACTCACTACTCAACACTATCTTATGCTTACTTTAGAAATATTTTTGGTGATTACTCATACTTGGGTAGTCTAACTAATATTAGAAGGTAATGCTACTTTTACTTGAGTACAATTTGTGGTTACATTCACCAGTCGATGCATCGTGACATGCACTACACAAAGAGCAGATATAAACAAACCTCTCATCTGGTCAGTCACTGCAACAGATACTGGAGTCAGTTTGTCTTGGCCTGTCCTTGCCACTGATAATACCTCTATCTGCCAAGAATGTGCCGCTAGTCCAGCAAAAGCTAGTGGTACTCAGATACTTTGCAAGCAGTTTCATGAAATGGTCAGTCAGAGAGCAACTCATACTGGCTCGGACATCGCCCGGGTTAACAAGGTCAGGAGTTCCTGGCAGTGGAAGACGAAGGACAGAGCTGCGTGGAGGAATCTGATCAGACCTAAATGAAACAGACATTGTCGCCCCCGACAGACTGCTATGATGATGATGATGATGACACAACTCTTACAAAAGATCTATTACTTCAGTCTTCATGATGAATAAATGAATTGCAATATGGCATATTCCACACTGAATGCTAGCAACCAAGATGACTAGTTTGATACTCTAGGTTTTTTTCTTTCCTTTCCTCACTTGCTCTGCAAAATGTGTCACTGTCCATTTTGAGTTAAAGCAATCTTGTGATTTATCTGTATTAGTGTCTCACTTCTTAAACAAGAGCCCATGAAGTGAGCCTGTGAACTTTCAACTGCTATATGCTTTTAGATTACCAAGGGAAGCGGGCCGGTGGGATTCTCACTCACTTTTTAATCACGGTATCAGAAATTCCATTTTCCATTGTTGTTTCCCCGTCCTTTTTCCAGAAACCCACCTACAATTACCAGCTGTCCCTCAGCTTCTTTACTGTGTGTTCATGTGTGCTGACAGCCAAGCAGGTGTGTGCAGGTGCTGCCTTGAAATCACTCAGCATTACACAAACCTATCCCTCACGCTCACCAACCCACACAATGCAGGGTTATTTTTCAGAAGACCGATGAGCTCATTTCTATGTGAATGCAAAGCTTTATGTCATACTAATTAACATACAGTTAATCACACATACGGGAGCAGAATTTTTATTGTCAAATTGCATTTGTGGCAAAGTACAAAATGTGTATATAACAGTGTTTTACTAAAATGTCTTTTGGAGTCAAGACTGCCTACAAAACTAAAATATACAAAAAAAAAAAGCTTCA
Source organism: Pholidichthys leucotaenia (assembly GCA_020510985.1). Classification (NCBI taxonomy): domain Eukaryota; kingdom Metazoa; phylum Chordata; class Actinopteri; order Cichliformes; family Pholidichthyidae; genus Pholidichthys; species Pholidichthys leucotaenia. Next base: position 320,633,900 of record CM035843.1, on the reverse strand, counting down.
TCATGGCATGCAGCTGAAAGTCTGGGAACAGATGTCGCAGAGAAAGCAGAGGAAATATATCTAGAACAGTGTTTACAAAAATGCCACTGGAGGCAAGTGTGAAAAGACTTATAAAATGGACAATATTGTTCTTATATGACACATTTAGTGTTTCTGTGCTTGATCAGGAGAGACATGCGGCTGAAGGTCTGCGAGCATGCATCACACTTGTATTTTTTAAATTCTGAGTGGGTCTGCATGTGAGCCCGAAGGTTGGAACGATCAGCGAATGCCCGACCGCACTCTGAGCAAGGGAAGGGTTTCTCACCTGGATAGAGAGAGAGGATAGAAAGAAAAAAAATAGTGGCTGTCAGCACAACAGTTCACGCTCAACGACATGCTTCCATCTCTGGGCAATAGGCCCTATTAAAAGGTTTAACAGCCACACCACTGAGGATTTCTTTCACCACACAAACAGACTGTTAAGGCTGAGATGAAATCAGAATAATATAGTTACTGGCAGATCAAAACATCAGTACGAGGCAGATCTCCCACGCTGGGATTTACCTGTGTGGGTGCGAATGTGTCCCCTGAGGAGCCAAGGCCTGGAGAAGCCTTTGCCGCAGATGTTGCACTGATTGGGAAGCGTGTGCGACTTGACGTGCATCTTGAGAGCGCCCAGGCTGGAGTACTCCTTATCGCACCGGGGGCAGGGGAAGGGAGGGCGGCCCGGAGGAGCTGCGGGCTGTCGCGGAGGGTGGTCCCGCTGCTCGTGTCTGCACAGAGCTGCCAGGGAGGAGAAACGGTTCTTGCAGTCCGAACACTGGAAGTTTAGCAGGACTAAGGCCGGACTGCGCGGGTGCGGCGGCCGTCCGCCGTCCCCGTCCTGTGCGCTGACGCACGGCGGCGTTTTGGGAGACGGAGGCACCGAGTCTGCAGTTTTGGGGGAGGCTGGCTCACGCGCGCCGCTGGCGGTGTCGAAGAGGAGCGTGGCGTGGGCTGGATCTGCCCCCTGAAGGACTCCGTGGACGAGGGCTGAGTGAAAACGAGGGGAATAACAAGTTAGACCGGCTTTCACTTTAATGGACAGTAAATCTAATAAGGAATAAACTCGTTAAAATTCTTGGTGTCGCGTTGCAGCACTGCATTCATCACAGGTCTGACTTTCTCATCAGCAAACCCGCCAGGTGAGAATAAGAACTTTTTTTTTTTTCCTCCATGTGAAAAAGTCAGTGCAGATAGGGACCGTTTTTGTAACGTCATAACAATGTAATGAATATCAAAATAAACGTACCGCTTTCGTTCTCTTTATTGGCGTCCCTGTAGAAGCTCTTCTTATTGCAGTAGCTGTACTTGTGAATTCTGGCGAGAAATGACCGAGGCATCCTGAGCCCTGCTTAGTCCGAAGTGAGGGGGGAAAAAAGTCAAAGTAAACTCCCAGGCGTGCGCGGCTGTGGTGCAGGTGGTCTGGGGTCCAGCAGGGCTCCGGCTCATTAAATAGCCCAGTGGCTCCAGGGGGCCCGACCAATCACAGAGGGCCGAAGGTGCGCGGAGCTCATGCTGACGCATTTGGACTGGGTAAACACGGGAGTTTTACCTGGAGATATTGTAGGAATTTGCTTGTGTTTCGCACTTAAATCTTTATTAAATGTAGTAATAAAGTAGACAAATCGCATGGGTTTGCAGCCCTGTGCCTGCAGCAGCCTTCGGGTGATTATCAAAAGGCTGGAGAGCCCTCTGTCGGATGGTGGAAAAGTTGACAAAAAAATCTAAAGTAATGAAGGAAAGGTGGGGAAACAGCCGCTTGTGCTCCAGTCAAGTGTTGCCTGGTGAAACAGGAGTGGTCGCATTACAAAAAAAAAAAAAAAATACTTGCTGAGTAACAACTTTCATCTCTCCAGATCTAAGAGTTTCTTTCTTAAATTCTGACTCGTGTAAAATTAAAATAAATTTAACTTTTTCCTCACAAATTAGTGACATCTTTCTTGCAAATTTACAACTTTTCCCCCACGAAATGGTGAATTTTTCACTCACAAATTTGCAGCTTTTTTTTTTTTTTTTTTTTTTTTTTTTTTTGCAGTACACTTTCAATGTCTTTCTCCTAAATTCACAACTTTTTTTTTTTCTTTTTAATTGCAACTTTACTCTCACCAATTCATGGGATTTGTGAGGGGTTTTGCCTCCTGCACGTGTTAGTGTGAGGAAATATCAAAGCTTATAGAGGAGACTTGCTCTGAAGTCAAACTGACGCCAGCACAAACGCAACTCATCACTGCTCACCTGCTTGCAAGCCATTTATCAGGATCATTTAACAAGATGTTGTTATTGCCCTAGTTTAAATTTGTTTAAAGATTAAAAAAAAAATTAAAACATACAGCACACAGTGATTCTAACACGTCTGTCATCAGCAGGTAATAACACATGATTGTATTCAGGAAAAAAAAAATGGTGTCACTCAAAAGGAAACATTTTCTATTTTCATCTGGAGGTGCTGAACATGTGTTTGCTCATAATACTGTGGAAATTTAAAGCATACTGTGTTTGCGTGTACTTGTTTATTTGCTACAAAGAGGTTCATCACTGTAAATGCATTTAAAACAAAAGGAGACCAAACACAAGACTTCTGAAGGAAAAACCAGTTGTCATGTAAAAAAGGTTTGAACAACTTCATAGGCCTCAGTATAGCCATGCAAAACAATGTTGTGATAATCTTTAAAAATCAGGGTATTTGTCACTGTTATTTAGGAAGATTTCCTCAACGGAACTATCTACCTCATAGTACGCTCTAATCAGAGTTTGAAAACCGGATGTTTAAATGAAGCCCAGGCTGGCTGGCCCAGAAAAACAGGTCACAGATCCTGACTCCCTTGTTAGCCAGTGTTAGTAATGGTGGCTGAAAAAACCAGAAGGGCCCTGACCCAACTACAATATATTAAGTGCCAGACGAGAACATATATGCTGAAACACACCGCCATGTCACACAGTGGACACATTCACGCGACCATACGCATCCTGTGAAGCGACACACAGTCCTCTACTGAGAGGAACAGGAACTCCACAGGGGAACTCCCTTCACCCTACTGCTACTGCCTCTCTGGCTGAAAACATTCCCCAATTTCTCCTCATTTTTTCTTTTACCGTCCTCCCCGGTGGCTCATCCTCCTCCCATATACCTCTTTTTCCCACCAGTTGTGCTGACTCAACTTTAGTTAGACAGTTCAGTTGCAAAAATAATCACAAAAACGACTTAAAAAAAATTCTTCAACACCTTCATCTCCATCTCATCTTGTTTGCCATGGTGATGGACAGGCTGACAGATGAGGTCAGGCAGGATTCTCCATGGCCGTGATATTCGCAAATAACATTGTGATCTGTAGCAGAAGCACTCTCTACTCCTGCGACAGGTGGAAGAGAACCTGGAGAGGTGGAGGCGTGCACTGGAGAGAAGAGGAATGAAAGCCAGTAGTAGCAAGACAGAATACATGTGTGTGAATGAGAGGGAGGCAGGTGTAATGGTGAAGACACAAGGAGTCGTTATAGTGAAGGTACATGAGTTTAAATATCTGTGGTCAACCATCCAAAGTAATGGAAAATGCTCAAGAGAGGTGAAGAAGGGAATGCAGGCAGGGTGGAGTGGGCGGAGATGAGTGTCAGGGGTAATTTGCGACACAAGGATAGCAGCTAGAGTGAAAGGGAAAGTTGGTAGTGTGACCTGCTACGATGTATGGTTTGGAGATGGTGGCGCTGACAAAAAGACAGGAGGCAGAGCTGGAGGTGACAGAGTTGAAGATGCTAAGATTTTCATTGGGAGTGACTAGGAGGGACAAGATTAGAATGAGTATATCAGAGGGACAACTCACGTTGAGCAGTTTGGAGACAAAGTAAGAGCTGCAAGGCTGAGATGGTTTGGACATATGCAGAGGAGGGATAGTGGATATAATGGACAAAGGATGTTCAAGATGGAGCTGCCAGGCAGGAGAAAAAGAGGAAGGCCACAGAGAAGATGTAGTGAAGGAGGACATGGAGGGGGTTGGTGTGAGAGAAGAGGGTGCAAGGGATAGGGTGAGACGGAGGCAGATGAGCCGCTGTGGTGACCCCTAAAGGGAGCAGCTAAAAGAAGAAGACCTTCATCTCCATCTCACTCAGTTTTCTCTCTGGATTAAAGTCTGCTTTGTTAGTCTGATGTAACACTTGTGATGGTGAGCTGTTGCACTGTGCAGCTGGAATGTGGAGTTTGGAGTGGAGGAGGGCGGTGAGGAGGTTAGGCACGTCAGACTCTCTTTTCCAGCTGGTCCTGAGGGGTCAGACTGTGTGGGGATATGTGCATGTCATGAACTCTCATTAAGAGGGTGAGACTCCTTGGCTCCAGACCCCCATGGTAGGACTGCTGTAGTGACACTGATACTCCAAGCCTCTACCCCCATCAGGAGGTTAATGAGCTTGGTTGGTGAGCTCTGAAAGCATGCTGTCACTGTGTGTTCATGCATGTTTGTGTGTGTGTGTCTTCTCATGCTTGTAGCTGTGTGTGTTTGGGTGTGAGAACAGTAATTCTGCACCTGCTCCTCATAGTGTGTCCATTTCTTTTAGAAAATCCTAAAAGAAGTGGAACTTACCAAAGGATTACAAGTGAAAAGACTATATTTCAGCATGATATTTTCATAACATGTATCAAGTAACATTCTCAGTCTTTACAAAAATTAGTGCCACAAATGGATTGATGCAGAAACATGTGAAATGTGGATACATTTTACTATCTTAAAATAAAAAAACACTAACTAAAAAAAACTTTAAAAATCAAAAGTTCTTGTCAAACTTTCTCTTCTCCCATACACATTATTTCTCTCTGCATGCACTAGTCACTTGGCAGAAAAACGGCGATAATGGCATAATCTTCAGCGTTACATATAGATCATCTTCTTGTTTCTGTTACTGTCTGAACCCTGAAAACACCCCAGTTCTCTTCACATATTGTAGCTCCACACTGAGAAATGAATGTGCTGTTAAGAAAGAGGCAGTGCAAGCCCCAGCCCCACCATTTGAAGTGTGAGGAGTCATGCTGGGTCACCCCAGAGGCTCCAGAGTCTGAGTCCTGCTAACAGGTGGGGGAAGAGGTAAAGCTGGATTCATGCTGCATTTCCTCTCTAGTCCGCTTCTGGTCTGCGTCCGCTTTGGACGAGGCCGGTGCGCACGTGGCTCTGCATATGTTTCACTTTTTTTGTCTACTAGGCCAAGCAGTTGACGCATGCGTACAACTGTTATTTATACATTTGCCCCAGCCCTATGGGTAGCGGAAATGCATGAACACGCCAGTTTGTTCGCCGGCTATAAATGCGAGAGTGACGCACATTTGCACATTCACACATAAACAACAATGGCACCGTTTCAAGGAAAAGGAGGAATCACCATTTTTCAGTGCTCTTCTGTGCTCAAGCTGGTGCTACTGCTAAACGATTCATGTACTGTATGTTTATTCTTGTCTTCCTCTTCATCTTCTTCATCTACTTTGACTTTGTGTGCTGTGTCGATAGCGCCACCTCGTGAATGGGATGTTCAATCTTGCGCATGCGCACTTAACACGGGCAGGCCATCAGCAGGCCACGTGGTCAGAAAATTTGGGCTGCACACGGTTGTCCGCAGAAGAGCTCTGCAGACACTAGCGGACTGGAGACGATGACGTCAGTTTCGTCACACAATCCTCGCAGTCGAGCCGACGTGGACAGTGGAGGTGCAGCATGAGTCCAGCTTTATGTGTGGATAATTACTGAACTATACGTTTTAGCTGATTTCCCACCTCTACCTCCTGGGTAAATTATTGCTTTGGGGACAATATTAATTGTGTGTCTTACAGTAAGTAGTGGGAATGAAACAGAGGGGAGGGACTGGTTAGTGTGTTAGTGAGAATGCCAACAAGAATTCCTGTGATTGCTTTTATTTAAGAAGAAAAGATAACACAAACTTCTACAACACACCTGTCTAAAAATGTGCAAAAATACCTCCAGGAATTCCTGACTGATATCTCCCAAGGGGTGCTAGTGACCTGTACCCTCCTAGTGGAGCACCTTATGGGACCACAGGATGCCCCAAAGCCCATCTGATGTCACCACAACAACAGGGGTCAAGATTTTCCCAGCTGTTTGGGATCTGTGAGTGTGACAACAGAGAACTCATTCTGCAGTAATGGTGTAACATCATTTTCAGTTTTATAAAATGCAATAGGAGCATTTTGACTGTTTGTAGACTACATAGCTGTTTCATTTTTTCATAAATACTATGGTCATAATGCTTTTCTACAGTACATAGCTTGAATGTGAATGTAACTGGCACTCACACAATTTCAGCTGGGAAAACAATATTCTGTTTAGTTCTTCACATCAGAAATGAGTCAAATCACAAATTTAACCAAGAGGATGAAATAATATGATCAAAATGACCACATCTGGAAAGGCTTAAAAGGCAGAATTTAGTTTTAAATGCTGCATTTTGTGTCTGCTTGTCACAGGGGAATCCTTTCAGTGTTCTCCACAGGGGTGATGTGTCTTCGGGTTACAAAAACAACAAGCTCTCAGGTAATGATTTCATTGTACTGGAAAGGGGTATTTTGTGTGTTAGACATATTCTGCCATATTTATTTCTGAAATCTGCAATGAAACTATGAGCGCCAGGTTCCAGTAACAAATTTATAATCTGTCTATAATAAAAGTAACAATGGTGTATGCTTGTTTACGCTGTGCATGCGTGCGCTGTTGTGTGTTTGAACACATGTGCATATATCCCACGCTTCTTTCTCTAGTCTTCTGGATGAGGCAATTAGAAAATTAAAACAGCTTTCAAGCTGCTTTAACCTCTTCTTCTCTTTCTGACCTCATCGTACTTTCACATACATTAACACAGATATATCTATGGAGAAATTATAATATATACAGACATAGACAAATTTGTTGGTAACTTTCTCTTAAAGAAAATCCCATAATGGTAACTGAAATAACTTGAAACTGGCAAAAGTAATAACAAATAATTTAAAAAAATAAATATCTGAAAATTAACTTGTGAAAATCAGAAACTTATTCTGAATTTTGGTTCAACAGAATCATTTTTAAAAAACAAACTAATGAAACTGGCCTGGACAAAAATTATGATACCCTTAATTTAATATTTTGGTGCACAACCATTTTGATTCATTCACTGCACTCAAGCAATTTCTGTAACTCCCAATAAGAGCTCTGCACCTGCTGACAGCTATTTTGGCCCACTTCTCATGAGCAAACTGCTCCAGCTGTCTTAGGTTTGAAGGGTACCTTCTGCAGACTGCATGTTTCAGCTCCTTCCACAGATGTTCAACAGGATTTATAGAAGGCCACTTCAGAATAGTCCAATGTTTTGTTCTTAGCCAGTCTTGGGTGTTTTTAGCTGTGTGTTTTGGGTCATTTTCCTGTTGGAGGACATATGACCTGCGACTGAGACCAAGCTTTCTGACACTGGGCATCACATTTTGCTCCAGCATGCCTTGATGGTCTTGAGATTTCATTGTACCCTGCACAGTTTCAAGACACCCCTGTGGCAGAAGCCGAAAAGTAGCCCCAGAACATAACTAAGCCTCCTCCATGTTTCACAGTAGGTACAATATTCTTCTCTTTGTATACTTGATTTTTCCCTTCTGTGAACACAGAGCTGATGTGACTGGCCCAAAAGCTCCAGTTTTGTCTCATCAGTTCAAAGGAAAACCTATCAGTGTGCAATTTGGCTGACTTTTTAATGTTTTTCTGTCAATTGTGGAGCCCTCCTGGTTTTCCTCCATGGAATGCATTGTTATTCAAACTGTGAGCCATGATGTGACTAGAAAGCGACATACCTTGACCTTGGAGTTCAGCTTGAACGATTTTGGATGGTTTTCTAGGTTCTAGGTTCTACAATATGCACTAATTTTCTGATCAACCTGGGCTTGCTTTTCCTCTTGTATCCACATCCTGGGAAGTTGGCTACAGTCCCATGAACCTTATAATTTTTTTTAGAATATTGGCAACTGCTGTCACAGGAACATGAAGCTTCTTGGAGATGGTTTTATGATTTTTACTTTTAACATGATTATCTAAAATCATCTCTCTGAGCTCCTCAAACAGCTCTTTCATTTGCCTTCTCTGTTCCATGTTGAGTGTGGTGCACACAAAGATACTAAACTACATAGTAGCATGTTTTATTTTTTTTCCTTTTAACTAGTGTGAAACTGATGAAATGTTTGATGACAACTGTGATCCTAATTACAGGACCTACCTGAGTTTAACATGTCCCTATGGTCAAATTATTTTCAATCTTTTCTAGGGGTATCATCATTTTTGTGCAGGCCCAGTTTCAATAATTTGTTGTTTTTTTTTTAATGATTCTCTTGAACCAAAATTCAAAAGCAATGACTGATTTCCATTCATTAATTTTCAGAAAATTTTTATTTATTATTTTGTCAGTTTCAAGTTATTTCAGTGACCATTGTGGGATTTTATTTCTTAGGTTAATTGGCATCAAACTGGGGATTCTAAATTGTCCTTAGGTATGACTGTGAGAGTGAATGGTTGTCTGTCTCTCTGTGTTGGCCCTGCGATGGACTGGCAATCTATCCAGGGTGTACCCTGCCTCTCGCCCAAAAGATGCTGGGATAGGCTCCAGCCCCACTGCGACCTGAAAAGGATTAAGCGGAAGAAGATGAATAATGAAAGGTTACCAACAAAATTTGTCCACATCTGTATATCCTCAAAAAGCAATGGTTGGCAATTTTGTCCAATATTATTTTTTTTTATTTATGAATTTAAACTTTTTCCCCATAGAAAATATGAGGGAAAAAGTTAAAGTAGTAAATTTATTTGTAAAAAATTCTTATCAATTAATTGTATTACCTTTAAACCTGTATATTTCCAATATGTAACTTTTTGTGAAAATTTGATGACAGCTTTTAATATAAATTTGTATTTTTGTCATAAATTATTAACAGTGTTCTAGTACATTTGCAACATTTTTCTTGTTAAATTGTTTTTCTCTTAAATGTGTTTGAGTAATATATATATATATATATACTGTATATATATATATATATATATATATATATATATATATATATATATATACAGTGGTGTGAAAAAGTGTTTTCCCCTTCCTGATTTCTCTTTTTTTTTATATGTTTTTCACACTTAAATGTTTCAGATCATCAAACAAATTTAAATATTAGACAAATAACACAAGTAAACACAAAATGCAGTTTTTAAAGGAAGGTGTTTATTATTAAGGGTAAAAAAAAATCCAAACCTACATGGCCTTGTGTGAAAAAGTGACCCCCCCTTCCCATTAAAACATAAATTAACTGTGGTTTATCACATCTTTGGAAAGCTGAGTTCAATTTCTCTAGCCACACCCAGGCCTGATTACTGCCACACCTGTTCTCAATCAAGAAATCACTTAAATAAGACCTGCCTGACAAAGTGAAGTAGACCAAAAAATCCTCAAAAGCTAGACATCATGCTGTGATCCAAATAAATTCAGGAACAAATGAGAAACAAAGTAATTTAGATCTGTCAGTCTAAAAAAGGTTATAAAGTCATTTCTTTTGGACTCCAGCGAACCACAGTGAGAGCCATTATCCACAAATGGCAAAAACATGGAACAGTAGTGAACCTCACCAGGAGTGGTCGGCTGACCAAAATTACCCTAAGAGCACAGCGACGACTCATCCAAGAGGTCACAAAAGACCCTACAACAACATCCAAAGAACTGCAGGCCTCACTTGCCTCAGTTAAGGTCAGTGTTCATGACTCCACCATAAGAAAGAGACTGGGCAAAAATGGCCTGCATGGCACGGTTCCAAGACGAAAACCACTGCTGAGCAAAAAGAACATAAAGGCTCATCTCAGTTTTGCCAAAAATCATCTTGATGATCCCCAAGACTTTTGGGAAAATACTCTGTGGACTGACGAGACAAAAACTGAACTTTTTGGAAGGTGTGTGTCCCATTACATCCGGCGTAAAAGTAACTGCATTTCAGAAAAGGAACATCATACCAACGGTAAAATATGGCGGTGGTAGTGTGATGGTCTGAGGCTGTTTTGCTGCTTCAGGACCTGGAAGACTTGCTGTGGTAAATAGAACCATGAATTCTGCTGTCTACCAAAAAATCCTGAAGGAGAATGTCTCGCCATCTGTTTGTGACCTCAAGCTGAAGCACACTTGGGTTCTGCAGCAGGACAGTGATCCAAAACACACCAGCAAGTCCACCTCTGAATGGCTTAAGAAAAACAAAATGAAGACTTTGGAGTGGCCTAGTCAAAGTCCTGACCTGAAACTGATTGAGACGCAGTGGCATGACCTTAAAAAGGCGATTCATGCTCGAAAACTCTGCAATGTGGCTGAATTACAACAATTCTGCAAAGATGAGTCCTGAAGTCCTGAAGCAGCAAAGCAGCCCCAGACCATGACACTACCACCACCATGTTTAGCTGTTGATACGATGTTCTTTTTATGAAATTCTGAATTAGATTTATGCCAGATAAAATGGGACATGTCTTCGAAAAAGTTCAACTTTTGTCTCGTCAGTCCACAGAATATTTTCCCACAAGTCTTGAGGATCATCAAGATATTTTCTGGGAAATGTGAGGCGAGCCTTTATGTCTTTTCGTTCAGCAGCGATTTTTGTCTTGGAACTCTCCCATGGATGCCATTTTTGCCCCATCTCTTTCTTATTGTTCCATCATGGACTAGTGTCCAAACTGAGGCAAGTGAGGCTGAGGCTGAGTTCTTTAGATGTTGTTCTGGGTTTTTGTTTCTTATCTGTTCTTGAATTTCTTTATCTGTAAAGCACTTTGGTCACCTAGAGATGAAAAAAGTGCTGTATAAGTGAACGCCATTTCAGAATCAGAATCAGAATCAGTATGAGATTTATTGCCATTGTTCATGTAGTACACAAACTAGGAATTTGTCTCGGTGCTATGCTGCAACATTAAACATAGAGTAACACTAAAGGTAAAAACTATGCATGCAATAAAAGGTAGAATAAGAATAAGTAATGCTAATCTATGCAATTTTAAATATATTAACAAGAGCAGCAGATATTGTGGAGTTCCACACAGTGCAGTCGGCAATGCAAAAAGAAAACAAGTGATAATTGTCATGAATCCGGTTGAGCTGCTGTACATAGTGCACGAGAGTCTAATAAGTCACTTAGAGTTCAGCAGTCTGATGGCAGAGGGGAAGAAGCTGTTCATGTAGCGGAAGGTTTTAGTCTGAATGGACCAAAGTCTCCTGCCTGAGGGGAGGGGGGCAAACAGTGCGTGTCCAGGGTGTGAAGGGTCGGCTATGATCCGACCTGCACGCCTCCGGGTCCTGGAGATGTACAGGTCCTGGAGGGATGGGAGCTTGCAGCCGATCACCTTCTCAGTCCCTGGCGGTGGCTCCTGCGTACCACACGGTGATGGAGGTGGTGAGGATGGACTCGATGATGGCCGTGTAGAACTGCACCAACATCTTGGTGGATAGCTTGAACTTCCTCAGCTGCCGCAGGAAGAACATCCTCTGCTGGGCCTTTTTGATGAGGGAGCTGATGGTCGGCTCCCACTTGAGGTCCCGGGTGATGGTGGTGCCCAGGAAGCGGAAGGAATCCGCAGTGGGGATGGGAGAGTCTGTGAGGGTAAGGGGGGGCAGAGGGGCTGTGACTTTTCTGAAGTCCACGATCATCTCCACTGTCTTCAGAGCGTTCAGCTGCAGGTTGTTGTGGCTGCACCAGGACGCCAGCCGGGTCACCTCACTCCTGTAGACGGACTCATCGCCGTTGGAGATGAGCCCGATGAGGGTGGTGTCATCCGCAAACTTGATCAGCTTGACAGACTGGTGGCTGGAGGTGCAGGAGTTTACCATTTCTTTAAATCACAGTGGGATGTGTTGCTTTTTGAGATCATTTAGCCTACTTCAGGTTGTCAGACAGGCTTCATTTAAGTGATTTTTTGATTCATCAGATCTGGTAGTAATCAGGCTTGGGTGTAGCTACTGAAACTGAACTCAGCTTTCCAAAAAAAATGTGGTTAATCACAGTTAATTCATTGATAAGATAAGATAAGATAAGATAAGATAAGATAAGCCTTTATTAGTCCCACAATGGGGAAATTCCAGGATTGCAACAGCACAGGGATAGCAACACTCAGAGCAACAATCAGAAAGCAAGAAAAAAACAAGAGCAGCTAGTATACATATGTACATATTAATATAGATATATATATATAGACACACAGTGCGGAGCATTGTGGTTGGTGGATGTGCAGCAGAAAGTCTAAGCTCTCTCTCCGCGGATGCGGCGGGCCAGCTGGATGTCTTTGGGCATGATGGTGACCCTCTTGGCGTGGATGGCGCACAGGTTGGTGTCCTCGAAGAGACCCACCAGGTAGGCCTCACTGGCCTCCTGCAGAGCCATGACGGCGGAGCTCTGGAAGCGCAGGTCGGTCCTGAAGTCCTGAGCGATCTCCCTCACCAGGCGCTGGAAGGGCAGCCCACGGATGAGCAGCTCCGTGGACCTCCGGCAGCGACGGATCTCTCTCAGAGCCACGGCACCAGGCCTGCAACGGTGAGGCCTCCTCACTCCGCCGGCGGCCGGAGCGCCTTTTCGAGCAGCCTTGGTGGCCAGCTGCTTCCTGGGGGCTTTTCCTCCAGTAGATTTACGGGCGGTCTACTTGGTTCTTGCCATCGCTCTTTATTATTCTGTCTTATATTTCCTGCACGCCGCCCAAACTCCAGCCCGGCACCCGCGTCGCTCCCGCTTCAGCTCTCCCGGTATGTCAAGCCTCTCTGTTAGCACTGGGTGGCGGCCGAGTGCTAGCTAGCTCCTCCCCGCTGCATCGTCTCCCGCTGTAAACAGAGGCTCCGTCCGCCGACTCGGGAGACCTTTGGGGCGATCTGCGTGTCCGTGATATATATAGAGTGAAAGGTGTGCCGGATCAGAAAGCCATCACCGGATCAGAAAGAAGAAGGAAGATAAAAAGACTCAGAATTGAGCCACTGTTGCAAAAGGCAGCCAACTCGTGTGGCGCTGGAACCGGAAGAAGTAACAAGGGGGGCAATTACTTTTTCCACATAGGACCAGGTAGGTTTAGATAGTTTTTTTCCCCTTTAATAAATGAAACTGTCATTTGAAAACTGCGTTTTGCATTTATTCAGATTGTTTTTGTCTGATATTAAAATTTGTTTGATGATCAGAAACATTTAAGTGTGACAAATACGCAAAAATATAAGAAATCAGGAAGGGGCAAATACTTTTTCACAGCACTGTATACGGGGAGGGGGGGGCTGAAATGTTCATAGTGGTCAAATTTGACCAAATGTGGTTTATTTTTAAAACCACAGGGATCCAAGTGCTGCAAGACAAACGGAAGAAGAGACTATGTTGAAAAATAAACCACATTTGGTCAGATTTCACCACTATGAGCTTTTCAGCCCCCCACACACACACATGGGGGGGGGGGGGCTGAAAAGTTCATAGCGGCCAAATTTGACCAAATGGGGTTTATTTTTCAACCGCAGGGATCCAAGCGCTGCAACACCAATGGAAGAAGTGTGTGGACCGAAGGGGAGACTATGTTGAAAAGTTAACCACATTTTGTCAAATTTGACCATTCTAAACTTTTCAGCCCCCCTCATATATGTGTGTGTATATACACATACACACACACACACACACAGTGAATATAAAAAGTCTACACACCCCTGTTCAAATGCCAGGTTTTTGTGATGTAAAAAAAATGAGACTAAGATAAATTATTTCAAAACTTTTTCCACCACTAATGTGACCTATAACCTGTACAACCTAAATGAAAAACAAACTGAAATCTTTTGAGGGGAAAAATAAAAAATTTACAATAATCCGGTTGCATAAATATGCACACCCTCTTATAACTGGTGATATGGCTGTGTTCAGAATAAACTAATCGTATCCAAACTCATGTCAAATGGGAGTCAGCACACATCTGCCATGATTTAAAGTGTCTCTGATTAACCCCAAATAAAGTTCAGCTGATCTAGTAGGCTTTTCCTGACATTTTTGTAATCACATCTTACAGCACAAGCCATGGTCCACAATATACCATGGAACACAGTGAAGACAGTCATCATCGAGTGGCACAACAGTGGCATTACCAAGAATTGAACATCCCTCCAAAATTGATGAAAAGACAAGAAGAAAACTGGTCAGGGAGGCTGTCAAGAGGCTGATAGCAACATTGAAGGAGCTGCAGGAATTTCTGGAAAGTACTGGCTGTTTAGTACATGTGACAGCAATCTCCCATCTTCTTCATCTGGGCTATGGGGTAGGGTGGCAAAACAGAAGCTTTATCTTACAAAGAAAAACATCCAAGCCCAGCTGCATTTTGCAAAATCACATTTGAAATCTCCCAAACGCATGTGGGAAAATGTGTTATGGTCTGGCCATAATTCCAAAAGGTATATTTGGCACAAACACAACACTGCTCATCACCAAAAGAACACCATACCTACAGTGAAGCATGGTGGTGGCAGCATCATGCTTTGGGGCTGTTTTTCTTAAGCTGGAACTGGGCCCTTAGTCAAGGTGGAAGGAATTATGAACAGTTCCAAATACCAGTCAGTGTTGGCATAAAACCTTCAGGCTTCTGCTAGAAAGCTGAAGAGAAGAGGAACTTCATCTTTCAGCACCACAATGACCCAAAGCACACATCTAAATCAACAAAAGAATAACTTCACCAGAAGAAGATAAAGGTTTTGGAATGGCCCAGCCAGAGTCCAGACCTGAATCCGATTGTACATCTGTGGGGTGATCTGAGGAGGGCTGTGCACAGGAGATGCCCTCACAATCTGACAGATTTGGAGCGTTTACGTAAAGAAGAGTGGGCAAATATTGCCACATCAAGATGTGCCTCGCTGATAGACTCCTACCCCAAAAGACTGAGTGCTGTAATAAAAGTCAAAGGTGCTGCAACAAAGTATTAGTTCAAGGGTGTGCATATTTATGCCACCAGGTTATCCATCCATCCAAAATTACCCCAGGAGCGCAGCGATGACTATTCAAGAGGTCACAAAAGACCCCACAACATCAGTCAAAGAACTGCAGGCCTCACTTGCCTCAGTTAAGGTCAGTGTGCATGACTCCACCATAAGAAAGACTGGGCAAAAATGGCCTGCTTGGCACAGTTCCAAGACGAAAACCACTGCTGAGCAAAAAGAACATAAAGGCTCATCTCAGTTTTGTCAGAAAACATCTTGATGATCCAAGACTTTTGGGAAAATACTCTGGACTGACGATACAAAAGTTGAGCTTTTTGGAAGGTGTGTGTCCCATTACATCCGGCGTAAAAGTAACAGCATTTCAGAAAAGGAACATCATACCAACAGTAAAATATGGTGGTGGTAGTGTGATGGTCTGGGGCTGTTTTGCTGCTTCAGGACCTGGAAGACTTGCTGTGGTAAATGGAACCATGGATTCTGCTGTCTACCAAAAAATCCTGAAGGAGAATGTGCAGCCATCTGTTTGTGACCTCAAGCTGAAGTGCACTTGGGTTCTGCAGCAGGACAATGATCCAAAACACACCAGCAAGTCCACCTCTGAATGGCTTAAGAAAAACAAAATGAAGACTTTGGAGTGGCCTAGTCAAAGTCCTGACCTGAATCTGATTGAAATGTTGTGGCATGACCTTAAAAAGGCGATTCATGCTTGAAAACCCTCCAATGTGGCTGAATTACACCAATTCTGCAAAGATGAGTGGGCCAAAATTCCAAAACACTTGATTGCAGTTGTTGCTCCTAAGGGTGGCCCAACCAGTTATTTGGCTTAGGGGGCAATCACTTTTTCACACGGGGCCATATAGGTTTGGATTTTTTTCCCCCCTTAATAATAAACACCTTAATTTAAAAACTGCATTTTGTGTTCACTGACATGATTTCCAGAAACAGACGCAGGCTCAGTGACAACAATGATCTTTTATTGAATGAAAGTGATGTGTGTGCATGCGAATAGTGCTGTGTGCGTGCTGTGTAGTGGAAGCAGGAGCATGATCGACAGAACAGGTCTGGCAACCCTGGAATGACAGCAGATACAGGAATTAGACACAGGCTGGCAGGTACTGATGTTAGTAGAGATTTTACAGTCTTACAGTAGCGAAGAGTAAATCCAGCTCCGAAGAGATGATCTACCAATACCGGTGCAGCATCCCGTTGTGATGCCGTAGTGCAGGTGCAGAATAAATACAGTGCAGCCCCGGTGAAGGATGTGTGACATGTGCTTCAGCTCACCAGTGTGTGAGGGGTGAAAGTCGCCGTGCACAGATGAAGTCCGGTTCGCCACCTGGAGGAAGGGAAGGTCCGCCTGGAGGGTGGTCCACCTGTGCACAGGGAACAAGGGGAAGAAAGGCAGGTGCAGGTAATAGCACAAAGCAGGCTTACGTAGCACTGGGGAGATGGAACTCCCGTGCGACGAGAGGCAGATGAGTAGAGATGAATTCTCAACGTGTAGTGAGGTGGAGGAAGACTCTAAGGAGGAGTTCTTCCTGGGAGAAAGCGTAGACGTCTCCGTGCTGCCTTCTGGGCAGCGTTCCTTATAAAGGGTGCTTGATGAGGGCAAGCAGGTGTGCCTGCAGCTGTGAAAGATAATTAGGGCAAGGCACACACAGCACATATCACCACATTTACTTGTTTTATCGTTGTCTAATATTTAAATTGGTTTGATGATCTGAAACATTTAAGTGTGACAAACATACAAAAAAATGAAAAATCAGGATGAGGGCAAACACTTTTTCACACCACTGTACATACATACACAGTTGAAACCAGACATTTACATACACATAAAAACACACATAATCTTTTTTCCTCACTGTCTGATATTAAATTGGGCTAAACTTTTCCTGTTTTAGGTCAGTTAGGATTACCAAAATTATTTCTATTTGTTAAACAATTTTTATATTTGCTAAATTATTTTTCAGATAATTTTTTATTACTTTCTTCAAAGTCAGAAGTTTACATACACAAAGATTACTATCCCTTTAAACAATTTGGGAAAGCCCAGATGATAACGTCATGGCTTTGGAAGCTTCTGATTGGTTAATTGACAACATTTGATTTAATTGGAAGCACATCTGTGGATGTATTTTAAGGCACACCTCAAATACACTGCTTCCTTGTGTGACATTATGTGAAAATCAAAAGAAATCAGCCAAGATATCAGGATGAGAAATGTGGACCTCCACAAGTCTGATTCATCCTTAGGTACAATTTCAAGATGCCATGTTTATCTATTCAGACAATTATATGCAAGTATAAACACCATGGGAATGTCCAGCCATACCACTCAGGAAGGAGATGGGTTTTGTGTCGTAAAGATGAATGTGTTTCGGTGCGAAAGGTGTAAATCAACCCCAGAACAAAAGCATGCTGAGCATGATGGCTGGAGCTGGTAAAAGAGTGTCATTATTCACAGTGAAACGAGACCTGTACCGACATGGGCTGAAAGGCCACTCATCGAGGAAGAAACCATTACTCCAAAAGCAACAGTAAAAAGCCAGAGTGCAGCTTGCAAATGCACACAGGGACAAAGACTTTAATTTTTGGATACATCATGCCCTGTGGTCTGATGAAACTAAAATTGTACTTTCCAGGGAATACAGATGAAAAAATAACATTTTGGCTAATTCTGGCACATTTACAAAACTGTTCATTAATGTGCACTGTCCCTGCTCAATAAACCAATAAATAGAAATAAAAAAATAAGCTGTTTGGCCATAATGACCATCAATATATTTGGAGGAACAAGGAGGAAGCTTCCAAGCCTGAGAACACCATCCCAAATATGATGTATGGAGGTGGCAGCATCATGATGTGAGGGTGTTTTGCTGCAGGACAGACTGGTGCACTTCACAAAATAGATGGTGTCATGAGGAAAGAACATTATGTGGAAATACTGAAGCAATGTCTCAAGACATCAACCAAGAAGTTGAAGCTTGGGTGCAAATGTGTCTTCCAAATGGGCAATGACCCTGCCAGATTAGTTCCAAAGTGGCTTAAGGACAACAAAGTCAATGTTTTGAAGTGGCCATCACAAAGCCCTGATGCCAATCCTATTGAAAATTTGTAGGCAGAGCTGAAAAGATGTGTGTGAGAAAGGCAGCCTCCAAACCCGATTCAGTGACACCAGTTCTGTCAGGAGGAATGGGACAAAATTCCAGCAAACTATTGTGAGAAGCTTGTGGAAGGATACCCAAAAGGTTTGAGCCAAGTCATACAGTTTTAAGGCAATGCTACCAAACACTAAGGGAATGTATGTAAACTTCTGACTTTGAAGAAAGTAATAAAAGATTAAAAAATTATTTAGCAAATATAAAAAAAAATTAATAAATAGAAATAATTTTGGTAATCATCAAAGTCACTCAAAGAATACAAGATAACATACTAGAATAAAAGAAAAAAAAATAGTTTTCATAAATGTACTAAGACAAAAGCACACCCTGTAAAAAATACTCAGTAGTAAAATAGAACTTTGGAAAAAGTTATCATACGACATAAACTTTCAGCTGCTCCCTGTTTGGGGTCAGCATAGCAAATCATGGGTCCACATGTTTGAGTTGACAAGGATATTTACACCAGACGCCTTTCATGACACAACCCTCCCCATTTAGCCAGGCCTAGGACAAGGTAACGTTCCCTTCCCTATTCTATTATGCTGAGCACCAAGCTAGAAGGCAGAAAGTACAATTTTTATATGCTTTTTGGTATGACTGGCTGGGATGTGAACCCTCAATCTCTCAGCTGTGGGGGGATGCTCTACCTCTAGGCCATCACACGGTACACAAACTTGAGTAAATTCAAGTGATTAATAGCCACCCGTACTACTAATTCTGTGATATTGTCATCATCACCTATTATTATTATTATTATTATTATTATTATTATTATTATTATTTTGGCTGCTCCCTTTAGGGGTCGCCACAGCAGACCACTTGCTTCCATCTCACCCTATCCCTTGCATCTTCCTCTGTAGCACCAACCCTCTCCATGTCCTCCTCCACTACATCCATGAATTTTCTCTGTGGTCTTCCTCTTTTCCTCCTGCCTGGCAGTTCCATTTTCAACATCCTTTGTCTAATATATCCCCTGTCCCTTCTCTGCACATGTCCAAACCATCTCAGCCTTACTTATACTTTGTCTCCAAACCACACAACCTGAGCTGTCCCTCTGATATACTCATTTCTAATCCTGTCCCTTCTAGTCACTCCCAATGAGAAGCTGAGTATATCCAACTCTGCCATTTGCAGCTCTGCCTTCTGTCTTTTTGTCAGCGCCACTGTCTCCAAACCATACATCATAGCAGGTCTCACTACCGTCTTGTAAATCTTCCCTTTCACTCTTGCTGCTATCCTTCTGTTACAAATCACCCCTGACACTCTTGTCCACCCACTCCACCCTACCTGCTCTCTCTTCTTCACTTCTCTTATGCATTTTCTATTGCTTTGATGGTTGACCCTAGGTATTTAAACTCATCTACTTTCACTACTTCTACTCCTTGCATCTTCACCATTACACCTGCCTCCTTTTCATTCACGCTCATGTATTCTGTTTTACTTCTACTGACTTTCATTCCTGTTCTCTCCAGATCATACCACCACCTCTCCAGGTTCTCTTCCACCTGCTCCCTACTCTCACTACAGATCATAATGTCATCTGCAAACATTATGGTCCACGGAGACTCCTGCTTGACCTGGTCTGTCAGCCTGTCCATCACCATGGCAAACAAGAAGGGGCTCAGAGCCGATCCCTGATATAACCCCACCCCACCTTGAATCCATCTGTCACTCATACAGCACACCTCACCACCATCTTGCTGTCCTCATACATGTCCTGCACCACCCTCACATACTTCCCTGCCACTCCTGACTTTCTCATACGGTACCACACTTCTCTTGTCATCATTACCTCTATTGATAAATATTTGGATATTTTATATACATGTTCAGGTATTTCACAAGGTAGGAATAGAAATAGTTTTTAAAGATTTTTAATTTCACTGTAGTTTGGTGAGAGGAACAAATATGGCCCTGGCCTTAATGAGCAAGACTTGGGAAAAATTATGTTCAAAAATTCAGAATTGTTAGGCCCTACAAATTGATTTTGACCTCCACCAAGGAGGTAATGTGATCAGGGCAATTTGTTTGTTTGACCGTCTGTTTGCAGGACTATGCAAAAACTACTGGATGGATTGTGCTTTTCGGATGAACTCATTAGATTTTTCGAGGTGATCTGAGAGTGTATACATCCTCTAAGGCAGTGATTTTCAACCTATGTGCCGCGGCACACTAGTGTGCCGTGTGAGATCGCTAGGTGTGCCGTGGGAAATTATCCAGTTTAACTTAATTACTCGAGTGAGTGGCTATGTTTACATGGACACAAGTAACCGGATTAAAAGCCTGATCAGAATAAAAATGCTTCATGTAAACATGGCAATCTGAATATTCTAACCCGATCACGCTCATTCGGATCAAAATTTCATTCTGATTGAGAGGGGTGGGTTATAACGATTGTTAATCCGAATGGTGCGCATGAAAACACTTATTCCGAACACAGGGCAGAAAATATGTTTACTGCACATGTCACTCACGTGGAATTGTATAGAAGAAGGAGTCTTTGTCTAATTTGACCTTGTTGTTATATTATACAGTTTCTTTTAACCTGTACTGTACTATCCGAAATAAATAAATTCATTCATTCATGTCTGTACACCAGCCGCACGTCGACATGACGTATTTCCGCCTTTGCAGCAGCTAGCGGAAAACATAGCGGGAGTAAAACAAAACTGCTCTGTATCGTCCTGCTGTCTCCCTCTTTTCGTCATATGCAGAAGTATGTACTTGTAGCTTCATTACGGAGACTAGCAGAAGCAAAAGTACAGTCTGAATAACACGATACAGGTCAATTTCGACACGAAGCGGGGCTCGCTAACACCGGAAGTTGCTTCTTCTTCTACTATTTTTTGAATGTCGAAATGTCGACCTGCGCATGTCAAAATGATTTATTCCGTTCAAACCTGTGACACATGAAAACGCACGTCCTAATCAGATCAGCTTTTTCAGGATCCATGTAAACAGTAAAATTTATAAATAAACAACAACATGTGCAGCGTGGCAACCTTGAGATGTTCCCACTCACCGAGAAACGGCATGATGTTAACACTGCTGCACTGTGCCAGGTGATTGGCACACATTTGAAAACTCTTGAGGAGAAGTTATTTTATTTCTCTTCAGACTTCACACAATGCCTTGTCTGGGTTAGGAACCCATACAGCTCAGCATCAGTTGTTGGAAACGACATGACTTTACAGGAGCAAGAGGAACTCATTGAACTGAAACAAGATCATGGTTTAAAGCTAAACTTTGCTGATCTTCCTTTGGACAGTTTTTGGTTGACTGCTGCCAAGGAGTTCCCCATTATGGCCAACAAAGCTATTTCAACATTGCTCCCATTTTCCACGACACATCTGTGTGAGCTGAGCTTTTCAAGCTTGACTGTAGTAAAAACTAAAAACAGAGAGAGACAGAGCTGTTGAGGAAGAGCTCCGTGTGTGTCTTTCTTCCATTCCTGCCAGGATATCAGCTTTGTGTTCATCTAAACAGGCCCAGGGTTCACACTGAGTGAGTATGAATACATTTAGAAACTGTATTGCTAACTATATTTTATTATTTTTACTGTGTTAGGCTATAGAGTGTCATTTTGTGTCATTCTGGTTGGTGGTGTGCCCCAGGATTTTGTCAATGTAAAAAATGTGCCGTGGCTTAAAAAAGGTTGAAAAACACTGCTCTAAGGCTCTATCCTGTGTTAATTCAAATTCAAATTTAAACGTTTATTTCAAACTCAGGGTTCATATCAAAAGCAGTACCAAAACGAGTAGAAAAAAGATAAACAAATAAATAAATAAAAGTATATACAGAACAGCAGACACTCGGCGCTCTTGTGACAACAATAACATATAGTAATGGGCTCAGTATAAAATGGAGCGCCACCACTTCCAAATGCTGGAATGAAGTGTGAGTGACGAGTTGACAATTGCTGATATAAGATGATTGTTACATGCCAGCAACCTTCTCATAAAATTGTAAACATTCTTACGTATCAGTTCGCCAAAAGACGGAATGTTCACAGACACAAACATCTTGCTTGCACTCGACCTTCGTGGTACACCTAACAACCTTCTTAGGGAGTTATTATAAGCAATGCGGATTTTGTTCCTAACAGCAACATTGCTATTAAACCATAAAGGCGAGCAGTACATTGAGGTACAGAAGGTCTTGAACAACATGCATTTGACATCAGGAGAACATCTATGGAAATTTCACAACAGTAAATTTGTTTGAGCATACAGTTTCCTGAGATGCCTGTTACAATCAACATTGGTCTTATCAGATTCAATCCACACACCTAGGTATTTGACTTTTTCAACAAAGTTCAAGCTATTACCACAAAGTGGCATAACAGGATTCGACGTATTGACACCCTTTGGTTTGAAAGCCATACACATAGATTTAGTACAGTTGAACAAGATGTCATTTTTTTCACCAAATTTTTCACATACCGAAAGGAGATGTTGCATCACTGCAGTAGACAAACTTAACAGACAGAGGTCATCAGCGTAGAAAATGTGATTTAACAGTGCACCGTTAAAGGAGCCACCCACATTAGTATTGTTCAACAGTACACTGAGATCATCAACATAGACATTGAACAACAAGGGTGACAGTATACCACCTTGTTTAACGCCGTTGGTCACATGAAATTTGGATGAGGTGACATTGCCCCACCTAACAACCATAGACTGCCTTCTGTACCAGTATAACAGGATGCTGACAATGTAAATAGGAATACCTCAATCGATCAATTTTCTGAACAAACACCAGTGGTTAATCCTGTCAAAGGCTTTGCAAGCATCTAGGAACGTAGCATAGACACTAGTGGAACGGCTTCTGAAGTAGTCAACAAATTCATGGAGTAGGTAAACAGCCTTGTCAGTTGAAAGATCTGACTTGAAACCAAACTGATTGTCGTTTGTCCATAGGTAATCCTCAATTCTGTTCTGGATTAAGCCCTCTAACAGTTTAGATATAACATTTGCAATAGCTATAGGTCTGTAATTGTTCATGTCAGAAAGACTGGCACACTTGTTTTTCACCAAGGGAATAATAACAGAGTCCATCAACATATCTGACACGTAACCATGAACAAACATACAGTTAAAACATAATGATAACAGAATACACAGATTGAAGTCAGCGTTGATGAGGCATTCACTAGTGAGACAGTCAGGGCCAGCTGATTCGCCTTTCTTGAGAACTTTGATCAGTGAATCAACTTCAACAGGAGTGACAGCAGAAATATCAGAGGCATCAAACATGTCGTTATACAGACTAATATCGTGCATAACAGAATCCTTCATTGAAACATTCTTGACTGAGTTGAAAATAGCTTCATATTGACATTTCCACTTTTCAGCAATATTAACGTCACCAGTCACACCATCAATAGTGTTTGATCTGACAGACCGGTGGGAGCTCATAGCCTTCATTTGTTTCCAGAATTCTACCATGTTCAGTTCACTCATGTGATTAGCTAGCTGGTCACATTTGATACTTTCTTCATTGCGCCTGCATGCTCGTAGGGCATATTTGAACCTAGCCCTGCAATTTTTCATGTTTTCAAATATTGGACCAGAACGTGGTTTGCTATTGCTTCTCCACCACAAAAAAGCATCCCGAGCAGCTGTGTGAGCCTCGCTAACGACATCATTCCAGCCTGGGACGTTATATTGGGTGGCCACACTGTGACTAGGAATGCATTCACTCACACAGTAATTTAAAGCATCCACAATATCACTGTAGAACCTGTCGATATCATCCCTGTGTGCCGCACAATTACGGTCGTGAAAAAGAAAAAAGTCCAGAATATGGGTTGCCGGTGGGAAGAGGGGAGTACCAAGTAAAATCCATGTGGACTCTTCTCATATTGTTCTTTGTTCACTCTTTCCATGTGTAGCTTTGAAGCCACAGGTTAGGCAGTCTATTAATAAAAACTAACACTGCATCTCCAGACACAACACACACACCTGAAAAGCCACTTCCTGGGTCACACCTGCTTGAGAGAGCCCCCCTACACCTGGGCTTGTGACTTTTCTTGCATTTTTGAGACTTTGTTGTCATGAAATTGTGAGGTTTTCTTATTAATTTTTTTTTTTCAAATTTACATTTCCTGCTATTTTGCAACTTTTTGTGACTTTTTGCAAATGAATTTGGCATGTTTTATGTGCAAATTTGCCACCCTTTTCACTGTAAATTTATAACTTTTATAATAATGCATAGGATTTATATAGCACTTTTCATGGACACTCAAAGATGCTTTACAATGGATGCATATTCCTATAATGATATTCATTCACTCCACAGACAGACACTAGTAGTGGTAAGCTACTACTAGCCACAGCTGTCCTGGGGCAGACTGACGGAAACATGGCTGCCGATCCACGCCAACAGCCTCTCTGGCCACTACTGAACGTTTATACACATTCATACCTAGTGTCATGGACACTGGAGGCAAGGTTGGTAAAGTGTCTTGCCCAGGGACACAACAGCAGGATGACTGGGGAGAGCGGGATTCGAGCTGCCAAACCTCCGGTTATTAGATAACCCACTCTCCCTCCTGAGCTACTGCTGTCCCAATATTATGAGAAGAAACATGTTGATATGATAAAAATAAATAAACAGAAATTGTTTATGCACTATGTACTCTCCAATATAATTCAAATCATAAAAGGAAATAGCAGACAGTTGTTATAGGTGTGACTTTAACATTGATTTTAATGAAATAAAATTATAAATTGATTAGAACTATTTAAAATGCAGTAAAGTCTGATTACTACAGTATATCAAGCATATTTCTAATCAGCTTTTAAATCAGCAGACAAAAAATGTTAAGTATATGACAGTGAAACTACAAAGTAATGTAGTTTTGTGAAAAAGTTACTTGAGCACTTCTACTTGAGTTAATGTATAGTTGTTAGCCACCTCATAACCAGTCAAGCATTTTTTTTTTCTTGCTCTTGTAGAAGAGCTTGAAATGATGAGGTGATTTGATATATAAACCAAAGTTTATTTATCAGCTCTCCTAACAAGTCTCATTCAGTGCAGAGGTGGTAGAAGGAAAAGAGGCCGAATATCTCCGGCTCACTGACTTTATACTTGCACATAACAAAAGACATGCATAACAAAGGCTGACATCCCTCATTATCTTAATCCCCCCATTGTCTTGGTATTTCCTCTCCTCGCCCAGGGGGTGAGGGTAGCTCCTCCGGTCTCCACCGCAGTGTCTGGGAACGTCTTTGTTCTTCACTTGGCGGTTGAGAGCCTTTGCCCTTTCAGAGGTGTGAAGTTGCTTTACATATGTAACTAGAAAAGCACTCGGAGAGCGCAGACCTCCGCCAAGCGGCACAGTTCCCCCCATACAGTGTTTGTGTGTACGTTTTCAGATTCCCTGAGCATGAAAAGATATGAGTAGCAATTGGATTCACAATGATTATTTGTTTATTTGACATGGACAGTGCAATAAACAGACAATTAATGAATGACAATCAATGTGATAGTGATAGGATTAGTGGTTCAGTAGTGTAAAACGGGGCTATAAGGGACGGCGGGTTAATAAGGGACACTTTTCTGGGAAATGTTTTAAATGTAATTCTGCTTTTTTTATTTTGAGCAGGACGCTGAGTTGTGTTGTTATTGTCAAATATCCATGAATCCTTCATCAAATCTAGGCGGAAGCAAAATTAAAAAAGCAGAATTACATTTAGAAAAGTGTCCCATATTACCCTGCCGTCCCTTATAGCCCCGTTTTACGGTTGTAAAAGCATTGCCTCCTTGGCGGAGGTAATAAACTGAAGTGTTGGTGTGTCCATCTCCTCCACTGACGGATGCAGATTGGTTAGACAGGTTGCCGTGGGTTTTATATTATATTGGGGTTGCGCTCCGCGGCAAAACAGAATTTAGAATCTTTCCCGGCAGAGAGGTCGTTTTTACGCAGCGCCTATAGCTGGGCGGGGAATTTGTGGCAAATAATCGGGCGGCGGACAGGTGGCCATGTCAGGTTTTGCAGCGTGGCGCAAAAACAGGCACGGTGGCGGGCCCAGGCCAGCAGTGTTTTCCGTGTGCTTTTGTGCCTAAAACGTTGAAGAACGCGGAATTTGTGTTGGTCAGACACGACGACCAGCGCAATGTGCGCAGCGCCTATGGCTGGCACAGGCACGCTGGGGGGCCCAGGCCACCAGTGTTTTCCGCATGCTTTTGTGGCTAAAACGTTGAAGAAGGCGGAGTTTGTGTTGGTCAGACACGACGCCCAGCGCCCTCCATTGCGCCTGCGCACATGTTGAAAATGGCCGTATGTCACAGTGTGGAAAAATGATTTAAAAAATTCCTGTATGCAGACGGTGATGCGGATCATCCCCAAAATGTAATCAGTTCTTCCTTGTACCATTTCCAACAACGCCTGAAAGTTTCATTGAAATCCATCCAAAAGTTTTTGAGTTATCTTGCTAACCAACAGACAAACAGACAGACAGACAGACAAACAGACAAACACACAGACAAACACACAGACAAACCCCGGCAAAAACATTACCTCCTCCTGGCCTTTCGGCCTGGCGGAGGTAATTACCAAACATTTCCACATGCTTCAACATATGTAGGTTATGGAATATATGATTAATATACTGTAGACCACAGCTCTGTTCATTAAAAATTGCTTTTTTTCCTCCCCACAGGCTCACCTCCTATTACTTGCTATACCCAGGCACTTCGTCATGTGTTCATGTGTGTGCTGCTGACAGTAGGGCGTGTGTGTGCAGGTGTTCCCTCAAAGTCACTCAACACAAAAACCTATCCAGACACTACATAATGTGCACTGGAAGGCAAGCTTGTTCAGAAGCTGACATCTGTCCCACTGACTACCGATGCTGATGACTACATAGATGAAACAGACAGAAGCACATTTTTACCTCCGCCAAGAGGAGGAGGTAATGTTTGCTCTGGCATTGGTTGGTTTGTTGGTTTGTCTGTCTGTCTGTTGGCAACATAACTCAAAAAGTTATGAACGTATTTTAATTAAATTTTCAGGAAAGGTGTGTAATGGCATGGGGAACAGATGATTAGCTTTTGGTGATGATCTGAGAGTGCATACCACCAAGGACTTTGTTTTTATTTGTGCAGTAGGATTACACAAAAAGTACTTAGAGATTTGGATGAAATTTTCACCAGAGACGGTTTGGCTAGAGAGGAACCCATTACATTTTGGTGATGATCCGAGAATGCATACCTCCGCCAAGGCTCTTATCTTCTCACAGAGTGTTATCAGCAATACTCCAAAACTAAAAAACAGACTTTGATGCAATTTGTTGTGTGGGGATTTGGCCCTTGGGGCTCGCCGTAGCTGATGCCAGGCAGTTGATGTGGTGACGTCAGGCAGGCTACGGCCAGTATGTATGTTGAGCACAAATCTCAACTAGAAAAGCACTCGGAGAGCGCAGACCTCCGCCAAGCGCCACAGTTCCCCCATACAGTGTTTTACATCATAAATATTAATCCTACATTTATTGTGTGTACATTTTCAGATTCCTTGACCATGAAAACATATGAGTAGCAATTGGATTGACATGGATAGGATTAGTGGTTCAGTAGTTATTCTGGAAAGTCGCATTTCGCATAATGGCGGTTTTCTTCTGGATGTAGCTCCATAGCTTTTAAAGATACAACAAATCCATTGACACACTACAGATTCCACAGTGTCTTGGCTACATAATGGTGTTTGTTGAGTGATTTTAGCTTCATTTGTTCTCTTCCTATGAGGAAAATTGCAAAGGTCCCCTATGTTTTTTTGATATTGTGGATCATAGTATCCGGAATTATTGCATTATCCGGATCAGTGTTGGATATATGGACTTCCGGTTATGGCGGCCACGTAGGAAGACGTGTTTCACTCTGCTCTGCTCCTAATAATAAAAAATAGGCTAAAACTCTCTCAATTGGAGCAAAAACCTATCCTAGCGTTTAAGCGCGGATATGGTAAAAACCAAGGCTGTGAAATCAGGCAGAGGAAAAACTGATTCGTCGAGACAATCCAAGTTAACAGACTTCCACGCTCGTGACGAAGCAGGAAAATCCCCAGAGACCATGGCTGAGGACGGAGCTAGCAGCGGAGCGGTGACTGCCGAAGGAACGAATGCGGTCCTTGCTGCTATCAGCGCTATGAGAGCAGACTTTTCGTCTAAGTTTGACGGGATTATAGCAGCGATAGAAGGCATGAGAAAAGAAATAAGCGACTGTATGGAGCGAGTATCGCAGGCAGAGCTCCGGATCTCCAACGCTGAAGATGACGTCACCAGCCTACAATTAAAGGTCCAAACATTGGAATTAAAAAATAAACATCTGGAAGATAACGTCTTGGACTTAGAATCCCGGTCGAGACGGAATAATTTAAGGCTGGTGGGCCTTCCGGAGGGGGCGGAGGGACAGAATGCATGTTCCTTTTTGTAAAAGTGGATTCCAGAGGCGCTGAACAACGCAGATCTACAGTCATCGGTCGTCTTGGAGAGCGCACACCGAATCGGCCCACCGAGAGATAAGAAGACACCACCGAGGACGCTGATTATGAAGTTCCTTAACTACAAGGACAAGATGACGGTCTCCAATGCAGCGCGTACTAAAGGAGAAATCAAATACCAGGATCAACAGGTGCGGTTCTACTCAGATTTGGCCACAGGAATCCAACAATTAAGGAAACAGTTTGACCCCGCCCGTAAAGAGCTGCGCAGCCTCGGGATTCGTCACGGAGTGTTTTATCCGGCAAGACTGCTGGTCACATATAAAGGGAGAACCCATGTCTTCAAGACCCCTCAGGAGGCGCAGGAACTCATTAAGCAGATCCAAGGAGAGACTGGCGGGAGCTAAGCATGAAGCAAGAACAAGATATAAAGGTAGAATATTTAAGCATGTGTACAAGTATCTGACTGATTTGAAACATATAGCAAGTCTACAAAATATAGATTGTATTATATAAAAATTTTAAAAAAAAACAAACTATGATGTACAAAGTTGCTATAAAATTTTGGAGTTAAGTTGGAAAAACTACAGAAGAGAGTTATTGTCATGTCGTTAAAAGTAGCAGAGTCAGGGTGATTGAGAGGAGAAAGAGAGAGTGGTTTGACTGAACCTCACGGGTGAGGAGCAGATACAGGCTATAACGGGAGACGGAATTTTTTTTGATTTTGGGGGGATTACCACGAATGTGGGGAGGGGGAATTTGTTTTTGTGTAGTTTGTCAGAATCAGAATCAGAATCAGCTTTATTGGCCAAGTATGCACAAAACATACAAGGAATTTGACTTTGGCTAAAAACTTGCTCTCGTTGTTCAGGTGGAGGATTTAAATAAGATTTAAATAAGGATTCAATGACAACAGAGTATGTACAGTAAATTACAGTCTGTCCACGTTTCTATAAAAGGATGCAAATATATACAGGAATATATGCAGTTATTTACTCAGACTATCCACACTTTGCAGAAATATATGGAAAAAATATACAGTCATACAGTATTTCAATGTGAAATCAGATTCAGTGATATAATGTGAATGAAGTAAAAAGCAGTGTGAGAGTTATGTGCAATGTAATAATGGATGAAAAGTCATGAGTACAGCAACAGGTAGGACTAGGTGAATGTTAGGAGTTCATCAGAGTGATAGCTTGAGGAAAGAAACTGTTCCTGTGACGGGTGGTTTTGACCTTCAGTGATCTGTAACGACGACCAGAAGATAGAAGTTCAAACAGTTTGTGGCCGGGGTGTGACGGGTCAGCACAGATGTTTCCCGCCCGTTTCCTGGTTATGGACCGATATAAGTTCTCTATCCTGGCGTATGTCCCTGGGGAGTCGAGGTGCTGCAGGATGTAGTGTAGTCCCATATTCACTGCATCATCCACTGACCTGTTTGACCGGTAGGCAAACTGCAGTGGGTCCATCAGGGGGCCTGTGACGACCTTCAGGTGGTTCAGCACCAATCTCTCCAAGGATTTCATGACCACAGAGGTCAAGGCAACAGGTCTGTAGTCGTTTAATCCTATAATAGAGGGTTTCTTGGGAACTGGAATTGATTGATTGATTTATTTGAACATTGTTAAAGAAAGAAAAAAGAGAGTTCAAAACACAACAAAAAAACAAACCAAAAATAAAATGTTCAAAAGGAGTGGGAAGAAGCCAACGCTTATACAGTCCCACCCCTTCTCCACACCAAACAAATTACAGTATTACTCATAATCATCATTATCCCACAACCACATTCACCGTAATACACCCATAGTCAATTTATACAACAAAAATGACACAACAATGACAGTCCATATCCAACAATATTACAACAACAATAAACATACAATTCTGGCATGTTCAATGCAAACACAAACAACACCATCACCTTCACAATCACCATAACACACAACAACCTTCCCTCACTGAAGACACAATGTAACATCACTGCCCTTCATTCTCATACTGCTCAAAAATCATTTCTTTATATGTTGATTTAAATATATGGATGTTGGGACATTGCCTGTGTTTCTCCCCCAACCCATTCCACAATTTTACCCCACACACAGACACACAAAAACTCTTTCGTGTAGATCTTACTAAGTGAATTTTAAATTTTGTATTCCCCCGTAAATTATATTTCCCTTCTCTCTCCCTGAATAGATTCTGTATATTGTGTGGCAAGAGGTTTTTACTAACTTTAAACATTAATTGTGTGCTGTGTAATAATGAACCAGATCCCATAATTTCAATAACTTCGAATGTAAAAACAATAAATTAGTATGTTCGAGGTACCCGACTTTGTGTATAACACGGACTGCCCTTTTTTGTAATATTAACAATGAATTAAGTTTACTTTTATAACTGTTACCCCAAACTTCTATACAATAAGTCAAGTATGGAAGTACTAATGAACAATACAAAATATGAAGTGATTTATAATCTAGGACCTGCTTAATTTTATTTATAATTGCAATATTTTTGCAACTTTATTTTGTATGTATCTGACATGTGGTTTCCAACTAATTTTATCATCCAGTACTACACCCAAAAACTTGATCTCCTTAACTTTTTCAATAACTACATTATCTATGTGAATGTGTATTATCTTCTTTATTTTTACAATTACCAAATATCATTACCTTAGTTTTATCTATATTTAGTGATAGTTTATTACAATCCATCCATTTTTTTAGCTTATTTAATTCATTATTTATAGTATGGATTAGTTGATTATAATTATTTCCAGAATAAAATAAATTAGTATCATCAGCAAATAATATTATTTTTAATAATTTAGAAACTTGGAATATATCATTTATATATATGTTAAATAATTTGGGGCCCAATACTGACCCTTGGGGGACCCCACAGGCAATTCCCATACACCCAGACAGATATTCTCCCATTTTCACAAATTGTTGTCTCTCAGATAGATAACTTGTAACCCATTTCAGAGCAATTCCCCTAATACCATACATTTGCAATGTATTAAGAAGTATTGAATGATTTATTGTATCAAATGCTTTTCTGAAATCTATAAACACACCAATTGCATATTTTCCTTGATCTAATGCATTTATTATTTCCTCTGTTGCATCCATTATCGCCAATGATGTTGTACTCTTGGCTCTAAACCCATATTGGTTCTGATTCAGCACATCCTGTTTATTTAAAAAGTTTTCTAATCTGTTGTTGAAAAGTTTTTCCAGAATTTTTGAAAATTGTGGGAGAAGTGATACTGGTCTGTAGTTTGTGTATTGGTGTTTATTTCCTTGCTTAAATTATGGAATTACTTTTGCTATTTTAATTTTCTGCGGGAATGAACCAGTTTGAAATGATAAATTACAAATATACAGTATAAGATAAGATAAGATAAGATAAGATAAGCCTTTATTAGTCCCACAAAGGGGAAATTCCAGGATTGCAACAGCACAGGGATAGCAACACTCAGAGCAACAATCAGAAGGCAAGAAAAAAAACAAGCAAGCAAGAGCAGCTAATATACATATGTACATATTACTATAAAATATATATATACACACACACACACAGACACACAGTGCAGAGCATTGTAGCTGGATGGAATAAATATATGAATATATGAACACACAGTGCAGAGCATTGTAGCTAGATGGAATAAATATGTAAATATATAAACACCCACAGTACGGAGCATTGCAGCTAGGTGGAATAAATATGCAAGTATATAAACACACACAGTGCGGAGCAATGTAGCTAGATGGAATAATATGTAGATATATAAAAACACAGTGCGGAGCATTGTAGCTAGATGGAATAAATATATAGATATATAAATATAAACACACCCAGTGCAGAGCATTGTAGCTAGATGGAATAAATATGTAAATATATAAACACACACAGTGCAGAGCATTGTTGCTAGGTGGGATGAAACAGCATAACCGTCTATTTAGTTATCCTACATGGTATGATTATGTGCCCATACATATTCTCACCCTCCATAGCGACCGGTATGTTCCTAGTTGTATGCCGGAGAGGACCATTGTGTAAGTCTATTGCATCTTTTGCATTCAAAAAAAACTATTAGTTTGTTACGTCTTTTTGCTATCTCTGCGAGCAGCCCTGCTTAGGTTGTACAGTCTGACAGCCGTTGGTAGGAAGGACCTACGAAACCTCTCGGTTGTGCACCTGGGATGATGTAGTCTGCTGCTAAATGAGCTCCTCAGTGCATCCAGTATGTCCTGCATAGGGTGGAACTCGGACTCCAGCAGAGATGACAGTTTAGCCACCATCCTTCTCTCTCCTATCTCCTCCATCGGATCAAGGCGTTGCCCCAGGACAGAGCTAGCTTTCTTAATCAGTTTGTTCAGTCTCTTCCTATCGGCTGCAGTAATGCCACTGCCCCAGCAGACCACTCCAAAAGTGATGGCTGATGCCACCACCGTGTCATAGAATGACTTCAGCAGCGCCCCTTGTACACCAAAAGACCTGAGTCTCCTCAGCAGGAACAGCCTGCGCTGTCCCTTCTTGTAGAGTGCGTCAGTATTGTGTGACCAGTCTAGTTTATTGTTCAGATGAATACCCAGGTACTTGTAGGATGTCACCATCTCGATGTCTGTTCCCTGTATATTTACTGGTGCTGTGAGGGGCTGCCCATGACTGCGGCAGTCCACCACCAGCTCCTTAGTTTTCCTCGCGTTGATCTGGAGGCAGTTCCGATGGCACCAGTCCACAAAGTCCTGGATAAGCCCTCTGTACTCAGCTTCATCTCCGCTGGAGATGAGACCAACGATCGCAGAGTCATCAGAGAACTTCTGTAGATGGCAATGTGTTGTGTTGTGTGAGAAGTCCGCAGTATAAAGAGTGAACAGGAAGGGAGCCAGCACCGTTCCCTGGGGGGGGCCCCCATATGTGAATGGTTTTAATATACCATCAACAGTTCTTTTTATTAGTGCCATATCAATACCATCACAGTCAGTAGATAATTTATTTTTACACTTTTCAACAACAGATTTTACCTCTAGTTCATCCACCGCTGTAAGAAAAATTGACCGAGGGTTACTTCCAATTAAAGTCTCACTCACAGTGTCTTTTCCTTGATTTGGAATCTTTGCTGCCAACTCTGGCCCAACACTTATGAAAAATTTATTCATTTTATTTACTACCATATTCTTATCATAAATATCACCACAATTATCAGTAAAATACTCTGGATATATCATTTTCTTAGTTCCATTTTTCCTTAATTTGTTTAATATATCCCAGACTCCTTTTATATTATTTTTATTTTCATTTAACATTTTCCTATAATATAATTTTTTACTAGTTCATATTATATCAGTTAATTTATTTTTATATGTTTTATATCTTTTTTCAGATTCTTTAGTTCTTAATTTAATAAAATTTTTAGAGAGATAATTTTTCTTTTTACAAGCATTTTGTAACCCTTTGGTTAACCATGGGCAATTTTTGTATATGTGTTTTTTATTAATTTCTTTAATTGGACAGTTTTTATCATATAATAATTTAAATATATCAATAAATTTATCATATGCCACGTCCACATTTTTCTCTCTATAGACAACATCCCAATTCTGTAACATTAAGTCTTCTTTTAAATCACTGATTCTATCTTCTGTTCGTATTCTTTTATAGATAATCTTTTTACATAGTTTATTATTATTCTTACTCTCATTAGCCCCATAATTAACATCTAAAGAAACAAATACAGGCAAGTGGTCACTAATATCATTTATTATTATACCACTCACCATATTATATTCAATAACATTGGTAAAAATGTTGTCTATCAGGGTAGCACAGTGTGTCGTTATTCTTGTAGGTTTTGTAATCTTTGGAAATAAGGTTAAGCTATACATTGTATCTAAGAAATCTTCAGCTGGTTTGTGTTGTTTTGTTTTCATCAAATCTATATTAAAGTCACCACAAATAAAGATATCCTTTTGTCTTATTTTGCATACATCTGATGCATGAATGATGATAGAGCATTTGAAACAGGAAGGCACTTCACACAGCTCCAGTGATCTATTAAAGATCTGGGTGAAGATGGGGGCCAACTCGTTGGAGCAGACTCTCAGGCAGGACAGAGACACACCATCAGGTCCTGCAGCCTTCTTGAGCTTTTGTCTCTGAAAGACCCGGCGCACCTCCTCTTCACAGATCGTTAGTGCTGGTGGGAGGTCAGAGTGGAGGAGGGATGGAGTTCCTGGGGATGCAGATAATCCTTTTGTGTGGGTGGGAGGTGAGAACTGTGGGTTCTTTTTAAACCTGCAGTAAAAGCTGTTTAGGTCATTAGCCAGCTGGAGGTTTTCCACAGGGTGGGGGGATGGTCTCCTGTAGTTGGTGATATTCCGTAGGCCTCTCCAAACAGAAGCAGAGTTGTTGATTGAGAAGTTTTGTTGTAACTTCTCACTGTAGCTCCTCTTAGCAAGCCTGGTCTCCTTCGTCAGCATGTTTCTGGCCCGCTTGTACAGAGTCCAGTCACCAGTCCTGTAGGCCTCCTCCTTGGTCTGACGTAGCTGCCTGAGTTTAGGAGTGAACCAGGGTTTATTGTTGTTGTATGTGCAGAAGGTCTTGGTCTGCACACACATGTCCTCACAAAAACTGATGTATGATGTCACAGTGTCAGTGAGTTAATTTAGGTTAATGGCTGCATCTTCAAAAACACTCCAATCTGTGTAGTCAAAGCAGGCTTGTAACTCCAGCTTTGATTCCTCAGTCCATTTCTTCACAGTCCTTACAACAGACTTGGAAGTTTTTAGTTTCTGTCTGTATGTTGGAATAAGATGGAGCAGACAGTGGTCAGAAAAACCCAGAGCTGCACGGGGGACGGCATGATAGGCGTTTCTTAAAACTGTGTAACAGTGGTCAAGTGTATTTGTGTCCCTGGTGGGACATTTAATATGCTGTCTGTATTTAGGAAGCTCATTTGTGAGATTAGCTCTATTGAAATCACCCAGAATGATAAGCAGAGAGTCTGGATGTTTTTCCTCCACCTCTGCTATCTGGTCAGCGAGGTGCTGCAGTGCCTCCATTGTACAAGCAGCAGGCGGAATATAAATTCCGACCAGAATAAACGAGGAGAACTCTCGCGGTGAATAAAAGGGTTTACAGTTTATGAACAGTGACTCTAGGTTAGGGCTACAAAACTTCTTCAACACTGTGACATCAGTACACCAACCTTCGTTTATGTAGAAGCAGATTCCACCACCTTTAGTCTTTCCAGAGAATTCTCGGCTGCGATCAGCGCGAAACAGTTGGAATCCGTCCAGGCGCACTGCGCTGTCCGGGATGTGTTCATTCAGCCAGGACTCCGTGAAACACAGGGCGCCAGATCTGCTAAAATCCAGGTTTTTGTGAGTCAGTAGCAGCAGTTCGTCCATTTTGTTCGCCAAAGAGCGGATATTCGCCAGATGGATCGATGGGAGCGGCGTGCGAAATCCTCGTTTCTTCAGCCTGACTAGCGCACCGGCGAATGTGGGATGAATGTTCAACCATCCATGTTTTTGCTTCTCTGTATGAACATGCTTATTTTGCAAGGTAATCTCAAACTCTTTATCGATCATAGACCAAAGCGTTAATCTTAATTTAACATCATGGAATTGCAGAGGTCTACAAAACCTAAAAAAAACTTAAACAAGTTTTGAATAAAATAAAAGACATAGGTTCAAAAATTGTGTTTTTACAAGAAACTCATCTAATAGAGGAGGATGTAAAAAGAATAAGGAGAAGATGGCAGGGAACTGTGTTCGCCTCATCATTTTCTTCCCGAGCCAGAGGAGTTATGACTTTCATACATAAAACAGTTCCATTTCAAGTGAAAAATGTAATTGGAGATAAATTGGGAAGATATCTAATCATCCAAGGATCTTTGTTATTAGAACATATAAATCTGGTGAACTTATATGGTTCCAATATAGATGATCAAAACTTCTTTGCTAATTTGTTTCTTATTTTATCATCACTTACAGGGCAACATATAATAGCAGGGGATTTTAATTGTACATTGAATCCCAGTATAGATAGATCAACAGGACTGGACTGTACGCACAATGGATGCAGGATGACCATTAATCATTTTATGAAAGAATTGAGATTTCTAGATATATGGAGAGAAATGAAACCACAAGTCAAAGCCTATTCTTGCTATTCTAATACCTACAAGACATTTTCACGTATTGACTATTTTTTGATCTCCACAGAATTAAGGTCCAAGATTCAAAATTGTTTCTACGATAACATCGTGATATCTGATCACGCACCCTGCTGTCTAATATATGTAGATAAGAAATTGACAAAGGTTCCAGGTAGGTGGCAATTTCAGCATAAATGGCTTCAGGATGAAGAATTTGTTAAGTACATAGAAAAACAGATAGATGAGTTCTTTGATATCAATACTACACAAACATCAGCATGTATAAAGTGGGAAGCTTTCAAAGCTTTTATTAGGGGGCATATTATTAGTTATACAGGTTCAAAATCTAGGAAGACTCGAGAGGAGAGAGTCCAATTGGAACGTAAAATAAAAATTCTTCAAGAAAAAGTGTATGCAGGAAGTAATCCAAAATTAGAGAACGAATTACTGATTCTGAGAGCTGAATATGGCAAAAAATCAGCGAATAGAGCTGCCTTGAGTCTTCTAAGATTGAAGCAAACCTTTTATGAACAAGGTGAAAAATCAGGAAAATTATTGGCATGGCAGATTAAACAATTAGAATTTAAAACACCAATTACCAGTATTATAAGTAACGGACAGGCAGTTGTAGATCCTTTAGAAATTAATAGTGCCTTTAGAGATTATTATGAAAAATTATATGATACAAAAAATGAAACTGACTTAACAAAACTAACTGGGTTTTTGGATGGATTATCTATACCGTGTATTCCAAATGAAAATAGGGAGATACTGGAGTCAAAAATTAGTCAAGAAGAAGTTGGGCTAGCTATTGATAATATGAAATCAGGAAAAAGCGCGGGACCTGATGGTCTTCCAGTTGACCTCTTTAAAAAATTTAAGAATAAATTAATAAAACCATTTTTGGAAATGGTTTTAGAAACATTTCAAAATAGTAATTTACCACCATACATGAATAATGCATTAATTATACTGTTGCCAAAACCAGGTAAACCCTCTAATAAATGTGAAAACATGAGACCAATAAGCCTATTAAATGCAGACCTTAAGATAATCTGTAAAATTTTAGCAAGATGACTACAAGAAATATTACCAAATATTATTAACCGAGATCAGAATGGCTTTATAATGGGAAGACAAGGCTTCCATAATGTAAGAAGACTATTTAATATTATTTACTCTAATAAAGAAGCACCGGATACAGCTCTCCCATCATTGGACGCTGAAAAGGCCTTTGGCCTCTTTCTTTTTGAAGTTCTACAAAGGTTTGGACTTGGAAATAATTTCATAAAATGGGTTCAGATAATATACAATAATGCTACAGCAGAAATCCTAACAAATAGCATTATCTCAAAATCAATAAAAATCAATAGAGGATGTCGACAAGGCTGTCCACTTTCACCTTTACTGTTTACTATGGCAATTGAACCTTTAGCGATGGCAGTACGTTTACATCCACAAATATATGGAATGAAAGTAGGACCAACAGAACATAAAATCTCCCTGTATGCTGATGACATAATTTTGTTTATGTCGAATTTTAAAAAATCAATTCCGACCTTGTTAAATTTAAAAAAGAACTTTGGGGAAATATCAGGATATAAAATAAATAAAACTAAATCTTCAATATTAATGCTAAATGAGACCCAGAGAAAGCACCCAGCTCCTGAGGTAAAGCAATTCAATGTTGTAAATCAGTTTAAATACTTAGGAATCCAAATTGTGCCTAAGTTAGAATCAGTCGCCAGTGCCAACTATGAAGCCTTAATGACAGATATTAATGAGTTACTTCAGAGATGGATGTCACTACCAATGTCGATGATCAGGAGAATTAATATACTTAAAAGTAATATCTTACCCAAAATATTATATTTATTTCAATACATTCCTTTACCACCACCTTCAGATTTATTCTCAAGAATTAAAAAAAGTTAGTGGAATTTATATGGAACAATAGGAAGGCTAGATTACGTCTGTCCTTACTATATTTACCATTTGATCGTGGAGGTCTGAAATGTCCAAACTTTATGTTGTATTACTGGTCAGCACAACTGAGGTCTATGACATATTATTTTTCATCAAATGATCTCCCTCACTGGACTGAAATGGAATCATACAAGTTACCTTTACCTCTTCCCTTATTCTTATACTCAGACTCGGCTAAAAAATTACAGAAACAAGTTAAAAATCCTATTGCAAAGCATATGATCAAAATATGGTGTGAAATCAAAAAATATTTAAAAGAGCCACACTTATTGTTACAATTTAGCCCAATATGGGGTAATCAATATTTTACACCAGGGAGAGCGGATGCTGTATTTAAATTATGGAAATTAAAAGGGATTCAAAAGATTCAAGACTTATATTTGTCACGTTCAGATAACATAATGTCTTTCGAAGAACTGAGGGTCAAATTTAATCTTAATAGAACACATTTTTTTAAATATCTTCAGCTTAGGAATTTTATTCGATCAAATCAAAATAATGTTCTCACCCGACCTACTTATTCATCCTTGGAAAAAATTTTGACGAAAGATAGTAAGAGAAAGGGTATTATTTCAGAGTTTTATAACTCATTGACACTATCCTCAAGTGAAAACTCACAGAAAAGAATGAATTATTGGAAAGAAGACCTGCAAACTGAAATTTCAGAGGAACAATGGGAATTAGCTTGCACAGAAGCTCAAACCAAATCAATAAATGTACATCTTAAATTGATACATTTTAAATGGTTAATGCGGATGTATGTTACACCGGTGGAGTTAAATAGATATAACAAAAACATACCAGATACGTGCACAAAATGTATGGAAAGTAAAGGAACCCTATTTCATTGTTTATGGGAATGTAGAAAAATTAGAATGTTTTGGGAAGTGTTGGATATATTATAGAACCTGTGGGCATGTTGTCCTGTATTTTTTTTGTTTTGAAAGTGTTCTGATGATTTTTGGCAGATTTACATGCACAAATATTGAAAATGGCCCTATCTGGCAATGTTAAAGAATCCTTTAAAAAATTCCTGGATCCAGACGGTGATCCGGATCACCACCAAAATCTAATCATCTGTAGGATACCCCATTTCTGACAATCTCTGCAAATTTCATGAAAATCCGTCCATAACTTTTTGAGTTATCTTGCTAACAAACAAACAGACAGACAAACCAACGCTGATGAAAACATAACCTCCTTGGCGGAGGTAATAAAGGTCAGTTCGTTGCGCGGTACAACATGGCTCATGTCTCACATTATTAAGACAAAACATTTGGCGACGTTGGATTAAACCATGGGGCGTGTGCAAGACCACCTCCTCCGTTCTTGGAGTCTCTGGGTGTGCCAGCTACACCGTGGCACCGCTGGTTGGAGGTGTTCGATGAATACATCGCCACGGCTGGCTTGGGCGGTGCCAACGAAAAGAGACGGAAGAGCATGCTAATTCACTGCCTTGGAAAAGAAGGCCAATGTGTGTTTCACTTGCTGGGGTAGCAAGAACTCATTAAAGGAGTGTTTGGACATGATGGACAATTTCTTTGTTGATCAGTGCAACATCACGGCACAAAGACACAAGTTCTTCAACTGCTGTCAACAAACTGGTGAGTCCACTCAACACTTTCTTATGGAGCTCCGTAACCTAGCAAACACGTGCGCCTTCTGGCCTGTGGAGGAAGAGCTAATCCATGATAAGCTAACACACAGCACGAGCAACAAGTGGCTTAAAGAAAAGCTAATGCTAACTAAGGATATCTTCACGCTGCAGCAAGTAATACAGATGAACAGCCAAATAGAGTCCGCTACCCAGCTAGGTTTGCAAGTGCTGGCTAAAGAAAACCTAGCCACCCAAGCTTCCCCTCCACGTCAGACTACTAGCAACGCAGCTAACTCCTCAGGTTGGACCCCCAAAAGGTGGCGGACCATGGCACAGGCAGGAGTGGGAACTCTGGGACTGTGTGGCGGCTGTGGCTATCCTTGTCACCGGGTGGGCTCGTCCTCTTGCCCCACTAGAGGGAAGAAGTGCTACAACTGCAGCCGTGCTAATCACTGGGCTAGGGTTTGCACCACCGCCAACAAGCCAACAGACTCGGAGCCCGAGGACATGATGCCAGTATGTGTAGTAGGGGCTAAGAAGTGGTCACTGAAGTGGTATGTTTTGTAGCTTGACGGGGTCGATGTGCTGCTTATGGTGGACTCAGGCGCTGGTAAATCCATACTGAGCATGTCCACTATGAACAAATTTTCCCAAAGAACTCTATTAAGGCGGGTGCTATGAACATGTTTGGCTACGGACACGCTAAGATTGGCATGGTGGGCACAGCCAGTTTCTCGGTAGCATGTGGGTCAAAGACTATTTCTGCATTTACCTTCCAGGTTTTGTGCCAGGGGGCCGACTTGTTGGGAATTGACTTGTTGAGAGAGTTAGGATTCTCCATCACGATCCAGCATTCTCGACGGTGTTGACTGTGTCTCCTAGGTGGCAGGCTCGCTGGCTGGCATTGTTTGCGGGTCTGGGTTGTGTGAAGGCTTTCAACCACCGCCTGCTCATTGACCCGAGCATAATGCCCAAGATCCAACTGTTACGAAGGCTTCCCCTCACCCTGCGGGACGACGTTATGGCAGAACCGAATAAATTGCTGAAGGCCAGCATTATTGAGAAAGTGGATGGCTCGCCGTGAAGCTCAAACATCGTGGTGGCCAAGAAGAAGACGGGCGGCATTTGGCCGTGCATTGACCTCAGAATGGTTAATAAAGCGATCATCCCGGTTAAGTACCCACTCCCCACGATGGAGGAACTTACCACAATGTTCAGCAGCTCAACAGTTTTCACGAAGATGGATTTCCGCCAAGGTTATCTGCAGGTGCCCCTCCACCCAGCCAGCCGCGACCTGACAGCGTTTGTGACCCACATGGGCGTTTTCAGGTACACCCACATGCCTTTTGGTCTGAGCTCGGCACCAAGCTGTTTTCAAAAAATTGTGTCTATGATCCTTGCTGGACTGAGGGTTGTGGTGGTGTACCTGGACGACATTATGGTCCACGGCGCATCACAGGAAGCACATGATGAACATTTGAGACGAGAAATGGAGGTGCTGCTGGAGCACAGGGTCACGCTGAATGGGGAAAAGTGCAGTGGGTTCCATTGAGTTTTTTGGGTTCTGGTTAGCGGCTAAGGGCCTGAGTCCCCTACACTCGAATGTAGAGGCGGTCCTGCGTCTCCCCGACCCCAAGACGCCTGCGCAAATCTCCTTGTTTCTGGGCATGGTGAACTTCTACAGGCATTTTATTCCCCATTATTCAGAGACTATCGAACCTCTCCGAGCTCTCCTGAAGCAGGATGATCCATGGCAATGGACTCCGGCTTGCTCAGCGATGGTCACTAGACTGAAGTCTCAACTTACCTCCCCGCCGGTGTTGACTCACTTTGATCCAAAATGGCCAACTTTTGTGACTTGTGATGTGTCTGTTTCGGCGGTAGGGGCAGTTATGTCTCAAGTGCAAAATGGTACAGAGCGCCTAGTGACGTTCGTGTCAAGGTCCCTCTCGCCAGCTGAACAGAAGTACACCGTGGGCGAGAGAGAGGTGCTTGCATATGTTTGAGCATGCAAATGGTGGCATATTTACCTCTACTGACGCCATTTTTTTTGTAACTTAAGATTTTTATTCATTTTTCATTATATATATTGCATTCAGATCACAGTCTACATTTAAAAAAAAAAACAAAGGGGCTAGAGTAAAAAAGAAAAAGGAAAAAAAAAAAAAAAAAGGGGGGGGGGACAAATGTTGGAGCATCAAGTTTTTAGTTTCCATCTCTTAATTCTTCTGGTTTTTCCAGCGTCTTTGGTTATTCTTTCAATATCTGTCTCGTTGTTGCACTTTGTAGTGTGTCCATTTCCGCCATTTTTTTTCCCATAGTCCTTCTTGCATTCTTTGTCGATATGTTAGTTTTTCCATCATACGTATGTCCTCAATAATGTCAGTCCATTGCTCTTGGTCAGGAAGAACTTCTGATCGCCATTTTTTTGTGATTGTTTTTTTACATGCAATCAACAAGATTTTAACTAGATATCTGTCCTCAGCCTGTATAACATTGTCTCTTTTAAGATCACATAGGTACATCAAGTTACAGTTCATTGGTATATTATATCCTAATATCCTCTGTATTGTCACATGTATAGATTTCCAGAATGATGAGATTTTGCAGCATTTCCAAAACATATGCGAGTGGTCTGCATTTTGAGCCCCACATCCCCTCCAGCATATAGATTGGGTATTTGTATACTTTCCTTGAATCTGTGGTGTAATGAAAAAGCGAATCAGGTTTTTCCATCCAAATTCCCTCCATGTTCTTGAATTTGTTGACGTGTGTTGTGTTTTCCATATTTCCTGCCAGCTTTCTTCTGTTATGTTTAAATTGAGCTCTTTCTCCCATTTCTCCTTTATATAGTTACTTGAATGATTGTTTGCCATAAGTTTCTGATATAGCTTTGAAATAATTCTTGTTTTATTTCCTGTATATGAGCTTAAAATGAATTGTATAATCTCGCTCACATCTGTTTGGAGGTTATGCCTAATCTTCTTCATATAATAGTCTCTCATCTGCAGATATCTGAAGAATTCCGATCTTTCTAGTTTAAATTTTCTCCTGATGTTTACAAAGCTCCCGAGATCTTTTTTTCCGATATTGCCCCATGCTGTGATTCCCTTGTTCACCAGATTTTTGTATCCCCTATCTTGTTTTGCCGGTTCAAACTGACTGTCAAATGCTACCCATTTCAATAGTTTTATGTCTTCCTTTATATTATACTTTTGTACTATTTTATACCACAGTTCTAAAGTAAATTTAGTGATTGGGTCTATTTGTTTGATTTGCTTATATGCATCTTTATCTCCTATTATGCTTTGTACTGGGAGTCCCTCAATTTCCTTTTCCATTTCTTTCCATTTTGCCTCATATCCCTCATCGCACCAACATATGATATATCTTATTTGTGCTGAGTAGTAATATTCCTTTAGACTCGGTAGGCCCATGCCTCCTTTCTCTTTTGGTAACTGGAGAGTTTTATATTTCACTCTTGGTTTTTTACCTCCCCAAACAAATCTCGATATCATCCTGTCCCACTTTGAGAATTGGGCATCTGGAATCTCTGTTGGTATAGCCTGGAAGAGGTAAAGTAATCTAGGTTGTATGCTGATTTTG
The DNA here is from genome assembly GCA_020510985.1 of Pholidichthys leucotaenia. Taxonomy (NCBI): domain Eukaryota; kingdom Metazoa; phylum Chordata; class Actinopteri; order Cichliformes; family Pholidichthyidae; genus Pholidichthys; species Pholidichthys leucotaenia. Next base: position 320,589,954 of record CM035843.1, on the reverse strand, counting down.
ACTGTCTCAATTTTTGAATTCAGATCCATATTTAAGATTGACCATCTATCAATATCTTTTTTTATTTCTTGTTCCAACCTATCATAGTTTGCTTTATAGATTTTGCTTAGATCTTTAGGTATGTTCACTCCAAGGTATTTTATTTCTTTTTGTTTCCAGTTTAGTTTGATCTTATCAGTTATCTGGTTTAGAGGGTTATAGTGGAATGTCAGTATTTGTGTTTTTGTTATGTTTATCTTGTATCCTGATAATTTTCCAAAATTTTCTATCAAGTTCATCATTTCCATTATTGATTCATCTGGTTGTTCAAGGTAAACTATAATATCGTCTGCAAATAGCCCAATCTTGTGTTCCGCCCCCTTTATTGTTACACCTTTTAATTTCTTATTTTGTCATATCGCTTGAGCCAGTGGCTCTATGAACAGAGCAAACAAGGTGGGCGATAAGCAGCATCCCTGCCTAGTTGATCTTTGTATATTTACTTTGTCTGTTAAGCTACCGTTTATCTTGATTCTTGCCACAGGTTCTTGATACAGCGTCCTTATGCATTGTACTGATTTTTCGTTAAATCCAAAGCGTTCCAGCACACTATATAGGAATTTCCAGTTAACCCTGTCAAATGCTTTTTCTGCGTCTAAACTCATTATTACTGCACTTTTCTTTTCTTTATGTATTTGATTAATTATATGTATTGTTCTCCTGATATTGTCATGTGTTTGGCATCCCTCTATGAAACCAGTTTGATCATCTTCTATCAATTCTGTCAAGAATGTCTTTATTCGTTTACATATAATTGTTGTATATATTTTATAATCCACATTTAATAAAGAGATTGGCCTATAGTTTCCGCATTGTTCTCTATCTTTCCCTGGCTTTAAAATGACTGAAATAATGGCTTCGTTCCATGATGGAGGTATTTTGTTGTTGTTCAACGTCCAATTAAATGACTTTAGGAGCTGTGGCGTGAGTTCTTCTATAAACAGTTTATAAAACTCAGATGGGTATCCATCACTACCTGGTGATTTACCATTTTTAAGTGACTTAATCACATCTCTAATCTCTTGTGTTGTTATTTCTGCTGTTAGCTTTTCATTTTGTTGATTTCCTATTGATGGCAAGTCCAATGTGCATAGAAATTTTTTAATATCTTTAGTATTTGTTTCTTCAGGTTGCGAGTATAGTTCTTGGTAGAAATTATGGAATATTTCTTCGAGGTTTTCTGGGTTAACTGTGGTTTTATTTGTGGTGGGGTCTTTAATCTTATATACATTATTCATTGATTGTTGTTTTCTTAACCGTTTTGCCAGCAGTTTTGTGGCTTTTGGTCCCGTTTCATAATATTTTTGCTTTAGATATCTATTTTTCCTTTCAATTTCATCCATTTGTGTTTCTTTTATCTTTATTTTTTCTTCTTTAATTTCTTGATATATTTTTGGGTCATTTGTGCTTTGATGTTTATGTTCTAATTCCCTCAGTCTCTCACATCTTTGTTCATATGCTTCCAGTTTAGTCTTATTTGCTTTTCCTGTTTCAACAATTAATTTACCTCTTAACACGGCTTTTAGTGCATCCCATAGTATTGTTGGGTCCACTTCTTCATTGTCATTCTCTTGGATATATTCATTTATGTTTACTTTTATTCTTTCTTTCATTTTATCATCATTTAACAGTCCTACATTAAGTTTCCATGTTGTTTGTCGTTTTCTATTGTTTAAATTTATTTCCATGTATATAGGATTATGATCTGATATTTCTGCCCCTCCAATCCAACAATTTCTCACCCTGTGTCTGTCATCTTCATTCATAAGGAAGTAATCTATTCTAGAGTGTACTTTATGGACTGCTGAATAATGTGTATAGTCTTTTTCGAGTGGGTGCAGGTCCCTCCAAATGTCTACCATACCCATTTCTGCCAGTGAGGTTCTTATGAATTTTGTTACATGTTTTTTTGTCTTCTTAACACTTGTTGTATCAATTTCATGATCCATGACAGCATTTAAGTCTCCTCCACAAATTAGGACTCCTTCACTGTGTGTTGCTATGAGATCAAACAGATGTTGAAAAAAACCCTTGTCACTTTCTGGTGGGGCATAGATGTTCACTAATGTGATCTGCATTCCATCTATGCTACCCTTTATTATTACATACCTGCCTTCTTTATCCTGGATTTCCTGTTCACATTCAAATTGTATTTTATTTGATATTAGTATCATAACCCCCCTTTTAGTTCCTCCCTTAAATGAACTGTAGTAGGAGTTCTTATAGCCAAATCTCTTTAGTTTCACATGTTCTGTCTTGCTCAAATGTGTCTCTTGCATAAATATAATTTCGGCTTTTTCTTTCTTGAATTTTCTTATTATTCTTTCCCTTTTAACAGGTGAGTTCAGACCATTCACGTTTAGTGTTATTATCTTAAGATTTTTACCCATAATCATGTTTTTCCATTTTTTTAACTTGTGCTCCTAGCCCCTTTAACAACAAAAATAACACATATTTATATAAAAACACATTAAAAAATCTCGACCTCCGTACTTTGGGCCTTTCTTCTGCCCACTGGTCCCTGTTGGTGGGTGGAGGGATTGTCCTCACCGAGTGTAGGGCCCTCCCTAGACCTGTATTTACTATCCAAGAAATAGTCATTAGTCTAGAAATGTCCAACAAATATCACTTAAACCTCTCCTAGCCGTCTGTTTCTCTTTTACCTTGTCTTCTTGGCCTTCATTTCTTCTGTGTCTTTCTTAATCTTTGTTATAATCTAGGCTTTCAGTTGAAAGCCTTGTAGTCTTTCCTGGGCCCGCTGCGCCACGTCTCCCCCCGTCTTTTGCCGTTCACTCGCCTCCACTCCGGCTGTCGTGATGCGTTCAGGGCCTCCGCTGCTCCTACCGTTTCCTCCGGCACGTACACCTCAAGGCCCCGCTCCATCATGTCCTGCGCTGCCTCTCTGGCTGTGTTGTAGGTTCTTACGCCGTTCTCCCAATGAATCCTCATCTTCGTTAGCGGCGTTTGGAATCTAATTTTTTTTTCTTTCAGCGTTTTTTTAATGTTGGCATATTTCTTCCGCTGCTGCACAATTTCTGCCGGGTAGTCATGATCAAAGAATATCTGCTTGTCGCCGATTCGTATCTTTTTTTTTCCACGCTCGTGTCAGGATTCTTTCCTTTACATCATATTTCAGAAAGTTTACCACAACTGACCTGGGTGTAGAGCGTGGGTTCGGGTTCTGTGCCGAAGCTCTGTGCGCTCGTTGAATCTGCAGATCCGCTTCGCTGGGCAGTTCCAGCTCTTTTTTTAAGAACTGATCCATGAATTTCGTCACCGAGTTGCCTTCAATGCCCTCCGGGATCCCGAAGATGCGTATATTGCCCCGTCTGGACCTGCTCTCCAAGTCGGTTACTTTCTCCTGCATCCTCTGCATTTGTGCCGTCAGGGTCTGCAGCTGTTCGCTTGCCTCGCTATTCCAATCTTCCAGCTCTGATATTCGGGCCTGCGCTTCTGTCATACACGCCCGCTGGGAGCGCAGCTCCTCCATGTTTTCTGCTAGCTTGCGCTCCATTTCTCTTCGGAGGCCCATAATTTCTTCCTTAATCTCTTTTTTCAGCTCCTCCTTAAGAGCCGCTAAATCCTGTTGTAGCTGCCGTTTGAAGTCTCTCAACTCTTTACCCAAACTGGCGATGCCAGTGTTCATGGTATCGAGTTTTGTGTCCTCCATTTTCTCTGCTGCGGTCACCTCGTTTTTTTGGGCCCCGTGTTCAGCGGTTTCTCCTGCGTTGTTGAAGAGGAATTCTTTAATTTTACTCTGCTTTTGTCCTTGTGCCCGGCTCCTTCGTGTTTTCATCCCTTAGTTTATTGATCCGCTTATGTCGAGTTGGCCATTTACCGATGATTTTTAATCCGGCTAGGGAGAGCTCTCTGTTTAAGCGTTATGTCTCTCCGCCATCTTCCCGGAAGTCCACAAAAGCAGAGTCTTTAATGAACAACTCTTCTATCTTGTCTCATCTGGTGCAGAGCTTGGCAGAAGGCAAAGAGCCTACTGACGCCATTTTACCCTACACACGGACCACCGGGCTCTAACGATGCTGCTGGAGATGACTGGTTTGGGACACAGGCCTCTGCGGATCCACAGGTGAACGTTAACGGCTGCGGGCCTACAACTTCACTACCCTGTTCACCCCTGGCAAAGAGAACGTAGTGGCAGACCTCCTGTCCCGTGCCACGACTAACACCACACAACCGGACAACAGCGACTCCTTGGAGGTGGATCTGGTCAACACGCTGCACGGACCCCTCCAGGACATGGTGTCACTCCAGGAGCTCCAGGCGGAGTCGGAATGGGACCCGATGTCGCAGCTTTGCTCAGTCATCAGGGAGGGTTGGCCCACGAAGGTGCAGGGTGATCTTGCACCTTTTCACAGGTTCAGGGACGAACTGAGTTGCTGGAACGACGTGTGTGTGGCAAGAGGACACTGCACACCGATTCCGGTGCCGCTGAGATCGCGCGTCTTGGCTATGCTCCACGAGGGTCATCTGGGGGTGGTCAGGGTGAAACAACATTGCAGGGATTTGGTTTGGTGGACTGGCATTGATAAGGACATTGAGACTATGGTTAAGAACTGTGTTCTGTGTTTGGAAAGTGGGAAGACTGGCGTGCCACCTCCTCCACCTCTGTGACCGTTAACATACCCGGAGGGCCCTTGGAAGCACATCCAGTTGGACATTTGTGGTGAACTACACACAGCCCCCGCGAACAGCCGTTTCCTACTGGTGGTCTATGATCTGTTTTCCAAATGGCCGGAAGTGTTGCCCACTAACTCAATCATGACAGATGTGGTCACCAGTTTTCTTTCATTGCTGTTCGCCAGGTGGGGGGTTCCGGATGCCATCACAATGGACAATGGCCTACAGTTTACCTCTGGGGGGTTTAAGGGTTTTTGGGAGAAAGGGGCGTGGAGCACTTCAGAACCACGTTTTACTACCCACAGGCCAATGGGGGTGTAGAACGTTTCAATAAGAATGTTTCAATAAGACTCTGAAAAATGGTCTGCCGGCTCATCTGGCGGACGGGTTCACGTTCTCTGATGCCCTTCAGAACACGTTCCTCCACTACAGGGCAACGGCCCACACCACAACAGGGTGCCCCAGTGAAGCTCATGCTAGGGTGTGAGTTACATCTGCCCCTGGACCGGCTGCGGCGCCCCCATGACCTCCCCTCCGGCGGACACAGATTCATCATGAGATCAGGTTGTCGCCCAGCAGCAGAAAATGAAACGGCGTTTTGACAGGAAGCACAGAGCAAGGGCCCGTGGACTCGATGTGTCAGACTGGGTCAGGATCAAGCACCCCAACCATAAGTACAAGCTACAGCCTTTCTGGACGAGACCCCTGCAGGTCGTGAAGCGGCTGGGCCCGGACATGTTCGGGCTCTCAGATGGGTTACGGTGGCATTCCAGCCGACTCAGGAAGTTGTTGCCGGCCCAGGGTCCAGGAGCTGCAGGGGATGTGACTGATGAGGGTTGGGACTTGCCTGAAGGGGGTGTTGGGGACACTCAAATGTGGCCAACGGAGCCTGGACCAGGTCCTCCTCGCGCTCAGCTAGGATACGTCAGAGGCCCAGACACCTTGATGACTTTGTGGTGGAAGTAGCCTTAGCTGAAGTGTGTTGGGCATGGGCAGCAGAATAATCCACCCCAACATGGCAGGGTACTCTGGCAGTCTACCCAGGTGCCCGTTTAACTATTAGGCCTGTTGTTTTGTGTGTTAAAAAAAAAAAGAGAGAAATGTTTAAAAAAAAAGAAAAAAAATTAAAATATTGCATGTGTGTTCTGTGGGGTGTTTATGCTAAACTTAATGGGGGGGGGGTTCTGTTCTGCGTGGTGTTCTTCACATTTCGTAAAGGATGGGGGGAATGTTGTGTGGGGATTTGGCCCTTGGGGCTCGCCGTAGCTGACGCCAGGCAGTTGATGTGGTGACGTCAGGCAGGCTACGGCCAGTTTGTATGTTGAGCACAAATCTCAATAAAGGTCAGTGTTGCTCTGTGCAACATGGCTCACGTCTCACATTATTAAGACATAACTCAGTTTTCACCAGAAGTGGCTCTAGGCATACACACAAACCCATTACATTTTGGAGGTGATCCATGAGGGAGGGAAGGAGCCTTGGTAGAGGTTTGCACTCTCTGAGTGCTTTTCTAATTTTTATTTTTCTAATTTATATTTTCAAAGATTTCATTTTATTGAAATTTTCACTTCCAGTAAAAAATGCAACTGCAAAAATATGGAATTTTTTTTGTGCTTTGGGACATGAAGCTGAGGTCTGTGAGCAGTTGCCACATTTTATGGCAGAAAAATTGCAAAATGTGCAAATACATGCACTGAACAATGTTAAAAATATCACTTGGTGGCAAGGCCGCCTATTAGGCTAAAATATGGAGGCTGAAAGCTTTATAAAATCTGGCACCATTTCATAAACAATTTATATTCTCCTTGACACTTCACTAACAAAGTACCTCAGCATCTGGTGATTTTTTTTTTTAAATTTCTGCATTTTAACTTTCAAACCCTAAAGCAACAGCCATCTCAGTCTGTCTCCAGTAGCTGCAGTTGGTACAGCTGTGAATAAAATGTCCATAATGCATCCCTTTGCACTTTGCTGATGGCCTGACTCTCCATATCACACAGCTTTTAAGCTCTGTGTATTTGTGATCATCTAATGCATGGGTCACCAGCTAAAACTGCAAGAGGTCTGATCAGTTGGTCATCCTCCCCAGCAGAGGTCCGAACTCAGTATGGGAATTTTTAGGCACCTCATGATTCGATTATGATTCAGAACTCCGATTTGATTCTAAAGCCATTCTCAATGCATCTTGATGCATTTTGTTTCTATTCAGGATTTTTCCCTCCCAAGGTGTGACAGCTTGGTCCTTTTAAAGCGAAGTATTTGCAATGACCCATGAATTTACTTCCAACATCTTTTATTAAAACAAATGGAGGAGAAATCTGACACATGGAAAAATTTATCTCAAAATGTGCTTTTAAGAACTGTCATCATTTCATGGACATTCTTTCAGAAGACCACAGCTGTCTACAGTCAGGCCAGTATCATTGAACTTGCATTCATACATTTTTTAAGTTCATGTTTAGCTGCTTTTAGCTCTATATTAATTTTTACATTAAAAAAAATTAAAATGAATTCTTTGTTCATCCATCCATCCATCCATCTTCTACCGCTATTCCGGAGGTCCGGGTCGCAGAGGCAACAGTTCAAGCAGAGAAGCCCAGACTTCCCTCTCCCCAGCCACCTGCTCCAGCTCTTCAGAGAGGATACCAAGGCGTTCCCAGACCAGCTGTGAGACATAGTCTTTCCACCGAGTCCTGGGTCTGCCCCGGGGTCTCCTCCCAGTGGGACGTGCCCAAAACACCTCAAGTGGGAGGCGTCCAGGAGGCATCCTAATCAGATGCCCATACCACCTCAGCTGACTCCTTTCAATGTGGAGGAGCAGCGGTTCTACTCTGAGCCTCTCCCGGATGACTGAGCTCCTCACCCTATCTCTGAGAGTGAGTCCAGCAATCCTACAGAGAAAGCTCATTTCAGCCGCTTGTATCCGTGATCTCGTTCTTTCGGTCATTACCCAAAGCTCGTGACCATAGGTGAGAGTAAGAACGTAGATTGACTGGTAAATCGACAGCGTTGCCTTAGAACTCAGCTCCCTTTTCACCACAACGGACCGGTACAACGTCTGCATCACTGCAGATGCTGCTCCAATCCGTCTGTCAATCTCTCGCTTCATTCTCCCCTCACTCGTGAATAAGATCCCAAGATACTTGAACTCCTCCACTTGGGGCAGGAGCCTGTCCCCAACCCGGAGCAGACAATCCACCTTTTTCTGGCTGAGGACCATGGACTCGGACTTGGAGGTGCTGATTCCCATCCCAGCTGCTTCACACTCAGCGGCAAACCGTCCCAGCAAGAACTGTAGGTCATTGCTGGATGAAGCCAACAGGACAACATCATCTGCAAACAACAGAGATGAGATCCTGTGATCACCAAGCATGACGCCCTCCATTCCCTGGCTGTGCCTAGAAATCCTGTCCATAAAAATTATGAACAGGATCGGTGACAAAGGGCAGCCCTTGCAGAGTCCAACTCTCACTGGGAATGAGTCCAACTGAGTGTTGGCAATACGAACCAAACTCTCACAACGGTTGTACAGAGACCGAATAGCTCGTAACAACAAGCCCGATACCCCATACTCCCGAAGCATCCCCACAAAAAACCACAAGGGACGCGGTCGAATGCCTTTTCCAAGTCCACAAAACGTGTAAACTGGTTGGGCAAACTCCCACGAACCCTTGAGAATTCTCGAGAGGGTAAAGAGCTGGTCCGATGTGCCACGGCCAGGACGAAAACCATATTGCTCCTCCTGAATCCAAGGTTTGACCAATGGCCGGACTCTCCTCTCCAGTACCTTGGCATTCTTTGTTCAATTTCAAACAAAACATAATATTGTGGAGAAAGGGATAGGCGAGGCAATGAGCTGGACGACATAAGGCTTTATTCTTTCTCCAACAACATAACAGCAAACAGCGGAACAGCGCTTCTGAGCTCTGCTGAGCTACTGTGCGTAATGGGTCTCTGTGCATTCGTTTTTTATACCTTTATTCCCATGCGTGGAGACAAAGAGCTTCCGACCATCATACATTGTTGTTTAACAAAGGAATGTGTGGCACATTAACAAAAGATTACACCGGTGCCGCTATTACACACTTCTTTTCTTTAGCGGCACCCGCAGCTTTCACTCTCCCCAGGGGGTGCATAGACTCAACTGTCCCATTTGATACCCCCCAGTGACATTTCCAGTCCATTATTCTTCCCTTCCCCCTGCCTTCAGAGTGTGAGAAAACCCCCAAACTGTGCCCCCCCCCCCCACCGAATACCCAGAAGGGGCTCTTAACCCCCCCCCACCCCCACCCCGTCCTTTGGGCTTGAGCCGGCGCCCATAGCGGCTGTATCGGGGGGTTGCCGATCCAGTAGAACCATCCTGCTGGTGAAGCGTACTGGAGAGCACGTCAGTCTGTGGAGGGAAGGGAGAGGGAGGGGGGAAAACTCATCCTTCACGAGCACAGGTCCTTGCCGAGGGATCGCCAAGACTTGGTGGGCGTCCGCGCCGGGATCCGGTGCGTATCGTGCCTGCTGAAAACAAAAACCGGCCTTCTACAAGCTTCTTGGGACAAATGTGCGGGGAAAACAATGGTGGGCCAGGCCGGGTTGCTCCCAGCCTCAGTCTGTGTAAAAATTGCATGGATGGAGCAGCCTTGGCGCGGGGTTTTCCGGTAGAAACTCTGGGGGTCAGCAGCGGCTGAGAAAAATTGAGTTCTGCTGGGAAGGCTGTCAAATCCTCCTTAGGTGCGGAGCGCAGCCCTAAAAGAACCCAGGGCCGGCAGTCGACCCAATTTGTGTAAAAATTGCGCAGGCGTATCAGCCTCGGTGCGGGATTTCCTGGTCGATCTCTCCGGGGATCAGTAGCAGCTGAGAAAAACTGAGTTTGGCTGGGAAGGCGGCCAAATCCTCCTTAGGTGCGGAGCGCAGCCCTAAGTTGGGGAGGCTGCCGGTGGGCCGGTGGTTCCTGGAACAGGCTTGTCGCCTGTTGCGTGGCGCATGCGTCTGGCGCCACAACCACGTAGTAGCATTTTGTGTCATCTTTAGTTATCCCGTGGAGTGCGAACTGGGCTTCCATGTGCAAAGACCACACTGCCGGGTCATGAAGCCAGAAGTCCGGGAGCTTGACTGAAACTGCGCACGCAGCGCTGGTGCTCTCACTCCATGTAGTCTCCAGGGCGTTGCTCGGCTCGCTTTCCATGGCATGTCTTGGGCTCACCAGTGTGAATCGCTCTCCATTGCACGTCAGGGGTCACCAGTGTGGAGAAGGGGATAGGCGAGGCAACAAGCTGGACGACACAAGGCTTTATTCTTTCTCCAACAACATAACAGCAAACAGCGGAACAGCGTTTCTGAGCTCTGCTGAGCTACTGTGCGTAATGGGTCTCTGTGCATTCATCTTTCATACCTTTATTCCTATGAGTGGAGACTCAGAGCTTCCGACCATCATACATTGTTGTTTAACAAAAGAATGTGTGGCACATTAACAAAAGATTACGCCGGTGGGCGGCCTTGGAAAAACGGTCCACAATGGTGAGAACAGTGGTGTAATGGTTGGAGGGGGGAAGGGCGGTCACAAAGTCGAGGGCGATGTGGGACCAAGGCCTGCTGGGAACCGGCAATGGGTGAAGGAGACCAGCAGGCAGAGAAGAAGATGTTTTACTGGTGGCGCACTGAGGACAGGCGCGGACATAGTTGATGACGTCCCTCTGAAGCGCCGGCCACCAGAACGACCTCTGTAGAATCTCCACTGTGCGCATCACCCCTGGATGGCACGAAAACCTGGAGGAATGGGCCCAGTGGATCACCTTACCCCGGACCGATGAGGGGACGAACAGCCGCTCCGCAGGTCCTCCACCCGGATCAGGCTCAGCCTCCTGCACCCTCAGGACCCTCTCCCCAATGCCCCACGAGATGGCACCAATGACACAAGAGGCAGGGGGAATGGTGTGCTCATGCCCCTCCGCCACATCCGAAGCGAACTACCTGGAGAGGGCATCCGGTTTGGCGTTCTTAGCCCCGGGGCGATAAGTAATAGTGAAATTGAAACGCCCGAAGAACAGGGACCAACGGGCCTGACGGGCATTCAGAAGCTTTGCAGTCCTCAGGTACTCCAAATTCTTATGGTCAGTCCATACAATAAAGGGTTGAGCGGCCCCCTCCAACCAGTGATGCCATTCCTCCAGGGCGAGCTTCACCGCCAGGAACTCCCTGTCACCGATGTCGTAATTCCTCTTTGCCGGGGACAGACGACGGGAGAAGAATGCACAGGGACAGATCACCCCGTCCACTGGGGAGTGCTGAGAGAGGACCGCCCCCACCCCGGAATCAGAAGCGTCCACCTCGACCAGGCACTGAAGAGAGGGATCCACCTGTGTCAGGACACGAGAGGACGAGAACTCCCTCGAGAGCGGTGAACGCCGCTGCAGCTTCCTCGGACCACCGGAAAGCCACCTTGGGGAACGTGAGACGGGTCAAGGGAAGGGCGATCACGCTGTAATTAGGGACAAACCGACGGTAGAAATTGGTGAACCCCAGGAACTGCTGAAGTTGCTTCCTCGACGGGGGGGGGGGGGGGGGGAATCCATCACCGCCTTAACTTTGTCGGGGTTGGGAATAATCTGGTTGTGAGAGACGATGAAGTCAAGAAATGAGGTCGTGTTGGCGTGGAACTCACACTTCTCAGCCTTCACGAACAACTTGTTCTCCAGGAGCCATTGGACGACCCGTCTCACGTGGACCCGGTGGTCGTCTAATGACTGGGAGAAGATAAGGATATCGTCCAGGTACACGAAGACAAATGACCCAAGGAAGTCCCAGAGAACGTCATTAATGAGGCGCTGGAAGACGGCCGGAGCATTGGTCAACCCAAATGGCATCACGAGGTACTCGAAGTGACCGTTTGGGGTCCGGAACCCCGTCTTCCACTCGTCCCCCTCCCTGATCCACACAAGATGGTAGGCATTGCGGAGGTCGAGCTTGGTGAATCAGGAGGCCCCCTGGAGGGAGTCGAACGCCATGTCCATGAGTGGGAGTGTAAACTTGTCCTTCACGCTAATGCCATTAAGGGCCCTGAAGTCAATACATGGCCGCAGGGAGCCATCCTTCTTACCAACGAAGAAGAACCCCGCCCCCACTGCCGAAGAAGAGGGCTGGATGATGCCCAAGCTGAGAGACTCCTTGATGTAGGTATCCATCGCCTCCCGCTCCGAGGCCGAAAGGCTGTAGAGGCGGCTCGACGGCAGTGGCACATCAGCCCGGAGATTGATGGCACAGTCATAAGGGCGATGGGGGGGAGGGACAGCGCCTGCGATTTGCTAAATACAGCCCCCAGGTCGTGGTATTTGGGCAGCACCCTGGACAGGTCAGGGGGGGTGGGAGGGGAAAGGGACACTGATGGAGAGCATGCTGCGGACTGCAAGCACGCACTGAGGCAGAAAGAGCTCTACGGAATGACACTCCCCATATGCCAATTGAAGGAGGGGTTGTGGAGTCGGAGCCAGGGGTAGCCCAGAATGACAGGTGAAGTTGAAGTGGGTAATACAAACAGGCACAGGTCCTCCCGATGGTTGCAGGAAATGATGACTGACACCGGGGCAGTTTGTTGAGAAACCGTCACCAGAGGGGCTTTAGACAGGGCAACGAGCCTTAGGGGGGACTGAAGTGTATGGCAGTCGGGTTATCAGTTCCCCCGATATGAAGCTCTGCTCAGCCCCCAAGTCAATCAGTGCATGTGTGGTATGCAGGAGCCACTGCCAGGGACAGACTAAGGCTGCAGCGCGTCGTGTGCACTGCTGAGAAGGTGATAGGCTGCGAGCTCCCATCTCTCCAGGACCTGTACATCTCCGGGACCCGGAGGCATGCTGGCCGGATCATAGCCGATCCTTCACATCCTGGTCACGTACTGTTTGCTCCCCTCCCCTCAGGTAGAAGACTTCGGTCCATTCGGACTAAAACCTCCCGGCACATGAACAGCTTTTTCCCCTCTGCCATCAGACTGCTGAACATTAAGTGACTTTTTGACTCTCGTGCACTATGTACAGCAGCTCAACCAGACTCACGTCATTCATCACTGTTTTCTGTTGCATTATCGACTGCACTGTGTGGTACTTCACATTATCTGCTACTTGCTAATTTTTTAAAAACTGCCTTGACTAGTACTACTCATTATTACTAGTATTGTTATTATTATTATTATCATTATTACTTATTATTACTTATTTTTCTACACTTATTGCACGTTTTCAGTCCTTTAGTTTTTTAGTTTATCTCTTTTTCTCATCATGTTTTTAATGTTGCAGCATGGCATCGAGACAAATTCCTAGTTTGTGTACTACATGAACAATGGCAATAAATCTGATTCTGATTCTGATTCTGATTCTGTGAGCAGTTCGGTCTGTTTGTAAATAAATCTAATTGGTAGGAAACACTTGGTGAGGGGATTAGGCCGAGACGAGTCCGTGAGAGCCCCTACTGCGACGCACGGACCCACTCTTTTGGCCGAACGGGGCAAGACTCTACCTCATGCTCATCACTACTACAGTACATACACAATCCTAATTCCCTGTGGCGCTGCCTCTCGGCTAACGAGAGCTTGGTCCACCCCACTATCATAGCTTCCGGCCCGTCTAAGGACTCCGATGAAGGCAGGGCCAATTGAGGCGACTGAGGGGAGCGATGAAACTGGGCGCCCGAGCGTCCAGAAGTTTTCCGCTTGGCTGCCCGCTCCCTCAGCCTATTATCCAAACTAATAGCTAAGGAAATTAGCTCAGTGAGTTTCTCAGGCTTATCTAGGCGGACCAGCTCATCCCGCAGGCTAGGGCTCAAGTTCCGAATGAATATGCTACACAGCGAGGCATCCTCCCATCCGACCTCCGCGGCTACACCCGGAAATTGACAGCATAGTCCGTGATGGACCTGCCCCCCTGTCGAAGATTTAACAGCAGAGTGGTAAGCACGCTATCGCAGTCAGAATGATCAAATGCCTTGTGGAAATCTGAAACGAACTGCCGGTAGGTTAAGTTAGCATAGCTTGGCTTAGCCATCACAGCGTATGCCCAAGCTAGCGCCCTGTCCTCCAGTAGGTTAGCCATGTAGCCTATGCGACAGTGATCAGTGGGAAAATCCCCCGAAACCCGCTGGAAGACTGTCTCGCACTGGAGTATGAACCCATGGGCCTCCCCGAGCTTACCACTGAAACGAGCGAGCATGGGAACCGGAGTGAGCCGGGCCAAGGCGACCTGACTAGCCTGGCTAGGAGGGGAGCTACGGGAGCAGGCATACTTCTGGAGACCGGAGGAAACGCCTGTTGCCCATCCAGATGATCCAACCGGTTGTTAATCTGAGCCAACTGGTTGAGGATAACCTGCTGCTGGTAAGCTATTTGATCCACCCGAGCCTCTAAGTTGTTAATCTGGCGTGCTAGCACGCTGTTCGCTGGGTCACTCTGACAGAGCCGTACTGACATATTTACCAGACCCAGGGAACACACACACAGGCTCAAGTGAATACAATAATCTTTATTTGTTCAAAGTGAGTGTGTGAGTGCGTGTATGTGTAGTATTTTTTTTTCCCGGTTCCGGTTCTGCCGGACCGGCAGCGCCACACGAGTTGGGTGCCTTTTGCAACTGCCTTTTCCTTATCTTCCTTCTTCTTTCTACACCTTTCACTCTATATATACAGTGATCCCTCGCTACTTCGCGCCTCACCTTTCGCGCCCTCAGTGCATCGCGGATTTTTCAAAAATTCAAAATTGAGAAAAAATGGGCGGGCGCTAGCAGAAGGCAAGGAGACTACATTAGAACATCAGGTATCAACATGGAGAGCCCGCACAACTCAAAATCCACCTCTCTGTTCGCTGTTCTCGTGTTGGCTCGGCTCGGGAATCTCGCAAGCTGATTGGCCAAGACGTTTTACCCAGCTTCTCTCCCTGCCGAGCACCCATACCCAGCGAAGGAAGATCGCATTCATTGTTCTTTATCGCTCGTGTTGCTTAGTCTCGTCGCGTGGAACTTTTCGCTGTTCTCTTGTGCCTTTTTGTGCGAAATAGTCTTCCCGTCGAGCCACTACGCCGCCTCTTGCAGCTTCTCCAGCTCTATCGGAAGCTGCCCTCGACGATCCTGCGCCTCTAGCACTTGACGATGAGACGTCACCTGAGGAGCAGTAAAGCTCTCATTAACCTGTGCAGTAAATCATCTTCATCTTGAGTTACGTATCTTGTTATAATAATAAAAGAGTTCCAAAAACATATTTATGTACACTTTATTTACATCTACGTATGTATGTACACTTACACACACACACACACACACACACACACACACGTATCATATGAGAGAGAGAGTGAGAGAATGAACGTACGTATTATTTATGGGTGACGTCATTGGGGTGACGCTACTTGGCGGTTTTTCACTTTTCGCGGTCGGTTCTGGAACCCATTAACCGCGATAAGTGAGGGATCACTGTATATCACGGACACACAGATCGCCCCAAGGGTCTCCCGAGTCGGCGGACGGAGCCACTGTTTGCAGCGGGGGACGATACAGCAGGGACGAGCTAGCTAGCTGGCTAGCTAGCTCCAACTCCCACCCGGTGCTAATGGAGAAGCTCGACATGCCGAGGAACTGTGGCGAAAACAACGCGGGTGCCGGGCTGGAGTTTAGGCGGCGTGCAAGAAATATAAGACAGAATAATAAAGAGCGATGGCAAGAACCAAGCAGACCGCCCGTAAATCTACTGGAGGAAAAAGCCCCCCAGGAAGCAGCTAGCCACCAAGGCTGCTCGAAAAAAGCGCTCCGGCCACCGGCAGAGTGAAGAAGCCTCATCGTTACAAGCCCGGTACCGTGGCTCTGAGAGAGATCCGTTGCTACCAGAAATCCACGGAGCTGCTCATCCGTAGACTGCCCTTCCAGCGCCTGGTGAGGGAGATCGCTCAGGACTTCAAGACCGACCTGCGCTTCCAGAGCTCAGCCTTCACGGCTTTGCAGGAGGCCAGCGAGGCCTACCTGGTGGGTCTCTTCGTGGACACCAACCTGTGCGCCATCCACGCCAAGAGGGTCACCACCATCATGCCCAAAGACATCCAGCTGGCCCGCCGCACCCGCGGAGGGAGAGAGAGCTTAGACTTTCTGCTGCACATTCACCAACCACAATGCTCCGCACTGTGTGTGTGTCTCTCTCTCTCTCTCTCTCTCTCTCTCTCTCTCTCTCTCTCTCTCTCTCTCTATATATATATATATATATATATATACATATATATATATACATATATATATTTATAGTAATATGTACATATGTATACTAGCTGTTCTTGTTTTTTTCTTGCCTTCTGATTATTGCTCTGAGTGTTGCTATCCCTGTGCTGTTGCAATCCTGGAATTTCCCCATTGTGGGACTAATAAAGGCTTATCTTATCTTATCTTATCTTATCTTATGTGCAGAATATGAGGTGGTAAAGGATAGTGGTGACGTCGTGACCGGGGGAGAGCAGAACGCCTTTCAGCCTGGCAACCTTTGCAGGTGGAAGTTGGATGCTCAGGTTGGCCCAGGGGCTGCAGCCAGGGAGACAGCGTTCTCGGCCCACACCAGGGAAGGGCAGGTGGCCCTGTTGGAGCGATGGAGGCTCATACTGCTGCCAAGAGGAGGAGATTCCGCCGCCGGGGGAATCCACCTGTGCACAGGGGAAGATGACTAAAAAGGTGAGTGGAAATCAGGCTTACTTGAAGCGAAGAGACGATTCAGGTCAGGAGCAAAGAAGCCAGGAAGTTGGCCGTTTGACAGGAGACGTGATTCTGTTGGCAGGGTGACAGATGGCTCCGTGCCAGATCCCTGGCAGAGCAGGCTATAAAGCCCGTGGGAGATTGGGAGCAGGTGGGTGCACAGCTGTAGCAGGTAATAGCCCAGAGGGAGCCATGACACACACATTAGTAAAAAATTGGTAAGAATTTACACGAAATGTGGCATAATTTGACCATGACAATCCACAGAGCCAATTTTTTATGGTTTTGGTCGTTTGGTCAGTAAAAACGCAAAAAAAAAAATGGGTAAAAAAGTGAACAACAACAGCACAATGGCAGCCATATTTACACCCCCCCCCCCCCCAAGTAGCAATGTACCCCAATCTGCCCTCATCCATCAAGGTGGTGCTGTTTGAAGTTCTTGAGTGTGTGGTATCTCTCAAAGCAAGGTGTAGCACACAGACCTATCCCACACTGAGCGCACCTGAAGAGCATGTGGCAACGACCATGGTGATGGCTGCGATCACAACACACTACACAATCTGGACGTTCATGAGTTTCAGCAAAAAAGTGCCGTTCAGTGAGTCACTGTGGTGTCTCTAATGCTTGCTGTGAATGTCTTCCAGATCTCTTGCCCCCACTTCTTTTGTGCCAATCAAGCAAACTTATGATTAGTTCTTGAATGAAGACCTTCAGGGGCTTGTGTGGAGCTGCAGTACACCTACTGTATATGTTGTGTGCATTGACGATATAGATGCTCATCAGTGTGTTGAAAATGCGGCTGTACCACCTCTTTGCTCTGTGTGGAAAGAGGTAGGCTTTCATCCTCTGGCCAGCTCTGTCTACTCCTCCCATATACAGTGGGGCAAAAAAGTATTTAGTCAACCACCAACTGTGCAAGTTCTCCCACTTAAAAGATGACAGAGGTCTCCAATTTTCATCATAGGTATACCTCAACTATGAGAGACAAAATGAGAAAAAAAAAATCCAGAAAATCACAATGAAGGATTTTTAATGAATTAATTGGTAAATTCCTCGGTAAAATAAGCATTTGGTCAATAACAAAAGTTCATCTCAATACTTTGTTATATACCCTTTGTTGGCAATGACAGAGGTCAAACGTTTTCTGTAAGTCTTCACAAGGTTTTCACACACTGTTGCTGGTATTTTGGCCCATTCCTCCATGCAGATCTCCTCTAGAGCAGTGATGTTTTGGGGCTATCGCTGGGCAACACGGACTTTCAACTCCCTCCAAAGATTTTCTATGGGGTTGAGATCTGGAGACTGGCTAGGCCACTCCAGGACCTTGAAATGCTTCTTACGAAGCCACTCCTTCATTGCCCGAGCGGTGTGTTTGGGATCATTGTCATGCTGAAAGACCCAGCCAAGTTTCATCTTCAATGCCCTTGCTGATGGAAGGAGGTTTTCATTCAAAATCTCACGATACATGGCCCCATTCATTCTTTCCTTTACACGGATCAGTCGTCCTGGTCCCTTTTCAGAAAAACAGCCCCGAAGCATGATGTTTCCACCCCCATGCTTCACAGTAGGTATGGTGTTCTTTCTCCTCCAAACACGACAAGTTGAGTTTTTACCAAAAAGTTCTATTTTGGTTTCATCTGACCATATGACATTCTACCAGTCCTCTTCTGGATCATCCAAATGCTCTCTAGCAAACTTCAGATGGGCCTGGACGTGTACTGGCTTAAGCAAGGGGACACGTCTGGCACTGCAGGATTTGAGTCCCTGGCGGCGTAGTGTGTTACTGATGGTAGCCTTTGTTACTTTGGTCCCAGCTCTCTGCAGATCATTCACTAGGTCCCCCCGTGTGGTTCTGGGATTTTTGCTCACCGTTCTCGTGATCATTTTGACCCTACAGGGTGAGATCTTGCGTGGAGCCCCAGATAGAGGGAGATTATCAGTGGTCAAACGTTTTCTGTAAGTCTTCACAAGGTTTTCACACACTGTTGCTGGTATTTTGGCCCATTCCTCCATGCAGATCTCCTCTAGAGCAGTGATGTTTTGGGGCTATCGCTGGGCAACACGGACTTTCAACTCCCTCCAAAGATTTTCTATGGGGTTGAGATCTGGAGACTGGCTAGGCCACTCCAGGACCTTGAAATGCTTCTCCATCTGTAACAGTAATGGACTCTGTTTGACCGATGACGATGAGTGAGATGCAACATACCCAGACAATGATGATGAGGGTACAGTCATCCCGTGCCCACAGGAGGAGCAACGCCTGGAGAAGGGACAGCGACCAAACTCGCCTCAGTTCCTTGCCCAGCATGAGCCTCGGGGAGTCGCTGCAGAGCTGAAGGAGATGGAGCCCATATCTATCAAGAACCCCGTGACACAACAACCCGATGCAGGTTCTACCAATGGCGACAACAACATATCGCCACAACCAGATTTCCCAGGAGAGCTCATCTTCCCGATCTTCACCTGGCATGGGCTTTGATCAGCTGCCATGAAGCTGCAGGAGAGGGAGTTCATGGAGAAAGGGGAGTCCGGTGACTAAAGACGGCCCAGCATGCATCCCGTCACCGCGACCTCAACCAGCACTAGGTGAGGGAGAGAAGAAACCACACTGCTTCCGAATCCACGCCCGGCACCAGCCTCCAGGAGCCACCGTTGAGCTGCAGGATGAAGAATCCGTGACTCAACAAAACACAGTAGAGCCACTGGACGTCTTCCAAATCCCTGCCCAGCACTAGCCTCCAGGAGCCACCACTGAGCCGCAGAATGAAGGGTCCGTGACCAAACAAAGCACAACAGATTCACCAGATGTCTTCTGAATCCACAACCAGCACTGGCCTCCAGCAGCTGCCGCTGAGCTGCAGGATGACGAGTCCGTGACCCAACAGGATACAGCAGAACCACCACAACCTAGTAACGCCCTTCAGCAGATATGAGAGCCACACCATCACAACCACAACGCCAAATGCAGCCAAACAGAGCGCCACTCGCAGTGATGGACTGGGTTTGGGTCCGCAGAACCAAACGACACAACTCACAGTTGGGCTCAACACTGTCTCCACCACCATCAGCACCCATCAAGATCATCGCGCAGCTGGGGCCACTGACCTTCCAGCTGGTAGATTGTTCGGTGTGGCATGCCAACCGTCTTCGCCGAGTTCGAGCAGCTACCCCAGATGACACAGCCATGCGGGAGTCAACGTGCACGGTGTGGGACCTGGACTGGGGTTTTGAAGAAGACGATCCCGGTCTGTGGGCCTCTGCACCTCCAAGGGTGCGTCCACCACGAGCTTGCCTCAGGCCCCTCCAACTGTACTGCCTTCCCCAATGAAAGGACTGTTTAGCTAAGGGGGATGGCTACCGATGAAGAGTGGCAAAATAAATCACTCAGCCGTGCTGGACTACGCAGTAGTCTACCCACTGGCCCTAGCTAGTTTGGGGGTTCTCTATGTGCCAAATTGGGGAGGGTTAATTTGGTTATGTATGTGTTGTTCCATTTTTCCAAGGGAAGTGGGGGTGAATGTGGTGTTGTAAAACCACAGGTTTGGTCAGCGTTGGTGTGATGATATGGCCGCTTGGTGACGTCATCACACCAAGCATATAACTGCAGGGGACGGCCATCTTAGAGCCTCTTTTTGGACCACCATTACAGCCAAGGCCACCTTAATGAACAGGCTAGGTTGGGCTGAAGCCCAGGGGCCTATGAAGATCAGGGGCCTATCGTGAGTCAATAAAAAAAGATCACATTGTTGTTAATTGGTAAAATTCTATTTCCATCACTTGATATTCATGTGTGGCTGGCTGCCGATTGGTCCAGTTTACATGTGGCCCACGTGGGTACCATGTAACAATAGCCTTTCAGAGGAATTGTTTTGACTTGTGACTATACAAGTGCCAGTGAGAGGTAAGAAGTAATTAGCTTGGTCAAAATGTCCGGAAAAAAGTTTGTGAGTGGTGCATATAAAATTATTGAGAGGAAAAGAGCGTAGGAAAAATTAATTGCTCAAAAAAATCCCAAAGAGTAAAGAATTTTTTAAGCTGGAGCAACGAGTGGAGGCGGGACTACTAATTACTGCACCGAGGAGACAGGTGGGCCATTAGCACACTCACCTGGAGAAGAAGACCACCAGATCCTGCCGAAAGAGAGCAGGCCAGTGGAGAAGGCAAGCTGAGAGATGGAGACCAGCACAAGAAAAGCCAGGTCACTTGGAAAGGCCATTATTGCTTACATCAGACAGCTGTGCATAGGACAGTAGACTCGGAGCTTGGTAAAAAGTAGACTAGATCAAGCATGCTGCTTAAACACACTGTGTAACCTCACAATGATGTCCACAGAGTATGACGTTATTTGTGAGCTGGACTTAAAGGACATAATGAAGGATTTTTCATTAAAGAATGCCAGAAGAATGCACTTTAAAAAAAAAAAAAAAAAAAAGATAAGACATGCTCTTTGTAGCTTTCTAGTCGCCTGTGCAGGTTTTTAATTACCTCTGCCAAGGAGGTAATGTGATTGGGGTGGTTTGTTTGTTTCTGTTTATTAGCAGGATTACGCAAAAACTACTGTATGGATTTTGATGAGATTTTCACCAGAGGTATCCCTTGGACCAAGGACCCATTAAATTTTGGTGATGATTTGAGAGTGCATACCTCCACCAAGGACCTTGTTTGTATTTGTGCAGCAGGATTACACAAAAACTACAGGATGGATTTGGGTGAAATTTTCACCAGAGTTGGTCCTTGGGGTAGACAGGAACTCATTACATTTTGGTGATGATTGGAGAATGCATACCTCCACCAAGGCTCTTTTTACAGTGTGTTAGCAAGAATACTCCAGAACTACCAGATAGACTTTGATGCAATTTTCACCAGAACTGGCTCATGGCCTACACACAAACCCATTGCATTTTAGAGGTCATCCATGAGGGACAGAAGGAGCCTTGGTGGAGGTATGTGCTCTCTAAGTGCTTTTCTAGTTGCTGCTGTTGTGCATTGTTTGAATCGGGAATACTTGACTGGCATAACTTTGTGGTCTGCTGTCATCATTAGACCATAATTGTTGATCAGTTTCATTCTCTGATACTTGGTGTTTAGGCCATGGTGCTGTGTGTCTGTGCCTGAGAAAGAGAGATTAGACTCATTTGTGTTTATACTGAAGGCAGTAGTATCTGTCACTGTAAAAATGAAACTCTTAATAAGATAAAATATCCTATATCAAGGCTATGTTTGTTTTTGTCTCACAAGATAATTTTGACAAGAATTTTTTTTCTGTTGTGCATTTTTCTGTAAGATTTTACTTGCTTTAAGATCGTTTTTACTTGTTATAAGAAATTTAATCTTACTTTGTTGGCAGATATTTTTTTTTAATTTTAACTAAAATTATCTACTGTCAGAATTTTTTGCTTATTTTAAGTAAAATTATCTGCCAACAGAGCAAGAAAATTTGACTTATCAAATTGCTTAAAACAAGTTAAAACTATCTGAAAGCATGTAGAATTTTCTTGCACATAAATTGCACAGCAAGAATCAATATCTTGTCAGACAAAAACTCAAGCATAAACAGCCTTAATTTATTTCATTTTACTTATACTTGAATGAATGAATGAATGAATACTTATATTTGACTTTTTGCAGTGTAGTTGTGTTTTCTAGCTCACAGTTGCTTTATTTCTCAAAGAGAAACAAAAATGAGGCCGTAGTGGCTCAGGAGGTAGAGCAGGTCGCCCAATAACAGGAAGGTTGGCAGTTTGAATCCCACTCCCCCAACCTTGCTGTTGTGTCCTTGAGCAAGACACTTTACCTACCTTGTCTCCAGTGTGTTCATGGTTCATGACACTGGTGTATGAATGTGAATAAATATTCAGTTGGCATGGATTGGCAGCCACATTTTTGTCAGTCTGCCCCAGGGCAGCTGCGGCTACAGAAGTAGCTTACCACTATCATTGTCTGTGGAGTGAATGAATAATGGACTCATTGTAAAGTGCTGGGTGTCATGAAAAGTGCTATATAAATGCAATCCATTATTAAAAACATAGCTATTACATATTTTTAAACTGTGATTCTGTTGGAGGGGCCTACAAAACCTCTCAGCCCAAGGGCCTAATGGCAAGTTAAGGTGGCCCTGATTACAGCGCTCAGCTTCCCAACCATAGCCTGTATTCAGTATAACAGTTTGTGTAATAAAGTTTGTGTTCTCAGCAAACGCCACTCTGTGTCGGCCCTTCCCCAGTTTTCAGACATAACAAGGACTAATTGATTAGATTTTTAGATAAATCTGAAACAGAAGAGTGACTGTAGTTGCTGCATTTCCCTTTTGTTTGTATAGTCAGTATTTTTAACTTACATAATTATAGTGTGCCCAATGCAAAGCATTGGAGCACTATATTACTATTTCAAAATTTATTCCAGCTTTTTTTTTTATTTTAATGCTGTATGTTGCGCTTTTACCTATAGTGCTTACCTAGATTTGTGTCATTACATAAATGCATCATGGCCGAAGGGGAGGGGTGGGCCTGAACTTGGTGATACGGCAAACACCTTACATGCTTGAAGGTGTCTCCTTTATCAAACACCTGTTTTGCATAATCTAAGAGGCTGAGGGTCTGTGTGTTCACACCTCAGTGCATGGTGCCAGGCAAACTGATGAGATCAGCAGGAGGAACAACCACACTAGCTGATTTGGTGGTTTGATTGTCATTTTAAAAATTTAACCTGACCTTATTGTCATCCTCCAATCTCTCTTATAAATATGCAATGTAAAGATAAACTTAATTTGATGGAATATACATGCTATTTTTTCATTTTTCTGCATTGGACTTACTTTCTGTTATATATATATATATATATATACGTATACTGTATATATATATATATATATATATATATATATACACTACCGTTCAAAAGTTTGGGGTCACTTAGAAATTTCCTTATTTTTGAAAGAAAAGCACTTTTTTTCAATGAAGATAACTTTAAACTAATCAGAAATACACTCTATACATTGCTAATGTGGTAAATGACTATTCTAGCTGTAAATGTCTGGTTTTTGGTGCAATATCTACATAGGTGTATAGAGGCCCATTTCCAGCAACTATCACTCCAGTGTTCTAATGGTACAATGTGTTTGCTCATTGTGTCAGAAGGCTAATGGATGATTAGAAAACCCTTGTGCAATCATGTTAGGTCTGCAATGCTGTAATTGCTGCAAATGGAGGATTCTTTGACGAAAGCAAAGTTTGAAGGAAAAAATTATTATTTCAAATACAATTCATTATTTCTAACCTTGTCAATGTCTTGACTATATTTTCTTTTTTTGTAATTTGAATTTTATTGGGTTTTCAATTTAGAAAATAAAACAGAGACAAACAAACACAAAAAAACAAAGAAAAAAAAAACAACAAAAAAAAACAAGTATACCCAGTGAGAGGATAAAACATTCCATTTCCACCCTAATACTCTTAAGATGATTAGCTTAATCTACTACACCTATAAAGGTAAGATAGGATCCCCACTTATTATAGAAGCTGTCCATCCTGTCCAGAAGTTTATATGAAAGGCGTTCTAGTGCAGCAAGCTTGCCCAACTCCCTGAGCCATTGAGCTACGGGTGGGGCAGAGGAAGATTTCCAGTAAAAAGTGATCAACTTTCGGCCCAGCATCAAAGCAGTCTGGATCCACTCGGCATCAGAGATTGGGTCCTGAATCATTGATGGATCCCCAAGGACAAAAAGTCTCTGAGTAAATGGCACTTCTTGCTTAACAATTGTCATAATATGTCTATGGATCTGCAACCAAAAGTCCTGTATTACCGGACAACTCCAGATCATATGGATTAATGTCCCCTCCCCCTGTAGACATCTCCAGCAGCTTGAAGAGTGAGTGAGATTCGCTCTCAACATTTTACGAGGTGTCCAGTAAAATCGATTCAAAATTTTAAATTGAACAAGTCTGGTTTTCAATTCCCTAGACACTTTCTTCCCATTCTTTAAAATATTTGCCCATTCAACATCAGTAAATTGTGAATTCAGATCTTTTTCCCATACGTGTTTAAGGAATGTAGAATCTTTATTTGAACTCTTAAGGAGCATTAACTAACTAACTAACTAACTAACCTGCACTTATATAGCGCTTTTCTAGTCACAAAGACCACTCAAAGCGCTTTCATTAATACTAACCCTCTATTCTAAGGGCCTATAGGAAACAGATATCTAGGGACAATTTAGAACAGCCAATTAACCTAACATGCATGTTTTTGGCATGTGGGAGGAAACCGGAGAAATCCCGGAGTAAACCCACGCAACACGGGGAGAACATGCAAACTCCACACAGATCACTGTTGGTCGGGGGCTGGGATCGAACCCACGATCCCACGATCCCCACAATCCCCCAGCCAAGGGTAAACTGTGCTGCCGCAGTGCTAACCACTGCGCCACCGTGCAGAAATTTGAGGCCTTAGATCTTTTGCCACAGGAACTCAAAGCCTGGATGAGCCAATCTACATCAGGAGGAGAGGTAATTGTAGATCCAAAGACTTGACACAGCAGATGTCAAAGTTGTAAATATTTCCAAAACTGATTCTGTGGTAGTCCATACTGTGCCTGTAGACCATCAAATGATTTGAGAGCTCCCCCTTCACATAGATCTTTTAACATCAAGATGTCCTTTTTCACCCAGATTTTCCACATAAATGGGGATTTTCCAATATGGAGACTTGGGTTAAGCCAAATAGAAGCCATAGAATGAAGATGAGAGCTAAACTCTAGTATAGAAGCAACTCTCTTCCAAACGTATTGTAAAAAGGATATAATAGGATGTGACTGAAATTCAGGAGACAGTTTAATTGTGATTAGATGTACTAGGGGAAGAGGGCTGCTCAAATAACTCTCCAAATAAAACCAAGGGGGAGCTCTCTCAGGGGGGAGAGCCCAATGAATCAAATGTCTAAGACTAAAAGCGTAATGATATAAAACCAAATTTGGGACCCCCAAACCTCCTGAATCTATAGACTTCTGCAATCTTTTCAACTTTAATCTAGGGCGCTTACCATTCCATAAAAACTTATTGCACAACCTATCAAATTGTCGAAAATAACCAACTGGGATCCTAAGAGGAAGAGATTGCAGAAGGTAATTAAATCGGGGTGCACAAATCATCTTAATAACATTGACCTTGCCCCAGAGAGACAAAAAAAGAGGTGACCACCTTTCTATGTCTATTTTAAATTTTTCAAGCAAGGGTTCAAAATTAATCTGAATCAGATCTGATAAAATGTGAGGAAACAGGATGCCAAGATATTTAATTCCTAATTTTGGCCAAGAGAAGCCTATATTTTGACCAAATGTAAACAGTGTTTTTGGGCAATAAGATGTTAGAGGGAGAATTTCTGATTTTATCCAGTTAACTCTATAACCAGACAAACGTGAAAATTGGTTAATAATTTTAAGGAGAGCTGGAATTGATTTTTGAGGTTGTGTAATCAGTACCAATGCATCATCAGCATACAACATTATCTTATGGGTACTGCCAAGGACCTGAATACCTGGAAAATTGCCGTCTTTGCGGATAGCAACAGCTAATGGTTCTAATGCCAAAGCAAAAAGCAAGGGACTTAAAGGGGAGCCCTGGCGCGTACCCCTATAAAGTCTAAAAGACTGTGATGTAACTCGATTTGATATCACTGAAGCTCTAGGTTCATTATATAGTAATTTAATCCAAGAAAGAAACTTTGAACCAAAACCAAAAGTCTCTAGAGTTGCAAAAAGATACTGCCACTCAACCCTGTCAAATGCTTTTTCAGCATCCAGGGAGAGGGCTGCCACTGGAGAGAGGTGTGCAAGTGAGGGATCATTTTGAACTGACCATATGATATCAATAAATCGCCTAATATTGTCTGCCGCACCCCTGGAACGAATAAAACCCACCTGATCAGGATTTATAAGAGATATCATTACTTTATCTAATCTTAATGCCAAAATTTTGGAGAGAATTTTACAGTCACAGTTTATAAGACTAATTGGTCTATAATTCTTACATTCTAACGGATCTTTATTGCTTTTTAAAATAAGCGAAATGAAAGCCTCTGTTAAAGAAGGGGGCAAACGGCCTTGTTCAAAAGATTCCGCAAACATTTCTAAAAGTAAAGGAGAAAGCTCATCAACACAGGCCTTGTGAAATTCTGCAGTGAATCCGTCAGGGCCCGGTGCCTTTCCAGTCAGGAAGCTCTTAATCACTTTCACAATTTCCTCTTTAGTAATTGGGGCGTCAAGTAAGTCTATTTGTTCCTTCGTTAAGGAGGGCAAAGATAGGGATGATAAAAATGCATAGATCTCTTGAGATCCAGCCTCCATTTCAGAAGAATAAAGCGAGGTGTAAAATTCTCTGAAAGCACCATTAATTTCATTTAAGTCTGACACCAGAGTACCATCCTGTGTCCTAATAGCAGATATAGTACACTGAGCTTCTTTCATTTTAATATATCTAGCCAGCATTTTGCCAGCTTTATCCCCCTCCTCAAATTGTTTGTGCCTAAGACGAAATAGGGAAAATTCAACTTTTTGTGTTAGAATTGAATTCAGCTCATACTTCAGCTTCAGAAGGGGTGACAAATTTACTAAATTTGTGTCTTGTTTGAATGAAGTCTCTAATATAGCTATTCTCCTCTCCAAATCAATCTGTTTAGCAATGTTAGTTTTCTTTTTAAAAGATGCATATTGAATAATATGTCCCCTAATAAATGCCTTAAAGGCCTCCCAAGCAACCCTGGCAGAGGGAGCAGAATCCCAGTTTGTCTCAAGATATAAGGAGATCTCTGCTTTCAAAGAGGACACAAAATCTGGATTAAAAAGAAAGCTTGAATTAAGCCTCCATCTAGAATTTTTTTTCAACTGACAAGGCGGGATCATATGTAGAAAAACAGGGGCATGATCTGATAGTATTATGCTACCAATGAAGCTCGAATTTACAGAAGAAACAGAAAATTTTGACATTAAAAAATTGACTATATTTTCT
Source organism: Pholidichthys leucotaenia (assembly GCA_020510985.1). NCBI lineage: Eukaryota > Metazoa > Chordata > Actinopteri > Cichliformes > Pholidichthyidae > Pholidichthys > Pholidichthys leucotaenia. Next base: position 320,562,584 of record CM035843.1, on the reverse strand, counting down.
ATTCATTTTACAACTCATGGTGGTAAATAAGTGTGACTTTTCATGGAAAACACAAAATAATTGTCTGGGTGACCCCAAACTTTTGAACGGTAGTGTATATATTTATAGTAATATGTACATATGTATATTAGCTGCTCTTGTTTTTTTGTTTTTTTTTTCTTGCCTTCTGATTGTTGCTTTGAGTGTTGCTATCCCTGTGCTGTTGCAATCCTGGAATTTTCCCATTGTAGACAGCAGAATTCATGGTTCCATTTACGACAGCAAGTCTCCAGGTCCTGAAGCAGCAAAACAGCTCCAGACCATCACACTACCAACACCTGTTGGTATGAGACTGTGGTCTGTGGGACTAATAAAGGCTTATCTTATCTTATCTTATCTTATCTTAATCTCATCATCTAGCCCAGACTGCCTCACACCATGAACCCTCAGGTTCTTTTATTATGGAGCACAGGTGTCCCATAAAAGAAACTTGTCTTCAAGCATGCAAGGTTTTTGCAGTATCACTTGAAAGGCCCCTCACCCCCTACAGCCACTGTATTTTTTTGTATGCTTTACTGATCCCCCAAGGGGAAACTGAGGACATCCATATGGGTGGATGAAGCAGCCACGGTATGGCGCTATCCCTTCACACACACATTCACACACACATTCACATCTAGGGCCACTTTTTAGAACTCTGTTCAACTTCCCTAAAAACGCCTAAAAGTAACATGCCCAAAATAAATCAGGAGCTGTTCTTCAACCCTTTGCAGTATCTTCATGGGGTTAGTCTCATTTAAAAGAAAACACTCTGAATTTTTTGGCAAAACAGTCATGATCTCTCTAAATGCTCCTGCCACTGAGTAACAAGAAAGTTTGCATGGGTGTTTTTTTAGATACAAATGCTTGTAAATAACATACAGCTGTCAGATACTGGCTGGAAAACGTAACAGAAATGTAGAACCAAGTGTTTTCAAGCTCAGGTCAAAATTTTGTAAAAATACCACAAAAAATGAATATACTGCACAGCTTTTTTCTCGGGTTGTAGTAACAAGGCTGTGTCTGTACTGGAAGACCAGAAATACAGCTTTTTTTTTCAGTGCGCACTGAGACGCACTAAGATGCAGAGACGTGACCGCCCGAGGAATTCACAGAGTTAACCTAACTTGAATGTTTTTGGCCTGTGGGAGGAAACCGGAGAAATCCCGGAGTAAACCCACGCAGATACGGGGAGAGCATGCAAACTCCACAGAGATCACTGTTGGTCAGGGGCTGGGATCGAACCAGGGATCCCATGGCCAAGGGTGAGTAGCTGTGCTGCCGCAGTGCTAACCACTGCGCCACTGCACCACCCTTTCTAGATACATCAAGCCGACAGATGAATTTATACATAAGATTCCTTATTACTGCATGCAGTGTATTTACACGTGATGAGACAAATAACTCAGAAGCACTGCACCATCGAGGCTTTTTAAGTAAAATTCTTAAAGCATCATTGTAAGCAACCTGTAATTTCTGCATACTTTGTTTCCTATAATTTATCCATAAATGAGCAGTGTATAAAGGTGTACAATAGGTTTTAAAAAGAACCAGTTTCACCTCATCTGAACAAAAACCAAACCTGCGTGCAAGAATATTTGCTTGCATGTAGATTTTGCAGCGTTGCCTGAAAATATCATCATCATCAGTCATTCTATCATTAATAAAATGTCCCAGATATTTAATTTTATCCCTGACAATTAATTCCCTGCCTGCCAATTCAAAGACAGGGAATTTCATTAACAAATCTTCTTTAGTGCGGCAAATCAGCACACAACCCTTATTTGATGAATTTATGCAAAGACACAAATCTATGTTAGCACTAGATAAAACAACTGGGGGGGGGGCATGAGTTTTAAAAGAACAACATGTAGGATTAAAATAAAATGACACTAGTCACTGAAGTAAAATACTGATTATATAAACAAAAGGAAAAATGTTGCACTTTATTGTTCAAGCTGTTTATGAGTATCTTTATAGCATAAAAACAGGAATATTTTTGCTTTTTCAAAAGCCTTCAGGAAGAATTATATAAAACTAGAATTATGACTATGAAGTGACTTTTTAATTCATTTAAAAAGATGTCTCAAGGAGAACAAGAAATCAGATTTTTTTTAAGCATATACACATGTTAAAAACTGGATCTTTAAGTGCCAACAGCTTTTAAACGATAAAAATTCCTTAGAGATTATAAAAAGTCCCATAACAGTCTCCTATTTCAGAGACACAAAATTAAATCGGCGCTTATACTCTACTTTTATGTAAAGAGGGTTATTGAATTTTCAAGGGTGTAACTAAGTTTAAAACTCTTGTCACTTTCCTCTGTACTTGGTATCGAATGAGGGTTTTTTGTTGTTTTCTTTTGCACCGTCACAATTTATGTAAATCAGCACCCGAGCCACTTGCTGGTTTCATCCAAAGACAGGACAGCAGCAGAGCCACCAGGAGTTCTGTTAACAATAACTGTAAAATATCCCACCGCAGAACCACATTTGGACAAACAGCTTTTCTATAAAGGGCAGTCACATCTGGAACACAATGCCAAATGAAATGAAAATAATAACGGACTTTAAAACATTCACTAAAAAGGTTAAAAACTGGCTGAAAAATAAACAAGAATGTACCCATGTATGAAATGATTGTCTGCAGGAGTGACGAAGGGAGGGAGGCCTGATATAGGCAAATGTGAGTCAGGTTGTTATATTGTGTATTTATAATATTTATAATATTTATAATTGTGTATTTATAATGTATTTATAATCTTTTTTTTGCATTGATGTATGTGGTTATTGTATATTCTGTTTTCATTTTTTTTTAATCTTTTCCTTTCCTTTTTTAATTTTTACTTGTTTCTCCTTTCTAAAGCCCATCCAGGGACGAGTTGCAAATTAGCTAATATCTATACACTCTTTGTGCAACACATCAGATTGATTGTCATTGATTAATTGTCTAAGTTTATTGCACTGTCCCTGTCAAATAAACAAATAGTTTTATTGTCTACTAAGTTGTTTTTTGTTTTTTTTTAGATGCTGTAAAACTAAACCAAACCTCAAATGTCCTCCAGGCATGTTTGCATGATGACTGATCTTTGTCTAATTTAATCAGTCATGCTGAGCTCCTCACCTCCAACTCTGATTGGTCCGGCCCCAGAAGGCCTCTTGCTATTTATTGACCCCGCTCACCTCTGGATCTCACACCACTGCACCTCAGCGCTGGATCTTGCGTGTGATTTTTTTCCCCCTCAGGATGCCTCGCTCATTTTCTGCCAGATATTTCCAGTACAGCTTCTTCAGAAAGAAACATTCTTGCTGGGAATGCAGGGACCGCAGTGAGGGCGAAATTGGTGAGTTACGACGGGACAATTCTTTAATAGATTTTCTGGCCGCTAAAGTAAAAACCCATCTAATGCAGATTTCCTCTTAATTTTTTTCCCCCACAAAGTCTTCCCTCCAGATCCTTTGATCCACCCCACAATACTGCTCTTTGACATCCTGGCGTCAAACCTGGGCCCTCCGTCTCCCAAAGCGCCGCCCTGCGTCGCCGCGCTGGATGAGAACAGCGGACAGCCATCAGACCCACAGATTCCCGTCGGAGTCCAGCTGCAGTTGCGGGGTCCGGACCATAATTCCGGTGCCTCCTCCCTGTCCGCTCCGATCCAACGCGAGCAGCAGGGCCGCACTCCGCGGCAGCCGGCAGCAAAAGGCCCTCTCTTCTCCTGCGAAAAGTGCAACGTGGAGTTCACCAGCCGGGATGCTTTGAAGAAACATAAGAAGTCTCATAAACCGCATCAGTGCAACTTATGCGACAAAAGCTTCTCCAGGCCGTGGCTGCTCCAGGGACACACTCGCACCCATACAGGTAAGTCTCCTAAAGCTTTCACACCGATTTGTCAGACTGTTGAATTGTTAGTAAAAATGATTTTCAAAATACCGAGCCACGCATTTCGATGCGACAGCCACTAAAAAAGGCTTC